>BSAI01000012.1:15465190-15505335 GCA_036245035.1 Adrianichthys oophorus | reverse complement strand
TATATATATATATATATATATATATATATATATATATATATATATATTTTTTTTTCCAGGGTCTAATTTAAACATTTTATTTCTAAACATTAAACATATCCCTTTGGCTTGTTTCCCCTCAGATGTAACATTTGCATTTGGTCAGATTTAAAGTGCAGGAGTCATAAAATTCTTTAGTTTTAAAAATATTTTAGAACGTATTTTGCATTTATGCTTCTTTATTTACATTATTCATTGATATTTTGAGTTTTGTAATGGGATAGTTGTACATTGAGCATTGTTTTATTCTCTCTTTTTTTGCTTCTCTATGACCACACTTTCCTGTCTGGTGTGCATTCTGTGATACCATCTCAGTTTCGCTTGCAGAAGAAACAAACTGGAGTCAAAGCAAAACAAAAAAAAAACAAAAAAAACCACAAAAAAAACCCCAACAAGTGGAAATAGTTTTGGTCAGAAACCAAACACAAATACAGATACACAAAAGGTAAATTGATCAAGAAAATGTAATCATTCAGATATGTCTCACAGAATATTATTAGAATTATAATGAAAGTTGACTTAATGATAAACGTTTGTGTCACTAACTGAATGGATGGATGGTGGAAGAAAAGGGCTAAATGAGACTTGGTTCACTGACTTTTATAAATGCTCCACAAAAAAACCCCCCAAAATCTGCGGTTTCCTTTTTTAAAGCATTTCCTTCCACATCTCATCTGGATTTAAATGAAGTTGGGACTCACCCAGACTGTCCACAGGGTTCGCTCCATCCTGGAAAATTGAGTTTCAGGCTCCTCAGGATCCATTTCTCTGCTTTTCTTCCAACGAACAGAACTTGACAGAAAGTTTCCGTCAGAAACGAGCAGCGGACAGTACACTTCCTCGCTGTGACATGTCCGATGTGTTATGATGAGGAAGAAGAGGATTTACGCAGCTGAGGCGCCGCGCGCATTGCGGATGTGAAGAGCTTCACGGTGATGTGTTTAAGCCGCAGGAACCCGTGATGATGTGAGCTGTTGGAGAGGAAAAACAATCTGGTGTTCAGCTGTTCTGCGCTGTCTCAAAGAGTTGATAACTTTAGAAATTGTGTTTTTATTTATTTATTCATGGGGGGTGAGGGGTGGGTGGGGGGTGGGCTTTTACCCTGATATTGATTTAAAAAAAAAACAACAACAACCAGGAAGTTCCAATTGTTGTAGTTCTCCCACAGACCACTAGGGGCAGGTTGCATTCTTTAGCAAATGTCTATTGACTAATATTTGAAAAGCCCCAGGCCAATATCTTTCCTTTTGTAAAATAGTTCCCAGTGGCCTTTTAATTAGGAGTATGCAGTTTTTAGCCAAAATCAAAAGTCCTGTGTTGTTTTTTAAGACATATTTTCTGCAGGACAGCAGTAGCTCATTAGAAATTTGGCTTTTGGGTTATAGGCGAGACTGTTGGGAAGGAAATGACCAATTGCAAATAACTCTACCTCGATTTCCCAGCATTCCTTTGTTTACACTATCCCCCTCTAGCTTACAGCCCCTCACAACTCAAGCTAACATTAGCTTAGCAAAAGGGGAAAAAAACAGCAAACAAATGGGAGCTATCCAGCCTTACGTGATGTTTTCGTCTGCAAGTGGATGATTTTGAATTAGAGCAAGCAGGGAGACTTTGGCCCGCCCATGGAAGTTGCATCACAAACCTGAGCTTTTTCAAATTCAGAGAGAAATTCTAGAAGAAGATGTCAAAAACACTAACATCTTCTTGTAGCATTTCTTTCATGATAAAGTACACATTGAAAAGAATTTAGGATAAAAACTCATACTGAGTATTTTTTTATTCATATTGTTGGGGGTCAGGAGCCCTCATAAATTTATTAGGTTGTGACGTAAAATCTACAATCCTCAGGCCACAAACTCCTTTTTCGACTTCATTCTGATGCATCCACCTGCAGACAAATAGATTCATGTACGTCTTTGTTTTTTTCATCTGAGTCGGTATCTGGCTCAAAACTGTACGACTTTATAGCTTCAATAATGTTTGCCATTTTTGTTGTACCGATAATCAGGATGGGGGTGTGATGGGCTGTAAGCCAGGGGGAGAGTGTAAATAAAGAGATGATGGGAAAAGAGGCTATGCTTACTTCATGCTCACGATCCCGCCCACAACTCAGGCAAATTTCTGATGAACTACTGTCTGCTCTGCAGAAACGATGTCCTAGAAAACAATCGTTTTTTTTTTTTTGTCGCTAAAAATCTGTATAATCATAGCTAAAAGACTACTGGGTGTTCTTTTAAAATAGATCAAAAGATGATCGGAGTGAGACTTTAAAAACTTAAAATTTGGTTTCTGAAGCTAGTAGAGCTCAAATTAAGACACTTTTAGGAAGGTGCATTTTGATTGGCAGGTGGTTTGACCCAATCAATCCATTCCATTGGACTCAGCTAATTGTCCTTTTTTGGAAGTTTGTTGAATGAAGTCTCAAAATGGTGAAGGGACCATTAAAATTTTGATAAAATACATTTTTATACCAGATCTAACTGATGATGTCTAAATCCCTAGAGTCAAATGCACTCTGAGCCTGATTACAACATCACAAAGTGAAGCACTTGTTCCCATTTTGGTAGATTTAGCAATAGCAACATTTCTCACCACATTACCTCATATAACCTATGTCTCATCTGCTGCATGAAAACTTTATTTTAAATGTCTCAAAAATGTAAAGTAGATGCGCTTCCAGGAAACACATCTACTTTATTTAGACCTTAATCTAAGTTCTCACAGGGTGGTGCGCCTGAAACTAACTGCAGCTTAACACACCAAGACCAAAAAGATGGTCTTTCATTTCAACAGAAGGGGAATCACACTCCACTGTTAATCGACAGCATGCGTGGGAAGAGAATGGCCTGTTTTAATGGGAGCTGTCATCTCTGCTGTCCTTACGTAGGCTGCCTTACACTAGCACTGGTCAAAAAGGCCCAGCAGCGGCATCACTTCCTTTGGGTGTTACGAAGAAACCACATGGAGGAGAAGCTGTAAGTCTCCTTCTACCGAACTATTGGCTGCAGACAAGAAAGTTCTGCAGAGGCTGACCAGGACTGCTGAAATAATATTATTGGCCTGGAGAACATCGCCAGCTTCACTGCCTTGAGAGAGTCAAGAAAATACTTTTAAATAATATTCTATTCTATTCTATTCTATTCTATTCTATTCTATTCTATTCTATTCTATTCTATTCTATTCTATTCATGTAGAAAGCGAAGTGCTGTTTTTGTGATCCCCTTATAAGACATGCTTCATGTTTAGGAACAGCAGTGGTGCTTTATTTATGTGTAAGAGAAACATTTTCTGTGGTTTACGTCAACTGGGCAGCATCTCTTCTGCATCAAACTGTGAGGCCACAAAAAAAGAGAAGGGCTTTCTGAAACAAGAACTACTTTCAGCTACAAGCTATGAACAAATAACAATTCTGCACAGAAGCAGGGCACTTTGAAAGGTTGCTGCAGCATTCAAAATGAAACTTTTCTTGATCAAAATGATTGAATTTTATTGTACAGAACTCATTCATTATTCATTGTATTAAGTTAAAATCAAACAAATTGACAATTACATTTTTTTTGTACAAAAATATGACATTTTGTAAAAAGAAAACAAAGAGACAAATATCAAGTGTATTAAATAAATTGAAAGGTAAAAAGATAAAACCAAAGTTGTCACATCAGATACACCCAGATACCTTAGACTTCATATTAACTTTAATGATAAATACTTTGCCCTTATATGAAGGTTAAATGAAACAGGGGAAGCAGTCCTGTACAGCTTTCATGCAGATAGTGAAATTTCCTCATTGGGTTCTGAAAAAGAGGATACAAGCATGAGCTAACTTCCGGTTGGGTTGAATATTTACTTCATGCAGTAAAGCAACTTCTATTCATTCATTTTCCAATCCGCTTTATCCCTTTCGGGGTCACCGGAGCCTAACCCGGCTACTCATGGGCGAAGGCAGGGTACACCTGGTCGCCAGTCTGTCGCAGGGGCCACAATCACACTCACATCCACACCTAGGGACAATTTAGATTAACCAATTAACCTGTGAAGCATGTTTTTGGACGGTGGGAGGAAGCCGGAGTCCCCGGAGAAAACCCACGCATGCACGGGGAGAACATGCAAACACCACACAGAAAGGTACCCCATCCAGGACTTGAACCAGGAACCTTCTTGCTGTGAGGCAGGAGCGCTAACCACTGCGCCACCGTGGAGCCCAAGCAACATCTAGCAATAGCTTAATACATCCTTAAAGACCCACTCCAATAAAAATTGTGTTTTGGGAGTTTTTAGCAAGAACATGCATGTTCTTGTGGCATTTTTCAATATATATTAAAAAACTTAATCTTAAAAACTTTTTTTTTCTTGAGCATTTCTTTTTTTAAATTGTAAATTAGCAGCAGACAAAAATGCAGTTGGAAAAAGCTTGTAAGTGTGACACAGAAGTTACTACGGCAAGCCGAAAGCTCCCTGCTTTGCACCATTCTGATGCATCCACTTGCAGACAAATAGATTCATGTACGTTCTTGTTTTCCTCGTCTGAGCTGGTGTCTGGCTCAGAACTGAATGGCTGGATACCTCCAATATTGCTCAGCATTTTTGTTGCACCGCTAATGTTTGGTTGGGGGTGTGAGGGGCTGAAAGCTAACAGAAGACCATGTAAACAAAGGGATGATGGAAAATGAGGGAGGCTTACTCTGTGCCAACAGTCCTGCAGCAGAGGCAAATTTCTAATGAACTTCTGCCACTCTGCAGAAACTAGTTCCTAGAAAATGACACAGGTTTTTTTATTTAGCAAATTAACATAATTATAATTAAAAGACCACTTTTAAACACTTTTTAAATAGATTGTGTGATTGACGTGGGACTTTAACATTTCCTGGCTGTGTTGTTCATTGTTTTTGTGATGTTGTTAGTAACAGAAACAAAGTATTTTATTGTCATAGTTTTTCCTTTTTGGAACATTAGTCAGAAAATAAAAGTCCTTATATTTCATCTCAATGCTTTTATCAAAATTTGGAGATTGTTTGATTGATTGCAGTTTGTCATTTGTGCCTCTAGATGTCACTACTTGGGTTTTGGTTGAAGGGAACATCACAGAATGTCTTACCCGTCCATGTTCGATAAACAGGAAGTTTGAGAGCAGGCTGCGTAATTTCGAGGCACACTCGTAACCGCACTCTCTTGTTTTCTTTGGGGTCTTTCATCAAGTTGACTCTATTGATGTGCAGAGCAGTCAGGTCCTCCTCTTTTTCTGAGCAGCTCTCTTCGTCTTCTTCGGAAATTGTTTCTTCGTCTTTGTCGGTGGTCTCTTCATCCACTCCTTCATCGATGTATTCTATTCCTTTAGTGTCTGGGTCTGTGACCGCGGCCTTTGTTTCTGTAAGCACACGAGGCAGTTACAACAAAAACTAACCATAATAAAAAAAAAAGCAATAAAGATTTAGAAAACCTTCCAACCTAGTCTACTAACAAAACTACTGCAGTACTTTTATATTACGTTTGCCTGTTTTTGTTCTTTAGATAAATAAAACCTCATAGGAAATGTAGTTTAGATTTTCTACATGAATCAAAGATCATGGAAACCTTAAAATAAAATAGTTTTATACAAAATTAATGTTTTTTGTAACACAAATATATTATATAAACTTGTTTTTATTTTCCACTTTTTGTTCTGAGGTGGCACTTGACATTTCTGAGCACGTTTTGCTTTATTTGTAAATCTTAAGTGTTTATAGGTAGACGTTTGTGTTTGTTTAGGGTTAATATTAGGACTTTTGTGTTGCATCTTTAGTTTCCTAAGGAGATAGGGTAAATTTGATTTCTGCCCACTCATATATCCATCCATTTTTCAAACCCATTTGATCCCTTTCTGGGTCACGGGGTTGCTGGAGCCTATACTATTTACTATTAGGCTAAAGTGTGTTTCACCCTAGACGAGGCATGTTCAAAGTCAAGCCTGTGTGCCAAATCCAGCCTGCGTTAACATTTCCCCTTAGGCTCCTGACAAAAAATCAATAATTTGTGGCCCCTACCATTTTCTAAAAGCTATGTGTGTCATTTCTGGCTAAATAAAGTTATAAGACATTTTAAACTTGTAGCAACACCATAGTGTGACCTTGTATGACGCTTTCTAGCTCATTTTTAAATCGTCAATTGTAAATGAAAGAAACGTACCAGTAAGTTGACAGCGAGGGCCGCTGCTTCCAGGACAAGAGGAAATTGGAGGATTTTTTTAGTGAAATACAAAACATCAGTGTCTGCCTAACATACCAAGAGACTGGCTGTTTTCAAGGAGTTCAATATCGAGAGACACAAAAAGATGAGACATGCTAACTACGGCAAGCTAACTGGGAATATGGGGCGCAGTTGGTAAAGTTACACAGTCAAATATTAAAAGCAACATTTTTGATTATTTAGCCTGCTTTTGAGCTGCATAGTGGAGCAGTGGTTAGCACTCTTGCCTCACAGGTAAAAGGCCTCAGTTCAACACCCATCTGGGATGTTTCTGTGTAGAGTTTGTGTGTTCTCCACATGCATGTGTAGGTTTTCTCTGGGGGCTCCAGCTTCCTCCCACAGTCCAAAAACATACTTCATAGGTGAATTGGTGACTTTAATGTGAGAGTGCATGAGTGCCAGAAATTGAACGGATGGATGGGTAGCCTGTTTTAGGAGAGAAAAAAAAATCAGGTTTCCTTTTTCAAATGCACATTTTCACTTTAAATTTAATAGTTTATTGGTTTTAGTTTGTAAGCTAAAACTTTTAAGTTAGATCTAAATATTTATTTTGCCAGCTAAATGTTTATTTTTTTATAAAATTAAATATTTAGTTTAAAAATAAATTCCATTTGGTTTGTCAACTAAACATGTAATTAAATAAAAATTGACTTTAAAATAAAATTTTAGCTTGTTAACTAAATATTTAGTTAGTAAATATAACATTTATAAATACTAGGGCTGTCAGGTGGTTAAAATGTATAATCGCGGTTAATCGCATGATTGTCCATTGTTTACTTGCAATTGATTTCAAATTTATATGGTACTTTTTTGTAGATAAAAAAACGTGTACTTAAACAGTGTTTGGCAGTTTTACATTGTTTATAAGAACAAGAATGGCAGAAATGCATTGTCTTAATTAGAAATACTTTATTTTTGTAACACTGTATTCAGAAAAGCTTTCTGAATAAAAAATTGCCAAAGCATTGATGGGGTCATTGATTGGTCTGTAAGCTGTAGCTATCCATTTAGCAACTGCCGCTGAAAGCTTGCTCATTGTTGAGGCAGTCAGACGTTTTTGCTGCAAACTATCCAGTGTCATCCGCTTTGCATGGGAGGACTGAGCCGAGGTCCCTGGGAGAGCGGTGTGTTTGGCTAACAGGTGGTACTTCAAACTTGGGCAGTCACTTTAGTTTTTACCAGAGAGCCATCTGGCATGGTCTTAGAAAGAAACTTGCCATTTAGAAGTTCTTTCTCACGTTCCATTTCTACCTCTTAAGGTGCATTCACATGATTCGTGCGGCCAATTCGTTTGTAATTAGTGCTGTCAAATAAAAAATGGACGGCTTCATACATATTTTGAGTTAATGCGGTTTTAAAGCAACAAAATTGACAGCCTTAATAAATACACGAATTAAAGGGTGAAAACACGCATTTGAAAAACAAAACCTGTTTTTCCCCCTAAAACAGGCTAAATAACCAAAAGAATTGCTGTTAATATTTGACTGTGAAACTTGACAAACAGCACCACATATAGGAAGGCAGGTGCATGGTCTTTAAATATGAAATTTACATTAGTTTTGGTAGAAATCTAGTTAAATGTTTAAATTTTAAGAAATTAAAAGTATGCCATTGCAATCAAATTTCCTTTAACAGCTAATTTGCATTTAATGTTAGAAGGGTTCAAAGAATGTAAGCCAAGGGGTTGGGCCTCGTCCAATCTGGCTCTCTGCAAAAAGTTTGGACACCCCTGCCCTCGACAGTATGTCACAGGGCCACACAAACACACTCTTACATTCACTCTTAGGGACAACATAGAAGAGAGAGGAAGCTGGAGTTTCTGGAGAAAACCAATGCATGCATGGGAAGAACGTGCAAACTGCATTTTGAAAGGTCACAGCCGGGACTCGAACTTCAACCTTTTCAGTGTAAAGTAAGACTGCTCCCACTATTTTTTTTAAACATCAGAATTAAAAAATTTTGGTTCATATTTGTTACTTTACAATCTAAATTTCGAAAAAGGGGGGATTTTACTCCCTTTTTTTCACCATTTTTATCCACATATAAATATACATCTATTTGGATTTTACATTAAAAGAATTCCAGTTTTGAACTTGGAAAATATATCGCTTGAGTCTTGTAATGTTTCAAGAAACACTCCTGAAATATTAGACATTAGGCATCAATATTCAGCTGTGCTGCTGTTAGAAGATAAAGCAACATTCTAATTGTGTGTAAGAAGTACTTATTTGATGTTCTTTCTTGCGTTTCTTCAGCTGTTGGTTTGCTGGGTTTGATAAAGTGGTGGACCTCTCCAGGGCACACACACTCTTCAGCTCCCTCGTCCCCTCGTCTCCTATCTCCTCTGTCTCACTGGACACTAATGGCAAGAAGGTCGGCCCACCCGCAGTCCAGAGTAACTTTGGCTTTGGATGACCTCCTTTCAACAAAATGGAGAAGACGCCGACACCCTCGCCGCTCCAGCAGACTGAGATAGATGAAGGGATGTGGGGAGGAACTGAGAAAAAGCACAATGGAAGAGATGGGTGAATCTCTAAAATGGGTCTGTTTAAAGAAGATCTTTTATTGTTTCATACCATTGCCACCGTATTTCCAGTGTTTCTCTATCGGCTCAGGTAAAGAACAGTGGTCCACCCTGCAGATGATCCCTCCTCTTCTTTCCTTTGTCTCCTGATGGATTAGTCTTCTCTCCAAAGAGGCGGTTGCCCTAAAACGTCTAGATTGACTTTGTATTGGGCCCCAAAGCTCCCCTCCATCTATCACCTCCTCTTCTCTGTCGTCCTCTTCTCCCCCTCTGAGCCTCAGCCAAGTGACGGATATGTTTGGAGGGTAAAAATCTGTGATTTCACATCCTAGAGTTTGATTTGAGGAGACATCAGAGCTGACGATTTCAGAAATGCACGGCCTTTTGATGAAACCTGAATGGAAAAAAATAGGATGATTTACTTTGCAATTCATGATGTCAAAGGTCTACTTTGTTGTTTGTGTTACCTCTTGATTCACGAGTGATTGGATGCTTAAGAGCAATATGGTGGACTTTAACCCACACCTTGGTGGATCCCTTTTCCAGCTCCCCTCGTGGAAGTTTGCATTGGCTGTAGGCTGAGAAGAGTCCCTCAGAATTTGGGCGAGGGGACGAGGAGGCCTCCGAGGCCACGGGGGTCAGCTCACCCCCCTGGCAGAACCAGCGGAAGGTGATGACGTCCGGGTGGAAATGTGAGGCGGAAACTGTCATGTTGATGACATCTGGGGAAGCAAAGACGACAGAGATATCGTTTCTACAAAGAACACGGAGAGAATAACTTTTTTTTTTTCATACCTGAATCATTTTGTGTCTCGGTCAGCTGAATTTCTGACACCTCTGGTGGAGCTGAACCAAGAAATATGAATCACTTTTAGAGCAGACAAAAAAAAGGAAAAAAAAAAAACTAACTTGGAAAAAACTGTTCTTACACAGAAGCGTGAACTTCTCCGACACTCTTTCTTGCACAATCTTGTCCTTGCCTATATAGGAAACTTGACATTTAAACATTGCCCCCTTGTGGAGGGAAATCTGGGGGATGAAGGTAAGCGCAGAGATCAGCTGTTGGGTGCCACTCTTGGAAGAATGCAATGGTCCCTGAGTGTGCAGCTTGTAGTAACCCATTTTGCCTCTGGAGGTCAGGAGAGGGCCTTTCTCTGAAGCTGGGGAGGTGAGAGTTAGACCATAGGGTAGATGGATAGTAGTTAGGGGGCTGTAGAGGCAGTTAAAGTTAGATCTGGAAGTTCCTATATGTGTAATGTTATCATTTGTTAGCAGGGTTAACATATGGAGGGGAAAACATGAAAAGATTCAGGAGCAGTCACAATCAAAATTGTCATCTTTCGAAAAATTCACATCAAAATATGTTTTTAAAAAAAAATAAGATTAATTTTTTTGTCCAGATGACCCACAAATATTTGTACCTGTGAGGGAGGTGTCAGCGATGGGAGTGTCGTTGAGGAACCAGACGGTTTGAACTCGGTCCACCCGTCGGCCTTCGATGCTGATTGACACTCTGCCCTTCTGACCCACAATCACTCGTGGAGGGAGGATGATTCCAGACACAGTGAGAGACTTCTGCTTCTCTGCAGAACAGACGCGGGCAGAACAGAGAGACAAACGATGAGGGGCAGAAATGCAGCTACTTTTCATGAGAATGTGTTCAACACACAACCTTCCAACTAGATTAAAAATGTTCGTTCTTGAGACGTTTCCCCGGAGCTGCAAAACATTTCACGGAAGAATTTAAATCAACCCCTGCGACAGACTGGCGACCAGTCCAGGGGTGTCCCCTGCCTTCGCCCATGAGTAGCCGGGTTAGGCTCCGGCAACCCCGTGACCCCGAAAGGGATAAAGCGGATTGGAAAATGAATGAATGAATGAATGAATTTAAATCAAGTTGGTAGGACTCAACTTCGAGACACTGCTTTTGAGAATATCTTTTATCACTGATTTGAAGATGCTTTTAACAGTATCTGTCTTAATGGCCTCACGCCTTCTGATATCTTAGATTTTTTAGTACAATTAGCATAAACTTTTTATTTTTTATAATAAGTATGTAATAATAAGTATTCTTTGCTTGTTCTAATAAAATGGTTTGTATTTTTTGCACTTTTTATGTACATAATTGTAGCTCATTTTGATCACGGTGATAAAAAAGCTAGTCTAATTAGTGGAAATGACTCATTTTGGAACTAAATGTGAACAAAATAAGAACTTGACCCAAAAGTCAAAATGTTTGATTCTAAAGTAATGACAATGACTGCCAAACACATCCTGAAAACGGAACCAAAAATTAATGCGCTTTTTATTACCTTCAGAAAATGAATACATTAGCACCTAAATGAGGAAATAAAATGGCATATATGGAACTAAAAATTACAATTGCAATAGGTGTTTTTTTTTCTTCTTTTTGCCACATCACTTAAAGGTGACATTTAAGATGGTCGTTTGTAGCTGTTTTTCTGCAGAGAACTTACATTTGATGAACTTCTTAATATGCTCTGAAAACAACTGTGTTCAATGTTAAAAAAGAGATTTATTGAAGCTTCTCCACGTTATGAAGTCATTCTGTTTTACAAACTACATTCTGTTTTTTTACAAAGCTTCCCAAAATCAAGCCATTTGAGTTTTTTGTGTCTTAAATCCAGTTTTTCTATTATCAAGAGTGTGGAGCCAAAGGAATTTATACATTTGAAGATTAGTGTCTTTATTTCAAATGAGACAACAAGTCTTGCAGTGTGGGTCAGATGCTGTTCAGCTGCTGCATCTTTAGATGGAGACCTGCATCGCCGCCTTGCTGTGGTGAAGCTGCCCGTGTGATGCAAGAAGAAGAGGTCCTAACTGTTGGCATATTCACCTACCAGCTTGTCCTGTACTCAGCTTGTTGCTCAATGTTCAACAGGTGGGAGGTTTAAGTTGAGGTTAGGGGTTGTGTGTGGGCTGACGGGGGCTTAATTTTTTTTTAGATTAATTTGCATGTTTTGTATTGTTTATTTTTGTGTACTGCACTTTGTGGTATGCCCAGGTATGAAAAGTGTTTTTATAAATAAAGATGAAGAGATTGAACATTTAAAATAATATGGGAAAAAATGTAAAAAAAAAAAAAAAAAAGAAAGTCACATTTATTGAAAACAAGGCAGAAACCATACATTTAAAAAAAAAAAAAAGCATGATTAGTTTGTCTGAATGAACTGTCTGTTCTGTCTGTAACGGCTGACACTTTCAGAACAACTAAGCGTCCCATGGTGACATTTTCAGTCAAGAAGCGTCTGTCAAGCGACGAGACGCTTACATTTAAAGGAAGTCTGTGGTCTGCTGAAGAGTTTTTTTTTTAGATGTACTGAGAAAAACAGACTTTTTTACTGATTAACTATGTTTTTGAGTCACATTGCTACAGATAATGATCTAGTTACGCTCAGTCAGAGGAATTGTGTCAGTTAAACCTGTAGCGTCAGCATCTGTGACTTTGTGATTTAAAACATTTTGTCTTTCAAAAAAAGGTTGAAATAATCTGAACAGAGCACATTGTTGTGTCAGATCCTTGAGGCCTGCGGTTGGGGAGAAAATGTGATATAACACCAAAACAGGTTTCTGACTCACCATCCCTTCTTCTCCAGGAAAAGCCAAAGCAAAGCAGGAAGACCAGCACTATAGAGATGCACATCATAGCCACCAGGGCTTTGGCTGATTTGTTCAACACTGCTGTTTCATCTGATGGAACACAGAATCAGTTAATTACGGTGTTGGTTTGAATGAACAATGATGAGAACGTTATGTTTTATTAAACGCTGACTTTGAGGATCCAGTTTGTCCAGATCTTCTGACACATTGACAGGGTTCTCGACTCCAGGCTGAGTTACTGCACACTCAACCTGTCCCCGCTGCTGCCTTTGTTCTGGGCTCAAAGTGAAATAATGTCTGGTCTTGTAAGTTCCATCCGGGTTCTGATCTACGGCTGGTGGGTCAGGGAGTGCTGTGCCATTTTGAAACCAGGACACAGACACAGTCGCTGGGTAAAACCTCTCCACGTCACAGGAAAGCGTCAGAGGGGCTTTTTTATTAGAGGCTGAGGTCATGGTGGAGAGTTTGACTGTGGGAAGAACTGCGGACAGAGAAAAGTCCTTTAAATGTTTACGCTGCGTCAAAAAGGTCAAAAATTCGTACAATTTGAAAAACATTTTTAAATGAGCAAAAATATCTGCCAATGGAGTAAGAAAAATGGTCTTAACTTAAGAAAAAAGTGTAGTCACTAAACATATTTTCTTAAACTAAGATTATTTTGTTATTGAAAACTTTATTAATAAGACTAGTTTTCTTGCAAGACATAACATTAGAAATGTTTTCTAAGTAGTATGGTCTGGTGTAGCTCCATCTGATTTCAGAAGTTGTTTTTTTTTAAATTGTTTACTTGTTATCCACTCACAGGTAATATTAAGCTGGAAATCCTGCTCCTGATAGCTGCCACTGTGCAACACTTTGCAGGCAAAGGTCGCATTACGGTCCTCTTGGGAAGGGTGGTAGGCCAAGTTTCCCACTGCTGTGTAGTAACTGTCTGGGGTCATCTCACCCTCTACCTGGTAGAGAGGCTTAATCTCTTTCCCATTTCTGGTCCAGGAAAATGAGATGGGTGGAGGATAGTAACCGCTCGCATGGCACTCAAACTGAGCTCCCTTTCCGAGCACCACCCACCGCTGAGGCACAGTCAGGGAGGGGGGCGCTGAAGAGAGGAAATGAACAAAACAGAAAAAGTCAGATCTGTGGGAGTTTTAAATAAAAAAAAAACACAAAAATATGAAGACATACCAATGATACCAAATGTAACATTGCTGGTGTGGATGGATGAGGAGTTGTAGCCGACTGTGCATTTGTACATCCCCTGCAGGTCGAGGCTGGCCTTCAGGAGGGTGATGGAAAAATCCCCGTTGATAAAACTCGCATTGTTCCAGCTGAAACCGTCCTGTATCGTCTGTGCCGTTTCTTCGAATGAGGCAACATCGCTGCCATTACTAATCCACTTGACTTTCATCAGAGACACGTCTCTTTGGTCCTCGTTCAGAGACACGTTGCAGGGAAAAGTTACGCTTGTGTTAGGGCTCGCCTCAATTTCTGCCAAGGACACTGAACAGGAAAAAATGGTTTTGGTGAGGAAACCTGTTGGTGCTTGTCACAGGAGTCCTACACTAATTCATCTGTTGAAATTCCTACCCTATTATCTTTTTCATTTTTAAAAATATTAGATTAACAAACACACAGAAGGTAGGTTTTGCGACAAAATGAATCAGAAATGTAACGTCTTGAATGTTACTAAAGTTGTAAAATGCCTTTTGTGTCACTTGACTCCCCACCCCCCCTTAACGATAACCCTTTCAGGGTTGCCACTGGTGGTTTGGCTGAGAGTTTTACACTGGATGCCATTCCTGACTCAGTGCTGTACTTTATCCTGACTAGGGACAGGCACAGGGAGCCAAAGACTTAGGCTCATTTGGGGCTACATAGCTGGGGGGCACTGTTAAGGGTCTCGCCCAAAGAGTCTCACTATGCACCTTGGGACTTGAGTCCTGATTTTTCATGTGCCAACCCTGCTCTTAACCAACCAAGCCATCCGGCCGCTCTTGATTTGATTTCCTTTTAATTTCAAACACAAATTAAAAAAGTTAAATAAACATGATAAACAGAAACTGATAAAGTGCTTGAAAAAGAAGTGAGTAAAAAAAATCTTCTTAATTCCCACTCCTAATCTTATTATATGTTTTCATTTTATGAAAATCAAATCACATCAAATAAAACAACATCATGATGTCATAATTGTTCATACATTGTCCCATTGGGGTTTTTATTTTCCAAGTGATGCTTTTCCAAGATGTTCAGTTTGTATTTTTTTTAAATTGTGTGATATTTTTACTCATTTTTGTCCTCCATATTATTCAACAACCATTCCACAATTCCACAACCAAACCCCAGTCAGAAATGTGCCTTATTTTTGTGTTTTCCATAAAGTTGTTTAAAGTTTTTTATATAACCTCAATAATTCATAAAGTGGGGTATTATACATATATGTATGTACGTATGTATGTATGTATGTATACATATATATATGTATATATGTATAATACCCCACTTTATGAATTATTGAGGTAGGAGAGTACTAGCACACAATGTAATATATTTACTTATTGAGAAAATATTTAAACTTGCTAAGTATCACAATATTTCTTGTTTTTGTTACAACAATTTAAAATTAGTTATTAACCTACTTTATGATCAATTAAAATACCTAGGAATTGAATCTACTCTTCTTATCAGTGTGAGCTCGATCGCCAATTTCACCTTTGTGTTGACCTTCTGATTTGTTTTGTCTAGATTTACTGATAATTTGTTTTTATCAGACGATAGTTTCAGGAACGTACTAAACATTTTTGCTATCTGCATTATCCCATGAATCCCTCTGCCTTTTTCAATATGTTTGGCTATGAATGAGATGAAAGCATTGAAGAAAGTGAAAAAGATCTGACAGGGATTGACTAATAGTAAATCAGTAATCCCAGAAAATCTCAGCAAAACAGAACAAATACAAAACTTTCAGGCAAAGCCCTCCTTTCAATTAGCTTAATTAGTAACCTGTACAATAAATACCTGCATGAAAGCGCTAAGAAACAGAGGGGTGTCAAGTCAAGTGTTTATGTCATGCCTCTTAAGTGTGATGCATTAGCTGCAGGTAAACAAGGAAAAGCAATGAATGTCAAAAGAAGTGAGGAACACTTAAAACATGTCTATTCAGAACTTAACCATAAATGTCATGGAGGAAGTTTTCTTTTATTACTGAGGAGAAAAAATGTAGATGTTCATTTTGACAGATATCACAGTTTCAGCATAGAGACTGTTTAATGACAGAGTCAAATGTTTATGTGTAAATGATTAGCGATTAGAAATTGCCAATGCTTTTGATTGTTGTAATCTTTCATTAATAAAAACACAGAGATCAAGGCCACTCTCTATAAAAAAACATACATTTTAGAGGATTCTTTCAATTCCTACACATTAACTTTCAATTGTTCTATTTAATTTTATTGTGTCTAGTGAGTGTTTTCATTGCCAGCAATGAAATTAAAATCAATTTAATCACAGATACATTAAAATATTAACTCTAAATTTAAACAAGTTACAAGTTTTGGCTAATTTTTCTGCTAAGTCATTAATAAAATTTAAAAAGTAAACTGCCTCACTTTTTGTAAGGTATACTTGTAGTACACTTGAATAGACTATTTTTTGCAAAGGGTGAGTTTTTCTCAACTCTGATTTAAAGATGAAAAACATAAACATAATCCCATTAGCAAATTTATTCTAGTACAAATAGTATGTATTAATATTTGTTTACACGTTATTAACATCTAAGTTACTGGGGAAGCTACACCTGCTAACAAGTCTTTGTGAGTCTATTTGCCATCTCTGCCTGTTAATACCCTTCAATCCTCCAGTTTCTGCAGCTCGGCTTAAACCTGGTGATTAGGTAAAGAATTATCAATGAAGCCTTTGTAATCAACTTCTGTGTGCAATACAACACAATACTCACCATGCTTTATGAGAGCCAGAAGCACAACAAAGAAGAGGACTTTACACTGCATGGTCGGGCCGGTCTTGAGAACACTCTTATCTCCAGGTCTTTCTGCTGTCTTATATAGAGCTACAAGGTGACAGTGGGCGGGATTGTCCTGCTGGCTGGGAAATAAGCAATATTGTTCCTGGGCTTGACAGAAGTAAAAAAGAGGCCTTTGAAATGTGTAAGTTCTCCTCAATAAATAAGCTGTGGAGGTTGAGAAGGAGACGAAGAAGAAAGAAGGGGGTGAGACGGACACACAAATGAGGAAACTGGTCACTTAAAATTCAGATGGACTTCTGGCCAAGCTCTCGGGAACTACTTTACATTGGTGCAGTGTTGCCACGAACAAACGGAGAACGTAATCCCCACTGAGCTTGTGTGTGCAAACAGTCAGACTGGACTCCAGTGCTTTTCTTTGTGGGTGAAAGTTACATTTTGGAGAAAAAAGGAGATTCTGTTCTCCCTCTGCGCCTTTAGCTCTCTGCTGTTATGATGAGTTAATGTTTACCCGTGTAAAACATAGTGGAAGTCTGAAGGAAAAGAAAAAGTGTCGATTTAGTCCCCTGTGAATGTTGAGATTCTTTGACTCTGCACATTAATTAGTTTAAATAGACCTTTTTATGCAGCGATCAGAGGGTATCTGTGCGACTGCAATGAAGGCCTGGCCCTCAATTTCACTCTTGGTTTCCATCCACTCCACATCTCTGGAGCAAAGTAATTAAAAGCATCCTTCAAAAGACCTTAGAAAAGGTGATTAATGTGTTCCATGTTCTTGTTTGCTTTTGGTACTTGAGCTCGCATTTTCTGATTCAACAACATTTTTCCGTCTTTCTTTGTCCATCCATCCTTCCATCCATCTTCTGTTCCTGATGTCTCTTTTGTCCGACTGTGATTTCTTTCACTGAGTCGACAGTTTGAGGAAAGTTCGGAAAAGTTGTAGAGGAGGAGCAACGCGCTGCTTTGATGGCAGCCACGCCAGCTGAGAGAAAGTGTGAAATTGTTTTGAAGCTTCTGAGTATTCCTTGATTCAAATCTTTGTGAATCAGGAACAGACAAAAAAATACAGTTTGAAAAAGAGCTTATTTGTGATGTAGAAAATATGCTGGGTGGGTGATAAATTCACTGTCCTGCTTCATTCTGTAGCCAATTAGATCCATGTGCGTCTTTGTTTTCCTCATCTGAGCTGCATCTGGCTCAAAATTGTACAGCTCCAATGTTGCTCGCCATTTTTGACGCACTGATGATGTTAGATTGGGGATGTGAGGTACTGTGAGCTAGCGGGGAGGGTGTAAACAGAGAGCTCTCAGCAACAGGAAGGGGAAGGGGGGATGGGGTTGCTTTGCGCCAACGGTCTCACCCAACTTAGAGGTAAAATTCTAATAAACTCCCGCCTTGCAGAAGTTACGTCCTAGAAACGATTTTGATTCAGGCTCAAAGTGGCATAATCATAATTAAAAGACCACTGGGAATGCTTTTACAACACATCCAAAGATGATCGGAGTGGGTCCGATACGTGATTCAAGTGATAAATCTCGTGTGAAAATCTCAGCCAAGGTTTTGATTTCATTCAGTTAGTGTTGGTGTGTTCTGGAATATCAAAAAAATTCGAATTGTACTTTTTAAAACATCACAGATGACCTCCATTGTGAATGCAGCACATCTTTTAATTATCAATCTAGCTATAGTGTGGTATCACTTCTTTACATTCTTGTTGGGCAACTCAACAAACTTAATTTCCCATCACTTTAGCTGTTTTTAAGTCAAATCCTAAAAACTTTTGAAAATTATTTGCTTCTCAGTTTTTACCAGGTAGATGTAGCTTAAAAACCTTGAAGTTATTATTTAGATTTTACCGTCACAGACATAAAAACATGCACTGATTTTTGTCTATTTTCACTAAAGAAAAAGCAAATGGTAAATTCCAGCCTTACATTCTGTCCGGTAAATTGTTACAGCAGAAATAAATGCAACCAAACCCATTCGAATATGTTTTTTTTCTTATCAAATTGATATTTTGTGTATCATACCCAACACAGGTCATTTTGAATTCCTCAAGTGTTTGAGTTTCTGGGAAATTACAAAGACAAACTGAAAAGGCGATGATGAAGCAATTCATCATTTAAGTTCTTAATCTTTGACACAAGCTTCTTTGAAAGTTCTTATTCTGATTATCTGTCACCAAGAAATTACGGTTTATGAAAATAAACGGTTACATTTTAGATGACTTTGAACGCCCTCAGAAAATCTCAGACACTTGTGTTGTTTTTTTATATGAAAATTTTCTCAGCAGTCACAAAGGTAGCGCTGCTGTTGTTATATGTATTTTCACAGTTCTTCTCAAGTTGGTTGATATCAAAACGATTTAAAGCGCTTTCGGCAAAATTTAGGATCTTACAGCAGGACACAGTGCTGTCAAAAGACACAGGTTTGTAATTTTAACATTCCATCATCTGCAAAAATAGTAGTTTTCTTCATATTCATAATTCTTGTCAATCATTTTATTTCTTTTTTTTGAATAAATATGTAAGACTATGTTTTAGTTTAAAACAATATTAGAATTTGAATTTTGAGTTAGACTGTTTTGACTTGATTTTGTGATCAAATTAGAAAAACAGAAACACTTTTAAAACCTGCTTTTAAAAGTGTTAGTTTGCTTTTGTAGATTATCAGTAATGTATCATTAGGTGGCATCTTTTAAATTGAACTTTTAATAGATTTAACCAATTTAGTTTCTTATGATGAATTTGTTAACTTTTTGTAAACTTAAAAAAAGACTTTGCAATTACACTCACTAGATGAGAGCCATTAGGTTAAATATAATGTGATAATAGCTTTTCTCTGTAAAATAAAGAGATTTCAGGTCACAGTTTAGAGGTAACCCAACAAATATTGTATCCTACAAACCAAATTAATTATGAGTGAATAGCTCAGATGTAATCTTGCACTAGAAAAAATGTCATGCTGAATCTATAACACATTTACATAATTCCATGTGACCTTTGATCTGTGTTCACAATTTAAAATGTCATAATTCTTACACATAAAAAACAAAAACTGTTTTAATGTGAACAAATTCTCAAACACCTCTTAATGCACTTTGTACAGGGAGTGTCAGTGGGCTCAGCGCAGTCAAACATTGTGCTTTATTTAGAGCCTTTCATTAATCTTTATGACACTGCTTCAGAAAATGACCAGAGTAGATAGTTATTACTGACACCTCCATAAAATCTGAACTCAGCAACTTGCTAGAAAAGGAATCTGAAAAGTGAATTGCGTTTCGAGAGGATTCCAGTTTTTTTAATGCTTTACGGCAAACATGATCTTCTATCATGATGATAAAACCAAAGCAACCTTATTATTATATAACATGAATTTCTAACTGGGTGAGATTTGGCACAGAGTTGGTGACTAAAACTATATTTGTTACAATTCTTTTGCTTTAGATTCTCATGGGGGTCCATTTTTGGATGCGTACTCTTCCCCACTTCTGGTTTAACAATCTGACTTGACCAGGAAGTTCAGTAAATTCACTAAATTGCTAGGGAGGATGCAAGACACACCAATGCTGACGACTCATGTTGAGTTTCTTAGTGCGGTTAATTTACCAGACTGGAGGCACTAACTGTTTACCAGAATCCAGTGGAAATAGGTCTTTATAAATACAGTCTTTAATAATTTTTCTTTTTATAAATCTTTCACTTAACCATCAAAATTCGTTCACTAAGTTGATGCTAAAAAGCAAACCTTCATTAAAGCAGCAAAGAAAATTCTGCAGCGCGGCTGTTTCTGCAGCTCACCGCTCCTCCAAAGGATGGATCAAATGCAAACACATTTCACACAACTAAGTCTTTGACAGCTAATGGGAGTTTAATTTTAAATATGTAAAAGCCAGCCTTGGAAGCACCCAAAATACGTACAGGCAATGCAACAACGTGCATCTTGTCTGCACGTATTACGTAAATACTTGCGAATGACATCAGCCAAAGAAAAAATGTCCTTTACACAATGACATAACTTTAATAGACAACACAATCAAGAATTTCCAGTAATGCTTTTCTTGGCAGTTTGCCAGCAAGAACAAACACCCAACGAGTTGGTATGGAGACAAACAGGTTCATGATGGGAGGGTTTACTTTATCAGCTTTTTCATCATAAATGCATTTGCTGAACAGAAAGGAAAACATTCAAACACCGCTGAGCAAAATCTTCTGTGAGCCGACGATATGGCAGCCTGGACTGTGTGGATCCTGTTGATGTGGACAGGATTCACTTTGCATGGTGAGTTTGAATAATTTCCTATCCTTAAAACATGTGAAAAATATAAAATACAACATGTTTTCTCATGTTATGAGATGAATAAAATCTTGATAATCTTGAAATGAGTAAAGTATTTAGGTATATTGCTCTGGTAATGTGAAAGTTTGTGTCTTAAAATAAGCATATCTTGTTAAAAACACGTTTAATATCTTCAAAGGCACATTTACGTTAAAGATCCAATGCTTTTCCTAAAAAAATATCCTATTTAAAGTGCCTAAACAGTCCTACTATGTTTATTTCTAGATCAACTGAAATAAGACTAGAATTACACACTTTCTTAGATAAAGTTGTCAAACTTTTATGCAAATTATGAGTTAACAAAACTTGTTTCATTAGTGACACTTACAAAAATAGTGTTTTCACATTGGAACTATAAACCAGACAAAAATACTTTAGTTCTTTTAATCTGAACTAAATGCTTTTTAAAAATTGCACCTTAAAACAGGTCATTATGGGAGGACTTGTCCTTCAACAATTCTAAAAAAATGAAACTATAATTGTCTCACTGTTATAACTAAAATGCAAACATGTTTTTTTTTTTTTTTGACCATGTGCAGCGGCTCAGGGTAAGTCTGGTGGGAAAACTGAAACTCACAGAAATTCTTTAAAAAAAATCAACACAACCACCAAAACCCAATCGTTTCTGCCTGTCAGACTGTGGAGTGGCACCTCTAAACACAAAGATAGTGGGTGGTGCCGATGCCCAAGCAGGGTCGTGGCCCTGGCAGGTGAGCTTACACGTCGGGGACCACGTCTGTGGAGGGACCCTCATCAGTGACCAGTGGGTGCTCACTGCAGCTCACTGCATCATCGAGTAAGACACTCACTCAGCTGCTGCTTCCTTTCCAACCTTACATTTCTTACCTAAACTCAATCATTTTTTGAGACATTAACAATCAAAACCTGTTCTACCACTCACACTAGGATTCCTCTGCTACTGAAAGACTTGAGAAACCAGACTTTATCTTACCGTCAGTTTGGCTTGAAAGAAATAATAAAAATATTTTCAGTAAATAATGGTTAAATTGTTTCACTTATTACATTTCGTGATGGTTTATTTTTAGAATAATCTTCAATATGCTTCTGCTGCATCAGCATGGCAATGTCTATGTTGAGGGGCAAAGTTCTCACAATTACATTTACATGTATTGATTAAAAAAAAAGATTCTTTACCAGCCCATGTGGGTTCATAACTATAAGAAGAAAAGGAAACAGGTAAAATGTTGCAGTGTAAACATCTTTTTTGTTCTTTTTTTTAAATGATCAATTCTTCCAAAATTAATAAGGTTAATTGATTCTAATTGTTTTGCTTTATAGATATACCAATACTTATGGATATTTTTTTATGGCATTCAGATGTAAGGAAGGAGATTTTGGGACTTCCTGAAAAGCATTTTGAGCGATGAACGCTAAATGAAAAGTGCTCTAAAAATAAAGTTTATTATCTTATACTCCAAACAAATAACCTTGATCATCATTGTTATAACCTTCTCTGCTATAAATGCTAGTAAAGTTGAAAAAAGCTGCATTATTACAACAAGTTATGTGTTTTTGTACTGTGTTGTGCAAGTCGTGTTATGGATGCTTTGTCCTACTTTTGTTGCTGACAAGAATGTCAATACCAAATTCAAAGCATTGTAAAAAAATACTTTTGTCATCAGGTGGGACTGAAGAGAGTAGTATACAGACAGGGGCAGGAGAAAGCTTTTCAAAACAGGAAAAAAGGGAAAGCTCGCAATGAACTCCAAGAAACTCATGTAAAGTTCTCAAACTAAACAATTCTGTCAAAACCATATTAATGACCACAAGTCTCCTTTTTTAAACCACAGCCAGAAATTGTCCTCATGGACCCTGTACTTTGGAAAGGTGACTCAGGCTTCGTCCAATGTTAATGAGGTTTCCCGCAGCATCTCCAAGATCATCATTCATCCTAACTACAACAACACACTGTTCAACAATGACATCGCTTTGATGAAGCTCAGCAGCAGGGTTTCCTTCAATAACTATATCAGACCTGTCTGTCTGGCGAGCAGCACCAGTCTGTTCTACAGCTCAACGTCCTGCTGGATCACTGGATGGGGCAAACTGAATAAAAATGGCAAGTGAGCACATTTTTTTGCAACAAAAGTTTTTCCAGAAAAAGAGAAGCAGCTTTTGTTACAGTCAGGATTTTACACACATCCACCTTGAAAACTGAACTCAATACATTTACTTTCACACTTTTGTTTAATACAAATCAAACTCATATTAGTTGAAATGTTTTAAATCCTGTTAAAGACCAACATTCATTTTTATTATTGACTTTTCAAACTTTAAAACTGAAAGGGGCTTTTTAAAATCATTGTTATCATTTTTTAATCATTAAAGTGGATTGCATAAAAAAAAACTATATTTTTCATCCTAAGTTTTTAAAGTATTTTTCACATTCATTTTTAAAAGTGTTTTTTGTGCTAATTTAAAAAAAAAAAAAACAACTACAAAAGCGCAGAACTACAAACAGGCTTGGCGCTAACCTCATCTGCTCATTAAAGCTATGAGATGGTCCACAATCAAAAGCTGACAATCCACGATGTGTCCGTGTCACATGCTCTGTGTCTATTTTGTTTATGTGTTCATCACGATATTGCCAGTCTGTTTTGTTCTTCCTACTTACTTTATCCACAAACATTATAGAAAAATAAATTGGGGAAGTATTGGTTATATTGACCAGAACTGTTTTTTTTTGTTTGTGATGATGCAGAAATTGAGTTACAGTCAGAGTTTTTCAAAAAATAAAACCCGTCTGTTCTGAACTTTGAGATCTGCCTGAATGCTGACATACAGCGGGTACGGAAAGTACTCAGATCATCAGATTGACAAAAAACACAGATTTTGAGACATATTTGCAGATTTATTAAAAAGAAAAACTGAAATATCACATGGTCCTAAGTATTCAGACCCTTTGCTATGACACTCATGTATTTAACTCAGGTGTTGTCCATTTCTTGAATAGCCCAGCCAGAGCCCTGACTTAAACCCAATTGAGTATCTCTGGAGAGACCTGAAAATGGCTGTCCACCAACATTTAAAGACACAAAAATTTAGAGCAAAAAAGACCTGTATTTTTGTTTGTTTGTTTTAATTGAATGCAATGCACTTCAATAATATACAGTAGTTCCTTGGATTTTTTCCCTAAGATATGAAAAAGCTGCTGTCTAAATACCAACTCTGTCTCCCACAGATGTGTTGCCAAGTTCTCAACCCCTGCAGGAGGTTCAGATTCCAGTCGTTGGGAACAAGCAGTGCAGTTGCAATTATGCCAACATATCAGGCGTAGATATCACAACAAATATGATTTGTGCAGGCCAAGAGAACAAAGGAGCATGTCAGGTAAATGTGCTAACAAATTCTTACGGAAGCCATGTTTTTGTAAAATTCGGAGCTGAAGTAAGTTCAATGTTTTGCCCTGTTTTCAATTCTTTTAGGGGGACTCTGGAGGACCCTTGCAGTGCAAACAAGGTTCATCCTGGATCCAGGCTGGAATAACAAGTTATGGAATACCGTGTGGACTGAAGGGTTTTCCTGAAGTCTACGCACGAGTGTCTGAGTTTCAGGCTTGGATCACGTCCCAAGTTGAAGGAGCAGCAGTTGACTTTGTGACTTTTCGTTCAACTGGCATTGACCTGGACGCCAGCTTTGTGTGCAACAGCATGAGCAGCAGCATGAGCTCTGTACATTTTGTTAAAGTGTCTATTACCATCTTAGCCTCCATCCGCTTTATATTGTAGCCGATACATTTTTGTAATCAACTTTTTAAATGTTTTTTGTCTATTTATTTTGTTTTTCCAAGGTTAAAGGCTGCACTATCATTTGTCTTTTTGATAGAAAAACGTTATTTTTATTGTAATATTTGCATGCATTTCTTTTTGGCATGAACAGGAGAAAGAAGATAGGGAGAGTATTATATTAGAGATGTGTACAGGAAAAAAAGGGGGTGCAGAAGATGGAAATTGATTAAAGGAGGGGTTAGGTTTTTAAACATAAAGAGGAAACAAGCTGCTCAAGATTTATCATTGTAACTTTCACATGTAGATGTTTATCAAAGGGTCGGCCCTGTCCACTGAAAAACTCATCCTTACAAACTCAATTATTACAAATACCCACTGGTTGCAGAAATCGTCACACACACAAGGCCCGCTTTCAAGTGGTCTAGGGGTGTGGACTTCCAAAAAGTTCACTCATGATTGGCAAGAGTGGTTGGCATAGAAACTGTGACCCTGACTGATTTTGGACCAATCATTGCTTACTGCCAACATCTGACACGAACATAGTGACGTGCCTGACTTTACTTTTTTTTTGCTGGAGCTGGAAATAGGGCATTTTCTATGGGTGACGTCACACTCGGTCCAGTTCTCACATACAGTCAATGATACCCTAACAAGACCCCACCCACCCTGTCACCGGAGGGTGGGCGAGGACCCAGGCGCAGGGAAAGAGACCCAAACACGAGTTGAAAAGTCTTTTTATTTTTGCTTTTTGAAAGAAAATCAAAAAAGGGTAAGAATTTTTGACTTATTTCTACAGGCTCTGTTTTTGCAGTGTAGCAAATAAGATAACTCATTCTGTACATGTGCCTGTATGTCAGCTCTTAATTTGTTTTTACACATCTCTTTTAAACAACGAGAACATGATCTTATTAGCATCTTAAGCGAACAAACCTTAGCTTTATTGACAACAACAATCTTTATGTCGCTTGTGCAGGCTTTAACTTAACAGCTGCTCCCTGTTAAGATAGCAAGTGACCACACCCACGTCCAACTATACTTTAACCAAGACTTATAAGCCATGCCTTCAAATTTTTTAGCATTTTTTAGGTGTTGCTGAAGTGTAAAAAAAAAGAACATATTTTGAAAAAATGCATAAAAAAAATAATGAAACGATCTTTAACGGTTTTGGACAGTTATTAAGAAACCGTTTACTAATGTTTACTCAAATTGTAAAGGCAGGGTTTTTTTTTTTAAAGTAGCTAAAAATTAACAGTTAAACTCTTGGTCACTACATGTTTATTATGATCAAGTTAATGTTTTGTTCTTGTGATATTAGACACACATAGCACTTCTTTAACTGACTTAGACTGCATGTAGGGTGGGTCTATTTTTAAACGCATTCTGCTCCCATTTTCAGAAGGTCACTGAGTGGAACACATTCAATGAAAGATTTGTTTTGACTAAAATGGAGGCCAACAATTGTTGCTTTTCATAGTTGCTCTAATACCCTTATTGCAACTGAAACTTAAGACCTTAGCAGAATGTTCAAGGTATTCTAACTCTGTAATGAAATATAAAAACAATAATTCAAAAAATCAAGTCTCCCTGTTTTACATAGCCTGCAACAACGTCATATTGAAGGTGAAGGGGTAATTTCAATATATTTGTGTATTTTTTTGTTGTAATTCAAAATTTCTGAAGATTTTTAAGTAATTTTGGCCTCATCTTCTTGATTTGATCATACTGAGCAATGCAAGGCAAAAATAGGCAGTGACGCAATTGGGTGAAGACTTTATTCCATGGTAACAGCATATGTTACATGCTGCATTGAGGTGGAAACAGACCAAGGAAAGTAGAAAGAGCTGTGTAAAAACAGTGGAAATTTCACCTGTAAAAAAGGCGCTTAAAAATAAAAGGTAAGGGAAGGAAGTCCGAACTTTTTCAGCAACCGGTAGAAGAAATGTTTTTCCCCATCATTTCTTTTTTTTCTTTTCTTGGGTACTAAAGTTACTTATGTTGCAGTGATAGTGGAGAGCCAACTTTAAAAGCAGTGTCTTTGAGGAGGTGTGCTGTTCTGTAACAGAGGCGGTTGGTAGAAAGTGGGACGTCAATGCTTAGTAAGCATGGTTAGCTACAAACAATGACTCTCCACCAGCAGCGCTGGCGCCAGAGGAAACATATTTGCCCACGCAGGCTTGGCTGTTAGCCTGCAAGAGAAGAAAAGAACAAGTTACTGAAAGTCACTTAAAACGCAACCAGCTTTTGTAAACAGGTGGAACATACCAAAGCTCTCTTAACAAACTCTTCCTGGCATGCTTTTCCATTCTCCTTCTTGCCAGCCCAGGCTTTCAGGGCAGAGGCTTGCAGGGCACGGCCATACGAGAAGGTCAGAGCCCAGGGTCTATGCAGGGGGCACTGGTTCATGGAGTTCAGATTGACAGAGGCTTCTTCCTCACTCTGGCCTCCAGACAGGAAAGTAATTCCTTCAAAGCAAACAACACATATTAGTGTCACTGATATCAGGGTGTGGTGTTTTGCTCATCTGGCTTACCGGGAACAGCAGGGGGCACGGTGCGGCGCAGGGCAGTGACAGTGGCCATTGCAATCTCCTGACTGCTGTACTTGTGTGAGCAGGAGTGTCCAGCAGTAACCATGTTGGGTTTGAGGAGAGTACCCTCCAGGTAGACATGATGGTCAGACAGGGCCTTGTAGACGGCAGCCAAGACTTTCTCTGTGATGTACTGACAGCGCTTCAGGTCGTGATCTCCATCAGGGAGAATCTCAGGCTCCACAATGGGGACAATGCCATGCTGTCAGAGATGTAAACAGAGCTGTATTTGCAATCTAGTTTGGCTTGTAAACAGCAGAATTGATTCTTTTTGCTGTTTAGCTTAAAATGTTTGACTGTTTTTGACATGTTTTTATGTCTTAAGACCATCCTTGTACTTTAAGTTACAAAGCCCATATAACTACAGTATTCTATTTAAGTTTTTTTTCTTTTTTTAATTGTTTTTTAAAGGGAGAATTTACATTTTTGCACTAAAAAGTAGATCACAGCACAAGACACAGCACTCAGCAAAAATATATACAAATCGAAAAAGCCCAACTACAACACAAATCTCTAATATTTCAATAACTTTCAAGAATTTGTTTGTTTTCTGCCAGAAAACTTCCCAAATAAACTTTCCAGACACCTGATAGGTTCTCGGCTCACCATCTGGCAGATGCTGGCATAGCGAGCCAAGACATTGGCGTTCTCAATGATGGCGAGGTGTGAGGGAGTGGTGGGGGTGATCTTCAGAACGCAACGCCATTTAGCAAAGTCAGCACCATCCTTTTTGTACTGGGCGCAGCGCTCATACAGCCCATCAAGACCTGTTAAGGTGGGGATGATGGTTTCAATTAGTTATACGTGGTTAGTAAAAAATTGTTCACTTTGTCTTCAAAGTTCTCCGCTCTCACCCTGGGTGGTTGTCTCGCCATTTGTTCCGGCCAAGGGAACAACACCTTTGTCAACCTTGATGCCCACCACCATGCCTCTTTCCTTGAGGAACTGTGGGAAGGGCTTTCCATCGTCGGTCTTCTGGTACATGGTCTCATGGAAGAGGATGACACCACCAATGCAGGGGGTGATGCGGTCATCAGCAGTGAAGAGCAGCTGGCGGTACAGCCTTCTGTTCTCCTCAGTGTTCTCAGCATTGATGCTCTGGAAGCGCTTGGCCACACTGCCTGTAGATTGGGAAGCAAAAATCATGGTCTCAGCTGGGTTGGAAAGCCACACCTTTAAAAATAAAACCTGCTAAAGAGCCCATATTCTTTCCGTTTAATCCTCAGTCTTCAAGCATTTATCTGCAAAGGCACAGTCTGACCTTATTTGTAAACTGAAAGGCCCCAAAGTGACATCCGATCAACATCATGAATTTGGGTCTGTGATGTTTTTTGATACAATCTGAGATAGGCTCCTCCCATTTCTCAGTGCACTGTCAGCAGGATGCAGATGTGTAACAAAGCAGCCGATGCTTGACGTGGTGTGGGAAAAAACTACCAAGCGGTAGACTTTAGTAGATGTGTTTCACTGTGAGGTGGATCCACACACTGAAAACCGGCAGAACTGCAAATGTTGTTATGTATTGGCTATTTCATCGCTGGAATTTTTTTACTCCTGTTGGTGTGGATTTTTAGTTTCTGCAATAGTCAAAATCCTATTATATTATCCTCATAACTTTATTCTGCTTTTAGGACTCGACAACCTGTTTATAGTAATTTACCAGTGGACTCATCTGCAGCAAGGATTCCCTTGCCAGGGGCGACGATCCTTTGAGCAATGTCACTGAGCTCCTTCTTCTGCTCAGGAGTGAGGAAAGGGTATGCGTGAGGCATCTTGAGTTCTGAAAAGAGGAGACAAGAGTTGTCCTTTGAGAACGTGGAGGGTTGAGTTTTTACAGAACAGGAAAATGCTTTGTTTTGCAGCAAAGTTTCAGTATTTGACATTGAGGTTGCGGTTCTGCTTGTGTACGTATGGGAATCTGTCATATGAAAGGGGGACAGACAGCTTATCTGTCTGTCTAGAGGAAGTGGTGAAGGAGAAGGTATTTCTGCATAGCTTCCTGTATGTTTCGTTCTACTGAAAGATCAGGCCAGTTGGAGCTGTGAATGCATGACTGAAGGCACTGCAGCTACTGAAACGTGCACAACTCCCCCCAGCACAGTGGGATTTAGAATAGCGTCAGAGTTGGTGTTTATCTTTCTCTGCTGCACCCTTCTTGTATGTGACCACGCTTGAGAATTTATGAGAAGCACGTGGATGACCTGATCCTCTTATCATTGACCTTTCATGTCCCCCTCCCCACTCTCCAGCTGCCTGTGCCTGCACTATCAATAGGCTGGACTAAATTTACACCGTGTGCGATGGGGGCTACACAAGGCATGACAAAAAGACCAAGTAAAGAAGGGCACACTGTCCAGTGACTATACTTCCAAGGTTGCAGTTATAAAACTACAATGAATGAAACATGGTGAGGCTCCACAAAAGATTCTAGAGACGGAAATTGAGGAGAAACAGCAAAAGTTCAGGTTTTTACAAAAAGAGCCAAAGGATGTTTATGCATGTCAAGCATGGCATTCATTCATTCCTTCATTCATTCATTTTCCAATCCGCTTCATCCCTTTCGGGGTCACGGGGTTGCCGGAGCCTAACCCGGCTACTCATGGGCGAAGGCAGGGGACACCCCTGGACTGGTCGCCAGTCTGTCGCAGGGGCGTCAAGCATGGCATTTACATTTTATTGTAGCTGTGAGGTGCATGCTTTAAAAAACACACAGATAACCACATACGATGTTTCAAAAACCCTGTTGCTGCTCTAATTGACTGTTGGTTAGTCCCCACAAATGAGTATTTGCAAAAAAATTTCCATCCACATAGCTCTACATTTTTGCACACAAACACCATTAGACAACCAATCTCTTTTTTTTTTTAATTTAATAAAAAAGTTTGTTTTTTTTAGTATTTTTTAGCTAAACTGAACGTTTTTTTACCTTAGAGGTCAAGAGGAGAGCTGACAGAAGAGAAGGAAGGAGAAGATCTGGCCTTCGTCTACGATGCCCTTTCAGTCTGCCGGCTGTTGTATTTATCCCCCCATTGTGACCCTTCACCTTTCAGCTGGCCAGTTATAAAAAGACCAGGACGCAACCAGAGATGGCTTGTGACATTCAGCAAGGCCTGGGCTGGAGTAACGTGTTAGTGAGCCACCAAGGAAAGGGCAAGGATCATTCAGTGAATGGCACAAAATGCAAGAAAGTGGAACAGTTGAAGAAGGAAGCTTAGAACAAAAGACAGGAAGAATAGATGGCAACAGAAGGAGGCAAACTGATGGATAGATTTTTCAATTTGATTGCATTCATCAATTATTACTGTATCAATCAATGCTGCACTCTTATATGCTTGAGACAGGTTGGTGGTGTTATAAAAACATTCAAACACTTCAAGCTGCAAATAGTTGGCCCACAGACTAAGAAGAGCATCAAGCTAAATAGAGGTCAAAGGCAAGGTTGCACGGAGGAAGACTTTTTGCACACACAGTGATACAGGCGCTTTTGGAGCATGTGACAGCACTGCAAACCTGCCCTTAGAAATCCAAGCCAGACATGGCAACACACAGCTCTGATCCTTGACTTTTTCCTGACCTTTCCTGATAGTCTTTACTTGGCAAAGCCTCATGGGGACATGGTAGAGGGGCGCACTTTAGAGCCTTTTCATTTAATGTCCTATAGCAGAACAATCATTTCAGAAGAAACAAAGGTCAGGCCAGAGCTTTTTTTATTTTAAGAAGGGTTTAATCAATGTTGAACAGGAGCAGGTTGGCAGACTCGTTTCCTCTTTAGTGGCTGTGGGTCAGATTGAGTCAGATAGTAAAGAAAGACAAGTAAGTTCTGTCTGTGATCAGAACAGACTAACACACTTCTAAGTATATTTTGCAATGTTACAGAATGTCATATCTGTCTCATGCAGCCTTGCACTTGCCCTTGTTTGATGAGAAAATCAATCTTTCATTATTTAACATGCTGTTTAAAATCCTCAACTGTATGTTAGTTATATGAATAAACTTTAGCTCAAGTTCTTAGATGACTTATCTTCGAAAGAATATTTAAAAATATTGTGACAATAAAGCTATAGAAAATTTAAGTTATTATATGCTAAACTGAACTGAAAACTGACCTAAAAGCAGATCACAGTGTGTGAAATAGGCTAGGAACTGTTTTCCACCAAATGCGTAAATTACATTTGTGACCTGTTTGTGTTTTACTTCAGCAAAAACATTTCTGGAATGTGATTCAACAATCCCTACAAACTTACTAGAAAATAAAATGCATTTAGACATGTGCTTAAACCAGATTTCTTCAAATAAAAACATATACCTTCAAAAAAACATGTTTTCTGTTAACTATGTAAAGCTTTTTGGATTTACCATAACAATAAAAAGGTACATACTATGAGAGCAAAGATTAGCCTGCTAATGTTTTTTCTAAATAAAACGCTTTAGTTCTAAAGCACATTTTCTCTACATGAAAAAAGTAGCAGAGCTGCCAACTTTTCATTACAGCTTGGAGTATGACTCAGCAAAAAAAAAAAAAAAAAACTGACTGTATATGGCGGCAAGACATAAGATGAGGAGACTTGTTTTGCAGAAGTGTAATAGTGAAATAAAGCTCCATGAGATAAAAAAAACAGATAAATTGAAAAGTAATTAGAACATAAATAACTTTTTAGAGAGCAACACAAATACAAATTTTTACCTTAATAACACCACAAGCAAACAAACAAAACCACATACTAAGACAAAATGCATAACTTTTAGCAAAAATAATTTGCAAACTCTGTGCCCCTTGTAATAACGGCTTGTGGCCTCTTTTGAAGCTTTGAACATTTGAGTGGATGGCAATTTAAAACATGGCTTAAGGCCTATTATTTTAACTGATGATAATGTCCTTCTAGGACCAAGCCGTTCCTGGTTTTGGTTTGGTTTAGGCCCACTTTACACTTTACACTTTAGTGGAGCAGCACCATGACCAACTGTGCAATCGTGAAAGCCTCTGGAACGGTCTTGCTCCTGTAGCCTGTGAGAAATAAATCACATACAGTGGAAATAAGCTCTTTGCTATTTTGGTTTACTCACTTTTCTTTTTAAGGAAAAGCCAATATTAATGCAGTGTTTGCTCCACTATTCAATTGGCCCATTTCTTTGTAACTTTTTTCTGTAATTTTTTTCTGATCTCTGTATTTCAGAAATCAGAAACTGGCTTGGCTGAGAATTAATCTCTATTGTAATAGGTCTTGGTCAAGTTATATTATTCAAGTCATTCTAAAATTGGGAGGTCACAGAGTACCTACCTTCCTTTTCATGACCTCAAAATTATCCTCCCAAAACTGTGTTGATACTCGCTTGACTTTGTCTCTTATGACCATTGACTGTATTAGAGAGCTGAACTGAGTAAGTATTTTGTTAACCATAGAGAATGCCTTCCTTCTGGCTCCAACCAAATTAAGTCAATTCAATCGCCATTTTTCTGCGATACATACTTTGCCATGTCGGAACAGACAACATTAATAAGCAGTGATTTGTCCAAGTTGGTTTGCATCAACATTTCTTTGGCAACCACTCTCAGCAATCAGGAGTAAGCTTGAACGAAGGCCACACCCCTTCCACTGGAAGTGGGCTTGGGCTATCAAACTTTTTGAATAATTGACAACAGACCACCTACTTTTATTGAGGCATTTGACTGGACAGTTTATAACTTGAATGACTTGAACTACAAAAAAAATTTCATAAAAAATGATCAAGATGTTAAAAATGTATCAGAGCAAGAATGTTTTTTTTCTGACAAAAAGAATGAGGGTTTATTGCTCTATAGAAGTTGATGGGATTTGGCTTCTTAGAGTCATTGAGCACTTTCTGTTTGGAACACCAGGGGGGAGAGGTCACTCAGTTCAGGTCTCTTACATAGTCAATGGTAATGACAAAATCACACCATTTATTAGCCTACTTAAAAAGAAAGATACAAAACTTAAAGCACCATTGCAAAACTACAGTATGTATAAACTTTGTTTTGTTTTAAATTGGTTTTAAAAGGGAAAAACAAAATGTAAAGCATAAAACAACGATTGTAGAATTTTTTTTTAACTTTTAGATCTTCCCCAGTGGGCCCACCACCTGCAGGAGAGCTCAGAAGGGGCCGGTGCAATGTGGTTTGGGTGGCAGTCGAGGGCGAGTGCCTCGGCGGCCTAAACCCCGGTCATGGAACTTGGCTTTTGGGACATGGAACGTCACCTCTCTGGGAGGGAAGGAGCCTGAGCTTGTGCGAGAGGTTGAGAGGTACCGGCTAGATATAGTTGGGCTCACCTCTACGCACAGTCTGGGCTCTGAAACTCAGTCTCTCGAGAGGGGTTGGACTCTCTACCATTCTGGAGTTGCACATGGTGAGAGGCGGCGGGCTAGGGTGGGCTTACTTGTGAGCCCCCAGCTTAGCCGCCAAGTGTTGGAGTTCACCCCGGTGGATGAGAGAGTTGCGTCCCTCCGCCTTCGGGTGGGGGACAGGTCTCTGACTGTGGTTTCGGCTCATGGGCCGAACAGCAGTTCAGAGTACCCAGCTTTCTTGGTGTCTCTCGGAGGGGTACTGGAAAGTGCCCCAACGGGGGACTCCATTGTCCTCCTGGGTGACTTCAATGCCCACGTGGGCAATGACAGTGGCACCTGGAGGGGGGTGATTGTCAGGAACGGCTTCCCTGATCTGAACCCGAGCGGTGTTTTGTTGTTGGACTTCTGTGCTAGTCATAGTTTGTCCATAACAAACACCATGTTTGAGCACAAGGGTGTCCATCAATACACGTGGCATCAGGACACCCTCGGCAGGAGATCAATGATCGACTTTGTAGTCGTTTCAGGAGACCTTCGGCCGTGTGTCTTGGACACTCGGGTAAAGAGAGGGGCAGAGCTGTCCACTGATCCCTACCTGGTGGTGAGTTGGATTCGATGGCGGGGAAGGAGGCCGGAAAGACTCGGCAGACCCAAACGTAGTGTGAGGGTCTGCTGGGAACTTCTGGCTGAGCCCTCCGTCAGGGAAGTCTTTAACTCCCACATCCGGGAGAACTTCAAACAGGTACCAAGGGAGGCTGGTAACATTGAGTCTGAATGGACCATGTTCTCCACCTCCATTGTCTCTGCTGCTGTTCGGAGCTGTGGTCGCAAGGTCTCTGGTGCCTGTCGTGGCGGCAACCCCCGAACCCGTTGGTGGACACCGGAAGTAAGGGATGCCGTCAAGCTGAAGAAGGAGTCCTATCAGGTCTGGCTGACTTGTGGGACTCCAGAGGCAGCTGACAGGTATCGGCAGTCTAAGCGAGCTGCGGCTCAGGCTGTAGTAGAGGCAAAAACTCGGTCCTGGGAGGAGTTCGTGAGGCCATGGAGAAGGACTATCGATTGGCCTCGAAGAGGTTCTGGCAAATTGTCCGGTGCCTCAGGAGGGGGAAGCAGCTTTCTGCAGGCACCATTTTCAGTGCAGGTGGGGAGCTGCTGACTTCGACTGGGGACATTGTCGGGCGGTGGAAGGAATATTTTGAGGATCTCCTCAATCCTGCTGACACGCCTTCTCTTGAGGAAGCAGAGGCTGAGAGCCTTGGGGTGGGGCTGTCCATTACCCAAGCTGAAGTCACAGAGGTAGTTAACAAGCTCCTCTGTGGCAAGGCACCGGGAGTGGATGAGGTCCGCCCTGAGTACCTCAAGTCTCTGGATGCTGTGGGAGTGTCTTGGTTAACGCGTCTCTGCAGCATCGCGTGGCAGTCAGGAACAGTACCACTGGACTGGCAGACAGGGGTGGTGGTTCCCCTTTTCAAGAAGGGGGACCGGAGGGTGTGTTCCAACTACCGGGGAATCACACTCCTCAGCCTCCCTGGGAAAGTCTATGCCAGGGTACTGGAGAGGAGAGTCCGGCCGATAGTCGAACCTCAGATCCAAGAACAACAATGCGGTTTCCGCCCTGGTCGTGGAACTGTGGATCAGCTCTACACCCTGTCCAGGGTGCTGGAGGGTTCGTGGGAGTTCGCTCATCCTGTCCACATGTGTTTTGTGGATTTGGAGAAGGCGTTCGACCGTGTGCCCCGTGGTGTCCTGTGGAGGGTACTTTGGGAGTATGGGGTCCGGGGAGCCTTACTCAGGGCTGTCCGGTCTCTGTATGACCAGAGCAGGAGCATGGTCCGCATAGCTGGCAGTAAGTCAGACCTGTTCCCAGTGCATGTTGGACTCCGGCAGGGCTGCCCTTTGTCACCGGTTCTTTTCATAGTTTTTATGGACAGAATTTCTAGGTGCAGCCAAGGTCCGGAGGGGGTCTGGTTCGGGAACCACAGGATTTCCTCTCTGCTCTTTGCAGATGATGTTGTCCTGTTGGCTTCATCGAACCAGGACCTCCAGTATGGATTGGAACGGTTTGCAGCCAAGTGTGAAGCGGCTGGGATGAGGGTCAGCACCGCTAAGTCTGAGGCCATGGTTCTCGACCGGAGAAAGGTAGTTTGCCCTCTCTGGGTGGGTGGAGTGCTCCTTCCCCAAGTGGAGGAGTTTAAGTATCTTGGGGTCTTGTTCACGAGTGAGGGAAGATCGGAGCGTGAGATCAACAGGTGGATTGGTGCTGCGTCCACCGTTATGCGGTCGCTGTACCGGTCCGTCGTGGTGAAGAGAGAGCTAAGCCAGAAAGCAAGGCTCTCAATTTACCGGTCGATCTACGCCCCAATACTCACCTATGGTCATGAGCTCTGGGTCATGACCGAAAGAACGAGGTCCCGGATCCAGGCGGCTGAAATGAGCTTCCTCCATAGGGTGGCTGGGCGCTCACTTAGAGATAGGGTGAGAAGCTCGGTTACCCGGGAGGAGCTCGGAGTAGAGCCGCTTCTCCTCCAAATCGAGAAGAGCCAGTTGAGGTGGCTCGGGCATTTAGTTCGGATGCCCCTGGACGCCTCCCTAGGGAGGTGTTCCAGGCATGTCCCACTGGGAGGAGGCCCCGGGGAAGACCCAGGACACGCTGGAGAGACTACGTCTCTCGGCTGGCCTGGGAACGACTCGGGGTCCCCCCAGAGGAGCTGGAGGAAGTGGCTGGGGAGCGGGAAGTCTGGGCATCTTTACTTAGACTGCTGCCCCCGCTCGCCTTCTGTGCGTCTCTCAGGGGTGTGTGATTGAATGAAACACATTGATTTAAGCCTGAGTCACAACAGGGCCGGACTTACCATGAGGAAAAGGTAGGCAATTGCCTGGAGTGAAGTGAACACAAAGACACTACAACAATAAAAGTTTTTTTTTTTAAATTGTACGCCCAATATTATTTAACGTCATTATTGTCATTTTAAAAAAACACCCCAAATCACTGAAATGGCATAAGACTGATCATGTGAAAGTGTTTCATCCTCAGATAAAGGGACAGGATTGAGAAAGGGACAGGTGCATGCTCTTTGTACGCAATCTGGCCGTTAGAATTTATAAAATCAGACAATCAGAACGCAGTTTAAGTGGGCATTAAATGGGCACCCCACGGGCACCCCACAGGCACTTACGTATTAGGTGAACGTTCTGTGAGTAAAGCATTTGCGCACGGTCAGTTAGCCAGTACCAAAAACCCACAGCACACATAAGGGATCCTATGGGTGTATAATGGACAGTGTTTCGTGTGCTGCACTGTTTCCTCCGGTACCCACAGCCGTTACAGTAATAAAAAACAATATTTGCGTCTCTACATTATGCTAAGTTACTTAAAATGAAATTAACGTTTTTTATAGGCTACTAAAGTGAGTAAATAATATTTAGCACTGAATGCTACAAAGACATACCTGGAAATGTAAAATCAAAATAGATGGACTCTTGCTGATGTTTAACTCAAAAATGATGCGAGAGTGACTCAGTAGTGGATTGCACGCATGCGTCCACATCAGCGTAAACAGAATCCTTCTAATTTTGAATTGCCAACTGACCACTATTTCTGCAGGTCCAACTTATAAATTATACAAATGTTTCTTCAGCCTCAACAGATCCATAAAAATTCAACTGGAAAAAAGCAACTTAAACTGTATTTCAGCGTCAGAAATAGAGGTGTGGCGTGAGAGAGTGAGAAATCAATCAGATGCGTACTCTCACTGCATGAGAGTAAATTCATGCCGTGAGGCATGCTCTCACGGCCAATGCATGAGAGTTGGCAGCTTTGAAAGTAGACCTAAAGTAGGATAACTGGCAGTTGACCGTAGCAATAGTTAAAAATAAAGAAAGAATGTATGTCTGCTACTCCTTTTTGGGGTGTTTTCCACCACTTCTGGGCCTGAAACTATTCGCTCCTGCATTGTTTACATGACCACAAAATGCGGCCAGAGCTTGCTGTATTATGATCTGTTTTATGCCATTTTACACAGGGCTATGGCCATCAAGATAATGTTTTCGTTATTGGATCAAAAACATTCTAAAAAGTTCTATTATATTTCAGTGTAATAAATAAACCAGCACGCATGCGCATTTTGAACAACTGATGTTCCGGGACTCAATGTATATGCCTGTGACCCCATGATGGATTTGTCGTCAAATGTTAAACTAAATGTTGGATTCATATTTTTTGGCAACGTTCATAAAGACAAAGTTGTGCACAAATTGATAATTTGTGCACAACTTTGTCTTTATGAATATATTTCTTGTTGACAGCTATCTTACCTCTTATATACAGTTTATACAGTACTTCTGTGGTTTAGGTGGAAAGTTTAGTCTTCCTCATTCAGGTATGCTGTAACTCCTTTGAGTCTCTTTTTGAGAAATGACAGGGATGTTGGGCTGTAGAATGAGTTTCATTTCCTTCAGTTTGAGAAGGTGGTGATTGGAAACACTTCAGAAATGGTTCATTAAAGCAGTCAATGCAAATATTGTACTAGCATTTGTCAGTTTGTGGACTGCAACTGCAAGCTTTTTTTTGTTTTGTTTCAAATAACTTGGAAGCTTTATTTTATAACAAAAAATTAAATATATCTTTATTTATTTTTACTGTTGAGCATTGTTAGGAAAATGTGGATAAACCTGCTTTGGTTGAGCTCAATGCACATGATTTATAGAATATTTTAAATTGTAAAAAAAAAAAATAAAAAGGTTTTAAATGAGTGACTTTACATAAAACCAATGAAAGAGTTGCAGCATTTTTAATACCTATTTAAATCAGTCAGTTTAACATGTCAGGTAACAGCAGTTTGGTTTTGAGTGGGTGTCAATCACACCCGCAACATTTTAGCAAAACAGAAGTACTACAACACCTTAGTTCACTTTCTGTCTGCTACTTTGAACCATTATACAAGTTCACTTGGCTTGTGATTTCCTACATTTTTGAAAAAGGCCAACTGATTTTGTTTAAAAAAATACAAACATAACTGTCCTTTTGAAGAGATTTTTCCTTCATTAAGCTATTAATAGACATTTGCAAAACAGTTTTGTTGAAGCTGTGGTTTAGCCAAAGCTTTTTTGAAATGAAACTAGGGGAACTGGAATTTTGTGAACCCCTAATAAATTTATCTTGGCCAATTAGTCTTTTTAAATGATAAGAACTAAGCAATTTTCTGTTCCTGTATTTTGCTTTGATAAAAATAAAGATTGCTTGACTGTTGTTGTTATTTTGTTTGTTATTTTTTTTCCATTTTATTTAAAATCTGACTCTCAAGAAAGTTTTATTTGGAAAACTGATAGATTTTCCCACCACATACGACTCTTTGCACATGGTTATGTGTTGAAGATCCATCTGCTACTTTCTTGAAGCAGCTGTCTACGCAGCTGCTATATTGAAACTCCAAAGCTAGCAAAGTCAAGTCCTCTAGTTTAGCCTCAAAACGTCTTTGGAAAGTTTCTTTTCGCGGAAAAGAGCTGGTGAAGAAACAGAAGAAGAGCTTTTGACATCCAGGTAAAAGGAAAGCTGCATTTAACAGAAAAAAACAGGAGTCTTTACTCAAAATTTATCACAACTGTAGATCCCACGCACCAAGCCCGCTCTGCTTAATATGAACAGCAGGCTGTCTAATGTTACGAGGATGTTAATAATAAAGTTGCTCAAATGGTGGATTAACATTTATGATTATATTTAGAAAATCACCCATTTTACTGAGCATTTTTCCTTTTTGTATTTATCTGTCACCACTTAATTTTCAGATGAAGCTGAATAAGGAGCCACTTTTTTAGCTTCCACTTTTGACAGTTATGCATTAAGAGAAAAATTTATAGTTTTCAATATAGTTTATTCTGGAGCTTATGGGAGTTTATTGTCATCTTTACATTTTTTCCCACACATTTTAAAACCACAACAGCTTTTTGGGTAAAAAAAAGTATTTTATTTGACTAACTTAGGATAAGAAACGCAATTTATGAAAGTAATTTTGTTATGGAAGCATTAAACAACTAACAATTAATAAATAGTTGTTGCTTTTACTCAAAATCTTGGGGGGCAAAGATTCTGGCAGGCTGGATCTGACAGATCCAGATCCAGATCTTGACAGAATCTGTGCACCCTGTTGTTTTTTTTAACGTAGAATGTCTGGACAATAAACTTCCAAAAGGCCCACAATAAACTTAATTGTAAACATCTACCTTTAGTTTAGGCTTTTTGGGACAGAATACAAGGCTTACAAAACAAATCAACGATGCCAGAAGTCCTACCATGACAGGGGATACACATTCTGGCTTGGTATATATAATTTGGCACACTGTCAAATAATGATTAATTAATAATGAATTAAGGGGTCACTTTTTTTTATTGAAATAAATCAAAATACAATACGATAAACAGTTTGAAATACACACACATACATCTATCTATATATAGATATAGATATAGATATGTTAAAATGATTAAATAAGAGAATTAAAATTCATTCATCATTTTTTTTTTCCAATCCGCTTTATCCCTTTCAGGGTCACAGGGTTGCCGGAGCTTCAGTGCATTTTTTAAAGAACTGTGATAGATTGTGACGGATCACCCTGCCAATGGAGGGACAGCCAAAAAGTCCCTACAACTCCTCCTTTGAAAAAATCCCTTTTGGATATCACTACAGCTTCAAATACCCTTACAACTGGAGCAATAGGGCCAGACACAAACCACAATTTGTAATTTCTTCTCCATTATCAATTTTCAAACGGTTGGCACTTAAAAAAAAAAAA
>BSAI01000012.1:15453136-15465180 GCA_036245035.1 Adrianichthys oophorus | reverse complement strand
AAAATCATAATAGTGGTATAATGGTACTGATACTAATTTGAAAGAAAAAAAATAGTGCAGTATATTTTCTATTTTTTATATGTTTTCTTTCACCTGTTAATTTATTTGTCTTTATATCTCTGTCTGACTGTCTTCTAGGCTACTCCATGGTTATTGCTAAAAGCAAAGACGATACACTGACCATTTTGGGAGCTCCAAGGAACCAACACACAGGAGCTGTTGATTTGGTTTTAGGAAGAAAATTGCAAAAAAGAATTTACCCTAAAGAGTCACAGGTTGTTATTGCCAAGCATGCTTCCTTTGCAGCTCTGAAAGACAGCATGAAATCCAAACTGAACCATCTACTGAATGATTTGTGTCTTTGAGGTTGGGCAATACTTTGGAGCAGTGATTTGTCCCATGGATGTGGATGGAGATGACATCACTGATCTGATCCTCATATCTGCTCCAATGTACAAAGACACCAACAGAGAAGGACGAGTTTATGTTTGCACATTGGTGAACAGGGTACAAACGTTTATTATTTAGCCGCATTCAATTCATTGGTTTTCTTTGTCATCTGTTTTAATTGAAATTTTCTGTTTACTCATTTTTCCCAGGATGTTGAATGCCATTTTAATACTACATCCCCACCAGTCGTCTTAAAAGGAGGTGTATCTGAAGTAGCAAGGTTTGGATCTTCTCTTGCTGTTCTGCCTGACCTGAACACTGATAAATTCAAAGATCTGGCGATCGGAGCACCTTTGGAGAATAATGGTGAAGGCAGCATCTACATATTTCTCAGTGAAAGGGGCAAAATCAATCCTTCTTTTTCACAGGTAGAGAGCATCAGGAAATGTGATAAATTTAAGAAACGTTCAGATAAAGCTGATACATTTGATCAAATGTCTCCATCAACAGAGGATCACTGCTTCTCAAGTGCAGCCTGGATTAAGGTTCTTCGGCATCTCCATCAGTCAGCAGTCTTTCGATCAGAATGGGGATGGATTGCCTGATTTAGCTGTGGGGTCAAAGGGCACAGTTGTTTTACTCAGGTAAACTCAACTCATTTCTGCTACTTGTGAAAACCAGTTCTGTAGTTCTATCACCACAAGGTGAAATGCAATTTTAAGCTTGCTGTGTGTGTTCCAGATCAATGCCTGTTGTGATGGTAAAAGCAGAAGTTTCCTTCACGCCATTCAAAATCCCATCTCCTCCTGGAAACTGCATTGTGCCACTGAACGGCACTGCCAAAGTCTGCTTTAATATGACGCAAGTTTCTACAGTTACTACAGGTGACATATTTTACTCATTGCTAATGAGGTGAGGGTGAGGGTAAATGTTCAATGAAAGATGAATTTCACCTGGAAGGAGAAATGCAAACTAAACAGACAGTTAATTTTATTCAAGGCAGAGATTAGCAGAGGTTTCCCCACTAATGACCTCACTTCAGTCATCAGTCATTTAAACTACATAATGTGACTTACAGTAAGAAATTATACAGCAGGTTTGTGTGAAAAAAATCCCAACCAAGATTGAGTTAATAAGACGCTGTACAGATCACCAACACTGGGTCAGTTAACTGATCTGGATAAAATTATGTTAAGTCCCAATTTTTCTGAATGTTCTAGTTTACTAATATTGTATAAGGAAAAAATAGGAAAAATAAATAAAATGATCTTTATTAGAATTTATGCTGATGAACCCACGTCGACTGATGGAGCCATGAAACATTTCAAATTAAAAGACTAGCATCAGATGCCACGATTCAGCTCTAAATAATTAGCATTTATGCAAATATGTCAAGTCTTTTGCAACTAATAAGGATTTTTTTTTTCATTTTAAAGCACTAGTTTACTTTGACATCCCTTAAGCAACGTGGTATTTTATTTATTTTATTACTAGGGATTTCATCGTTCATAGTTTTTGCAGATTTCTTTCTCAACAATATATTAACATGTTATAAAATGTTTAGATTCAAATGATTATTCATCAGCTAATATTGTTTTTTATGTGAAACAGGGAAAATTTTACTGAACTGTAGGCTCAACTGTAGAAAAAAAAGTACATACAAAAATATTTTTTCCCCTCTAGCATAGTTTTTCTTCATGCAACACATTTTTAAATATTTAAACTTATTTTATTTTATTAATTTATTATATTTAAGCTTACTTTTACAAGTCTAAAACACTGATGACACATTGAGATTATCTGGTAAAAATTTGTGTTTTTTTTTTTTAACTTGTCAATATAATGTCTCAAATTCTTTTTACAGTCATAAATTGAGACTGCTGAATTAGGTCCATTTCCATATTAAAGCACTAATTCAGATTTGGTCTTTTCCAGCTAAAGCACAGATTAACTACACTTTAACATTGGATTCCAATTGGAAATATCCCAACAACCGGGCCTACAATCACGAGAAGGAACGGCGAAACAACATGTCTGGATCAGTGTATTTACAGCTGACAAAACCAGAATGCGTTGATCTAAATTTCTTGATCAAGGTAAATCCTTGCTTTGGCAAAACTAATCATGATTCAGCTTTGATGTATACTTTTGTTGCTCTGCTCTTGCAGCCTTGTCCAGAAGATGCTTTCAATCCGCTGAAGAATGAGCTCCTATTCACCTTTGATGGTTTGCCATCTGAAACAAATCCTAGACCAAGTCTGGACAAAAGAAGTCAAACTACTACATATTCCTCTGTAAGTCTTTTGGAACACATTTCATAAACCTTTCCAACATAGTTAAACAGCAGCAACAGTTTTTTTTTTCCATTTAAAACTGTTTCTTGAGCTGCTGCAACACCCGACAGATTTAGAAAATTTGCTAAACTTTTTTAAAACGATAGAAATTTGTGAACGTTTTGCCTGATTCAAGATTGTATTCCACAGTTGGAGTTTGAGAAGAATTGTGGGAAAGATAACAAATGTGTGGACAACCTTAAAGTGGATTTTGACTTCGGGTGAGACAATGTTACAGGAGAAATGCTTAGTTGGTACTGATACATCTATAGGGTTTTTTTTTATTTCTGTATTAGCTATTTTATGTTCTTGTTGTTAAATCATCTTATGGGGTTCATAGAAAAAAAATCTAATTTTGGGAAAATGTGACATTTTATGACACTTTGATGAAAGCAAGCTTGTAAACAGAGAGCTCTCAGCAACAGGAAGGGAGGCGAGTGGTTACTCTGCACCAATGGTCCCATCCACAACTCAGAGGCAAATTTCTATTGAACTCCGGCCACTCTGCAGAAACTATGTCCTAGAAAACAATAAATTTTTTTGATTTGGGCTAAAAACGGCATAATCATAATTAAAAGACCGCTGGGAATGCTTTTACAATGGATCAAAAGATGATTGGTGTGGGACTTAAAATAATAAACACAAAATAAATACAGGTTTGAATGTTTTAAATCTACACAGTGCACATCTGTTTGGTTCAGCAACCATCAAACAGTCATCAAGCCCAAATTAGGCAAAATTAGCTAGAAAATGTTGTGCTTGTGGATCCTTTTTAGCATCCAAAGCTCATGTTAATATGGAACCCAATCTGGCAACATGAAATGGGCCTAAAGTGTTTCTTACGTGTAAAACATGAGTCAGATCTGAGCCAAGTTTCACAGATTATTACTCCAAAGTACTTTTATTATGTTATAATGTTTCCTTTCACTGCCCATATTTCCTGTCAGCTCTACAATTGTTAAGGTGGGCACTGATGAACTTCTGAATGTTACCGTATCACTGGAGAACAAAGAGGAAAACTCATACAACAGCCTTGTCAATCTCACTTATCCCGCTGGAATCTCCTACAGGAAGTTCACAGCCCTGAAGGTGAAGCATTATGATAAACTATCTCGTTTACCTCTTATGTAGGGCTCTCCTGTGACACTGATGTTTTGTCTTTTCACACAGGGAAGAATTGAATGCAACTCCGCAGACAGCGAGGATGGTGTAACTCGGGGAATCACCACTTGCACTGTTAACAAACCTATTTTCAAGGGCAAGGTTGTTATTACCGCCTCGCAAAAGTGTGTTTGAGGAGCACAGCTGACCTACGTTTCATTTTCAGGCCACATTTAATGTGTCCTATGGGATTGGAACCAACAGTCAGCTTGGCAGAAGGATCTTTGTTACAGCCAATGTCACCAGGTACATTTCCTGCCACAGATTCTTCATTCATGCATCGTTATAAATGTTAATTTGTACTTCGATGATCCTGTTTTAGTGGGAATTCAGAGCATTCAAAATCAAGTGAACTCTACAGGAAGAAAGAGATTGATGTGAAGTACAGCATACTGGTTACATTCGACAGGTCTGTCTTGTCCCAACTTGAACAACAACCTCAGCTTGAGGAACAAGTTTTGAACTGTTTGTGCTTTCTGTCCAGCTCCTCTAGCTACAGCAACTTCACTTTTGAAAAAAAAAACAGACCCAAACCATTCAAACAGTCGATAGAGGTGAATTTGATCAGCTTCGTTCTGAATTTCAGCTCGGCTTTTTGCGATTGTTAAATAATCAGTTAAAAATGTTTTTTTTTCCTTTACTTTCAGGTCACAAACAATTTCCGAGCTGTGAACCTGTCTGTTGTGCTCAAGATTCCTGTAAAGGTTGGCCAAATAGACATTTGGACAGACCCAGGGAGTCTGCAGGTGAGCTTTGTCACTGACGTAATAAAATAATTCAAGACTTTAAGAAGTTATCAGGAATAAATAACATTTAACTTCAGATTCCAGATTGTGAAAAGCAAGAAGATGAAAAGCCCGCAGTCAGTGATTTTGTTGCGCACATAAAGGAACACAAGCGAGTGGTAAGCGTATCTTTGGAATGCACAAATGTATGTTTTATGCAGCAGATTTTTTATTCCTTTTACGTGTCATCTACAGAACTGCTCTGTGGCCACATGCTCGGTCTTTAAATGCGATGCATTCATGAAGAAAATTGATGAAAGGACTTTTATGATCTCTGCCAATCTCAGTTCAAGGTGGATAGATCAGGTGAGTTATGTGTGCTCTGTGATGGCAGAAGGAATCTAAAGGAAGTTCAGTTTAACCCCTATTTGCTTTTTGTCTCAGATTGGACTTCCAGATGCCAAATTCCTCTTGATCACCACGGCTAGTCTAGAATATGACAAAGATGAGTTCGTCTTATCAAACTCTTTTGTTCGCAAGGTGTTTATAACATTTCTATGATTTTTCTTCAGAGCCAAACTTGAATTTGATCTAATTTGTGTCCCTTTGTCTTTCAGATTGAAGCAGAAGTAGAGGTTTACTCTGAACCAAATTTCTTAAAGGAGATAATTGGAGGATCTTTGGGAGGGTTCCTTTTTCTGGTCTTGGTCACAGCAGGCTTGTATAAGGTAAGGCACTGCATGCTCTTTAAAGCCCCACTCCAATGAAAATTGTGTTCTTAACGTGTTCTCCTAGCATTTTTTCCTCATGATGGAGGACATAAATAAAGAAAACTACGATTAAAACCGCATTATGAAGTATTTCTTTCTTCAAATCAGTGTCAACCAGGAGCAGATGAAAAAATACCATGATGAAAAGCTTGTAGCCATAACGTAGCACCTACAACCGGCAGCCCACAAGCTCCATGCTCCATTCTGATGCATCCACTTGGAGACAAATAGATCCATTAGCGTCTATGTTTTCCTTGTTTGAGCTGGCATCTGGCTCAAAACTGTACAGCTGAATAGCTCCAATATGCCCACTATTTTTGTTGCTCTGCTAATGTTAGATTCAGGCTGTGAGGGGCTGTAAGCTAGCAGGAGAGAGTGTAAATAAAGGGATGATGGGAAATTAGCACAGTTCCGCCCACAAAGTCAGAGGCACATATCTAATGATGAACTCCTGCCACTCTACAGAAACTTTGTCCTAGAAAAGGACAAAGGTTTTATGAATTTGACTTTTGGAGTCAGACTTTAATTAATAATTTTAAAAAATAGCACACTAGAATCTACATTTATGTTCTTTCCGGATCTTAAGTTCTTCATTTATTTGAAATATTGCAAGGGGAACTTTTTTGTGTAATTTTGATTATTCACATTTTTCCACAGGCAGGATTTTTCAAGAGAAAATACAGTGGAATGACTCCGGAATCTGAAGCGTTAAACCAGTAAGCGCCAGTGAAGGAGCAAAACAGAGAACTTTCATCTCACACAAACACCAACAATTTTGTCACTTTAAGCTTTTATTTTGAAATCCTGTCGTGAAATAGAATTGACAACTGTGTTGTTGTTGAGCTACAGATTGAATTATTGACATTGAAGGGTTATTTTTTATATTTATTTAAAGCTTCAGTAGTTCAGAGAAACTTTTGTGCTCTATCAAAAACGTGGTAAAAAAAAAAGGATAATGTCGAGTTAATTAGAAATTTTGTCATTTGCTTTTGAGACAGTAACGTTCTGTAAATCAGTTATTTTTAAAGTTTTGGTGAATATTAAATGTACTACCAGAATATAAGGAAAGCAAAATCAGACAAAAGTTAAAATATAAATCTTAAAAATATTTAATTTAACAGAACTAACTCCTTTTATGACATCTTGGAGTGCAAACATTTCTTCATTTATCATCAGCAAAAACTGTTCATCCGTTCTGAGAAACAAATAGGATTAAAAAAATGTGTTTTTTATTGCCGCATAGGTTTGTACAAATCCAAAAATATTGTAAAGTTTTGAGCCTAAGGTCATTTTCACTCTGTAAATATCTGCATTCAAAATGCTTTCTTTGGTTATACATGAAATAAAACATGAAAAGAAAAATAGTTGAAAGACAAATAGTTTAAGATTTAACATTGATGTAGGGACGCTAGAATATCTTTGCATATGTGTCAGGGACTAACTTAATACTTTTAATGTATTTTTGAGTTTGATCCAGGTGAAATAAAAAAGAGAAAAAGGTGTTATATTTTTATTTTACTTTTTTAGGATGTGTTTGTAGCAGGTCGCACACAGCTCGCTGCTTTTTTTGTAATCTCAAAAATAAAGTCAAGACTTCAAGATCTTTAGAAATCTGCACTTAACTCAGTGTTACAGCAAAACCTGAGACCAGGATGAGCCTTTTTCAATGACAAATAAAGTTTGCTTATGTAAAAAAGAAAAACTATGACACTGTTCCTTTTTCTTATGTTTATCAGATAATTTGTGACGTGCTGTTAGCTTACACACTTTTTTAACTTGTCAATTGTTCATAATTGTTTCCAATAAAATTAAAGGAGCTATTTGCTTTTCTGTGTTTTCAGTTGTGTCATAATAAGGTAAAAAATAACAGCGACTCAACCATGAACTCACTCCTCTGTAGCAACACCAAAGAGGAGCTGTTAGGCCTTTTGTACAGATCCTGTTTTCTTTATTCTGAGTGATGCAACGATGATTCAAAGTCTCCCCGTCATCACAGCAAAAGAGGAAGTTTTGAAATGGGCAAGTTAACAAGCATATGCATCTGCAAACTTAAGCCAAGCTTAAAGGAAAAATGTTCCAAAATGGCAAAAGAAAACTTGAAATGAGCAAGAGTTAGTGGATGAAACGTCATGGGAGGATAACGAGGATCCATCATCAAGTGATTTGGATGTTGTAACCTGTTAGCAATGAGTCAAACATGATGAATGTAGGGGACACAGTTGCAAAATGTATGAAGCGCTTGCCACACTTGTGGTAAAACAGAGAGATAAAGTGACTTTTATCATCTTTTCTTCTCTATTCGATGTACTTATGATGTTGTATATGTCACAATATTGTTAGTTCCTTACAAAGGCATCAAACTTGAAATTTAAAGGAAAAAAAATATTAGACTAAGGTCCACTGAATTGAATATTGGGAGTTAGATTCCTATTTGGTTAGTCACGAGTGTGGTGTGGTGGGTACGAGAGTATTCTTGAACCGGAATGCAGGGGAGGGGATGAATTTCCAAGCATTTGAATGTAAATAAAACAGACAAACCTCTGCTTTGAGTCCATTTTAAGTCCGCTTCATTCCCTTTTTCCCCCTTAAAGCTGTCCCTGAGAGCTTGTTTCGCTGCTTTTTCATTTTTAAAGTTGTAAAGAAACACTAACAGCGGCAATCCCGCCGCTCCCCTAGCTTGGACAGTGGCAGCTGCAGGTAAGGAGGGGCGCTGTACTAAGAAAAGTTATTGATTACATCAACCTTTTGAGTTATTTTATTCATGTTTTAAATTATTCCTTTTTTTATTTTTGAACTAAATAAGTGGCATGTGTTACTGTTATGAAATTGTCAAAAAATGTCATAAATGTAAAAAAAAAACTATAATTAAAACAAAGCCATGACGCGCTAGGCAGTCGCCTAGGTCGCCTATGCCAAGGGCTGGCACTGGGAGGAGCAAATGAAACACAAGGACTTGACAGCAGAGACATTTAACTATTTAGACTTTGGGCTTTGTTTCTTTGAAATAAACTTTTGCTTCATCATTTGGACAAAAAAATGCGGGAAGACGCAAACTTTCCCTCTGAAATGATGCTTTGATAATTTTGTCGTGACGATCAGTTTCCTCAGAGAGGAAAAAGCGAGAACAGAGGGCAGTCGCTGTGTGTGCTGGAGCTGTTACCGTGACATTGCGACGCACTGGGTTTTAAATAGTCCGCTTTTTGTGAAAAAATATTTAATCTTAAAAATTTGACAGGATTAAAAGTTCTGATAATTGATATAACACATTATGTTTTCGTAAATGACCATGGTATGAGCGCGGTAATGCTCTACCAGGTGTGTATTTTCAGACATGAATGAACTTCACGGAAGCCAGAGATTAATGCGATAAAAATAAATAAATAACAAACAAAAATGTCTATCATTAATTAGTCGTGAATAATGCAATAACTTGATGTCCTTACAAATTGTTGTAAATCAGGAGCAGACGGGAATATGTCACTGGAAAAAGCTTATAGGTGTGATGTAGAACCTACAAGGGCAAGTTGCAAACTCGCTGCTCTGTTCCATTCTGATGCATCAACTTCAATCAATCAATCTATCAATCTTTATTTATATAGCACTTTTCATATAAAACATAACACAAAGTGCTTTACACAAAATAAAAATAAATAAAACACAAATAATAATGATATTAAATAAGCAAACAAAAAACGAATAATAATATAAAAATAAGCATAAATTAACATAAAGTCCCCTCCCCCAGATCCGTACACAACCCCCACCCCTGCCAGAGCTCCCACCCCCTAACTGATGGAGATTGGCAATGAGAAACAGGCTGAGCATGACAGTTTGTTTTTAGAAACGCAAATAGTTGGGACCTCTCTCTCTGTGAGTAGCGGCACAGCCAATCAAATGCAGCGACACAAGCAGGGACCCGCCTCACCACAGCTAGGGAGCGATGCAGTTCCCCATCCAGAGCCGCCGCGGCTGAACGGCAGCCGACCCAGAGAGAGAGAACCCAACTTGTCAAAACTAGATCCATGCACGACTTTGTTTTTCTCGTCTGAGCTGGCATCTGGCTCCAATCTGTACAGCTGGATAACTGTGATATTGCTCACCAGTTTTGCTGTACCAGTGATGTTAGGTTGGGGGTGTGAGGGGTTATAAGCTAGCGGGAGAGAGTCTAAAAAAAAGGGATGATGGGAACAACTACCAGGGAAAAGTGAGGCAATTTTGTTGATTAGAACAGAAAAAAGAAAAGAAAAGCTTTAGTTAAAAGTCCCATTCTGTTCTTCTTTTCATCTATTGTAAAACTGTTTCCAGTGGCTGAGGAAAGCAAATACATACATGGATCCATTTGTCTGCAAGTGGATGAATCGGAATGGAAGTTACTGACCATCTTAATATGTTGCATTCTACTTTCGATGGGTTTTTTTTTTTTGCTCTTATTTATGTGATAATGTAGGAAAAGAACCAGACAATTTTGAGAACATGAATGTGTCCATGTTTCTATGGATTTACTGACAAAAAATCACAGCAAAGAGAAAGACAAACGGAAAACTGAAAAGAAGACATATGTGACAATTAGATACAGGAGAATTTGAACTTTTGTTTCTTCTTTGATTTTATATCGTATACAATACATACATTTTCCATTTTTTTTGAGGTTATATGATCACAAACTAATGCTCAGCAGTTAGGTGTAGCTGATTCCCACGCCACTACAGTAGGAAGTGGCGCTAAATACCTTCATGTTGGCTAGTGTAAATCTCTAAAAAGTGACTAATTGCAGTTTTAACTTGTTTGAAATGATAAAACTCAGTTTTTATTTAACTTTTTTCTTTTATGCTGCTTTGTTCCGGGACTACATCTCATGCTCAATTTCAATAAATTCGTGATGCAGCAAAAGGGGTCACAATATGTTATTTCATAGTTGAGTGCACTGTTTTTGTCTACTGGGCCCATCATGGCTCACAGCACCACTATGGCGTTCTCAAGTACAGGCACCGGTGAAATGGTAGATTTCTGCAAGGCTGGCAAGGGGCCAGTTCCCGGGATCACCACCAGGGTGATCACAGCCGCTGAAAGGACTGTATTTTTGGGGGCAGATGGTCTTTGGCTGTGGCTCATCCAGTGAGCTGAGAGTAAACCCTCTGATGATGTCTGCTATCTGTGTGGTCATAGCTATGTTCACAAGATACTATAAAAACAATAGCAAAGTGAGGGGCTTTTTTTTTTTTAACTTTTCTTTCAAAATACTGACTTATTTGTGTCATTTTTTATGTCTGTGTGTTCTTTTGTCTGCCTTGATGTTACTAACGAAATTGAAATCTTTTGAGGAACTTAAAGCAAAAACGAGAAATTAATCTTTTTCTTTCTATTTCTGTCCTCCAAACGCCCCAGTGACTCTAGTACTGGAAGGGGAGACACAGAAGATGGTTTCACTTCCTACTTTTCTTGAAGCAGGAACGAGCTGAAACGTCTGCACTGCCAAAATGAAAAAAACAAAACAAAACAAACTTGAAAAATACCTTTAACAAAGTACATCACATCACTGCATTACTATAAGTCAAGGTCGAAAAGTTTGCAATAAACAGTTTGTGTTGTTATCTTGCAGAGATGGAGTTTTTGAGAACAATTAAACCGCACATGCAGTGACACAGAGCGGAGACTAGCTAACTAAAAAAGTTGAACTTTTTTCACTTTTAGACTCTTTTTATGTTTGACATGCCGCAGGAAACTGGTAAATGGTGCATACTTACAGTATGTAGTGCTGTACAGTCACAGTCTGCAAAGAAGGAACCGAACCTGCAAACAACCGCTCTACCTCTGCACCACAGCTGAAAAAATCTATCAAGGACTAATATCTATTTGCTTTGTTTGGTATTGAATTTGCAGCAAAGTACGGTGGACACAATAGTGCATATTTTCTCACTTTTTTTCTCAGATTCCCTCCCAAAGTAAGTCTTTTAAAAAGGTTTAGTGTGTTATGCAAGGAAGCATCTCAGTTTTCCACCTTTTCATTACAAAAAGTAAGGGTCAATTAAAACATTTTATGTTCCGCTTGTGCTAAAACTTGGTAGTATTTCTCAAGGCTGTTCACACATTTCAAACCTCAGTTCAAAGCAATCCCTTTGACCCAATAAGGGAACATTTTTAGTGTGACTCCACCTACAACATCTCTATACCACTGCCTTTACTTTATATAGAGTCAAAAGTATTTCGGCATCCTGCCTTTCCCTTCTGTCATGCTTTTGTGAATTCAAATTTTTGTCTTTTTTTCATTAAAATAAAAATAAATGAAGTATCAATGAAACAGTTTACTTGTCAGATGAAATAAGTTTAACCGTAGATCTAACTGTGACTTTTACGTTTTAGGTCTTTGTAAACATATTTGTTTTGTTTTAAATTGTTTTGTAACTTTACCAAATACTAGTTTGCTTTTAATGATAATTTTTTCATTGATAAATGATCACTTAAATTCACCCACCAGTTAGGTGGTTTTATTTATAGATCAAACTCTTTTTGTGTCAGACGGGTTTCCTTCGTGCAAACGGACTCTGTGCCAAATATGAACAAATTTGAGTCACAACAGATGATGTTTATATCATTCTACCATCTGTGGGATGGCAGAAACTAAAACGTAATCTGTTGTGACCTAAATTTGTGTATATATATATATA
>BSAI01000012.1:15427185-15452736 GCA_036245035.1 Adrianichthys oophorus | reverse complement strand
TATATATATATATATATATATTTCACAAACATCTGTAAAAGATTAAATATTTTTAGAGTTACAGCTCAGTTACAGCTTGTATATGAATGGAAAAAAAGTTAAGTAAAGAGTAGTGTTACTTTTACAAATAGGTAATGAGTAAAGTAATTTAGTTACAATTTTAATCCAGTAACTCAGTAAAGTAATCAATTACTTTTGTAAATAAAAGTAATTTACCCAACACTGACAAGAAGTGGATGGAGCTAATTCTGATGGAGAAGCTCACACAGAGCACACAAACCATGACAAAAGACGAAGAAAATAGCTTTATGCTAATTGCTTGCCAATTATTATTCATGTTAAGGTGGAATAAAAGAGTCCATCTATAACATTATTTTACTATTTTACTGCTGAGAATGTGATTCTTTAAGATCATTTTCAATGAAATGTGTTTTTAACATGTTCTTTTGGCATTTTTCTCATATATATAAAATAAAATAAGACTAAATCTGCATTTCTGAGCGTTTCTTTAGTCAAATCCTGGTGAATCAGGAGCAGATTAAAAAGGCCATTTGAAAACAGTCTCTGTTGTGATGCAGCAACTGAAATAGCATTCAAAAGACAAATAGATCCATGTATGTCTTTGTTTTCCTCATCCAAGCTGGCATCTCGTTGTACAGCTGGATAGGTTTGATATTGCTCACAAATTTTGTTGCTCCGCAAATGTTAGTGTGGGGCTGTGAGGGGCTTTAGGCGAGTGGGAGAGAGTGAAAACAAAAGGGATGATGGGATATCAGCAGAGGCTTACTTCTGTGCCAACGTCATGAATCAGAGGCAAATTTCTGATGAACTCCTGCCGCCCTGCAAGGACAATGTCCTAGAAAACTGTATAGACTTTTTGATTTTGGCTAAAAACAGTGTAACCATAATTAGAAGAACACTGGGAACACTTTTACAAAAGATCAGTGGAGTGAGACTTTAAGAAAGCAGACGTTTTTTTTTTTTTTGTTTGTTTTTTAAGGATGTATGTAAATGTAAAGGATATATGTATGTAAATATAATCCACTATGAAATGTGTGAGAAGAGATTTCAAAAGACCAAAAAAGAGGGAAAAAAACATGCTTAAAGCAACTTTACATGCTGTTTGAGTGGCTTTGTGGTTTTAATTGCAAACAGATTTGTTATAATCTTAAGGAATTAGACATTTCTGCAATCCAAAAAAAATAGAAGTGTGGTTACTGCAGCTTTAAAAGTCTGAAGTTTGCAGCGTGGTAGTGAAGTGTGAGTAGGTGTAAGTAAGTACAATTCAAAAGATAAAAGGAGAACTTCTAAATCATTCAAAGGGGCAACTTTCAAAACCAGATCCGAAACAAAGCCTGAGACCATGAAGGCAACCAGAAGAATGACCATGATGCAAAAACTTTGATTACCCAAATGAGTTGAAAATCTTAATACTAGAATTATTGAAAGGCTAAAAGTATGAATGCTGACTCTGCATTATTTCAGTTCCAATGCATTTCTCTAAACTAGCTATAATTATTTCTGTTTTATGTAGGATCAGCATTTACCAGACAAGTAGACTTTAATAAAAATCTGCTGATTCAAACGTTCCGGTCTAAACGACAGGATCAGGAAACTTGCGTTAACTCGTTTAGACTCTGTGTTTAACACTGGCGGCGAGGACTTTTTTTTTTACCAAAAATGGTGAAGGAAATGTCTTGGAGCTCTGTCACACCAGCCAACATAGAATTTTAGATTGTAAATGTGGACTTTTTTTGTCATCATGATTGAAGATTGCTTTTTTACATTTCACATGTCCGGTTCTGTTAGGACACAAAAAACATAATTTTTGTCTGCAGATCTAACTGAACAAATTGAGGTTGTTTAAAACATTAAACAAGCACTCTGTTCTTTTCTGAGAAAAGTTTTTTTTGTGAAAGTTGGAAACAGTGTAAAGACGTGGTCATTTACTGACACTAAACTAATTTCCTCCATAAGTCAACGACATCTTTGTGTTTGCAAAACACTTTGAAGTGCAAGCTATTTTCTATAGTTGATACTTTTTGGTTTCAAATGTAGTGGTTAACTGTGGCCAGCCAGACCTTTTGCTGTGAAACATGCATTAGTTTCTTAAGAAACCCCATAGGCTAATTATAAATCAACTTCCTGTGGAAAAAGTCTCTAAATTATTTGAGCACAGTTACTGTGATGGCATCACTGACGTTGATTCTTGGTTACTTTCACACTAAATATGACTGTGACACATTTTTAAACTAATTTATTTATAAAGGTTAATGATATTAGGGCTAATATAAACTCATCCTGGTGCGGCACTCTTAATCTTGATTCTTTTTTATGCACCTGGCCCTCATTCTCACTTGTCACCTTGGAGGAAGTTAGGTCTGTTAAAAACCCTAAAACCCTTTTCCTGTCCTCTTGACATTGTATTCAATTCACTATTTTTAAATGCGTTTGATGTACTGGGGCCATATGTTGTCAAACTGATTCACGTGTCATTGTCTACACTGTTGGGTAGGTTACCTCAAAAAAGTAATTGATTACTTTTATTTAGTTACTTGATCAAAATTGTAATGAAATTACTTCACTCAAAGCTCATTTGAAAAAGTAATTCACTACTCATTACTTTACTTTACTTTTTTTCCACTCCTACAAATTCTCATTCTTCGCACAAACCAGATCCTCTTGTCTTTCACACCAAAGAGTGGCTTTAGAGTCGTTTCATCCGTAAGACAGACACATCGGCTTACGGCGGATCTCTGCTCTGCCGCTCACCTGCTGCTCCGCGGAGATGACAGGTCCCCTTTCAGGACAGAGTCTTTTTTTACCTCATCTTTGAATCAGTTTGGAAACCACCTTGAGTGCAGCAGTGAGGGCATGTCTGTACTCTGCGTGCACACGCGTGTGCGTATGCGCCAATTACTCCTTTTTGTTTTAAATCAATCTGTGTTTTCGTTTCATCTAACTGAGAAAAAATGTCAGAGCCTACAAAACCTTGTACTTGTGCTGTAAAGTTTGGCAAGAGGAGCAAAATGACAACATCTGAACGATCTTTTACTCTGAAAAATCTTTTGGTTTTGAAAATCGACTGGATTCTCTTCATTAAATTTCAGTCACTTGAGCACTAAAAGCAGTCCGGGGGCGTGCAACACAAGAAAAGTTGTATGCGAAACCTTTCTTTGCAAATGTTGGATAAGTGCAGGAACAGACAGAAGAACAGGCCACAACTTTAAAACATTTGATTTTATGTTCAAGACATAAATGCTCAAACAAGCTCATCCATTCAGTTGCACATTTCACATAATTTCACATAAACATCCAATTCATGCATGACCTCCATGTAAAAAGGACAGAAAGGTTGTGTGGCCTGTGCAGAGGGCGCATCAGAAGCTTTTGCATGGAGCTTCAAAATAGTCTGATTTGTTTCTTATTGTGTATCAATAATGGGTTTGTTGGTTACATTGTGTTATTGTATTTAAGTTTTTTTTAATGAGATGATTTTAAACTAGTAAACTAAACCTGTTTTTAACCACTCCTTTTAATCCACACTAAATTAAGAGACCTTAATTCTGTTTATGTTTTTTGTTTGTTTGTTTATGTTTTTTATCAATCCTCCAAAATGAACACATCAGATGACTGAGTGACATCATGTTCAAATCTACTGTCAGAACTGTTTATTATTTGGTTTAAAGCACATGTTCTTCTTCAAGTATACTGTTTCTTTATCATTCCACGCCCCCACCCCACTGCATTGAAATCCTCATGGGTTGATTGGTCCGCAGCCACAAAAAGTTTGGGAACACTGCTTTAGAGTCAATCAATTACAGACCAATATCAAAAGTATCATTCTTAACAAAGATCATGGAGAAAGTCGTTGAAACTCAACTAACATATTTTGTAAACAAATATGGTATTATAGATGAATATCCTTTTTCGCCTGGGGCGCCATGCAGCCCAGGCCAGGCCTGGTCTATGCAGTATCCCACCCTTGCCCAGCAGTGATTGGGATAGGCCCCAGCAGCCCAGAGACCACAAAAAAAGTTTGTAAAATGAATTTTCAAACTTTATTCTTTAACATTTTTTGGTAAATCATTGTCAAGTTTATAGTTTAATGATTCAATTTTGTTCTTCTAAAGATGTCTTTTTCTGTTGCCATGACTTTTATCTGTTCTTCGATCTCTTGGTTCTGTCTGGGAAAAAAAAATTAAACACCCAGCACATTCTGATAAAACAACATTTACTTTTAAAGTCATTTTATGAAGTTTTTGACTTTTTTATATTTTATGTTAGTGACCAGTGAACCGAAAACAGAAAAACATGTTTTTTAGCCTATGTTACTGAACTTTCTTGTCTCAAATGGTGCAAGACAGGCTGAAGTAATTCAAGATAAAAAGAGGAAACCAATGTTTTGTCACCTCTTGTCATTATTTTCTTTAAGAAGCTGAACTTCTTTTGTAAATGAGGAAGATTGTTATATCCAGTGTTTGCCACTGTGCAACGCATCCTTTACTTTCTCCTCTGTGGAAATACATTTCTTTAATAACTCAATAAAACCAATGGCATTTGGCTGGAATCAACTTAAAAAGCTGATATGCTAGCAGATGATAAAACAATTGGATGCCACAAAGCATAACAGTGAGGTTTCTACTTCCCTTTTTTTAAAATAAAGACTATTCTAGTATGCCAACAAAAGCTGATGGTCTTAGTAGAATTTTGTATATTTACAAACTGTAAAATATACTTTAAAATAAAGTAACTATAAAGTTACCCATGGATGCTTTTCTCTTTAGAGTGGACAAAAAAAATAAATAAAAGTGTGACTTAGATGGTGCTTGTGAAAAGACTCCACCCATAGATTCAGTTTCAGTATGAGCTGCCCTCTGAGGTTTCTGCATTCTGCTTTCAACATCACCTCCTCCACACTCTCTGGAAGAGAAGGCAGTTAACTCTGCAGCTTCATAGTAAAGTTGATTCCAGAGGATTCATCACATTTCAAGGTTGCTCTCCATGAGAGTGACACAATGGACTGGATCCTTTTTGCAACTCCTATCTGGTTGGGTAAGACTTTTTTTGGGTCTAAATCTCACTAAATATATAAAATGTAAATTTGATATTTGTTCTTGTCATTCCACAACATCAATTTTCAATAACAGTTAGAGGTCACATTGTTATTACGGTTAGAAATTTAAGTTCTTCTTTTCTAATATCATCATATGGGAGTTAACCGCTCTGTCTATGTATGATAAAGAATAAAGAATGAGTAGAAACAAAGATTAAAAAAAATAAACCTTAAAGTAGTTAACCACTAATAGAAGACGTAAATGATCTCATATTATCCTAGATAAAACATAATAATAATAATAATAAAAAGCATTAATACTTAAACATAAAGTGGCTGGATGGCTCAGTTAGAGGTCACAATGTGTTTGCAGATAAAACTTTAAGTTCTTCTTTTCTAATACCATCCTCTGGAACTTAACCTTTTTGAGTATAATTCGGCTGTTTTTTTTTTTGTTTTGTTTTTTCGGATCAAAATCTTTTAAACAAATGAAGTCCAAGAAAGTTCAAAAATGCTCCACGGATAAAACGTCACTTTTCTTTTTAAAATCTGTGGAAATGTTATATATTATCAACAAAGAAGGTTTTTATGTGCTGTAGAACACAAAAATGACACCAAAATGCTGGTAAAAATGAAAAAAATACCATTATTGACCAAGTTAATGGACTTTTATTAAGTTTAAACTGTTGCTGTGATGGAAGAAATAGTCAATTCGAAATGCATTTAAACTAAAAAACGACGTCAAGAAGCTGTAATAAAATATGATCTACTCTTGCATACGTCCTCATCAAAGTTTGTTGTAAATTTGAGTTGTACATTTTGCAATCCTTTAACGGAAAATTATCTGAAATTTAAAGAAATTATGATCTTTTAAATTGACACACAATTTCTATATATTACTGAATAAACATCAAAATGAGAGGAAAAAACTATTTATCTTTATAATCTTTATTACAAAAAAGTTGCACAAAGCAGCCATTAATCTGACTTTAACCAACAACTGCTGGGGAAATGATGCTGTGCAAAGAAGGGACAGGGGAAATGATTGGACGCTCAGAGTGGGATTGTGTGAGTCTTCAGTGACAAATATAGAGACAATGAACAACTGAAACTCTTTGACGCAAGAGCAGGAAGCAAACCAAATAAAGTCGGGACAGAGATCAAGTTCCTCAAAATGCAAGCTAAAATTAAAGCAAATGGAAACCATGATCAGCTTTTAAAAAATACATGTGATCATTAAAGCTGGAATGCAACAAAAATAGGAAATCACTTAAAAACACATTTAATTTGTAGAACAAAGGGCTTAACAAGAACTTTTCAAAATTTCACACCCAGTACCCAAAACCCTTGCACATACAGAAACAGAAACACTTTATGTTTAAAGTAACAAAGACATCAAAATCTGCTTAAATTTCTGAGGCTGTAGTGGAGAAATTATTTTATGGGGATCTGTCCACATCAGTGACCGCCCCACTCAAGATCTCAACGCAGGATTAACCCCTCCTGACCCACTGTCCCATTCCATGGACCCTGTTTTCTGAGAAGCCTCAGTCACTGGTGTGGAGGGTCCTGCTGAGGAAAACACTGGACTTTAGACAAAAAGAATACGTAGAAACAAAGATTTAAAAAAAATAAACCTTAAAGTAATAAATCACAAATGGAATACAAAAATTATCTCATACTATTATAGATATACACTTAATAAAAAAGTATCAATACTTAAGTATAAAGTGGCTGGATGGCTCATAGGTTGGATGTGGGGGACCCAGGGTTCACTTCCCAGGATGTATAATGATTCAGTGTGGATCCTTAGGCAAGACCCTTCATGGTACTGCTTAACTATGGAGCCACAAGGGGGCCCAAGTCTGGGTTTCCCTGTGCCGGTTCCCAACCATGATAAAATAAATAGTTGTGGCATCCGGCATTACAAAGCTCTGCCAAACCACCTGTGAGTATCAGTGAGAGCAGATTTGCCATGGCGATCCCTGACAGGATGTGCCGAAAGGTGAACAACAAATACTTTCAAACAAATCTTTAAAATATCAAATAAATACATTTTTAGTTAGAAAAATTAGGTTTTTGATTCTCCTTTCAAATGGACAGTCTCAATACAGTCTCAATGGAACATTGATTAGTTCACACATTTATCTTTTTCCTGACAAATGTCAAAGTATTTTATTTAGGCTTTTCAAAGCCTTTTTTAAAAAGATAAGTACAAGAAAAAAGCAAAGAAATTAACCAAGGTATTGCACTTTTACAATAAAAAAAATAATGAATATTTATTGGCTACATTTATAGTTGACGTTCCTAAAATGATATGACTTTTGAGCAGTATTGATTGTAAGAATTTCTTCTTTCTTCTGAAGTATTAGAAGCTGCACTTTGTTTCAATGTTGATCCTGCTGCTTGGAGGTCAGTAAGTGAAAAAGATGCAGGTTTTGGCCACCAGATAGTGCAAAGGCAATCCGAGTAAGTTAAACCTTGAAATGCATCACTTATCCATTTAAGTTTGCACTTACAGTTACTATACCTTCAGTTTTCATTTATTAAAAGTTATGATTTCTTTGTTTTCATGTTTAAATTGTTGGAAAAGACAACATGTGTATGTGTTGAAGTGGTTATTGTAACTGTCTGAAAATGTTTGACATCAAATCTAAGCACAATAATGTACAATGTATGAGAAATATCAGTAAAAACTTTGAACCATCATCTTAACATCTAAATACTTTCCCTGTTTTTGTAGTTTGCTTGTTGGTGCTCCTCTTCAACAATATTCAGGAAGTCGAAGAGGAAAAATATTTAGATGCTCCAGAGAAACATGTCAAGCTCAGAGCTTTCCCGGTATGTGAAAAAGGTTTCATCATTTACTATGATACAATTTTTACCTGTGGATTGGATTTGGTTTATCTCAAGTAATAATAAAAAAAAAAAAAAATGTACATAAGACAAAAGAAAAGGACATACGTCTAGACATGGATTTATCAAATAGTGGATGATTAATTAAGACTTAATTGAAAAGTAAGAAATTAAAAGTAACTGAAGATACATCTCCAGATCTCCAGAATGAGTGGGAAGAAGTGAACGTATACAATCCCACCCCTACTGAGTTATTTCATTTTATAGTTTTTGTAATCTGGTTCAGATCAGATCAAGTGTAGCATTTATTTTCAAGTAACATAATTGAGTGCTGATTTTTTATTGAATATTCTCAGAAAACATTTTTTCGGGATTTCAGTCAACAGTGACACGATTTACACATCGTGTATATGTCATGCTCAATGATTATCATCAGAATTCAATTTCTTCTTGATCCAGAAATCATCTCTTCACATTGCAGATCAACTTTTCAAGTGACAAGAGTGCTTATTGATTATCCTCTGAAAGAATTCTTACATCTTTTCATTAAACATTAATGGTTCACACTTTAGGTTACCAATAGAATAAATAAATATGATAAATTAATTCAAATAGTTGACAAAATGCTAAACTTGATTTTTTCTTTTTCAAACTGTTGGGAAAGCTGATCATGATAGGGTGTGCTTCTGCTGAATGGGAAGTTGTGTAAAAGTGCTTCAGCTCTGGGTGTTGTGCATTAAGATGAGCCAAATCTGCTTAAAGTTTAAAACAAACTGTTGTTTCCACAGAAAGCATGTTGGCAGCGAACATGTCCCTCGGTTTGGCAATGACAAGTGATCCGATGACATTGAGCACGTTGGTGAGTTATAAAAAAATGGTATTGATTTTACAGAAAGAATATGTATTTCTCAAAAAATCTAAAAACGGACACAATTACATTTGTGTGTGTTTTTGCCTTGTCAGGTGTGTGGCCCTACCATTGCCACTGAATGTAAACATATTACCTTGTATAATGGCATGTGCATTGAGTTAGACAAAAATAACCGAGCAACACGACATTTTCCATCCAATCTTCCGGGTAAGAACAGGCACTTGTAAAGTTAGAAGCATCGCATTCATAATCACAACTGTCCGTGTGCAAAACTTGTTCTTTTGATCCACACAAAAACCCACACTTGACACAAAGTACAATCAAATATAGAGAAGTGTAGAGGACTGTTACACCATTTTACCTTCTTACCTTTTTCTCCATAGAATGTACACAAGCAGACATTGCATTTCTACTGGACGGCTCAGGCAGTGTTCTTGAGAGCGACTTTTCAAAAATGAAGACCTTTGTGACAAATCTCATCAGTTCACTTCAACAAGAAGATGTCAAGGCAAGACAGAGACATTTGAGATCAAAAAATTTAAATGACCTTTATTTAATGTTATTAAAATGTGTTATATATTATATTATATACATATATATTTAATTTTATTATATATATATATATATATATATATATATATATATATATATATATAACTACTTCAGCATTGTTCTGTTGTTCTTTATGTAGTTTTCCTTTTAAATGCATTTTAGTTTCAGCTTTAAATAATCTACAGTAATTTTGTTTTGCAGTTTGCACTTGCCCAGTTTTCTCACAGATATGAATCCTACTTTACCTTTAATACATATTCCCCAACTAACTGGAGAGGGAAAGTAGATAGAATAGTGCAGATGCAAAGCTCGACAAGAACAGCTGATGCTATCAGGAGAATTATGTAAGTACCTCTGTTATATTAATGCACTGCATACCTTAAGTTTGAATTGTAACTACAGAAATAGACTGTTTGTATGTATTTAAATTAAAAAGTTAAAGTACTTTAAAGACACTCAGAACGACAATACCAGGCCACTTTACTGCAATACACAATTTAATATTTTATATGTTTATATATTTTGGGTAAATATGTTAAAAATAAAAAAAAATAATAATATAAAATCATATCTGGATACTACAAAATAGAGGCACCATTGGTACAGATTATCTGCTAAAGAATGTAACAAAAAAATTCCAAAGTTATAATTGGTTCACTTTTTATTCATATGTACTTTTCTGGAAGATCAGATAAGCTGCAAAATAGAAAGCATGAAAGCAGAAAGCATTTTTTTTATTTTGTTTTAGGGGAAAGTTTTTGTGACTTTTAATCTAATTAAAACCGTTTTCATCCACCAAATTGAAATCATACATTGCCAAAAATTTAAAAATAAACAATGTTAAATCTTTTTCAAATCTTGCATTTTAACAGGACAAAAAAAAATTTCTTTTTAATCTCTTTCAACAGGATAGACATTTTCTCTGGCACTCAAAGGCCAAATGCGAATAAGATTATGATAGTTATTACTGATGGAGAATCAACTGACTCCAAAAACTTGAATACAGCAATAAATGAAGCTCAGTCAAAAAATATTGTTCGATATGCTATTGGGGTAAGTTCCATTCATACGTTCTATTTTATTAAAATGTGACATTTTTTAAAATTTTTTTAAATAATTTGTAATAATTTTTTTTTTTTTTATAATAATTTAATAATTAGTTTGTGTGAGTTGACATGAGTAGCTATGCTTTTGATCTGATGACACAGACAACTACTTTGGTTTATACTTTTGCAAAACAAAGAAATAATTGAGTTGAGTTTAATTTGAGTTTTAGCTGCATTAAAAACGGTTTATGCCAATCTGGTCATTAAAAGGTCTCCACGTGGAAATATTCCATTCATTCCTTTTTTTGAAAGTTCATTTCAAACATATTTTTATCCCTCTAGGTGGGGGAAGCATTTTCCTCCCCCAACTCTAGAGGAAAACAGGAGCTTGACTTAATAGCATCTTACCCAGCGGTAAAGCATGTGTTTCAAGTAGAGAACTTTGAGGCTCTTGATAACATAAGAAACACTTTGCAATCACAGATTTTTCCCATTGAAGGTACTTTTTTTTTGTATTTCACTGAATCTTTTATTCAAAAGTAAAAAAATCAAGAACTTTATATTCTACTTCAACAAAAAATATAAGTAGTGCCATATTACAAATCTAATTTTAAACTGACTGACATCTAATTTTATGTTTTTCTTGCAATAAAATTTTAAATGTAGTGTACCTTATATCTTCTTTTATGCACTTTATGGCACTCAGAATTCTTCACTATGATGTACTGAGAAAGCTAAAGTTGTATATTCTGGCTTTCCAGGATCTCAGACTGGTGGAAACACACTGAAAATGGAAATGTCACAAGAGGGCTTTAGTGCTGCTTATGGGCCTAAGGTGATCATTTGAACCAGACATGTTAGTAAAAGAATGAAAAACTAATGTTACTAAATGCATCTTTGCCTACAGGGAATTCAGATGGGAATTGTTGGTGCTAACCAGTGGAAGGGAGGCTATAAGATATACACCAACAGCAAGATCTTGTCCTATGAGTCTGTGAGAATGGAGCCTGACAGTTATCTTGGTAATTTAAACAGAAAGTTTTTCATGTTCAAAGTTTTCGTCAAAAAGTAGGTTTTTTACAAAACTTTATTTTTTCTTTAAAGACCCACTCCAATGAAAAAAAGTGTTTTTGGTGGTTTTAACGTGTCCTTGTAGAGTTTTTGTCATGATAGAGAAAATATAAAAAATATATTAAAAAATAGAAATACATCAAACATGATTGGAGTGGGACTTTAGGAAACTTTTTTTTGGGACCAATTATCTCAAATATTTGCAGTGAAAATATGTGAACAAAAACCAAAAAGTTAAATGTCATCATTTTCTAACTGCAAAACTTTTTGGTTGTTTGTAAAGTCTAAACTGTTGATTTGTAGGTTACTCCATGGCGATTGCTACCACCAGTAGAGGTACACTGACAATTTTGGGGGCTCCGAGATATCAGCACAAAGGAGCTGTAGAGGTGGTTTCTGAAGACAGACTTAAACAAATAATCAACCCCAGCCAACTACAGGTATGCTTCACAGCAGTCAAAATTAAAATTGAACATATCAGCCCTGATCGATAACATGACACACCCACACACACATGGGCTCACCAACATTTTGTCTTCACCTAGAATCAGAGTGGGATTATGTAAATGTACTTCCTCCTACTACTATTCAAGCAATTCAACTCTATTGTAACTCTATCAATAATTTAGTATTTAATTAATTCAATGTGTCATGTGTTATGTCTGCATAGACATGCATGTCTATTTATGATTAAGAGTTATTAGAGATGTGTATGTGGATTGATGCATATGTATGTACCGGTATGTTAGTGTGTGTGTGTTCATTTAATTTCACTTTTTTTTTAAATTTTCCAATCAATTCATGACTAGTTAAGTTTAGACTGCTGTTTTGACTGCTTGAAATAAACCAATTCCAATTTCAAAAAACCTTTACTCCATTTCACAGTTTAGTCCTAAACCAAAGCAGAAGCCTAGAAAACATTCTGCTGAAAAATAACTACGAAATCTAGGGATCTCTGACATTTGATGCTAATTCAAAAGCACACATTTACCCAGTGGTGTTCACACCGGACAACCGGGGACAGGCTTCTTCTCCTTCTTTTTCTACTGTTTACTGGCACGTCTGGCCACCAACAGTTGGAAAGGGCTTGGTGCGAAACGTCGAAGTGGTGCAAATCTCATCTTTCACAGCTCTGTACCGACATGAAAGACTTGGGATACCATATTGCACAAATTGCAATTATTAATTGATTCTCCTCCATGATCAATCAAGACATCCGTATGTCACTACCAAATCTGAGCCACCACTTGGTCAAAGTTCAAACTTGTTGAACTTGCAACGTGCTTTCAGTTGCCGCGCATTTTGTACGTAGGGCCCAAAAACGGTCGTAAAAACTTGCGTAGCTACGCGTGAAGGAGAGTTTAAGCACGGCCATTGACACGCATATACGCCTGTTTGCATAGACTTTTCATTGTAAAAGGTTATTTGAATGTGCATTGTAAAAGGTGGTGTGAATGTAGCTTTGGAACTGCGATCAACTAAACTGGTCCCAACCAGTGTTGTTACTCCCAAGATGAAATACATTACAGATTACTTGTTATTGCTGTTTGAATGTAATCCCTTACATTCCAGAATTATTATCCATTACATTTACTTTGGCATTAGTGCCAATTTACATGTTTAATATTTCCAGAAGTAGAACATAATCTAAATTGGTAAACGTTCTAAAGTATTTTACATTTTGATGTGTGGTAACACGGTGTAATAATAGTTATTTAGCACATTTTTTGACAAAGGGAAAGCAGAGGAAGTCCAATTGAAAGACCAACCATCACCTTTAATCAGTATAAACCAGAGAATTAGGGGCATTTAAAAAAAATAAACAAAAATGCCGCCCAGGAAAAGTAAAAAATACCTCACACATCCTACATTCAAAGGAAAAACTACAGCAAACATGATACTTATAAAATAACACATCTGAAAATTCCAAAACCTATTTTTTCTTCTCTTGGTTTCAGGCTGGGGAATATTTTGGTGCAGTGGTTTGTGCCATGGATGTGAATAAGGATCAGCTCACTGATCTGATCCTTATATCTTCTCCGATGTATAAAGAGTCTGACAGAGAAGGACGTGTTTATGTCTGCACATTAGTGCTGTTGGTAAGTCATTTTTGAATGTGATATGAATCCACTAATGTATTTGTACTTGTCTTGAACCTGCACAAATGGTTTTCTCTGCTCCTATAACCAGAACATAGAGTGTTACTTCAATTTACCATCCTCACAAATCATTTTAAAAGGAGATGCAATGATCAAAGGGCGGTTTGGATCTGCTCTCACTGTTTTGCCTGATCTGAACTTGGATAGATTGAATGATCTGGCAGTTGGAGCACCTTTAGAAAATGATGGTCAAGGTAGTATTTACATATTCCACGGTGAACGAGACAAAAGTATCAATCCTACCTATTCACAGGTGAGTCATATTCATGAAGTAAAAGTTTTATAAAGTGCGACCAACTGGCTTGTTGTTTGAACACAGCGTCTCTATCATACAGAGAATCCCTGCTTCTCAAGTGCGGTCAGAACTGAAGCTCTTTGGCGTCTCCTTCAGTCAGTGGTCTATTGATCAGAACAATGACGAGCTGCCTGATTTAGTGGTGGGTTCAAAGGGCACAGTAGTTTTTCTCAGGTGAGTTCTTCTGGGAGGTGTTGTCTTTTAGCTTAGCCAAAGTTGCAGAAAAGAAAAAAAAGTTGAAACAAGATTATCCACTATGTGTCTCCAGTTAAATCTTACCATTTAATGTTAACACAAAGGACATCATATGATGTGAGGTACCTCTAAGAAAAAACTTTTATTCAGTTCAATTGTCATGCAATTCCCAACTCTATGCCTTTCTAGGTCCAAGCCTATAGTGACTGTGGAAGCCTATGTAATCTTCAACCCAAAGAAAATTTCAACTCAAGATGAAAACTGCTCAAAAGATCTGAAGCACACCGCAGAAGTCTGCTTTATCATGAACACAAAGACTACTGTTATCACAGGAGGTCTTTTCCTCATTTCGTTATTATTCATACTTTGACTATTCTTTTTTTTTTAATGTTTTGACAAGTGTGACCATGCATGGGGGAATGGTCACAATTGTCTAAGGTGCTAATTAATTTCATCCTCCTTTGTTGTGGAAGGTCAATGGTACTGTATCTATCAATGGAAATTATCTATGTGTCTAAACATTTTTAACCATATTTATAAGGTAAATAATTTATAATACTTCATACTTATAATAATACTTATTATAATACTTATAATAATTATAATACTTTAAATTTATAATTAAATTGTATTTATATTTGAACATGTTCTTATATTTTTACATAAATTATAAAATGAAAAAAAAAACATAATAAACAATGACTTAAGTCTTCTTGTATATTATGTCACAAAATACATCGAAAGGAAACGTAAATGTTGTATTCTGTTCCATGTACTTCACGTTACATGGTAATTTTCATGATAACATTTTTAGTATTTTCTAGGTCCTTCATTTACTTTTAAAACATTTGGGGCCACAGTGAAAGAAAATGTTTTTTATATTCTGATAAATGCACAGACACTTAAAGACAAAAAAAGTCACAAGTACACTAAAGTATACTGTACATACAGTGCATTATCTGACATGCAGTAAGGAAAAGTAATTCAAGCACACAAATCACAATGTCATAAAAAAGGCATTATATGATTCAGTACTAAAATATATATGCATTTATAGAAACATTGTGTTTTTAACACTTTTTATTTTATTTCATTTTTAACTTTTCCATCATCTCTTAAGTAATAATATTTCCTTTGTCTAACCAATCTGATAGCTGTAAATATTTCATGTTTTTTTTTTTTTTCTTTATGTTTACCCTCATTGTTTTTTGTTATATCTGTGCATTAAAAAAACCATCTGGTTTGTTTCAGCTCGAGCAAAGATTACATACACTTTTACACTGGATGCCACCCGGAAGTCACCAAACAATCGAGCTTACTTTGCTGAGAAACAACGACATCAGACTGGAGCAGTTGAAGTTGGCTTGGGAAGAGATCAGTGCAACCCCACTGAATTTTTCATTCAGGTTTAACCTATAGGCATAATGACATCAGGATATGAATATTAAAATATGGACAAACTGCATGATGATTTATTTTACTTTTTCTACAGGCTTGTCCAGAAGATGCTCTGAATCCACTTAAAAACGAGCTCAGTTTTACTTTTGAAGGTTTGCCCTCCGGCACAAATCTTAGACCAAGTCTTGCTCTTCAATCTATGACGACCTTTCACCCGGTGAGTGACCTTTAAACCACTCATTACATCCACCAAACTTAGTCCTTAGTTTCAAATGGTCTTCTTCAGATGGAATTTCAGGTCAACTGTGGTGATGATGAGAAGTGTATGGATAGCCTGAAAGTGGATTTCAACTTCAGCAGGTGAGACCAAGAGACAAAGAAAACTCTTCATCTTTAGTTTCAGTTGTCAGGAATTTGCCTTTAACCCTTTAGTTTTTAGTTACGGAAAAGTGAATTTACATAAAGGATGGTAAATGAGAACTGGACTGAGTGACTCCTCTCCACTCATGTTCCAAACATTAAGTATCCGCTGGCTCTAAAAAGCCACCAGACTTCTATTGAGAAATAAACAGCTGTCTTTATATCTGTCAGAATAACCATTCATGCTCTGCTACTTTTTTTTTTTTTTTGCTAATCATTTTATTTCAGGATATTTATGTTATAAAGTTTAGTATGCGTTTGGCTTTTTAATGGTACTTTGTGCATGTGCATGAGTTGTAAGACCTGGACAGTAAAAATTAGTTGAAGAAACCTTTAATCAACTTATATTTTGGCATATAAAAAACTACCAAACATTTTGATAAATGCTTACATTTTCAAATAAATATTCCAGTGTTTAAAATGGGATTAATTAAAAATATAGATCTTTAGGGGGTAATAAAAAAAATAGTTCACTTATTAAATTGAAATGCTGTTTGATCCTAAATCTCTGCTCAGCAAAATTATTAATTACATTGTTTAAAAACATATGTTAGATTACATGTAGTTTACATCCATCTTGCAACCAGCAAAAAGGTTTTCTTGCAATGCTGTTGTGACAGGGCGTCCACGAGCCCTTCTAGTTTGAGGATCAGGAATCACAAAAACGTCAGAAATGGAGCACACCACAATCTAACACGCCAACAGTTTTAATGTCAAGTTAACACTATTTTAAAAATCCACACTGTAAAACTGGCAAAGATAAAAGCCACAATTGGTTAAAAACAAATCACACTAAAATGGCCACGATAAAAACAATGGTTAAAAAAGAACAAGATACAGTGTCCCACAAATGTGTCCTTTTAGCTAGCGAGAACAAAAAAACCGTCAAAGGACAAAGTTCATGAAGGGGGGTGGGGGGCGAAAGCCCCACTCGCTTCCTCAGCAGTACGCCTCTGCTGCTGCTGCTGCCGCCGCCTCTGCTGCTGCTGCCGCCGCCTCTGCTGCTGCCGCCGCCGCCGCTGCTGCTGCCGCCGCCGCCTCTGCTGCTGCTGCCGCCGCCTCTGCTGCTGCTGCCGCCGCCGCTGCTGCCGCTCCCCTCTCAACCTGGGTTGATCTCCTGGTTCTCCGGGGCGCCGCTAAAAAACCACAAGCAAGCAGGAGACTCACTGTCGGGCCACAATAACGTCGGATCTCGTGCCCACACGGTGACGTTTGGTGTCGTCCCTTCACTTGTCTCGCCGCCCTGCGTTTTACTCCGCTTCAAAATCACCAATCCCACCTCGGCCTGGGGTGTTGTGGCCGATGCCCGAACATCCGTCTCAGAGTCCGTTCCTCTTCCCCCTTGACTAAGTCCCAAACTCTCCTTTATAGTAGACCAGGTGTGACTGAGCACAGCTGGACGTCATCATGTCACCAGTCTGTTTAACCCAACTCATTTAGAACATCTTCAAACATTAGACATAGAAAACATGCAATCCAAAAAAACAAAATGAGTTCCAGTCAACCAGTCACTTTCTGACACTGTAGGACGGCTCTAATCTTCATTTTGCTTTTGTGTTCCTCCTCGCTCTGTCAGCTCTGCGTTGGTTAAAGTGGGCATTGATGAGCTTCTGGGTGTAACCGTATCACTGGAGAACAGAGAGGAAAACTCTTACAACAGCCTGGTTACTCTCACATACCCAGCTGGGATCTCCTACAGGAAGTTCACCGTCATAAAGGTAAGACATCGAGGTCATTTTTTCATTTTCTTCTCTATTCAACTTTGATTGAAGCTTTTTTTTTACACAGGGGAGAATTGAATGCAACTCTTCAGACAGTGAGGATGGTAAAAGTCAGGGAAACACGATCTGCACGGTTGATAAACCAGTTTTCAAAAGCAAATCTAAGGTTAAGATATTTTTTTTTCTCTTCTAAACATTAATTCAAAGGACGATTCCACCTGATGTTTCTTTTTTTTGTTGTTGTTTTTTAAGGCTATTTTTATTGTTTCCTACGGGATTGGAACTTACACTGAACTTGGCAGAAAGATTTTCATCACTGCTAATGCCACCAGGTATTTTTCCTACCACAGATTATTCATGCATCCATCATATGGGCTCACATGCTTCAATTTTCCTCTTTCAGTGGGAATCAGCAGCACGCTGTTTCGAGTGAACTCTACAAGAAAAAGGACATTGATGTGAAATACAGCATTCTGGTTACAATTGAGGGGTTCGTCTTGGCACAAATTTACAAATTTCCTGAAAAACTAGAAATTGATGCACGAATGTAGGAAAAAAAGATTAACTGTGTAATGTTTGTTTAGCTCCCACAGCTACAGGAACTTCTCCTTTGGAGAAGTTTTGCAGAAACCATTCCAACAATCAACAGAGGTAAAGCAATGACCTATCTATTGGGAGAACTTTAAGTTTGAACTGAATGCACTGTCAGTCAATAGCTGATTATCGACTAAACTCATTTAAATTATACTTTTTCAGGTAACAAACAATTTCAGGGCTTTAAATCTGACCGTTGTGATTGAGGTTCCTATAAAGCTGGGGGACAAGGATATTTGGGTGGATGCAGAAAATCTGCAGGTGAGTTATAAAAGCCAAGAAAAGATCAGAAAATGGTCAATACATTAGACTTTAATTTAAGAAGACCAAATACAGTATATATTTATTTATGTATGTATATATATATATATATATATGTATGTAATATGTATTTCTTGAGCTGACGAAAGATATCTTGCAATCACACATTTATTACATATTTTTCTTTTTCCTATTTTATTGTTTTTTTTGGTCAAACAGTTACAGATTTTTTCAGCCACAATGCACAAATGAACAAGCGATTGTATCCTATTGTCGTCTCTTCTATCCATCATGGATGAGACTTTCATTTTTTAAATGTTTTTAAAAAAAACTGTATTTTTGGGACACAAGTTACAAAGAAGCAAAAGAGAATTAACTGCCATTTGTCACTTTGCCAAAGCAAATGCAAATTCCACGAGGTTGCATTAAAAGATCCCGTCATTTTGGTGAAGTCCGTTGCTCCCGTAAGAACATATTCCGACGGCATTCTCTTTAAGTGAAGAAGACCTCAATCAGATCACGTATGACTTCTTTGACACTGAGGATTGTTAAAGTGGCGAATTCATCATCAGTCCATTTCTAATGGTTCAGCTAATCAGATCCTGGAATCACCTGATCCAGGTGATCTGAAGCAAATAGGGCAGGGGTTGCCGGAAAACAAGATAACTGAAGCAAATCTGAATGTCATCCTGAAGGAATAGGTCTTAGATTCCTGACAAGATATTAGATGAACCCATTGATCTTGTCTTCTTTCAGATTCCAGGTTGTCAAAGTGTAAAGGACAAAAAACCGGATATCACTGACTTCATTCCCCATGTAAAGAAGAACAAAACAGTGGTAAGTGAGTCTTTATGTCATTGCTGTTAGTCTAAAAAATGAACTGCAGTTCAGCTTTCTTTGCCTTTATCACCCACAGGACTGCTCTGTATCCACATGCAGGACATTTAAGTGCAGACGGTTCATGGAAAGGCAGGAGAAAACAACATATTCGATCTTTGCCAACCTGAGTTCAGGGTGGATAGAACAGGTAAATTAGGCAAGAATGCAGGTGACAAAAAAACTGTTATTATACTTTAAAATATTCTAACTTGAATTTAGGATGCTGTCTTCTAAGTATGTTGGTTTAACTTTAAATGAAACAAAAAGGTTCATCTGGAATTTTCTGCTTTTTCTCAGATCGAACTGCCTTCTGCCAGATTCCTCTTGATCAGCACAGTCACTCTTGAATATGACCAGGATCAGTACATCTTCTTCTCCACAACTTCTAACCACAACCCTCCAGTTCGCAGGGTGACTGAATATGTTCTTTTTTGCTTTGAAAAATAACCTTCAATTTAATAAATTGTTGTTGCTTCTCCGGTTCAGATCGAAGCAGAAGTGGAGGTTTACTCTAAACCAAATTTCATCAAAGAGATTGTTGGAGGATCTCTGGGAGGGTTGGTGTTTGTGGCTTTGGCCACTGCTGGCCTTTACAAGGTGAGATAATACATTAAAAAGAACAAACATTTTACAAAAAGAAATCTAACAGCAAAACATGATCATTGATAGCTTTTATCAGTTTATTAAGTGAAAAAGCCTTTTTTTTAAAAACTTATTTACAGTAGGTATAGCTACCTAGCACTAATGTAGGACTTACATGCATGTTTTTTTTTTCTCCTCAGGCTGGGTTCTTTAAGAGAAAATATAGTCAAAGGATAAATGAAAATGCAGGAGATGTGGTGCCTGATGAAGGAGCCCCCCCAGAGGCGTAGATCCCATTTATCTCATGTGCTGTGGATGTCAACACCCCTTGAGCTTTGTACCAATAACGGGCTTATAGGCTACTATGTTTTATCAAACTGTCCTGAATCTTTTGTTTTTTTCCAAGAATGTATCTTTGCTGCAAGTGTTTTTTTTCATAGGAAACAAATATTGTGTTCTTGAAGCCACTCCTTTCATTAATTATTGCAAAATATGCAACTGAATGTGCCCGCTATGAGTAAATAAAAATATTTAAAAATACGGGACAACCATTTCATGTGAAGCCTAGCTAAATGGACATTATGCCAGATCATAGTTGTATGTTCAAGACACCTGAAAAAACTAGGGATTCCAACTTTTGAATGTGCCACTGAGCTTATCATTTACATAACGGAGAGAGAAGCTTTCTACGGTGGCCCTGAAGTGCAAATCACACAAACAAATCACAAACCGTTTTAAAAATTACAATGATGACAGTAAAAAAAGCAAAATAACTCATCAAAGAACAACACTGCATTTTAGAAAACAAAACAAAATTGCAGAAACTAAAACAATGTTGAAAAATATATATATATATAAATAAATATATATATAATGTATTTATTATTGTTATTAAATAATAAGTTTCAGAAAACAAAAGTATTTTCCAGAAATCAAAATGAACTGTTAAAAAAAATGAAACAATAAGAAACCGGAAGAGGTGTTATGGGAAATCACTCGTTGGATGATGGCGTTTGATTTCTGGCATTGGAGCCTGTCTTCCCTCATGCCAAATAACTTTTGGCTGAAATGATGGACAAACGTTATCATCCAATCAGTGATGTTCTTTAATATCTGCCATTTCGGGTGTCTTCTTTGTTTCATTTCATTTTGATTTCTGGAAATTAATTTTGTTTTCCAAAATGTTTTTTTTTTTTTTTCATTTTTATGGAAATCAGAAAAGAAAACCAGGTACTATGGGACATCGCTGATTGGATGAAGTTGTTTGTCTATCATTTTGATCGAAGGTTAGATCTTTTTGGCCGGTACTGGATATGCTCTGTACTAATCATAAAACTTTTATAAGTATGTGGACATTGAAGATGCATTTGAAAAAAACTCCGACATTGCTCGCCATTTTTGTTGCTCTACTACCGTAGATGTTGCGAGGGGCTGTAAGGTAGCGGGAGAGAGAGTAAACAAAGGGATGATGGGAAAAGAGGGCTGGCTTATTCCATGCCAACACCTCCCCCCCAGGTTTTTTGATTTTGGCTAAAACCGTCATAATCATTATTAAAAGACCAGTGGGAACAGTTAGAAAATATATCAAAAGATAATTGGAGTGGGACAATAATGGGATGTTTTTTTTGTTGTTGTTTTTAACTTGCCCTGTTAAGCAGCTCAGCAGACAGATGAATGTTGAAGGCCTCTTGTGCTGGACAGATTTTATTGTTAGGATTTTCAAATCTTCACACACACAACGTGTATATTTGTAGAAACCCCTTTTGTACTTGAGGTTTTGAATACATTTCTTGTAGGACTGGACAGAAAAGAGAAGAGAAGAAATGAAAGTGGGATGTTAGAGACAGAGGATAATTATACAAAAGAAAGGGGGAAAAGGGGTTGAAGAAGTTGGAGGATGATAAAAAAAATTATGAAGGGGTAGAACTGCAAGACTTCTCGTGGAGTATATCCTGTCAATGTCAAGTAACTATCATAATGAATTGCTAGTCCATAATGGTGCCAACTGGGATCTGTTCCTCATCATGACCAAAAACTGATTTCCCTCATTTCAGCCCAAATAAAGGCACCACAACCTTTTAAGAGTGTTCCCATAATTGTTTTTATTTCATGATTCAATCATTCGTATATAAAATATTATTAGAGTAAATCCTATTGGGAAAGCTGGGACATTTCTTTAAAAGAGATCTTCTGTAAACACTTTTCCCATGATTCCACACTCGACAGGCTTTACTCCTGTGGATGTAAAACATGTTGTTAGATAGATGCCAGTGATGCCGTTCAATAATCAAATTATTCAATTAGTCATGAGGATAAAAGCTGTTTAGCCAGGAAACACCTGTGTATGCTTGGAAAAAGCGTTTGGAAAAAGTTAACGCAATATCTCTGGAAATTATTGTCCCCGCACACGTGGGGTTTTTGTGGACACCAAAGGAGCAGATTTTCAATCAAACAGTGGACAAGTGGATACATAGATTAATGAGTTTGGTAATTACCAAAGTTCTGAAGAAATCTTCAATTGACCTGCTTGAAGAACTGGTAACGGGCAGAACTGTGGCGGTCGGGAGGCTCGGACAGGTGTAATTCCTATCTGGATCGAGTTCCCTGGAGGGGAACTGGACAAAGCCTGGCTCATGAGAGCTTAAGTGGGATTTGATCCAGGTCTGGTAACGGGAAACTCTGGAATACACTCCTGGCAGATTGGGCCGAGCACAACCAACACCAAAACTGACGATTCCAGATTGGATCCAAACAGAACCCAGCTTAGTCACCATGGGGCCACCCGAGTCTCCCTGACACACACAAATAATTGATGTACACTTTATCTCCAAAGAAACATTTCAAATGAGCAGCATACCCAACACGAGTCTTTGCCCCCGCTCAAAAGGCCGGCACAGATCATGTTGTTGGTGACGTTGATGCCATTGACTCCATAGACACAGCCACACTGTCGGTTTCCTATAACTGGCACGGCCACTTCTTGAAGGGTTTGAGGAAACGGCAACGGCTCTACTGGGAAACACACTTTGGACCAGCTCTCAAAAATATAAAGAATGTAGGAAGAGCAGGCTTACCTCCTTCTTTGACGTAACCCCAGCCGGTGACCCAGCTGCCGGTGCCATTGTTGAACACACTTCCACTCACTGCTAAACACACAGGCCTGATGTAGTGAGTGAAAGTTACAGGGAAAGAGAGTCTGAGCAGGGCGATGTCACTGTCGATTGTTTTTCTGTCAAAGTCCGGGTGAACTCTTATAGCAGCTACACGTCTGGACACCTCATTTGGGTTTTTTCCCTGCAAGTTCTGACGGCCAAGTGAAACCAGCAATTTCTTTGAGCTTGTCCTGAAACCAGAAAACAAGTAATTTAACTGAATATATATTTACTTTCTGCAATATTTCTAATCTAATCTTTTGTTGACTGTAAGGATTTTTTAACACAAGAAATAAGGAATGTCAGCAATTTCCATTTTCCTTCACAACAGATATTTGCTTTTTCACAAAAGTCAGGGTCAAACCCAAGTCATGCCTGACTATTCACTACAATGAGCAGTGTTTCATTTCCTCACCCAACGACGCAGTGAGCAGCAGTCAACACCCATTCCTTGTTGATCAGGGAACCGCCACAAAAATGCTTGCCGGACTGCTGCAAGCTGACCTGCCACGGCCAACTTCCAGGCACAGCATCTGCCCCCCCAACAATTTTTGAATTGAGGGGAGCAATGCCGCACACTGAAACACAAAACCGTGAGGCCAGTCCTGAGAAATGTATCTTACAAAATAAAACACCCAAATTAAATTGTTTTATTCAGTACATATTCTTACCATCAAGCTGGGCAAGGGATCCTAGAAACATGGAAAAAAAAAGTTTTTAGAAAAACCTCAAAACCAACTGGACAAAACTAATAATGGTGGGTTTTAAAAAGTTGTTATTTTAGTAAAAGTTGTAGCAATTGTAACCTAAAAATGCAATTTGGCGTATATTAGTTTATATTCTCCAAAAGTAAATTGACCTAATAGAAAAATGAAAACGAAGTCATGTACAACAATCAGTGGTACATTGGACAATGATGTGGTAACTAGTTTAAAATAACATATATTATTTGTGATGTACTATGGACCCATGCTATGAATTTCTTTGAACATTAATTCACACAAAGCCAAAACATTTTTTTTCCAAAATGACATCCTTCCCCCCATCCATCTTCCAAACACATTGGGGCTACAGAGTTGCTGGAGCCTATCCCAGCCCCTGTTGGACGAAGCTGGGGTACACCTTGCAAAAGTTTCTTGTCTGTTGTAGGGCCACACAATCACACTCTCATTCACACCCAAGGATAATTTAGAGTAATCCGTTAACCAATACAGCCTGTTTTTGGACGATGGGAGGAAGACAGAGAAAACCCACACATGCACGGGGAGAACATGCAAACACAGCATAGAGAGCTTCCAGCTGGGATTTGAACCAGAGCCCTCAAACCGTGAGCTCAAAGTGCTAACCACTACTCCTCAGTGCAGCCTTCTCAAAGTGCCAACGAACCATTTTCAGAAAACAGGTAGTTTCAGTTTCTTTCCCCAAATAATGTTAAAGAGAAGCTTAGAAATAGACACACCTGTCGGGAGAAGACCAACAAGAACCAGATAGGAAACCAGCTTCCACAAAGCCATTGGGCTACTGTAGAGACCTTCTCTGGGTGTTATCGTAGCTTGTTCTACACTTTATATACTCTACTTGTACAGTCAGCTGTGTGCCCCTCCCATCACAATCCACACATGCAAGTCATTTTACCTTTTCTGTTCTCAGCTATAGATAAGTTCTATTTTTAAGATGAAATATAACACTATTATTGTAAGCAAATATAACAGTCAGCTGATTTTGTGAAGTGTGTGAATAAATGACCGACTAAAGAGGGGAGTCAAACATGCTGAGAATTATGCTCAATCATTGATCACTGTCAAAGTGTTTGAAGTATTGTTTCAAACACTGATATTTTGTCCTAATGTAAATAAAAAAACTATACTCCGCTAAAAAAATAAAGGTAACACTACAAAAACACATCCTTTAAATGAACAAATAAAATATTCCTTTTAAATTCTTTCATCTTAGCATAGTTACATGTGCTGACAACACAACCACACAAAAATTAGTCATGGATATTAAAGGTTTTAGCCTCGGGAGGTCTGGATGTGGAAAAGTTAAAATGCAGTGTTGTAAATGTCTGATAAATTGGAAGTTTGGTGGAGGGAGGATTATGGTGTGAGGTTGTTCTTCAGGGACTATGACTAGAAACAAGAACTCTAAATGATTCAGCACAGAAAAAAGAGGTTCTGGACGATTCCGTGGTCTTAACTTTGTAGGAACAGTGTGAAGATGGACCCTTCAGTGACTGAAAGGTCCAAAAACAGAAATGAGTGAGTTTGCTGAGGAAGAACTCAACTGTCCTGACCTCAACCAGACAGAATACCTTTGAGGTGAATTACTTAGTGCAGGGGTCTGCAACCTTTGACACTTTAATAACCATTCGGATCAATTTCTCACTTATCACAACCTAAACTGTTTTTTTGCATAAATAAAGCATAAACCTGAAATGAAAATA
>BSAI01000012.1:15407330-15427175 GCA_036245035.1 Adrianichthys oophorus | reverse complement strand
AGTCAGAGCTAACCCATACAGTATTTTTTCAAAACATGAGATGCACCTAAAATGCTTACATTTGTCCAGAAATAGAAAATCCACCTTTTACTCTGGTGCACCTAAATTCTGGTTGTGCTTACTGACGTCTAATTATTTTTCTGTGGTACACGGCGTACAAAAATATGTTAAAATGTTTTTAGTTCAACTTGTAATATAGGGTTAATATCGGGGACCCCCACTTCTCTTGGTCATCCCTCCTCTAGGTGGGGGTAGCTGACCCCCGCTGTGCTCTCTTCTGGATCTCCGCAACTGCCTGGAGCTTCGGTGCGGGTCTCCCTTGGGGGGCCCTGGCTCGTACCCGGGGCTGGGGTGGGGGGATGCTCAGAACTCCTGGGTGGTGGTGGGCGGCTTGTCTAGGGTGGTGGGGCTCTCAGGGGTGGGTCCCCGTGCTGGGCCGCCTGGCGCCGTGGGAGGGCTGTTCTCCTGGCTGGGCTGGGCCTTGTGCTCTGCGCTTCCGTACCTCACTGCGCTCGGGTGTTGGGGGCCCATGTCGTGGTCCTGCGGGCCCTGGTCTGGGTGCTTGGCCGGGCTGCCTGGCGGACGGATCTCCTCCGTTGACCCCACAGTATGGGTGCGGGGGCGGGCCCTGGTCGGCGCTGTGGCCTCGGCGGGGGTCTTGGTGCGGGGATGTCTGGGAGCTCTCCCTCCTTTTTTTTTTTTTTTTTTTTTCTTTTCATTCCATCATCCACTTCAGCTTAACATAACATTCACCTGAGCACAGGCGTCAGCTCACCTTTGCACCTTCAAATGGTGTGCGTGTCAGAAGGTAGTGCTTTGCATGTGTTGGTTGGTATGCACAAGTGTGTGTGTGAACTGGATGTGGACAAGTTTGTGAACACTCTTGGAGCCGGCAGGTATGTTTGTGGCAGCTGAGTGTGTGGACAGGCCCTGCCCATTTTAGACCAACATTCACTATTTTAATGGGTATAGGCTCCAACATTTTGTTCCCTGTAGATTCGCAACTCTACTTTCCCTTTCCATTAGTCATCCTCTAAAATCTATTATCCACCCCCCCGTCCCCCTTTCTTTTTCCGTCCGGTCCAACAAAAAGAACACAAACAAAATTAATATTAATAAAGTTTGGTTTAAATTACAAAAGGGGCTTATACCAACATCTAATTTGTGTTCCCAATGATTTTTATTATTTTTTATTTTTTATTTTTTATTTTTTTTTTATTTTTTATTTTATTTATTTATTTTTTTAAACTTGTCCTGTCCAACAGCTGAGCAAACAGATATGAGCTGAGAACCTCTTGTATTAGACAGATTTTACTCTTACAATCAGGGGTTATAAATCATAGCGAACACAAAATGTATGTTGGTATAAGCCCCTTTCGTAATTTAAACCAAACTTTATTAATATATATATATTTTTTATTTGTGTCTTTTTTGTTGGACCGGACGGAAAAGGAAAGGGGAAAAAGGAGAGAGTTGGGGGGTGGAGGGGGGGGGAAAGAGAGATGGTGCATTATAGCAGTTAGAGAATGGCTACAGGGAAGGGAAGGTAGAGTTGTTAATCTACAGGCAACAAAATGCTGGAGCTTATACCCATTGCAATAGTGAATGTTGGTCTAAAATGGGCACGGCCTGTCCACACACTCAGCTGTTACATACCTGCCGGCTCCGAGAGTGTTCACAAACTTGTCCACATCCAGTTCACACGCACACTTGTGCATACCAACCAACACATGTAAAGCATTACATTCTGTCATGCACACTATTTGAAGGTGCAAAGGTGAGCCGACGCCTGTACTCAGGTGAATGTTATGTTAAGCTGAAGTGGATTATGGAATGCACAAAAAAGGAGGGAGAACCCCCAGCCATCCCCACACCAAGACACCCGCGCCGACCAGGGCCCGCCCCCGCACCCATACTGTGGGGTCAATGGAGGAGATCCACCCACCAGGCAGCCCAGCCAAGCACCCAGACCAGGGCCCGCAGGTCAGCCACACGGGCCCCCAACACCCGAGTGCAGTGAGGTACGGAAGCGCAGAGCGCAAGGCCCAGCCCAGTCAGGAGAGCAGCCCTCCCACTGCGCCAGGTGGCCCAGCGCGGGGCCCCACCTCCGAGAGCCCCACCACCCCAGACAAGCCGCCCACCACCACCCAGGAGTTCTGGGCATCCCCCCACCCCAGCCCCGGGTACGAGCCCGGGCCCCCCACGGGAGACCCGCTCCAAAGCTCCAAAAAAGACACAAATAAAAAATATATATATATTAATAAAGTTTGGTTTAAATTACAAAAGGGGCTTATACCAACATACATTTTGTGTTCCCAATGATTTATAACCCCCGATTGTAAGAGTAAAATCTGTCTAATGCAAGAGGCTTTCAGCTCATATCTGTCTGCTCAGCTGTTGGACAGGACAAGTTAAAAAAAAAAAAACAACTTGTAATATGTACTACCCTTCAACTGTTTGCAAATTAGTTGAATAATAATTGAGTTCGTTTTTTTTTTTTTTTTTTTTTACTTTACTACTTAATTACTTTTTATTTTATGGTTACTTTTTAGAATTAAAAACTTTTCATTTTTCTTTAAAGCCAAATAGTCACAATGAAGGGGTACGAGAGCAGCATGTGGCTTCAGAGCTGCAAGTTGCAGACCTCTGATTTAGAGGTTCATATGAAGCTACATAAGTGACTTCTTAGCTTTCTGTTTTTGTCTCTTGGTGCCGCTAAAAAACTGAATGTTTTACAGTTTAGTTCCAACAAGTTGAGTTTATCTAACTCTGTCCTTTTCTCTCAAATAAGAATTATAATTTTTGAAGGGATCTGTTATTTTTAACTTGATAGCATTTAGAATCTGGTAGTCATTTCTCTGTACATTTTGGTCATTTTCAGTAGTCACTTCATTCTCACCGTCAAACGTAAACATCACCATTTTTGCATAGTGTTCTTAAGGACAAAATTCTAGTTTATTTATTGACCTGATACTGGGTAGATTTATTTAGCATGACTAAAAAAGAAACAAGCAGTTGCGTTGTTCAGTAAAGCTCAAGAAATTAGTATGAAGTTTTTTTCTTTAGTTCAAACTTAAAACTTGTTTCCTTACAATTCTGAGCAGTTGAGAGATTTTCTGTAAACATTGACATTAAATGTCATTCACTTTGTTTCACATAGATGCTCCAAACTCAAGCATGGCTCGATAAACCCTTAAAACACTATTTTCAATATTTTCATTTCCTTGAAATGTTCATGTTGAGATACATTTGTCATGGCAGCAGACGTCCTGCTGCTAATCCCCTGATTCCCTCTTCCTGTGCCTGCTTCTATATATCTCTGCCTCTGACCTTCACTCTATGCCGGATTATTGCACTACATGCTCTTAGTCAACGCGCCTGGCATGTTCCTGCTCGCCATGAAGCCTGACTCCCTGCTATCCTGCTCAGTGTTCCAGCCTCAGCTCTAGACTTCATACTGCCAGCTGCTGCCTTTGCCTGCTCCTGTCTCTCTGCTGCTCCTCTGAGTTAAAATTTTAATAACTTGAAGCAATAAGCAAAATAAGCAATAACCTGAAGCAAAACCTGACAACATTTTGGGTTACTTTTTGGAGCAAGACTATTTTTGGGGTTACAGTGGTTTAATTTGACTTTTTTTTTAAGTATGTAAGATTCCAACGTTACAGTGATTGTAACACAAGTCCAATATAGGGATTGTGCAAAATTACACAGATGAGTCCTTGTGTGCTCTCTGAGGTGTGTGCCCCCCCGAGACAAATGAGGACTAAAGGTACAACTGATGGCAGCTACTTACTTACAAATATTCAAATTATATGGCTGAGTGTTTTTAATGTAAGAAAACTGAAGTAAAAGGGTTTAAAGGAAGTGAAAATTGTCCTGATTTTGCTACGTGCTTGTTTCTTGTGAGGAAATTGAGAAGTGCAAGTAAGCCCTAACAATAAATGTAACTTTGTTTGACTTGAGGCCTATGTGCTGTTAGAGCGCTTTTCTTTACAGTTGCACTCATAAGTTTATTTACCCTGGAAGGAATAATGATTTCTTGGCCATTGTTTACAGAATATGAATAGCACTTTTTTTTCCACTCATAGTTGGTAGTTGGGTGGGTGAAATCATGATGACAAACTTCCCAAATGACCCTGATTAAAAGTTTACATACCCTGATGACTTTGTTCTGAAAACATGCACACAAGCAGGTACAAAAGGGCTTCATGGCAGCTAGAGGTAACCATCCTCAACTGTGACTAGTTTGACTGTAATCATCGTGTGCACAAAAGGTCTCGGAGTTTCTGGGCTCTCAACAGACTCTTACATGCTTCATCCAGTGCTCCACTGACATTCCTGGATTCTGAGTCATGGGGAAAGCTAAAGAGCTGTCAAGGTCAAAGGTCAAAGGTAACTGAACTGTACAAAACAGGACAAGGACATAACAAGATAGCCAAAGAACTGAGAATGCAAGTCGGCAGTGTTCAAACTTTGATGAAGAAGTGGAAAGAGAGGAGTTCTGTTGAAACCAAACCACGGTCACGAAAATTTCTGCCACAACTGCCAGAAATATTGGTAGGGATGCAAAGAGAAACCCACAAATAACTTCAACTGTGATCCAGGACTCTCTGAAAAACTGTGGTGTGGATGTTTTAATATGTACAACAAGGAGGCACCTGAAGAAAAATGGGCTGAATGGTTGAGCCGACAGAAAAAAGCTCTTTTTCTTTTTTTTTTTTTTCTTTTTTTTTTGCGCAAATGCCATAAAACGCCAAACAGCACAGAGACAAGCCTCCAAACTTCTGGACCAAAGTCATTTGGAGTGATGAGACCAACATTGAAACTTTTTGGCCACAACCATAAATGCGACATTTGGAGAGAAGTCAACACAGCCTCTGATGAAAATAAAACTATTCCTACTGTGAAACACGGAGGCGTGTCGCTGATGGTTTGGGGATGTGCGAGCTACAAAGGCACAGGAAACAAGATGAATGCAGCATGTTATCAGAACATACTGGAGGAAATCTTGCACTCTTCAACTCGTAGGCTGCACATGGGACGCACTTGGACATTTCAACGTGACAACGATCCAAAACACAAGGCCTAGTCCACCTGTCGTTGGTTACAACAGAATGAGGTGAAGGTTCTGGAGTGGCTGTATCAATCTCCTGACATCAGTATTATTGGGACTCTGGGGAGATCTTAAACGAGTAATTCAAGCAAGACAGACTAAGAATTTAAATGAACCTGAGGTTTTCTGCCAAGAAGAAGGGGCTGTTTGAAAAAAAAATAAAGAACCTCATCCACAATGACCACAACAGACATCAAGCTGTTATTAATGCAAAAGTAGGCAACAGAAGGTATTCAGAATTTGGATTTATTTATACTTTTGATTTGCATAATTTGGGAAGTTTCTGTTGTCGTTGTGATTTTAAAAATGGCTTAATCCAACCACTAACCAGGAGTGGGGGAAAAAGCATTTGTGTTACCATTTATATTCTCTGAAAAACAACCTAGGATTCATAATTTCTTCCAGGGTGTGTAATCTTATCTTGATCTTAGTCATTTGCCTTAGAATAGGTCAGAAGTTAGTAACAGTTCACAAAACAAGTATTAAATCCATATATTTAACCAGATTGAAAGTGCTGTATGAATATTGATAGGCAGTTAGTTGTGAGAAACTAGAAGAGTGTTATTTGTGGTTGTTTTGTGAAAGTCTGTAGTGCTCTTACTAAACATTTTATATTTTCAAATCAAAAGTGATTTCTGTTTTACTGATACACATCACTAACTGCTACTATTTATCAAAAATACACATTTAGAATTGTTTTAACTGAAATAGCTTTTCTAAAAATTCTCTAAATGGTCAGAAATTGATTTGGATTTAAATGAGTGAAATAAGAAATTCCAGGATATCCTACATGTGTTGGGCAGAGAATGAAGTGTGACAGACGAGGGTCAGCAGTCTGAAGTCATTGTTCTGGTGAAGAGAGAGCTGGTTCAGAAAGCAAAGCTCTAAATTTATCAGTCAATCTTTGTTCCAACACTCACCTATGGTCAGAACAAAAAGACAGTCTTGAATACTAGTGCCCAAAATTAGATTCCTTCACAGGATGAGGACTTTGGTCGTCCCAAGTCAGCAAGAGAGTGAGCAAGTTGAGGTGGCTCGGATATCTGGTCCGTATGACTCCTGGACGCCTCCCTGAGGAGGTGTTCTGGGCATTTTAGTAACAAGAACCTTTAGAAATAAAGTTTTAAGTTGTGTTGTCGGGACGAGTAGTGTGCATTTTTAACCCCGGTTCTTTAAAAAATAAGGAAGCAGCTCTCAGTGAGGTTTACACATATCTTTATGAGGCAATTTAGAGAGAAAGCCAACAGAAGAAGAACAAAAAAAGACAACTTGAGAATACCAAAAAAATGTCAGCTATTTATTAGAAAACATTCCCCCCAGACATTTCACTGTAAATTACACATATTTAGTAAAAACCTTTTTGTAGGTTGTAAAGAAAGCACTTTGAACTTTTTGACAAATAAGCTAGGTAATTGTTCGTTCACCTTCACAAATGTCATTGTTTTATTTTTAATCTTTTACTCTTCAAATAAGGGCATATTTTCCATTCTATTTTACATCTATTTTTGTTTGAAAATTTAAGGTGTAATGCTATGGCTTTATTGTTTTAAATATACCAGTTTACCAGCATTAACTGGGATTTGATCATTATAATCTAGCATTAGGCATACTGGCACTTTCAAAAAACATGCCTGCAAAGATTCTCTTGATTCTCTACAGAGCTATATATTTGTATCTGGCGCCCCCTCCTGGTAGTTCCTTTAATTTCTTCTTTTTTCTTTTTATCCAGCTTTTTCCTTGATTGCTTCCACCACTTTCCTTCGTTTTAGGTTTGTGTAGAAAAGTGCAAAATTGACAACATACGTTGACACACAAACCATACAGAAATCTCCCAAAACAAAGGCCAAAATAGATGCAAGATAGAGTGAGCCAGCCAGAGACACCCAGGAGGAGAGGACCAAGGCCAGGGCCGCCTTTTTAGACATAGACAGTCCTGCAAAAAAAAAAAAAAAAAAAAAAAGAACATTTGACTTATTTTGTGACTGAATTTATTTTATCAATGGAACTCAAACTGCAGTAATCACTAAAAGCTGTTCATTGTCATTTTCTAGGGCTTACTTACCAAGGCCCAGCTGCAGCGTGTAAAATGCAATGCCTAGGATGCTGTTGGGCTGGTTCAGAAGACTGTCTGTACCCACAATGTATTGGACCAAACCAAAACCACGTCCCCATCTGCAAGAGAGAAGTTCAAACGTGTAATCACATTCTGGAAAACATAAAAATAATCTTGAAAACGTTTTGAATCAAAAGCTATTTTTCTTTGCATGAAAAAATAAAATCAATTGTCAAAGTAAAGGGCAGATCATGTAGGGAATGAATGAAATAACTTTGTGACAGATTCTAAGGAGCACGGAACATGACATAAAAAAAAAGAACAAATGATTTACTCTATTTAATAATTTGTAAACACAAATTTGTATTTCATGGACACACGTCAGCATTTTATAGCAACAAAATATCATTAAATAACATTTTTATTTAGCATTTTAATTAGCATTTTGTGGGCACAAATAACTAGTGCCCACATTTGTTGTACAACATGCAAATTCCTGAGCCCAAAATACTAATTTGTGTCCACAAAACACTAATTTGTGTGAACAAAATAATAACTTTTGCTAACAAAAAATTATTTTGTTGGAGGCGAGGAAACAACTCATTTGTATGCACAAATGCTAATCTGGTGCACACAAAATAGCTACTAATTTGTATAAACAAAAAAATAATTTTCAAGCAAACATTAGGAATGAATGCCCACATAACACCAATAAAATGCTAATTTGTGCACACAATATACAATATTTGTGTCTGTCCAAATGATGAATTTGAGGGAACAATTTCTTTGTTTTGAAGTCATGTCCAGGGCTTCATACTTTTCTTTCTATTGGGAATTTCTAACACGTGGCAATGCTGGGGGGTGGGGGGTGGGGTGGAGAGTCCACCAAAGTCCATGCAGGTTTTCAGCTTGTTGGGGGGAAAGCTTGGGAGTTGCGCATGAACAGCGTTTACCAGAGGGAAGAATGAAGTCATACCTGGAGGTGAAAACTTTGGAGCAGCTGACAGACTCCCCCAGGTCGCACATCGCCCTGTAATCTGGGTCTCTCTCACGGGAGAGCTCGACGTGGAGGGCATACACGGACAAAACCAAGCCAAAGATACAAAGAAACACGCGCACTTTCCTCTCCCATGTCGGCATAGCGGGATTTGCAGCCATGTGGACGCGTCTGGAGCAATTCAGATCACAATAAGAGCCCTGAAATAAATGCTAAAATCAGCTTTACCTGTATTCTTCTCTCGCCCTTTGCATGGAGGCAAGCTAGGAAGCAGCAGTCACTTCTGATTGGACTCTGGGACTTTTTCAGGTCTGCTGTCATTGGATGTTTGGGTTCAGACGCTGAACCTCGCAAATCGTCGTTATGTTTGTTTACTCACGACTTCAGGCTGTGAAGCTCTCTAAAAAATATATATATATATATATAAAACAAAACTACAGTTTTAACGAAAGAGTTATCATTTTAAATATTGAAAAACATATACGAATTTACAATATAGCTTTTTTGTAATCTATTCCTGGGAATCCCATAATAAATATAAAGTATGTATATATAATTTCAGCGGGAAAAATCTGGCTGCATCTTCAAAAATAAGAGAATCATAATAACAAATGTGTTTTGTTTTTTCCTCTTTACTGAATTCGTGAAAAATAATTAAACTATAAACAAAGACAATTATTATCTTCTTAAGCCCCGCCCTGGCTCTTTCCTTACGATTTCTCTCAGTTTCTCTGACGTTTTCTCATCTCATTGGTTCCTCGCGTGCCTCTCAGTCTGAACAAGGAAGCGTTTGAGGAAGCGATAGACAAGACTTGTCGACGCTTTTCCGGATTTAAACACCATAATGGTTTTTAAACGGCTTGGCACATACAAACATGACATGTATTTTATAAACGCTTGATTTTAGTGTATATTTTAGCCTCAAAACAGCAAAAGGGTGATTTTCGAGGCATTAAAAACAGGTTCAGGTAGCAGTTAGGTTACGCCCCTGCGTCATAAAGTGGGTAAGGCTACGACCATACCTTTTTTTGTTGTTAGCGACACAGAATGACAACTGCTTTGTTTGAAACCAAATTTTAGCGGGATTTGATCTCTAGCTGACCTGTCTCAGGACTGTCTCATGAAGTTTCACTGAAAGGTAGGCAACCTCCTCCAGTTTAGTGCCTGGCCTGACGGTCCGAAGTTACATCAGTGAAGATTCTTTATTTTCACATAATTCGTTTGATTAGTTTTCTAAATTTACTCAAAAAAAGCTTCTTTTTAACCGAACCTTGACTGTACGTCTGACCTCATGAATCTTCTTCATTAATCAGACATTGCAATAATAAACATTGCCTTCAATTACTAGTAAGTCAAATTTCTCTTTTCTATTGTTCTATTTCAGCCTGTGTTATTTGAATCAAAAAGGCTTTGGATGCTTCTTCAGATTCCATGTATTGATCAATAATTCAAATTTCAAAAACATTTACAATTTTTCATAGACATTTTGATTAAAACAAGTTGTTTCAAAATAAAGCACTAATGTTCCAGCTGAGTATTATTGGAGAATGTGTGATAAAGTTGATTTTTTTTAAACTAGTAATCTAATCAGTGTCTATTCTTAAGTAGTCCACCCAGTAACCAAACCTGCCATTGTTTAACAGCTTAATAGTGTAACATTTCAGCCATGCAATGTCATGTGTGAAGTATAGATGTCAGTTCTTCTATAGTTATTGGAAACTAACTCCATGAGAAGCAGAGAAATAAAAAAAAAACCTCACAAACTAATGTAGCTGAAAGCATTTTAACTAGGGCTGCACGATATAAGGAAAACTCGCGATGTACAATAAATTTGATCGGTGTTGCAATGACGATAGGACTTACCATACATGAGCAAAAAGCAAAACAAAAAAAGCACATCATTTCTATTTCACTGCAATAGTTTATTCAGATAGAAGTCAACTTAACTTAAATTATACTCCAAATAACACGTCTACATAGGAGGCGGGCACCTAACTTAAAAGGGGCCCATTCGATTGGTCAAATGCATATATTTAATATGTTAAAACCATCAAGCACCAATAAGATTGTCTTAGCATGTGTGAAAACATTTAAGGTGACCACTTATCGTAATTTACGCTTATCGCACAGGCTGATATTGCAATTCATTATGCACGCATGCATACTTTTAATCATTATATTTTTCTTTTTTTTTCCAGAAAATGTCAACAAAAAATGCCGTGGCTGGAAAAAGTGGGTCCAACATGGCTTCCCCTGAAAGAATGGCCACAGAAAAAAGCAGGGAGAGCCAGAACCAGCGAGGAGTGGAAGACGCCGACACCAGCACAGCAGCAAAGAACCTGGCTTTGCTGAAAGCACACTCTCTCGATGTGAAGTTCGATGTTGGGGAGGAATATGATGTCATAGAAACCATCGGAACTGGGGCATATGGTGTTGTTTCATCTGCCAGAAGACGGGACAATGGTAGTAACTGTCTGCCACACAATATGAACACACGAGGACATTCAATATGAGGTGCTCCTCACTACACTGCTTTTCTCTCCCTGTCTCACACTTACACAGGCCAGCAGGTGGCAATAAAGAAGATCTCCAACGCTTTTGAGGTGGTGACGAATGCCAAGCGCACCTTAAGAGAGCTGAAGATTCTCAAACATTTCAAACATGACAACATTATCGCCATCAAAGACATCCTGCAGCCAAATCTTCCTCACTCTGCCTTCAAGTCTGTGTATGTATCTGTATTTTAATAGTCATTTTAACACAAAGCACAATTTTCCATTTTTAAATAGGTTTTTTATGATTATTCTAAACAAAACGTACATTTATTTTAAGTTTTTATTAATATTTCCCTTATAGCCAGTTAAACGAGTACAAATCAATGGTTAAGAAGATTGTTTCTTTCTCAATTATAAGGAAAATATTTAATGACATGACATACTGGTTAAGTTTTGCTCCCGACAGTCATTAAAAAGACTGTTTTCCCATTTCACCTGAGCCAAGTTATTTAAATGTGCTATTTTGGTATTTTTAGAAGTCAGTTCTCTGTTGTCTTACCTCTTTACTTCCTTTGTGTCCAGATATGTGGTGCTGGACCTCATGGAGAGTGACCTTCATCAGATCATACACTCCACCCAAACACTGACCCCCGAGCACACGCGCTACTTTCTCTACCAGCTCCTCCGTGGCCTTAAGTACGTGCACTCTGCCAACGTCATCCATCGTGACCTCAAACCCTCCAACCTGCTGGTGAATGAAAACTGTGAACTGAAAATTGGGGACTTTGGCATGGCGAGGGGGCTAAGTTCCCACCCTGAGGAGCCTTACTGTTTCATGACTGAGTATGTAGCAACTCGATGGTACCGTGCTCCTGAGCTGCTCCTGTCTCTGAACCATTACAGTCTGGCTATCGACTTGTGGTCTGTGGGCTGCATCTTTGCTGAAATGTTGGGCCGAAAGCAGCTTTTCCCTGGGAAACACTATGTCCACCAGCTTCAGCTCATTTTAAGCGTGTTAGGTACACCCCCCGAGGGTTTAATAAGCGCCATAAGGGCTGAAAGAGTGCGCTCCTATGTTCAAAGCCTTCCGTCACGGACTGCTGTGCCTTTGTCCAAACTGTACCCACAAGCTGAACCGGAGGCTCTGGACTTGCTTGGGGCCATGCTGCGCTTCGATCCTCGCCAACGGATCGGCGTGACGGAAGCACTCGAGCACCCGTACCTGGCAAAATACCATGACTCAGATGATGAGCCCATATGCATGCCAGCTTTTGACTTTGAATTTGATAAGATTGCAATGAGCAAGGAACAAATCAAAGATGCTATTTTGATGGAAATCCAGGACTTTCATAAAAAGAAACAAAGCTGCCGTCAGAAGCTGCAGTTCAAGCCTTTGCCGAGAGGGAACAACAGAGCCGCTGCGCAAAGTAGTAACCAGAGCAATGCTCCGACGGTAGCCGTCAACCTGACTGAACCCACACTGCTTCCAATGGTACCACAAGGACAACAGATACAGCAGCAGAACAAACATCCAGCAGATGTGAACCAAGCATTTGCTAATCAGATCAAAGTGTTTGACAAGTCTGCGGCCCTTTTAGACGTCACCCGGACTCATGTGACCCACAATTTACATCTTCTCAGTAAAACTGAAAGCGGACCAGTGGATGTGGATATGCCCAGCGCCAACTCTGACAGCGGCCAGCTGGAGACAATAGATTTAACAACCCCAGTGTCTAGTCAGGGTGCTTCATCAGAAGCCATGAGAGACCGTGAAGTACACGAGTATTTAATGAGTACTCGGGCTCCAAACACCGTGAACCAGTCCGTGGCCCAAGCTCCCGCCACTGTGGCTCCGGCGCAGCACATGGCACCCATATCCACCTCTGCCCACTCCCTGTCTCTGTCTGTGGCGCAGGCCCAGTCACTTTCCCAGTCCCTTTCACATTCACTTGGCAAGAACCCGAGGAGTTCTCAACCTGCAGCTGAAGGAACCAGAAAAGAGGGCGCTATTTCAGAGGATACTAAAAATGCACTTAAGGCAGTTTTATTAAAATCAGCAGTCAGACAAAAAGCCAGGAGCGGTAGGTTCATTATTTATCGTTTCTTTTTTGCATGCATCTCTGCAATCCTGCTTTGTTTGAATTATTGATATAAATGTATTTTATGTATATATGTGTAAAAATATATATGAATTTTTGCAGATGGAGGTGCCTCGACTGTTTGTATTGACAGTGGTGCAGGAGGAGGCGTCTCATCCTCCCTGTCCTCTGCTCCAGAGTCCCGTCGGTCTGTCACTGCCCAGGAGCGTCAGCGGGAAAGAGAGGAGAAAAGAAAGAAGAGGCAGGAACGAGCAAGAGAAAGGGAGAAAAAACTGAAAGAAAAGGAAAGACGGGAGGGAAAACAGGGGGACTCTTTGGGTGGGGTGTTGCTGAGTGACAATGACAAGAGCTTGTTGCAGCGCTGGACAAGGATGATGGACAGCCGCAGCGACAAATCTCAAACTCCTCACAATGATGGATGTAAGAACAAGGATTGTAGCGAGAGTTCTCACACAGGTGCAGTTACAGAGAACACCCCGGGAACAATGAACAATACAACAGGCGAGGCGAGAACGTTTCAGCCACACAACCAGCTAATCTCTCAAAACTCGAACCAGCAAGGCTTGTTTCAGCCGCCCAGCGCTCATCCACCATCATTGCCTTTCTCCATGAACCAGCAGACCCCCTCAGCTGATCTAGTCGTTTCTGTAAATGGAGGGCTCGACTTATTGGGGGTGACTGGTGGGTTTGTCAAAAACAACACCCTGAAGCCTCATGCTCTGAAGCCTCATGCTGAAAGCAGCGGCCAAAGCGGATTCAGCTGTTTAGGGACTTGGAGTGGCCAGCAACTGGAGACGAGGCCGCCACACCAACCAAATAGGATGACGCAGCCGCCACCATCCAGCTTTCTGCAGCCCCAAACCCAGGCTGACCCGCAGCCACAGCTGCTCCCTTTGGAGAGTTTTTTGTCAAAAGCGCCAACCCTCAACGCCCAAGAGACAAACGGGAACGTGGGCATCGCAGGCCAGAGTAACCTCAACATGATGACAGGAAATTCAGGACAAATGGAGAAGCTATGTTCTACTTTAGGAGGGAAACTGGCATCAGAGACCAGAAATCCCCTCTGTGGGACTGTAGGGGTTTCCTCTCAGCCTCATCCCAGCCTGGTGTTCACCGATACCGGACAGCAAGGAGCCTCGACTGCTCCTGACATCCACACAGTCACCCTGCAGCTCTCAAAGTCCCAGGTTTGGATTGGGATTTATTTACAGACAAATCTTAATTTAATTTGAATGGAAACACAAGTTCAACACTTTGTGTTTTCTCTTCTGTGAGGTGGAGGACATTTTACCTCCTGTGTTCTCAGTCACCCCTAAAGGCAGTGGTGCTGGGTATGGCGTGGGCTTTGACCTGGATGACCTTCTGAACCAATCTCTCACAGACCTGCAAAACTGTGACCGGGACAGGTAAATTGTTATCTTTTCTGTATTTTTTTTCCCTACCACAATAATCAAAGGACCGCAGCACTAGATCTGAATTCAGAAAATGTTGACAAAATCAAACATGTACATAAAGCAAGTGCATGTTTTAGTTTTAGACTGTCTCTGCAAGCTCTATTTTTTCAGATAAATAACAAAATTAGCCACATTTTCTCCCTGAGTAATGCAGACTGGATGATAGGGTGACAAGAGCAAGCACCAAATGTAATCTAGCTACACAATGAAGATCATTTAAACTATTCATAAAAAACAATCATTTAAATATATAAAATTAAAATGTCCTTTTCCAGATTTGTCTCTGGTTTCAGAAAGGCGTGCTGCGTATTCCCAGCTACGTCAAGAAAAGTTGTTTGCGCTGATTGAGACATCATTCTTCATTCATCAACTTTAAACACATTGCCGTCCTTAACTTGGGGCTAAATCTTCAAAGTTAAGGGCAATTTCTTTCAATATAACAACTTCAGTAAAAAGAAAAAAACATTCTTATATATTTAAAGTTTCAATGCAAAATCTTTAATCTAGTTCCTTTATATTAAAGTAACTGTTATCTCTGCTATAAGCAACCTGAGGAACTTAAATACAAACGCATTTTGGAGAAAGTCAAACAGGTTTTTCTTTCCAGTCAAAATAAAAACCACTTGCTGACATACAGGATAGGACATGTATTAACTTTTAGTGTGAGCACACACTTTTTTTTATCCATTTACTTTTGTCTTTCAGCTATGACTCAGCCCCCCTCTCCGCCTCCCTTTTATCCGACTGGAGCGAGGTTCACCGCATGACTCCAGCTGACCTGGAGTCGCTGCAGCAGGAGCTACAGCTCGGCTCTCCCATGATCCTCTCTGATGGCATAGCTCCCGACTCCTGAGTTACCTTTTTAAACATTTGGAACATTTTTTTTTTTTTTAATAGACCATGATAGAACACACAGAACTGATTTCTCTGTAAGAAAAACATCTTAGAAATTCATGTATGAATGCTACATCACTTTAAAGAAAAGGTCAAATAAACCAAAATAAAAGCGTGCACTAAATAAATTAAGTACATATTTCTTTTGATTTCTTACAAAATTTAAAAAAATACTGTCTGTGATAATGCAGATGTAGATGATTGAGTGTAAATACGGAATTATGAATTAAGAATGAAGCTGACTGTTACGACTAAAAAATTTTATTTGAAATGCAAAATGGTTTAAAGTACAAAACTATTAAAACTACTTTTAATCAAATCTCAATACAAAGCTGTAATTTAAAAAAAAAAAAAAAAAAGTTAACATTTTGTTATGGCTTCACGTGCAAGTCAGGTACAAGTAACATAATAATGTGACTATCTAAGGCCTTTGAGGCAGAGATTTAGTTACCCTCAGAAAATAAGTTTTGATGTCAAATCATCTTTGAAGTAGAATCTGCAGGATTAACACAAAGCTAAACAGCAAAATAACCCTCCCACTCTGGATGTGATGGGCTCCTCCATAGAGCTGAACCTCTGGTATCTTGTTTTTGATGAAGCTTGAGAAGGTAGTAAGCCTGGCGTACACGCCTGGCTTGTTTTGTTGAGCACAGCCGATCCCAAAGCTCACCACACCAGCCTGAACCCAGGTCCCATTTAACATCGGGCAGACCAACGGCCCCCCTGAGTCACCCTAATGTGAGGACACAAATATTTAGATGCTAAGAATGATGCATTTTATGACAAAAGGCTTTAAAAAATGAAAAAGAGGCAATAAAAAAATAAAGAAATTCAGGTTCTGTGATGTAAATAAACATGCAAACAGCTGATCAAATAATACCTGGCAGGAGTCCTTTCCGCCCTTCTGGTATCCAGCACAGATCATGTCACTCAGGATGTCCACCTGCTCCGTTGGATCTGAGCGGTACATCTCCTGACATGAACTCTGGGAGATGATTGGCACCTGCACTTCCTGTAGAGTCCTGAGTCCTGCCAGAGCAACTGTTGGGAGATACAATCATTTTCTGTTTTTCATTTCACTGCTACCAGCCATTAAGACAAATATAAAACAAAATCATAATGTTTAGACTATAAATTACCACATTCAGTGTCAGTTTAAATTGTATCTATTTATATTTTGTCACAAAAAACATCACCTTCGCTTTCTGACCAACAAAACAGGGACCTTATTGAATATTTGACATAATTTAGCAAGTTTTACCATCTTCCTTGATGTTACCCCAGCCAGTTACATAGCACTGCATGCCAGCGGAAAACAGGGTGCCAGAGGAGGGCAAGCACACAGGACGAACATAATCCGACCAGGTTATGGGGGTGGACAGCTGCACAAGGGCCACATCTTGCCCCTTGTAAGACTCAACGTAGCTGGATGGGATATCCACGTGAATCACTCTGTGAGCCGACTCGTGCTGGTTGGCATTTTTGATCTGGTACTGGCCAACGTAGACAATGTAGTTGCTCACATCGTATGGACTTGAAGCAAACAAGAAAAGGTTTAGTTGAAAAAATGTCCAACTTTTATTAGTGATTAAAGATCAACTCCAATCATCCTTTAATCTATTTCAAGTGTTCCCAGGGGTCTATTAATTATGCAGTTTTAGGCAAATATTAAAAAGAAAAAAAAAAAACTGTTGTTTTCTAGGACATAGTTTCTGCAGAGCAGCATGGAGTAAGCATTCCATTATTTCCCATCATCCCTTCATTTACACTCTCCTGCTAGCTTACAGTCCCTAACAACCCCAACCTAACATTACCGGTGCAACAAAACTGGCGAGCAATTTTGGAACAGTTCTGAGCCAGATGTCAGCTCGGACGAGGAAAACAAAGACGTATACGAATCTTTTTGCCAACAACTGGATGCATCAGAATGGAGCGGAGCGAGAAGCTTGTAGCCGACTGTTCCACTTATGTCACTTCAACAGACTTTTTCCAATTGCATTTTTTTTGTCTGCTCGTGATTTGCAACAATTCGAAAAAAATACTCTGACTCTGAGTGAGAAAAATGCCCCAATAGCAAGTTAAAAACATAATTTTCCTTGGTCTTCAAGTGACAGCCTAAAAGTCCATTTTTAAATACATAAAAATGAATATATGGGTTATTTGTTAAGATATCTGCAATAAAGCAAAGTATTTGACAACAAAAATGTCAGAGTTCTTTGGATAAATGTCTTACTTGGGGAAACAATGTGCTGCTGATAAGACCCAGTTCTGTGTGATGATGGAGCCTCCACAGATATGACCCTCAGTCTTTGTCTGGAGGCCGAAGGGGAAAAAAAACAATGAGTCACCTTAGCATCACAGACAAACCCTTAACTCAGCAGGTCAGCTAGATTAAAACCAGGATAAGGAACACACACACACATACATATATATATTTATATGGACTATTGAGTTAAAATTGAATGTTTGGGAGACTTACCTGTATATCCACCTGCCACGGCCAAGCCCCTTCTTTGGAGTCCGTCCCTCCCACAATCCTGTTCTCCATTAATGGAGGACGACCACATTCTTGCGCGAGAGAAACCCAAACTGCTGTAAAGACACAACACCACATCTAGTCAACCAAAGACACCCCAAAAGCTCACGTTTGGATGATGTGCTAAACAAAAGAAACAAACAAATGAGAATAATTAGAGTGGCCATTATAAAGTACACAATGTACGGCGTTCAGATCGAGCAACCCAACAGAAAGAGCGCGGGAGGAAACTGACCCTCGATACCCACCTGTGACGCACCAAAAAACCGAGCAGAAAAGGTTCATCCACATTCTTTTTTCTGTTTCTGGGTGTCGAAACGGTGGCCAAACCCGATTCAAGACGTTCACCTGTTAATTTAACAAGTGAATAAAAGCTACATGTATTCTCCTGTCCGTGCCACGCCAGAAACTCCAGTTAAAGCTGTTTTTGTTTGTGTGGTTGAAAAAGTCACATATCCGTTGAAAAAAAGGGTGTCTTCTCGCTTGTTTCCGCATTTACTCCAGATTACGGACCGTCACCTTCCCCCCTACATCCAGACGATATCAATTTCGATCAAACAACCGTTTACCTGTGTACTTCAGCCAATCAAAGGGCACGCCCCGCCCTTCGATTTTCACCGTGAGCCAATGGAATTCGAGGAATGGGACAATGACAAATAAATCACTACCTCGCTGTTTATGAAATGTGGCTCGATGAAGTACTTGATAATATTCCGACAAAACAGTCTTTGACATTTAATACAAAGTCATGACTAATGCTATTGTTTTTTTTTTTTTTTTTTTTTGCTTTATCATCATAAGACAAGGCTAAAAACGGTTTATCAATATTTAAATAAGCTGATTTCTGTCAAGATTTGTGTAAAGTTTTTTTTTAATCTTACACATCAGAAATGAAACCATGTCTTTAGTAAGTTTTATTCTTGTGATTTATTTTGTTGAACCATTTGTATTTAAAAAATACAATCTGACACAAACATATGTTCTGAAAATACTAGCTTTTTAAAAACTATACAGAATTGTAAAAAAATCGTTTCTATATTTTAAGAGGCATATTTTGATACAAATCCCGTTTGATAGTACATAACATTTGCTCCAAAGCCTTTCATTGAAGCTGAAGGGACACATTCAATTTAGAAGAATTTAAATTGATGAACAAAATGCATTTTCAATCTCAAGGAAAATGGATGAGTCAGAATTCTATTGCCAAATAAAGTTTTGAGTTCAAATATGTCAGCAAAGAGTTTATAGCCAAGGTGTCAACAAAATAAAAACTAAAACAGCTCTTATTTTGAAATTCTCTTTACAAGTCGTCCTTGATTTTTAGCAGGTGAAGAGTAAGTAAGCAAGCTCTGCATCAATAGGTCTGGACTTTACGTTACGTTTGTGTGTACATTTAGGCCCTGCTTAAAACAATCTGTAAAAATCGGTAAAACTTTGCTGCTCTCTGTCACCCATACCACCAAAACAGAAACAACAGTTGGTTTTCCTGATGACGTTTGTTTTTGAAAGTTTCCATTGTAACTTGAACCTGATCTATAGTTCAGTTGAAGCGTGGGAAAAAATAGAGGGTTTAAATGTCTTCCAGGAAATGTAAGTAATTACATTGTAAATGGCTCACATTGTAGCTCTGCAGCTGCGTCAATCACTGTTTCAGTTTGCAATTGTGCTAAAAAGTAGGGGTGTAACCAGATATTTTGATAACAATTGGATTCATATGATCATTTGTGGTTACTGATACAATTCATAGTCAATATTGGTTCATTTTAAACAATCCGATTTGATGCGATTCACTGACCTTAAATCAATCCAAGGACATCTTTAACACAAATGGTATTTTCCAAAACGAACATTTTCAAATTGTTTTATTTTGAAATTTATTTTATCATGGTATGGGTCAATTTGAGAAACTACTTGTCTCAGACAGATTGATCTGGTTGGATCATAGGAATATAAATCAGTTCTTCGATAAAGTCGATTAATCGTTAAACACCTACTAAAAAACAAACCTGTCAAACAGGTATTGGAACTGGAATATTCCATAGCTACACTTGCAGGCACACAACCAGGTCAAGGGGTCAAAATGAATACATTTCTTTAGTTGTGGACATGGTTAGTGGATATATTGTCAGCGTAAAGACGGATCAATTATCAGGGTGCGCACACATCCTGTTTCTTCTGTCTGTCCATGAATAAGTCTGTCCCTC
>BSAI01000012.1:15366404-15407320 GCA_036245035.1 Adrianichthys oophorus | reverse complement strand
GATGGGGGGACAAAGAGAAAAGAGAGAAAAGACTCACAAAAGTAGTAATTGGAAAATCCATATGCAGGTAATGTGACAAAGTTGCACAAAAAGAGTGGAAATGTGTGCTGGAGTTTATGTGTGTCACCCATGTATCTGCTGGTCAGCAGATTATCACTTTTGTGTCTCTGGTAACACTCCTGTGTGTGTGTGTGTGTGTGTGTGTGTAAAAGATGCCCCCCCAACACACACGCACACACCCATTCTACTCGTCTTCACTCATAATATATGAACACATTATTGGATCCAGTCAGGAGGAGCAATTATAATGCACTCCCGTTTGTTTTTATTTTAACAAGTTGATGAATATTTGCAGTGGCATTGTAACCATGGTGACTGCCTCCACCGCCACTGCCTCCTCCCCACCCCCCGTCCACCTCCCCTTCCACATCCCCCCTTCAGCGCCGAAAAAGCAAGGGATGGTGGGAGGGAGAGGCAGAGAGAGGTGACAGGAATGAACTAACAAGATGCACTAAAAAAAAAAGCATGTCCTGGAGCTACATGAATCTTTGCAGCGAAGCACGCGCCTCCTCACACACACTACTGCACTCAGCGCATCGAGATCACATAGGTTGAAGAGCATTCCTACAACTGGAACTCAATAAGATGCAACTGCAATTTCTGAAACAAAAGTGTTAGCAGCTTGAGAACACAAGAGTGGATAAGAGCGCACAGGGATGTACTAAGACCACCTTTAAAAGTCATGCCTGTGTTAAATCAAAGGGTTTTATTACTCTAAAAAGCAATGAAAACTTTCTTCCAGTTACCCTTACACTCTTCACTAAGAAATTCAGCAAATTAGATTCATTCTTTAATTAATTTTTGCAACAAATTAGAAAATGAGAAGCCTAACGGGACAATGTACGGACAATCGGGACTTTGTGACGTTGCTTTGGTACCTGTTTCTTTTTAATTTATTTTGTTGTGTTTTTGTAAATAATTGTTATAAGTTTACACGTTAAAGGTATGCATAAAATAAAGTAAGAACAGGGGTGGAAGTTAAAATGATTTGCCTTCTACTCATTTAATTCTTGATCACCTTAACACATTCTGTTTGTCATCTTTATTTAACCCATTACTTCCAATTATTGCAAATATGCATCAAACCACTTCAACTCCAAAATGATCTTAATGTTGTATTCACATGAAAGCAAAAACAAAAGTGACATTTTTTCATAGCTGGTAAGAATTCAGCCATCAAAAGGGCTAACTTTTGAATTTTTGGTTTGAAAATAAAAGGAAACTAATACACAAATCCAAAATTTAAGTCACAAAACCAGCAGTTTAAAATGAAATAAAATATGCTACATATTTTTTACATCATACAGTGGGAGAGTAAGAGGAGTAATTTGATGCTCTATAGGCAGATGATATGTAGTTTTGGATATTAGCTTTCACTTTCTAGATATTTAAAGACCCACGCTATAAAAATTGTGGTGTTTTAAAATGTCCTTGTAGCATTTTTCTCATGATGGAGGACATATATTAAGAAAATTAAGCTAAAAACTGCATTTCTAGGTAAATCAGAGTGAGTCAGAAGCAGACCAAAAAAATACCGCTGGAAAAATCCCAAAGCAGGGACTCAAGTGCTACAGTCGACGGGCAACAGACACCCCACTCCGCTTCATTCCAATGCATCCACTTGTAGACAAATAGATCCACGAACGTCTTCGTTTTCCTTGTCCGAGCTGGCTCAAAACTGTGTTTTCTGTCAACATTTCAATTTAAAGTTTGAACAGAAAGTTTTGGATGTGTTAAATATAAAATCACAAAGATTTTAGGGTTCATTTTAATGTATCATTTTCCTTTAGAAGTTCAGATTCAAATGCCAGACTAAGCAATTATTGTACTTAAGTCGGGTGTCCAAATTCATCTTCCGCCCCTGTTCTTTATAGTATTTACCTTTGAACTTGTCAAGTCCTTTCTGTTCTTGAAGGAAAGTAACAGAGGAAGGGGGGTGGGTGGGGGCAGCAGAGAAAGAATAGCAGAGTATGAAAGAGAGAGGGAACGACAGAGAGAAAGGGAGCGCAAAGTCTTGTCAACCGGAAATAAAACAAGCTGGCACCCTCCCCATCCCCAAGCCCCAACACCCACCCCAAAGTCACATACTTCCTCCTAACGCTTTCCTTCTCTCCTGTCTGCCTCCCTACTTCCATCTTTCATCTCTCTTTCGCTGTAAAGATATATTTAAACTGTGGTTCTACTCTGCTTTCTGCTCTACCCAAACATGCTGTCATACCTGCGTCATGCCATACAACTCACATCAGACCTTTTGTGTAAATAAAACAAGCTTCACTGAGATGCTCCAGGCCCAGAGAATGCTTTCGTTTAGTGGTGCATCACTTTCAGCAAAAGAAGGAAAATAATACCTGCGTGGAACAATACCTAAATCTGCTTTAAGAAACACACGTTTGAGAACAGCTTGTGAATTTGGTTTCAGATAGCTGCTTGTTGTTGCGGTTGAGCCGATTCTCAGCATAAGGGTTAGCTGAGGCCTTTCCGTGGGGAGTTGAGTGTAATTTACAAGTGGAGGGTTTGAAGGTTTCACGGTCACCATGAAACATTCAAATTCTCAACTGTACAAAACAATGAAAGAAAACCGCTTTTTGGAAATATTTTAATCAGCATGACCTCCAAGTAAACGTAAGCTAATTTTCTTCTTTTCAACTCCAAATTCTAGAGACTTTTATTTTTGCACTGGTATGACCAGTGATTGCAGACTTGTGCATATTGTTTAATGTGAATAGCCTTGAGATAGAAGCAGTCTGTTCACAGTGCATCACATCTCCTGCTTGATAGCAGCTTGGAAAGGCCCCGGCTTATCCAAGACTCTAAAAAGGAGACAGTAAACAAAAACAACACAGAAAATACAGACTACTGCGTTTATCTTCAACAAGGTTAGCCAAGTATTCAATTACATATAATTCACATCAATGTATTCGTAACCGGCAATAATAAACAACAATTAACTTAAAACCACGAAGGAAAGATTAACAGGATTTAAGATGTTCTTATTTCAAAAATTCTTTGTAACAAAGTTTGCTTGATCTGTGCCATAGGCACAAATAAGATTTTTTTTTTTTTTTTGTTAGGTAGCATGAAAATTCTCCCTAAAATTTTGTGGGTCAAAATAATATATCAAGAGCAGTCATTCTGTCCCTGAGTCAAGTCAAAGTGTCCAAACGCAGGAACACTGACTTTAGGCCTCTAGGATTAATGCAGTGATCTTTTTTTTTTTTTTTTTTTTTTTTGAGGGGGGTTTATTTTTGTTATGACTTTTAATTATAATAATTTTAATTTTTTTTAAATAATTGGTGTATCATTAAAATCATGTTTGTGAAATAAGATAAGAAATAAAACTATTTAAAATCTAGAATATTATCTTGAGACAACATTTCCAAAATGTTAAGTACAAATTAATAACAGTAAATCAGGATGATTCAAATTATAGTAAGACACGCTTGATTGAATCTCATTTTAATTACATTTTGAAGTAAAATTCTGCTTGTTTGCTTGCTGTTTTAAATGCCCTTAAATGACTGGGCCAGTACTGTGCAAACACTATGTCCGAAGTTTCGGTCAATTTTGGTCAAATCCAAATTTTTCATGTCAAACCCATTATTATTTGTGAAATAATAAAATATTATCATCTTATACTGAACCAATTTTAAAAGAATTGGCTCTGGTGGTTGAAAGCAGGTCACCTATTGCTTCTCAAGCATCCTGCTCTGAAGACTGATGCTTGCTTCTGGTCATTGTCCTTCTGAAAGACATGGGAATTTTGACCGTAACCAAGTTTTGGAGCTGTATGAAGCAGACTTTTCTCCATATTGTCTGTGTTTTTCTGGTTTGATCAGCCTCTAACACAGAATGGCAGTGGCCTTATATTTGCAAACATTAGTTTTGCCCATTCACGCCTGAAGCTCTTTACAAGACTTAAGTGCTGTTTGTTTTTTTCAAACATTCACCATTCTCCACTGACTTCTGTTGTTAGCTTTGGCTGCATCCAAAAGGCATTAAAAAAGCTCTGTGTGCATTAAGAAAAAAAAGTGTTGCTGACTTCATAAACTGTGGAAAACTTCCGTTCATTTCTATTTAAGATGTGATACTTTGTCAGCCAATCTATTTGATCAGATGTCAATTTTAGGGATGTTTTTTTGTTTCTGTTTATTTGTTTCTTTCATGAAAAGTATATGACATGAACATATTCCATACACAACATCATTTCACATATCTTCATGACAGAAAATGAGCAGTAAGAAGAATACAATTCTTGTTTTATTTTCTGCCCCTTTGTTAATGTCATATAAAGAACAAAAGCTACATTTCTAGATGGCCTTTAGCACCTGCCACCACACACTGACTTCACATATTCCTCAAGTTTTTTCTTACAAATATTTTTTTAGATAATATTTTATTAGTTCAACTTTTCAGAATTTTGTGTTGAGCATTCCAAATTTTCACCCCGACAAAAGAAAAACATGCGAGCAACTCAAAACTTAAAATCATATCTCTTTATGTGATTTTCGTCTTCTGAGGTGAAAACAAATCCCTTCTGTAGGCTCTCTGGCATCTCTCTATTATCGTTAAGCATCCCTAATAAAGTTTGTTGACTTACTACATCTTCACATTTCAGTAATCTTGACTTCATAAAAAAAGCATTTGTGCATTCCTTTTATATAACTTTATGAATTACTCGAATAACCTTTTGCTGCTGTAGACATAATGGTGTTAAATTGGTTTTGTATGTATTACTCCACACTTCAACGCAATAAGTGAAATAAGGCAATAACATTGAACAGCATTCACAACACATTACAAGATAAATAGTATTTAATGTTATTCAAAACAAATATACCTTTAGCCACTTTACTTTTAATATATGAAATATGAGAAGACAATTATTCATTTAAAATTACCCCAAGAAATCTCTACTCAGAGACTTTTGCTCCATCAATAAATAATTTAACTTCCTCCTGTTTTTTATTAGCAGAAACCATGAACTTAGGCTTTTCTAAATTCAATTAAAAGTTATTTTCTTTTCATTTTTAAAGTAAAGTTAAAAATAAAGTTTTAATAGCAGTTTGCTTCATCCCATCATTAAATTCATGAAATAATTAATGACATTAATAATGTCAGGAAGGCCTCGTTTTTTTATTTATTTTTTAAATAAGTTAATTAATTTCTTCAACAAATGTTATATATTTGTAGTTATTTTAGTCTTGTTCATTTGTTTTTTATTGCTGAAATATAAACCCATCCATCAAAATTAAAGCACATTTCTATTTTATAAAAAATATTCATCAGTTATATTCCCAAGAATTTTACGTTTGTGTGAAAAAAAATTGATTTTAGAAGTTTTTCCAAAGATTGAAAAACACATTTTAGATGAAAATTAAACAAAAAAAGACGACTGCTTGCTGCAGTGAAGTTTTACCATGTCTAGACAGATTTACTCAGTATTCATCTGTAATAGGGGTGTAACATTTCGTCAACGTAATCGAGGAATATTCCTATAATCTAATCAGACTGATCTATCTGATCACTAGCATGGTACTAGCATGGTAGGTTTATTTTACTATAACGTAAAAACGAACAAACGCCATCGCTGTGGACAACACACATGGCAGCAAAAAGTAATCAAGCCATCATTACAGTCTAGTGTGTGCAAACACTTTAAATTTAGTCTGTTTGTAATATTTTGATGTGGAAAAACAACAGTGGTCTGAACTTGATGATCCTAAAATGTGAATGGATTTGTCATTAATTCTTGTTTACTTGTTTGTTTGTAAACATATTTAATTTACACTTCTTATAAGAAAGTAGAAGGAATCTGGAAAACGTTCCCTGCACTGTTCAGAAGCCAGGTATTTGTCTCTGAGTCACATTGGTTGGATTTCTGGGTAAAGATGTCCTGGATCCATTTTAGGTCAGTGATCATTCAAAATGAACCAACTACAAATCAACCACAAATTATGATATGAATCGAATTCTTGTTAAAAGGAATGGCTACCCCCTTAATCTGTAATCTATTAATGAAATCAAACTCCGTCATCTATTTATCATCCAACATCTTTCCATTATCTGTGTTTTCTGCTCCACTCTCTCGGCCTTCCCTTCTACTCTCGCTGGCATTAAGTTCAAACTTGACACTGATGTTGACTCACTTTGTCACCCCTCGGTGGCTCCCTCTTCCTTTCTCTCTTTCTCTTTCTCTTTCTCCCTCCACATCGCTCGGAGGACACGAGCGCCCGCAGACGCATTTCTCTCCAGAGCCGCCCCCCCTGCCCTCCCACCCCCTCTTTCACTCTATCTCACCCTGTCCAACTCTCTTCATCTCTCTTCTACTCTCTCCTTTACACACACAGTATTGTCAACAAAGCTCCAGAACAAGGGACGTTGGGGGAATTAAGGTCCACAGAGGAGGAGAGTAAAAAGCGGGACCCTTGCATCCTTCCACCTGGACTCTCGTAAGTTTGCAAAAATCAGAGCTTTGATGGTATTTATTTGTTGATTTCACTCTGAAGTATGGCTGTTTGAGTTCCTATTTGTGACCATCAGGATTTAAAATGATCTGAATTTTGTCAAAAGTGCTGGTGCCCTATTTAAATCACGCAGTTTGACCTTTGACATTGTGCGGCTGCTCTTTGAGATTCAGCTGCCGTCACCTTCCTCGCTAAAGTCCTAAACCGCAGATTCTTTTGCCTCGTTTTAGGCTTGCACAGACGCTCCTTTTCACCTGTTCAGGTTAATAGTTTTTTGAAAAAGAAACGGTTTTAAATTGCGTAAGCAGATCTTGCCTGCAGCAGCAGAGATGTTCTGTCTTTCTGTTGCGTGTGCATGCGTGCTTGAGGTTTAGCGGTAAAACCTAAACTAAAAGCAAATCAAATGCTTTTCAAAGTGGCTTCTAATGTTCCTTCACTCCCGATGGTATACTAGCATGGAAATGTATAACACACACACGTTAGGACAGTGACCAAGTAACTAGGCTAATTCACCACAATGCCGACCATGTGTGAACTCATGCGATATGAACCCCTCCTTCTTTTTCCATTTGCTCACATCTTCAAAATGGATTGGAGGATCCAAGGAGGCAGACGGGAGCGGAGGTGACAGTAAACAGGGGGCAAGAACGCACGAGTCGGGACTCCTTTATTTCTCTTCATGGTGGTTGGGACACTCGTAGTATGTATGAGAAGTTAACCATGCTGAACCTGCAGAGTGGCTCGAACTGGAGTGGGCCTAACAACTGGTACCATGACCCCACCGGCGTTCAGACGCAACATAGCTCAGGTGAGAACCTGCAATAGAACCAGCTAATAATTTAAATACGCAGATTCTGATGTAACAATCTTAAAAAGTTGCATACGTTTTTATGATCTTGTCCTTTTCCTTGCTGGCAGTGTCTCAAGGCTGTCTGCTGGACACAGAGGGCAGCATGGGAGGGGAAACAGGAGGAGGAGGATTGGGCAGAGGAGGAGGAGGAGTCCCTGTGGAGAGGGACGAGGGCGAGGAGTCTCAGCTAAGGCTGCAGCTCAAGAGGAAGCTGCAAAGGAACAGGACCAGCTTCACACAGGAACAGATCGAGGCTCTGGAGAAAGGTCAGTCCATTCAAGCACGAACACGCACTCTCTCCATCGCTTTTTCAGCCAATCACTGCCCTGCAAACCAGACAGCAGCGTGTCATGACGCAGCTCGTCCTGCCCCCCCCCCACTGTGATAACACCTTTATTAACAGGTTGAAGTCTTTACACCTTGTTTGCAGCTTTCTGTTAAACCGCAAACACGCAATTAAGCAGCAAGCAGATTTAGGCTGTTTATATTTCATGCTCAGCTCTGTATCAGTCCCTTTGGGGTGGATTAAGCACAACTATGATCGCGTCCAGAATATTATTCAATTATCCGCAATCTTGACTCTGAAAACATTACCGATATGCTCCAAAAAAGCCCAGGGCAACTTGCACAGCAAAGTTTTGATAATGCATCATTATTATGGCAGCATTATGCAGTAAAGATCTGGCTCTTGTAGTCCTGCATCCACACAGAGGGATCAGAGAGCCACCCTTGACTGGATGTGGCTGCAGAAGGCCCTTGAGCTAAATAAGAACGCAGTGTCCACTGTGCAGCCAAGTGGAAACGTATCACTGTGGTCACTCCGTGCAAATGACATTAATGAGGTACACTGACCTCAGTGCACAGCCAAAGCACAATAACAATCATGTGTTGACACGCACGCCAATTATAACTAAGCCAATTAGAACAATTTGTCAGACAGATTTAATTTAGAAAGCTGTCCTTATCTTTTTTTTAACAGCAGAAATTTAGAGTCCGGTCAGCAATAAATGCAAATTTATGGACATTTCTGAGTAAATCATATGCTAGAAATTTGTTAATGTTATCAAAGAGATTATACAGCACTTTGCTCTTGAATTCTCTTCATTGACATGACTACAATTCGGTGGCCAGGCATGTTCAACCCAACAGAAATGTCAACAGCTTGTCAATTTTAAATGAGCTGCACAATTCTCTGAAACTGAAGGACTTCCTGGTATGAACTCACTACAACTCCAGCCGGCATCCAGCCGTTTTCGGCTAACAGTGATACCCTTAACAAAGCTGTAACTAAAGACGAGAAGATTCCAACCTGAAGAGTTCTCTGCTGTTTGGAAGTTCACCAGCACTCTGGAATAAAGTGCTTAGGCAGCTTTTCAACTCGAATCCTTTCATTTGAACTTTCTGCGTCTTCCCTAACGGTAAATAATTTATACAAAGTGCAACAGATAAATATTTCAGAAAGGGTTGTAAGGATACAGCTCAGCTTTGTGGATTCATGTGCTTCCCAGAGTGATAATTAGTAACTCTGAAAAACCGGAAATGGGATTAAATTTGGATTAAAAAAATATGTGACTTTTGTCAACTTTTTGTTTTAGTTCGTTCATTGTCAATGTTTGGCTCCTCAGAGTTTGAACGGACACATTACCCAGATGTTTTTGCAAGGGAGAGATTAGCGAACAAGATAGATTTACCTGAGGCCAGGATACAGGTAAAAAAACACCCTTTGATCACACACGTTCTCCACGCTTTACATGGGGAAAGGATAAACAGGCCTCTGATTGACAGGTGTGGTTTTCCAACCGGAGAGCCAAGTGGAGGAGGGAGGAGAAGCTGCGCAATCAAAGGAGATCAGGTGGTGTTACTTCCTGTTCACAGAGCCAAGCCCCTCTGAACACCTCCTTCAGCACTTCAGTCTATCATCAGCAGCACGGCAGCAGTTCAGGTATCTGTTTACTGAGATTCATCAGCCTTCATTTGCTGAATATTCGTCTCATACAGCACAACGCTGATACAAGCAGGTTCTTTATGCATAATTTACACATATAATGACAGTAATATTTTAGTCATTTAGAATTATAAACTTGAGAAGTTGACATTTGAAGTCATTAGAGCATCTCCATTAAAGTGTATCTATATTACAAATCTCCCCTCACACGCGAGGAGACGCATGTGTTTGTGCTCCCCGTCTGACTGCGAGCTGTGTGTCTCTCTCCAGGGTCCATGTTGAGTCAGGCTGAGTCGCCCCTGCCTAGCTACAGCTCGCTGTCTGTTTTCTCATCCGGAGTCCAGGTTGGACTTTCATTATTCATCATTCATCATCACCTTCATAAAGTATTTCAAACAAATAATCCCCACAGAGCAAACTCTGAGCGAGATCATCAAGGCTTCTAAAATTTACAACAGCAATGCATTGTTTATTATTACCTCTGTTGCACCTACCATTTGATATATCTAACCCTTATATATTTATATTTTTTATAGCAACAATAAGAATAAGCATCATTTTAAGCAAAAATAATGCAGCGCAGGCCGTTTCCAGCATGTTTGCATCACTGAAAGGTAGATGTTACAGTCTGCAACCTTTGCACATGTGACTCATTGTGAAGCCTCATTGAGAGCACATGTCACATCTTTTAAATTCAAACCTTATAGCGTCAAAAGTTCCAGAAAACTGGAAACTTCAGGTTTTATCTAAAAGTAGCGACATTCTTTCTCAAAACAGAAACTAAAAAAGAGTTAGAAAAAAACTGTAAAAGTCTTTTATATGTGGCTCTGTGCTTTTCTAAATGAAATAACTGGGAGTTACTTAGAGTTCCAGGAATATATAAATGCAGAAAAATGATCTGTCAATATAAAATAATTAGTTATTAATTATTAAATTAAAAGCTTTAATTAAGCTTTATTATGTGCGATTCTGAGGAATAGCATTGCTGTTTGTTTTTTAATTTGAATTGCAGAGTAACTGAGCCATATTTAATGTGTATATAAATTACACTAAATAAGGAAAGCAGGAGAACTTTTAAAGTCCAAAATTATTTTAACATTTTTGTTTTTGATTATTATTAATATTTTTAAGCTTCGAACATAAAAAGAGGGTTAAAAGAAACAGATGTAAAAGTCTAAAAGTACATTATGTTCTATTAAAAATACATTTTTTTTAAATTAATGAATTAATGTATGTTCTCAAACTCTTATTCACAATCTATTGTGACTTGTGTTGGTTTTTTCACATATTTGAACACATTGTGTTCATTATAAAAACAGTTTAGAAAATCGCATTATGTGCAGTTTTTACTAAAAACTGGAAAATCAGCAATGAATCAAATTTATTTGAGAAATTGTTTAATTATAACACAGATGTCTAGTTTTCTTGCGTTTTGGATCCACAGCATTCTAATTTTTGGACCAAACCTACTGCATCAATTTGTAATAATTTTTCCCCATTTTTGAGCCATTTGTCAGATTTAATTTAGAAAGTCTTGACAATATGTATTTGAATCACAGTTTATAAGCATATAAAATAAAAGATTTTTCCACCCAGATTTTTTGTGAAATTGCAAACGTAAACCAAAGAATTTGGTCTCCAGTAATGTTTTGGCGCCCCCAAGTGGTTGAAGTGAAACCTTTCCAACAAAATCTTCAAAATGACTCAATAACATCACATGATGCAAAACACATCTGTTTAATTAAAGACAACGTGATGGTTTAACTTGCATTTTTCTTCTCTTATCCTTCTTTAAATTCTCTCAGTCAATTCCTCCTCAGTCGGCCTCCTCTTACTCCTGCATGTTGCCTCCATCCCCCTCTGCACCTCGCAGCTTTGACTCATCGCCGTACTCCTCTCCTCATCTGCAGACTCCGCCCTCAGCCAATCCCAACACAGGTGGATGCTCTTGTAACAGAGGTCAGAGTTTATCATCCTCGGAAGGTGGAGGGTCTCACTGATTCCTTGTTCCTTTTCTGTTTTCTCTCAGGACTCATATCTCCTGGAGTGTCGGTGCCTGTGCAGGTTCCAGGAACCGAGCCACAGAGCATGAGTCAGAACCTGGGTCAATACTGGGCCAGATTACAGTGAGCACTAGAGAAAGAAAAGAAGAATGGGAAAAGGGGTTGTGTACAAATCTGTGACTGAGCTGTGAAGGAACCTTGATGGATTGCTGACCAGGAAATGAAAATTAATGTTTACAAATTCAACCAAAAGCAGCTTTGGTTGCACTTAACACTTGTCTGGTCATGCTGGTTCTCTTTATGATCTTTGTGCTAAGAAAGAGATTAAAACATGCCTGGGAATGGTTAGAATCAAGCTGTGAGGATGCACAAAATACTGCTTTTTTTAGGCTTTAATAATAAAAAAAAATGTAAACGCATATTTTCTTTATGTTTCATTGAAAGCAATTGGAGAAATCTTTGAATTCTAAGAGATTACACATGGAATCTGTAATCTGAGATTACATATGTAATTATCGTGGGGACCAGCAGGTGGCAGGAGTGTTGGGAAGTGTAACCACAGTTCTTTGTTACTTGCCCAGCTCTGTTACATTGTGAAAGCTCGCTTGTTCCCTATACAGAAGACATATGAGGATACTGTGAAGATTTTAGACCTGCTTATGGCAATCACTTGTACTAAAACAAACAAACAAACAAAAAAACATAAATAGCGGACATCCTGCCAAAAATATTACACAGAGACAGCATATTTTTGTACAGACAACTGTGTATGAAGATTAATGTTCGAAGCTATTAGAGGGAAGAATGTAGCAATGTTGTTGGCAGGTCCAAAAATGTCCAAAAACAAAACAATAACCTCTTAAGGTCTGAGCTAATATTTGAGCTAAGGCTCCAAAGGCGTAGTCACAGGTCCCCAGTTAAGCAGAATTAGTAATGGTAATGGTAATATAACCCAAAATGTGATGTCCACACATGTGGATGCCTGCTCTTTAGTGGTAGATCATCAAATGTTGCAAATTTACAAACTTTTGTGAATAAAATTAATTTATTATCTCTTTTATGAAAGGTGATGCTCGCTAAAGTAGGTACAGATTTTCTGCTTTTTTTTCTTCTACATTTACATCTGTGACAAACAGCACCTTTTCAACTGCCAGTGACAATCAAGAAGCCTTGCACACTGAGTAACACCCACCGATTGCACTCCTGAGATTGACAATCAAACCGGAGGAGGGAGGAAAAATCAATGTCAGTGAAAACTGTGAAACGACTGTGGCACTGTCTTTATAATAGCAATGATTTTACCAGCGTTGCATGACCAATGGAAAGCGCTCACGACAATCAGCTCAACGCAGACAGATATCAAATATTGTACAGAAGTCTTTATTGTACTTAGCAGCATTTGACGCTTTGCTCGCTTTCCTCTGAAATACTGGTTCTGTTCTTGCATCTCCCGCCTGGTGTCTTTCAGCTCTTATTTGTCTTTTCACTCACACACGAGTCATTTGTGTTGTTTCTGTTGTCACGTGTTGTGTTAGTACTGTATAGCTACCAAGAGTCAACCCTTTTTGTGAAGGCCTTGGATCCCTTTAATGAAAATAAAACTGTGTAATAAATTAAAATCTGTTTCTTTTTGTATATCAGCAAAATTATTCAGAACATGATGAATAATTACATCGCAAAACCAAAATTCTGTGCATTTAATTTACCTCCTGGCAAAAACAAATTTCTTTTCCTCCTTATCTGGAAATTCCGTCGCAGAGGCACTTCTAGAAATGTTAGGGTCTCCAGGCAAACATTCATCAAGGGCCCTTTCAACCAAGGGGGGCCTCTTATTTAATTTATTAGCCCTCTGGAACCGACGGACGCCCTCAGACGCCCTGCCATGCAGCTGTGAGATCAGCGTAAAAAAAACTCAGTCTAAACTAAACTTAAACTTGTTTGAATATTCTGTGATTGAAATTTTATTGAAGTAAAGAGAGAATATGGCATTTATTTGTAGTTTTGTGATCTTTTATTTTAATAAAATAAGGCGGAAGACGAACTTCGATCTGACAGCTTTAATGCTGAGCTGAGGTCACGCTGTGAGGGGCGGAGCAGAACGTAGCAGAACAGAGCTGTCTGCTAAGAGAAATCCAACAACAAGGAAACCAATGATTATTTTATTTTGGGATGAGGGCCAATACAAATTTTCTTGAACAACGAGCATCGGCGTTGTCCTAAAATTACGGAAACTCCGCGGTTCACCGCAAATGTTCTGCCCGCTGTCGTAGAGGTGAGCAGCTCAGAGTTGACAGACATGCCTCTTTTATGAGAACGTTTCTATGGTAACCACTCTCGCCAATCAGGAGTGAGCTTGTTGGAAGTCCACACCCCTACCAGTTGAATCTGTCAATAAAAAACATTTGGATGTGGGGGCCTGCAGATTGAGGCATCTGATTGGCCAGTTTATAACTTGAATAGCTTGTACTTCAGAAAAAAATTAATGAAAACAAATCAGGATTAACAAGTACATGTTATAAAAAAGGCAACAGAGCAAAACTGGTTATTCTGACAAACTAATGACTGAATAGCTGTTTATTTCTCTATAGAAGTCTATGGGATTTTGGCTTGAAACACGAGGAGGGAGGAGTCACTCACTCCAGTTCTCATATAAGGTTAAAGTTTTATGCCTAACTATCAGCGCATGTCAAGGTAGAGGAGTGTGCTGTTGCCCTTTAAGGAGATATTTAGCATCCCCAGTTAACAAAGCTCACACATCATCCCTGTGTTGATGACATAGCTTACACCTGCTTTGATCAAGACCACAAAGTTGCTTTAAATACATCTGGATCACAGCTAACAACCAGTTAAAACATTACCATATAAGGTCCACTATAAATACTTAGCAGAGGACTGATGTTTCCAAAGGGCCGCAATGTAAAGCGGACATGACGGAAACCGGCCAGCCATTAGCAGAGCGGAGTTTTGCGCTAATGGCATGACTCACACGGGCCCTTGAGGATGGGTAGAAATTAAAGACGATAGAAGTGGAAGAGGGGGAGGGGGCGAGGCAGAAAGATAACACCAGTGATGCTTTGCAACCTAAATAAAAATGGCGTCCCACCAATATAATGGCTCTCAAAGATGAGATGGGAGATGTCAGAGCACTCCAGCCTAATGCAGCATCAACAGGCCTTCTTACATGCTTGATTTGAACATCTTCATGTTGAAGATTTTTTACATATTATGATAAATAGCTTCCAGCAGACTGTAAAGTTCACTTCTTTTATTAATGTAATTTAGCAAAAAGTTGTTGTGAAGCTGCAAACTTAAAGCTTGGCACTACTTTTCAGACGAAAAGCTGAAAAGTGAGTTATGATAGACATAAACAAAAGCCTCTTTATGAACAGCATTACCTCAGTGAGAAACCGATGTTTGACATCTTTTCATTTTTTTCACATTTGCTCCACCAGTTTATGTGTGAGGTTTTTTTTTTTTCTCCCGGAAGACCTTTGACTTTTGACCACAAGATCTAATCAGTTTCTGCAGAAAGTTCAAATGGAAGTTTGTGCCAAACTAGAAACCGCTCAAAGCATTCCTGGACCATTATTCATGAGGAGGGGAAATTCAGAAAGTGGACTGGCACAAAAGAAGACAACTATAATCACACGTTACTGTACATGAATCGATTTTAATCCCCTTCTGTACCAACCCAAACATGTAAGTATAGGACCGTAACAATTAATCCACTTAATCAATGAATCTAGTTATATTCCTACAAGCCAAACAGGTCGTTCTGTCTGAGGCAAGTTGTTAATCCAATCAAAAGATGTCCTGAATTGATTTTAGGTCATTGAATTAGATCGTTCAACGTAAAACAATGTCGACTATGAATTGTATCGTCAACCATAAATTATGATATGAATCGAATTGTTGTTGTGATAAATCCTTACATTCCTAGCTAAACTTAAAACCTTAAGATTAAGATATAAAAACAACAATAATTACAACTTTTACATCTTAATGTACAGGATGGATTTTTTATGTTTAATATTTGCATAGAAACACAGCTAGAGTAATAGCAAAGGGTGCTAATAACAGAAAACTGTATCATATATGAAGGAATGGCAACTTTTTTTTTAAGAGTCATGCTTCAGACATAAAACTATTCTAGCCTTATACATGAATGAACGCATTTAATTTTAGGTCACTTCCCTTCCCTCTTTTCACGTGGTGGAGGAAGTTTCCTAACACCCCCCTGTCCATTCACACACATACACACACACAGTGTTGCACGTAAGTGTTTGTGGCTTCCTCAGCTATAAGAGTGAAAAGAAGCTGCACAGCTTTCTGGAAGCAGAGACTGCAGCATCGATCAGCCCAGCCTACTCCCGAGAGGCTTCAGCAGAGAGACACTGGTGAGCTTTGCGAGGGTTCATCTCAGTTGATCAGAGATGCTGCTGTTGGAAAGCAGACTCTAATGTGTTTCCTGTCAGTAACTGAGCGCTTCACCTGCAGTAACGCTGATGGAGATGGCTCTTTTCATCGTGATGCTTCTACATCTAACGGGAGGTATATCTGCACTGCCTGACCAATACATCAAAGCAGTGGTGAGTTGACATACTTGACTGAGATTTATGGTATTATAACATGATTGAACTAAATGACAGCCGTTTTTTCTTTCTTTTTTCATCTTGTTTACTGGTTTAAGACATTTAGGTTAAACTAGGTTACTTAAAATAAAATTTTAAAAAACATATTTATTAATTTCTACATAAAGCAGAAAAAGTATTGAATGACTTCTGTCAGGATGATTGTGTGCAAGTTAAACGCTGATTTACTGTTGCATCAATCAAAAAACAAATCAAGTCTTGAATACATTTGGTTGCAGAGTGACAGAGTGATTTTTCTTGAGAAGTGAAGCTTCATGCTGAGTTCTTGCTAAATGTGGTTTTGAAAGCTGCAAAAAAGACGGTTGGTGCAAGGGGGCCAACACCTTTCATCCCAGCTGCAGCATAAAAGGTTGAAACAGGGTGGAGGCGGCACATGAGTAACTTTCAGAATTACCTTTAAGTAACAAATCACACGTAAAAATCCTATCCTGTGTGCGCGGATGTGGTGCAGTGGTAGAGCGGTCGACGTCTGACCGGAAGATTACAGGCTTGGTTCCGCCCCTGCTCATCCATGTGTCGAAGTGTCCTTGGGCAAGACACTGAACCCCCACATTGCTCCTGGTGGCTATAGGTTGGTGCCAGTGTTGGGCAGCAGAGTTGCTGTAAAGTGCTTTGGGCCTCTACCAAGGAGGTAGTAAAGCAGTATATATAAGTATAAGCCATGTACCATCATTGACTGTTTACTGTGAAGCCATTTTTTAAATACGCTATGGATGAATATAGATTCCTAAGCTCAAAAAGACAGATAAATGTACAATCATTCAATGCATTAAAGCCAAAACTACTTAGTCATACTAAAATCCTAAAACAAAAAAATGTAACTTGAGTGCTGAGATTCTAAAAAATCATCAGTGAACCCTTTCTTGAGGATGCTGGGACAGTTAAAATAAGTAAAAAAATTGTCAAAACAAGGTCTGAATCCCAGCTTCGTTCCATCAGTCCAAAATTGTCATGTGTTTTAGACGTCCCCTCCTACTCTAACCTGAATCGAATGACAGGTGTCACTGGGTGGTAGTTTGACCTTTGGTGACCCCTTCAGAGGTTAGTAGGTCATCATGAAACAAAAGCGGGAAAAGTTCTCACTGATCCTGATTTTAAAAAAAGCTGGAAAAAAGTTCAAATTTAAACATATTATCTATTAAATTATGATTAAAAGGCTGATTATGTTCTATTGGTTGAGCGGAAGAACACAAGGTACTTTGTATTTCAGTGTACTATTAATGATCAGAGAAATCACTGCAAAATGTGTTATTTCACCCTAAAAGAAAAAGAAAAGGCTGCAAAAATATTTATTCATTCCAAACTTATTAAAAAAAATCATAAACAGAAGAATGGGAATAAATAACAACATGCAAAGTCTCTAAAAGGGCTTTGCATGAAGAGCAACAACTTATCGAGTCCAAGCCCCTTTTCTCAGACTTAAATTTATGCACACAGTATTTTTACAAAATTACAAGAAATAATTTCATGCACTGCAAACAACCAATTATGGTAAAATAAAATACGTATCAATTAATCTTGTTCACTCACAGTTATTTATTATATCACTCTTTATAATTTCACTGATTTTCTTTTTTCGGATTGACAACTTTTAATGTCTTCCCTGCAGCTATTCCATATCTGAACCCCTGTTGTGGAGACACAGCATTTTATTTAATAAACATATTTGATGCTCTCAGGCTGTATATATTTATATCTCTTAAATGGAAATAATGACGAATTGCCCACTGGTGTCAGAAGTTGGTGGTGTGGGACCCAAAACGGAAGAGACCAGGCTTAGTGGCAGAAACTAAATCATGTAATGTATAAACTTAAACATGACAAGCCCATGGCACACCAACACGGTGACAATGCAGATCAGATGACCTGACCATGAAGAAGTACCCAGATTTAAAACACAAACTTGCCAGTGGCTGTTATTCTAAACTGAATGCCTTGTGAACCAAAAGCTACCTATGTGTTATGTTACAGAAATGTACGTAAATATAGGTATGTTTAGCTCAATATATTTTTTGCTTTCTTTAAAGACAGTAAAGGGAGCAAAAAAAATTAGCTATCTTCTTTCTTTTCCCTTCTATTTCCCATGTATGACAACTTGTGTAAGATCTTTTGTTTTTGTTGTTTTATGGAAATGAAAAGAAATAGAGAAACTGAAAAATTTGTTTGTTTGTTTGTTTTACTTAAAAGCAACTGTGTACACCATGCCACCAGAAGACTGATTCTATCTCACTTCATCTCATTTATGAAATCAAATTTGGACAAAAATATGAATTTTCAAACCTCCTTTAAAGCCTTCTTGCTCATTTTGAAGACATGTCATTGTCTTTCTCATTGTTTTCTCTCCAGGATTGGCTTAGCAGGTATGGCTACCTTCCTCCTCCTGACCCTCGCACCAGCAAGCTGCAGACCAAAGACGGGATTGAAAACGCCATCCGAGTCATGCAGCGATTCGGAGGCCTCCCGGAAACCGGACTGCTCGGTATCATCTGCATAACTTCAATAACATCACTTATGTTTTGGTTTCATGTGTGCATTTCATCAGTGTCTGCAACACTTCTGTAATGACATTTCTACATACAAGTGAGTGACCAGCTTTTCCTCCAGACAGCAAAACCCTAAAACTCATGTCTACACCGCGATGCTCCCTTCCTGATATTGTTGGAGGTGAAGATATGAGGAGAAGGAGGCGCAGGAAAAGATATGCCCTGTCAGGCCTCAAGTGGCACAAGACAGATCTCACATGGAGGTGTGTTTCCTGTCATGTTGCATTGTGACTTCCATGTTGTAAGGTTTTCTACAATTTCTTCACACACACACAAAAAAAATCAAAGAGCCAATTTCCAAATAACTCATGACTTGAAATGTTATGAAATCAATTTTTTTCCATATTAATGTGACTTAAAAAAATGTAAAAAAAACGAGGATTTGTTTGTGTAACTGCCCCCAGTGTCCATAGCTATCCCAAACCCTCACAAGGTCTGAGCAACAATTTGGTGGAAAACCTGCTCTCTTACGCCCTCAAAGCCTGGAGCGATGCCGCCCCTCTCAATTTCCAACAGCTACGGGGTGACAGCAGGGCTGCCACAGCTGAAGGGGACATCAAAATCTCTTTTTCTCGTTTGCTCCACGATGATGGATACCCTTTTGATGGACTGGGGGGCACGTTGGCCCACGCTTTCTTTCCCGGCATGGACCCAGTGTCCGGTGACACTCACTTCGATGATGACGAGAGCTGGAGCTTTGGAGGTATTTCTATCCAAAGACGGTGGCTTGCATTGCATTAGATGCACAGTTTTACTGACACACCTGGAGAGACCACAAACGCCTCCATGTTCAGTGACACATAGATTTCAGTGATACTTTGTTTGACCTGCTAACACTTTTGCTTCACACTTCCACAGGTGACAGCAGCAGCACAGACTTGTTCACAGTCGCGGTGCACGAGTTTGGCCACGCGCTTGGCCTGTCGCATTCGTCCTCTGACCCGTCCATCATGAGGCCATACTACCAGGGCTCTGTGGGGGACGTTTCCATGTTCAAACTGGCCTTGGATGACAGGCTGGCTATCCAGCAACTGTACGGTCAGTTTTTGTCACTTCTGTATTTGCCGATTCAGCAATCCCTTCTGGAATTAAACTATTTTTTAAGATTTAAAAGCAGATTCAAAGGGTTTGGGGATTTTCAGTCAGGAGGATTTAAAATGAGGAACTTGAAACCATGCCGTGAGAGCCCATCAGGAAATAACACACTGAAAACAAAAGAAGAAATTCTAGTAAAAATAAATCAGCTGCTTCTGTTTTCTTTTGATAAAATAAAGTCATTCCCACGCTTTCACACCATAAAAGATCACAGCTCGGTGGCAAAAAACAGTGTGAACTGTGAGACTGGGATGACAACCCGTCTGTACAAAAAACAGAACGAGCACAGGAAGTTAAAAAAAAAATAAAAACACAAACTAAACATCTAAGTATAGAAGAATAAAAAGCCTCTTCTACACCTCACAAAAGAAATACATTTCATGAAATATCTATTGCTTAAATAATTGTTGGATTGTCTTGTAATGGATAAATCTCTAGTTTCGCACGTAAATGCAGTTAAGTTAAATTCATCTAAATTAGCTGCTTTAATCAAATATGTTTATTTAGTAGAGAATCCATTGTAGAAGCACTTTTAAAAGCCTCAAAATGATAAGTTCCAATATTTGTGCAGGGTCTCAAATTTGTCTAACTTGGTACAGAAAAGTCACAAAATAAGTGGAAAATAGGGATAGGTAAACAAATATTAATGCAATGCTCAACTTAAAGACCCGCTCCAAAAAAAATGTTTTTATTGTTTTGAACATGTTCTTGTGGCATTTTTGTGATGATGGAGGGCATATATAAAGAAAATGAAGCTTATAATTGCAGTATTTTAAAATAATGCAATAATGAAATAAAATAAAATTGAGTATTTCTTCATACAAACTGCTGTGAATGCCGTTGGAAAAAGTGACAGCATCAGCAAAGCCTCAAGCTCCCTGCTCCACTTTGTTCTGATGCGTTCACTTGCAGATACAAATAAATCCATACATCTTGGTTTTGCTCGTCTGAACTGGCATCTGGCTCAATACTGTACGGCTGGATTTTTGTGTATACATATATTTATAAATGCAACATGTTACATTTTTGTTACACCACTAATGTTAGATTGGGGTTGTGAGGGGCTCCAAGCTTGTGGGAGAAAGTGTAAACAAAGGGATGATGGGAAATATAGACAGGCTTACTCCACGCCAACAGTCCCACCCACACCTCAGAGGTGAATTTCTAATGAACGACTGCTGCTCTGCAGAAACTATGCCCCAGAATATTACTTTTTTGTTTGTTTGCTTTTTTTTTAGCCAAAAAACAATTGAAGGATCATTGAGAATTATTTTGCAATAGAACAAATGATGATCAGTGTGGGATTTTTAAGCTTGGGACTATAGTGAAACATTTCATTCTTTCAGTCTCATCTTTTTCATGTCATGCATTGAAATTCAGCCTTGCATAGTGGCATTTTCTCAGCAAGTGTCTGTATCATGATCCATGTAAGGCGGCACATCTTGTATAGTTCTGAAATACAATGTTTAACAAAGATTTAAGTGTTTAGATGAACACAAATCAGATGAAATTTAAACACTGGGTATTTGGATTCTTCACTAAACTCTCAGACATCACAGGAATTTTAACTTAAAAAAAAACACCCCTCTCTTTCTCCGTGGGCGGTACCTCACCCCAAGCTCAGGTCCTCTACCAGAGGCCTGGGAGCTTGAGGGTCCTGCAGTATCTTAGTTGTTCCTAACACTGCACTTTTCTGGACTGGGATGTCTGAGGTCTTTCCAGGGATCTGCTGTAGCCACTCCTCCAGTTTGGGGGTTACAGCCCCGAGTGCTCCAATTACCACGGGCACCACTGTCACCTTCACATTCCGAGCTTTCTCCAGTTCCTCTCTGAGTCCCTGGAATTTCTCCAGTTTCTCATGTTTCTTGGTACTGTCACATCCACCACAACAGCTTTCCTCTGTTCTGATGTAAAAATCAGGACTATTTGTTTCATTCAGACAAAAGCAGGCCCCTTTAAATATTTTTTTCTGTTGTCATCAGCTTTCGTTTCCTCTTATTTCTTAATCAGGCATGAGAGACATCGGACAACCTGATGATAAAGATCCCAACCTCCCCCGTCTGCCCACCACGCCTCCCCCAAGACCAACACAGCAGTGAGTTTGCTGATAACTACAAACAACTATTTCCTTTTCTATTGATGTGTCTGGACTCATGAAAAAACGAACTTATTAGGAGCTATAGAAATTCTTTTGGCCTTTTGGCGCCCTCTGGTGTTATCCTAAGATAACTACAACCAAACCTAAATTATTCACACCCGTTAAATTTTAGAAATGTGATTTTTTTGTTTAAATGTAAATAAATACAAATTGTGCCTTTTCTAACTCGTCTAATTTTCTTTTGAAAGATGGCTGTTTTGTTTGGAAGAAGATTTCTGTTTAAATCACTTTGAGTCAAAATTCCAAGCTTGACTGTAAACCTTTTTTTCTACTTCAGTTCTGATCCTTCCCTCCAGGAGCGATGTCAGGGAGGCTTTGATGCGATTGCAAACATCAGGGGAGAGGTCTTTTTTTTTAAAGGTACAAAAAATTGAAGAATACACTTCAAACTTTTTGTTTGCAGTAATAATTTACATTTTGAATTTGCAGCTTGTGCTGTTAGTGAAAACTGATGCTGTATTTTCCTGAATTAGGCCCTCACTTCTGGAGAACTAAGCGAGACGGGTCTTTAGTGTCTCTAAGGCCGGCGCAGATACAAAACTTCTGGATCGGCCTTCCTGCAGAGATAAAGAAGATCGATGCAGTTTATGAAAGAAGGAGCGACAGCAGAATCATCTTCTTCATCGGTAAAGATAAATGTTTATGAGATGCCATTGTTGACCTTATTTTGACAACTCTTTGAAGGTTTCAAGTTGTTGTTTGAGATTACAAATAAAAAAAAGTTGCAATTGTTTGAAATATAAGGAACCAAAAGAGAAAAAAGCACCTCATTACTACTGTCATAAATTTGAAGAAACTGTCTTCTTGACTTGATTCAAGCTTTCAGTCTGTGATTTGTCATAAAAATGTTAATAATTTGTTGAATTCTGACTGAACTACACAAAAAAGCACCAACATATATAGATTTGATTCTCAGTTGATAAAAATGTCTCATAAACAAAAATAAATCAATAAATAAAAGTTCCTGATGATGCCTAACAATGTCTTAATCTAGGTTCTCAGTACTGGGTCTTTAAAGACACACAGGCCATGAGTGGGTACCCTCGACCGCTCTCTGACTGGTGCATGAAGACAGAAAGCGGGGAGCCGGTGGTCCATGTGGATGCAGCTTTTGTTTGGGCCCACAATGGCAAAACATACCTGTTCAGTGGAGGGAAGTTCTGGAGGTTCGATGAGAGCCACAAAGATGGGCAGGTCATCAAGCTTCCTGACCAGGGTTACCCACGTGAAAACCGCCTCTGGGAAGGAATGCCCGATCACATGGACGATGTAATCAGCTGGGGAGAAGGTAACATTGCTGTTAGACACTTGAAAATGCCGCAGACGTCTGATAAAATCAACTGATAAATACACAAAGGCAAAGAGGAAACGAGTCAGACTGATAACATTGCTGTTAGACACTTGAAAATGCCGCAGACGTCTGATAAAATCAACTGATAAATACACAAAGGCGAAGAGGAGACGAGTCAGACTGATAACATTGCTGTCATTCAGTAGCAAATACAATACAATTGCAGATCTAAGATGATTTAGGAACAAGTTGAAAAGTTTTATTGGACTGCAAATAACTTTGTAAACTTTATTATAAGTTGCTGACATAACTCGAGTGGTAAATAAAAACAATTAGGCAAATTAGGTCAATCAAATGATCAAGCTCTTCAGAAAAGTAATGACAGAAGTGACCGTGTCCTAAAAAAAATTAACAAAAGGTCCAAATCTCCCATTTTTTATCCAAACTTTTCCTTAAAGTAAATCAAATGTAGCACAAAAAGTGAACAATAACCTAAAGTAACTGTCCAAACAGCCCACACCTGCTTGACTTCAAACATGTTCGTAACGTGAAGCTGTCAGACGTGGTGTGTCTTGATTAATGATGACTGTTCCTTTCATTTTTTAGGAGATGCCTATTTCTTTAAAGACAACATGTACTGGGTTCTAATCGGCGGAAGAATGGCCCAAGATGTCGTCATGCCTAAATCCACGGCTGTGGACTTCCTGAAATGTCCGGCTCCTCCTTCAAACCCAATCCCCCCAAGTCCCGGAGACCCAAAGACATGTCAATGTGACTTCAACAGATCTTCTCAGTCCTCAAGAAGTGGCTGGATTTTACTGATTCTTGCTGTGTTGATGGGAAGTCTGGTTTTATGAATGTTTGCCAGCTGTTTTTTTGTTTGTTATTCCACTGAAGGGTTAATAGAAACTCTTTACTTCATGGAATAAGTGTGAAGCATTTGATTTCACTCACTCGCTGGTTTAAAATTACATGAAACCGCTTGTGTTAAAGACTGCAAAGCCAACTTACTGTGGGTTCTTTGTGGTATCAAGAGAAAAATGATCAACTCAGTAAAGCTGTGGTTCATAATCCATCTCTGCTACACATGAAACTCCTACGCAACCATATTGTAAAGAAAACAGATCCATCAGACGATTTTGGTTTCATAATATTAAGAAAAGTAGCACCTATGCAATTTTTGAAATAAACAAAGAATGCAGATGATGATAGAGTGATAGGTTTGTTTGCTGTTGCATCATTTGAGGTGCAATAATTGCATTTTTAATGTTTTGTTCACATGTAAAGTTGGGTTGTTTTTAACTTTCCTGTTAATTATTATCAACACGCTTCAAGGTGATGCATTTTATTTAAGCTTTTTACTTTGATTGAAACCAAGTGCAGGCTTTAACGTGCAGCTTCAGCTGGATTTTATTGTTTGTTCTTTCAATTTTAACTGTTTCACGGGACACAATTGTGAAAATAAATAATTTTAGTCTCAATATAGAGAAAATGTTATTTAAGTTTATTTTTGGTTTTGCTTTGAAGGAGCCAGATTTTTGTTTTTATCTTTGCAATCTTCCTCAAGAGGAACTGCCAGTTGTCTGTTTTCTTAATATATTTTAGTCCACTTACTGTACAGTTTGACATCTATTCTGCTTGCCATAAACCACAAAATTTGCTCAATCCCTTGATGCCTACTGTATTAATGTAGACATGCATCAAACCACTTCAGCTCTAAAGTTATTTTAATTTAGCATTTACTTGAAAGCAAAACCACAAGATTCTTTCTTTTTAATTGCTGGAAATTTGTCAGGGCATCAGGAGGTTCAAGTTTTAAACCCTCACAGGTACATGTTGAGGGGTTGAGCAAACCTCAACAACAGAAAATCTAAAATAAAATATTGAGTCTGTTGGAAGCAGAAGACTAAACAAACAACGAACAAAGAAAGCCTTCAAAGTGAAACGTTGCACTTTAAAAGATTTCTGGCATTTCTAGTTTCTTTGGAAGACATTTAGGAGGTGACAGAAGAAAAACGCCACCTTTCACTGAAGCAATCAGTGTACTACAAATAACTGAAGTGATCTTCTTTCTACTCTGTCATTAAAAACACATTAATTTTTATCTTGACTAAGTGATTTTGTTTCATTTGCCAGTTTTTCAAAAGGTATAATCTTTAAATCTCCCAGCCCTCAGGCTTTGAGAGCAAGTTTTTCAAGTCTCACATTAATGACTCATGAGACCCTTTTTCTTTTAATACCACATGAATGCTGACCATTCTTCACTGACAGCACCATGAATCTCTGTCCAGATTCCATCAGTGATAAGTTTACAAGGAATACTCAAAGCCCAAATAGTGTTAAAGTTTTAAAAGCCCTAAAAAATCCTTATGTATTATTTTTGTGCATAATACTTAAAAATTGGCTGAATTTATGCCTGATCAAGACTCATGGACTAACAAAATAAAAGTCTCTAAAAGTCAGAGCAGAACAAGAATTTCCCAGTTGTTTAAAGGTGTTGTTCTCCAGGTTAAGCTGCAATAACACTGCTTGCCTTTCTGTATTTACTCAGTGAGTTTTTATAAAGGCTCTACTTATATGTGAGCCTTAAAGAGAACCATTTATTTGCCGGGACAAAGGCAACTCTACAGGTGGAAGGGCTTTTTTTTTACTTGAAAGCAAGCCGACTGTGTGAGTGAAACTCATAAAGTTTATGTGTAAGCTGTGTTGGTAAAATGAAGATTTCATAGATTTACAAAGAGCTTTTGTCCTCACAAGACTCTTGGGACAGTTCCTAAATCTCCCTTGTGCAAGAAAAGACTGAAAAAAGTTATTTAAATAATAAAGTTTATTGAGCTTGTGGTATCAAACACTGCACAAACCAAGTAACTCATGGAAACAGAGCATAGTCAGTGATCAATAAGGTGTTTGTTTGATTAAGAAACCCTTAATTCCTTCATGGCACCAACAAAAACAACAGTTCAGAGCAGTTTTATCAGCATATACATCAGGCAAGGATAAAAAAAATAATTAATGCCTCAAATAGTGCATAACAGTTCTATAACACTGCAGAAAACGTCATTACCCGGAAGCTTAAACTTTTGAGGAAAATTGGGTCTGAGGGGTAGACGCAAGATAAATAATGTGGATTGGGAGTTTTTTTGAGGGGGGAATTAGAAAAAAGCTATTCATTTTAGCCCAAAAACATTCCCAGTAGCAGGCTGAGTGACATCAGACTCAAAGTGTGCCTTGTGGCGGATGAGGCGGGCTGTGTCCTCACAGGCTGCTCCTTTTGGGTGCTTCGGTAGACGTTCATCATGAAAGAGGATGTACTGTTGGAGAAGCGCACTGTTGATCCAAAGAGGTCAATCTGCAGAACAGAAGGTTGTTAATTTATTATACTTAAAAAAGCCAAAATTGTTGCATTTAGCCTCGAGAATGAAAAGAAAACGTACCAGATCTTTGCTGACCATGATGGGATCCTTGAACACGGTCCAAACTACAGCCTCGTTGCAGACAGGGGTCGTCAAGGAGCCGAGGTAGCGATAGTACTTGGTGCGATCCACCCCAGCCAGGAGATCATCCAAAGAAATCCCAGCAGCCATCGAATCTGTCGTTTCTGACGACAAACGAACACTGATGAGACCATCCTCAACCAACAGTCAGACACCAACTCCAGAAAAAGTAATCCTCTTACTCTTCTCCGTGATGTTTTTCAGATAGGAGGTCAGCGTTTTCCAGCTGGCAGGCTGAGCAGTGTTTGTGCCTGGCATCACCTGGAATGACGGCAATTTTTAGGAAGTGCATTTAGTTAAGTGTGGGTAATGTCTGATGATTTGAATGAAAAGACTCAAGTTTTCTCACATCAATGAAGAATCCAAGAGCGGCAAGACCTGTAGAGTCCTCCACAGCCAGTGTTGTATTCTTTTTATGGGATGCCTTACTGTTCACAATGTGTAACTAGACAGAGCAAGAAAAAAGTGTGATCCGGTTCATAAAGGAAATCACTTGTTTAATTAAGATTTATTTGGACTGGGTTCAATTTCAAATAACTTAACACGAGCATTTTGCTTGGTTTACAATAAAAGTCACTGAAACTGAATGGATTACCTCCATGGGATAACGTTTGCCATCCACGGTGTGTTCTGAGCCGGGGGAAGTGGTGCCGTTACCCCAGTGAAGGTGGAACTGCAGGCTGTCGTAGTCCTCAGACAGGTCTCCTCCTGAAATCTTGACTCCATCAGCAAGCGTCACTTTGACTGAGTAAAAAAACAGGAAGCAAAAGTGAGGATGATCCATCCAGAAATTCTGAATGTGGTACAAATGTTGCTGCTTTTGAGGCATGCTAACTTGCATGACCTTTGTGAAATTGTTCAAATTCTAAAGCATCACTAAGCACCTGTGTCTCCCGTGTTTTCAATCTTTGTCAGCGCAAAGTTGCTGTTGTAGTTTGTGAAGGTGAAGGCCGTTAGGTTGGAGTCCGCTGTTGCATTTGCTGAGACAATGTTGATGGGCGACTGGCGTGTGCCGTTGCAGAAGAGAGGAGCTATTGTCGGCCAGGTGGTGTCGTCTAACGAGAAAAGAGCATTTAGTGACTGGAAACGAGGAAAAAAAAATGATCCCAGTGACTTAGATTCAAGATTACTCACTGCAAGATGGTTCATTAAAGCACCAGGCTGCAAAGAGAGGAATATTTGTCACAATCATACCCATAAGGTAACACAAAAGATGCTTTACGGAGAGGCAAAATATGATTACAAACCAACTGTGCTTGAAGCACAATGTGCACTGGGCACAAGGATGCACGCGGCAACAGCAACTATGACAAACGAGTTCATCTAAAAGAAAAACAAAGCAATGATTAAAATAAGACAAAACAACCAAACAAAAATTAACATTACTTTAAATGAAATCCACCTTATTAAAAGCAGAATTTTAACCAAAAGAGAAACTCCAGATAGAGGTATCTGATCTGTGAAAGGCAGGTCAATCCACTTAACTCACCTTAAGAGCGCAAGTGCCACCTCTCTGTCTGCTCAGGAGCTTTATCCTCCCCTTTTATGCCAGTACAGTCCATCCTGCAGGAAGTCAGAGGGCCTGGCGTTTCTCCTATTGTTTCCGCCAAAGAAGTAATCTAGGAATCACAGATTAAATGTACGGATGTCGCAAACAGGAGCATCTTGACTAAAATGACAGGAATGTATTTTTTGGGCAAAGAAAAAATGGCCTTATTATATAAAAAAAAGTTTAAAAACAGGTATAGTTTTGTAACCTTAAAATGGCTTTGACAATACTTGAAAATGTTTTTTTTGTAAAGATGTGTTTTTTAAACATTACTACCTATCTTGTCACATAATAAATAATTGTAAAGACAATAAAAAGCAGCAAACCAAATGATTTGAAGGTCTTAAAAGCATTTATGTTGCCACATATGTAACTTTTTGGATGCTCTGATGGATTTTGTGTAGGCTATAGTTTTGTTTGTGCACACATTTTTGATTTGAAGAAAATGTTGAACAAAACCTTCTACATTCCTGAAGTGTTTGATAAAGCAGTCCCAAGTTTTGAGACGGGAGAGACATGCTACCACTGACTGTTCTTGTTTTTTCTTTCCAAAACCAGTTTTTCTTTACGTTACATGAATCTACACCTTTGTCTCTTTTAGTGCCTCTCGTGACATTCTCACACATCTACATTTACGTCTGACAGGCTCATATGATTTTTTTTAAGGGCAGCCAAATGTGAAAGCATTCCATGCACTTTAACAAAACTCTTTTCGTGCCAAATCAAACCTGAAAATGAGAGTTCACATGATGAAAATATGTTCCTGGATGTAGGACTTTAACAAATTCTCTCTAAAAAGTTTCTACCAGTTAAACTTTTTTGAGCTAATACTTGTCTCCAAGATGCATCTGTTGAATGAAACTTTCTCTAAAGGCATTTTAAGACTTTAATGAGTAGCTAAGTCCAAGAAACAACCAGCATTTACAGCTTCCTAAGACAAAGATTACAGACGGTGTGCCTGCCTATTGTAGTAACACCTAACCCTTGTGCTGTGGGTTTCAGATGAAATGTTCTCAAGGTGAAGGATGAGTTACAAGCTTTCTTATTGTGTTGGTTAATGATTCATTAATGACATTTAAATGTGGGTTGCTCATTGAAAATAAAAAAATGAAAGGAAGTTTGTTACTTTATCATAGGGGTGAGGTCTATTTGCCTCCCTTGGGTGGATATTTTTTGTTAAAGAGGTTTGGATTATTTTCTTCTCCCAGACTTTGATCTGATATAACAGTAGCAGGAAAAACTATTGGTTTGTTTAGTTCTCCTTTATGAGCTTGTCTGCTGCATTCATTACAATGAACTTGCAACCTTACTCCTGACAGGTAAAAGTTATTTCCAGTAACAGTTTTCCACAGAGAGGTCTTTTTTTTTACTAATGAAACATAAAAGACTGAAGTGAGACAGAAACCAGGGCAATGGGAAACACAATGTGAACTTGTAATTCCCAGAAACCCACAGGAGACCCCTTTATACCATCTTCACCAAAATACAACCCAACAAATAGAAGTGTCTCCTTGTGCTTTTGTATTTTTAAAGTATTTCTAATGACTCAATAACATTAAAAGAGAATGTAAAGAGTTTACTTAAGAGCAGCGAGCTGATCAGATTTGCATTTTGAAGGCAAACCTGCAGCTGAAAAGACAATATTTTCTGTCTTTTATTTTTTTTTTATTGTGATTAAACAGGAGACTTTTGTGGGAAAAAACATAAAACATTTTTAAACACACATTCAGGCACATTATCATTGCTTTTATTACATAAAACATAGACAAACTAACTCACTAATAACTTTAGCAATCTGTCTGTTTAAATGAGATTCATCTTGTGATGTTATAACTAGATGAGTATTTTCCTCCAGAATGAGTCATCAACTGAAATTTCTCTCACACGGCAAAGCATTGATCCTTTGGGAATAAACTCATGATTTAGTCATGCATGTCTGTTCCAGAAAGTTTTTCACTTTAAAAAAATATTTATATAACTTACCTAATTTTTCAAATAATAAAAGAAAAAAAGAGGTTTTTATTCTGTTTTTCTGTTTTCAAATATAGGATGAAGCGCAGAAATTATTCAGGATTTGGTCAACTTTTTTAAATGTTTAAACAAAACTTTTAGCTTGGATTAGGACACTCATGCAAACAACTCCTCCTATTGTAAAGGTCTTAGTAATAGTCTAAAATTAAACACACCCAAAAACAATGAAATAAAATCAGTTGCACAATTGCACAATGAATTGTTCTAGGCTTAGAAACGCTGCTAAAGTGGTATTTGTACTCGAAACACAAACTATGTGAAGCATTTAGAAAATTCTGACAATTGTTTATAGACTTTGCACACACTGTTGTGTGTTCAGTGTGTGTTTTGTTTATCATGGTAATGACACATTTAAACTTTCATTAGTTTTACCTCTGATGCCATATATTTACTTTCTATATGTCAGTTTGGTTTACGTTAAATAAGTCACTGATTTAAAACTGAAAAAAATGTCAAAGTCTGGTGGGCATTAGCCTATTTAGATGTTTTTTTAAAAACATCTAATGATTGAAACGACCACAAGACTGCAAAGGTGAGCTCTCACAAATTTTTATTCAAGGCTCTACAAAAGTTCAGCTTTGTAACTTCCAGGCGTGCCTCTTTGTTCTTTTGATTTCCAGTTACCTCCCTGAGTAATCTTCCCTCCTTCTACAACCCACAATGGATTCATTGTTTTGTGGTTCAGTGCCATCAAATGACTTTTGTTATGGTGGTCCCACACAGTTCAAATCAATAAAGTAGAACACAGACAAACACTAGCAGAAGTCCAGCAGACTTGACTGGAGGGCTCGATCTGCTCGTCGCCTTTGTGGTGAGGATTTTTCTGTCGTTCAGATTCTGCTCTGGTCGAAAGATGTTTTCATACCCAGTAGAATCTGGAAAGATGTCCATCTAGGAAATAAAGTAAATTTTAGTCAAAAACTTGATTTTGTTTTGAAGAAATCTAAGTTATTCATTGAGCTGAATTCTCCTTCATAGCACAGAAGCAAAATTAACGAAGAACACCACATGACTCCTTTGTTTGCAGATTATCTGCTCTTCACTGACATCTCTTTCATAGATGCTTTCAAAGATGACTGCACTTCGAATCTGAGCAGGAAACCACAGAAGAAAACAAACCAGTCCATACTTTGGTAAAACTTACAAACTTCTTCTGGTAACACACCACTGTGTAGTTCCTGATTCCATGTGACTCCTTTCACGTCATTCACATCTCCCTGCCCTTCACTAGTTCCTTGACTGCACACTGTCACTGATCTGCATCAGTACAGTCTAAAAACAACAGTGAAACCATCAGAGACAACTTGTGAAGTCTGTGCTTTGACACGTAGATGCACAGACAGTGCTCTTCCACCAGACAAAGAGGGTAAATAAAGAAAAAAAAAGACAAATGGAGACTGAACTCTCATATACATATATATGTACACAGAGAGAGAGAGAGTATTGACTATTGGTTCTCCGAGCCTGCAGATTCAAACTACTGCCTCAAATTGCGTCTTTACATTGACTTAAAATTTAAACTGGACTAGGAATGTGACTTAAGTCAGAAGCTGTTTGATTAAGAGGTACAGGGGTGGAGCTTCCAGACTTGGACACCGCCCACCGTCCACCCCACCTCCATTTTTGAGTCAATATGAGCAACATTATTGACAAAGATTAGGAAACCATCAAAAGGCTACAAGCTTCTGTAAGCATTATTAATTGTGTGTCAGTTAAACAATAAAATAAATGTATTTCAATTGTAAAAGTGGTCAGTGGTTTCTTAATTATGATTAAGCCCTTTTACCCAAAATTTAAAAAAACTGTGTCGTTTTCTAGGACATAGTTTCTGTAGAGAGGCAGTAGTTAATTGGAAATTTGCCTCCTAGTTGTGGTAAGGACTGTTGGCGATTAGTAAAAAAAAAAAAACAATACTCAAATGTATTTTTAAACTTAATTTTCTTTATATATATGTCCTCCATCATTAGAAAAATACCACAAGAACATGTTAAAAACACAATTTCCATTGGAGTGGGTCTTAAAAAACAATAATAAAGCTGTCTGAAATGTGACTTTTTGATCTTTTCATTTGCAATGGCCTTCCACTCTGCTGTTCCCACTTACCATTCGTCTGGTCTTCTGCCCCCTCCTGCCCCTTCACATGAAATGTTCTAGCTCCGCCACTGGAGCTAGAAGGTGATGAGTGACACATACCAAATTCTGGTCCACCTTAATAGCCTCTTTGAAGACTGTCCAAACCACAACTTCATTGCATAAGGGGGTGGTCAGGGAACCATTGTAGCGGAAGTATGAGTGACGGTCAACGTTGCCAAGCAGATCATCAATAGACATTTCAAAAGGGAATGTAACCATGGTGTCTAAGGTAAAAAACAACCAGGATTTAATAACACCTTTGATCCTTCTTGCATGTTCACTTTTACAAACTACTGAACAAATAGGCACTTACTGACTGTTGTAATATTATCTAATAAGCTTGTCAGGTTTTTCCAGGCTATCATGTCGGATGTTGAACTTGTTGTTGGGTTTGTCTACACAAAGAAACATTGCAAATGAGATAGTCTGACAAATGCAAAGGGGATTTAACAATTCGCAAATGTACTTACCGTTCCACTAGGATCTGATGGGGTGTCTGTGTGGGCGCCGTTTTTGCTGGTCGGTGTTGCCTAGAGGATAAAACCAATAAGTTTAGTTTTTTAAAATACACTTCTACTTGCATGCAAGATTTGAGAAGATAAAATACAGCAGCCTACAAGAATTTTTTTCTAAAATGAACTCTATTGAAAACAATGTCCTACGTATGGAAGCCTCATAACACAATTCCGAACGCAAATAATGCTTTTTCAATTATGGAAGAAGGAGACAGGAATAAGGCATTTATCTAAGATAAGAGAAGACAGCTCACATTTTGCAGTCATTTCTTGTCATTCCTGGTCATGCATGTTTAACTAAAAACTTATTGTGACAAGAAAAGATTTTTGTACATAAATCATGGATGTTACCTCAATAAAAAATCCCAGCACTGCCAGGCCATCAGCGTGATCTAGTGCATGGGTTGCATTTATGTCCGTCCTTCTGCAGACTATGTGCATCTGAAACAGACAGGCATGGTAATAAAACGGCAAAGAGGATTTCAGAAGTAGTGTTTAAATGAATGACATTGGTCACAGAATTACCTCCATGGGGAACTTTTTAGAATCCACCAGGTGCTCCGAACCATCAGATATAGTAGTTCCCCAGTGGAAGTGGAAATGAAGGACGGTGTATTCATGTTGCAAACCTCCTCCTGACACTGTCACAGTACCATTTAGATTGCACTGCACTGGGGTTTCCAAACAACATGACAAAGTGTGAGAAACAAAAAATATATATATTTCTCCAACAATTTTTTTTTAGCAAAAAAAAAAAAAAAAATCAAACCTGAGTGGCCCGTGCTGATGATGTTCTCAATCACATGCTTGTCATCAAAGTTGTGAAAAGTGAAGGCGCCGAGACTTTCGTCCTCAACAGTATTATGTGTCTCGATGTTGATGGGTGACTGGTTGCTTCCGCCACATTTAGACTCAGATAGAAAGCTCCAATTAGACGGGGTGATAACTAGAACCACAGACATATACATTAACACTCTGAACCTCTCTAGCTGTGAGTGTTCAATGAGGACAAACTGGTTGATATTTACCACAGTGGTGTGCATCATAGCACCACGAATGACCTGAAAAGGAGAAGAAAAAGTTTAGGTCAGCTGCAGCATAACAAAAGAAATGTTTCATTCAAACCTAATTTTTCTCTATTCGTCATGATGCAAAGCACTCTGACGATTTTTTTTCAAATTACTGTTTGAATTGATTTCCTCAGAAAAGGGATTGAATTCCCAAGAAAGCATCTCTCACAAAAACAAGAAATAAAAAAAGGAGAAAACTTCTCTTTCCTGGAACGCATTTTCATGTTTTTGGAAGGGCATTTTTACAACCTACAACAAAAATTTCCTTTTAAAGTCCCACTCTAATCATCTTTTGATCTGTTGTTGTTGAGTTGTGGGAGGGACTGTTGGAGCAGAGTTCCTTCATTTCCCATCATCCCTTTGACGTTAACGGATCTATTTGTCTGCAAGTGGATGCATCGGAATGGAGCGGAGCCGGGAGTTTTTGGCCTGCCGATTTCAAGGTTTTTTGTCTGCTCCTGATTCACAATGATTTGAATAAAGAAATATTCAGAAACGCAGTTTTAATCCTAATTTTTCTTATATGTTTTGTTTTTCTGTTTATTTTTAAGGGACAGGCTTTAATAAGCTAAGCATCTGCCTGTTACCTTTCAGACATGTGCTTGTATTATTGTTGTTATTTTCATTATCTACTATATTGTTCCACGTTGACTGCACTTTATTATTAACATGTTTGAAACCAATTTAAAATAATAAAAAAATGTGTCTTCTATCATGAGAAAATGCCAGAAAAAAATGTTAAAAACACAATTTTTATCATCTTTAAATGTAGTGGTAGAATTCAGTTAGATTCAAAGTTTTTTTGTTGATTCAATCAGACTTTCAATACAAACTTTACATTTGTATTAATTATAATCAGGATGAAGAACCGGCTAATCAACAAGATAATTGAAGCCTTCTTCATCCTAATGTGTTCCTACTTGGCAAGTTTTAACAAAACACTTTGTCGTCATGTGATCATCTGATCGTAACTTTTATCTGTGATCAGCTTAAACTAGATTTTATCTGATAAGTCTTGCAGAAACCCCCATGACTATGGAAACACTGCAAACAGATTCAAGCGTTTTGTTCAAATTAACATGCCATGTTCAAAAGTTCCAGAACTGATCATAAAAATACTTGTCCCAATAATTTATGTGGATGAGTGGAAATGTTTGCATGAACATAAGTTTCCAACTCACTCTCCACTGAAGAATGGGAGGTGTACACTTGGCGATCGTTCAAGTCTTGTGTGGGTCGATAGATATCAACAAATCTGGTCATTTGGGGAAACATTTGAATCTGAAAAAAGACAAAACATTTTTTTTATCAGAGCAACTATATAAACATGATAGAAAAAGTTGGGTTGATTACAAAAAGAACACATAACCATAGATGAGACGCTATCAAAATATCTAAGAGCAGCTCGGAACCAAGACAGGATTTTTATGTGGCCACAAACTAAGGAACAGTAAGTTCTAAAATTCTGGTGGGGAATAATGAAGGTTCTAAAGAGAAAGTATCAACGGCAGACTAAAAATAAACGGTTCAAGTTACGGATAACTCCTGAGGAAACTAGTTTCGCTAGAATGTCAGTTTATTTAAGCTGCTCCTGCATTAACTCACTTATGTGCAACAAATGAGTATATCTGGATTTTTAATGCAATAGACATAGATTTTTTGCGTAAAAACATCACATCACATTAACATCATTCCAACTGAGGAACATTTTTTCTTTATGTTTTCATATGATGACAATAAACAGCTTTCCAAAATGTTTAGGTGTAAAATAGAGCCCAGGCTGGTAAAACAAATACATAAAAAGAACTAACAATTAGATGGAAGAGGTTCCAGTCAGACTTGAGTAAAATTGGACATCACAGACGACCTTGGTGGAAGAAAACAAAATTCAGCTGCTAAAATTGATTTATTTTAATGTTTGAATTTGTAAAGATTAGTGTGAAGTTTCATGCCTATAGAAAGAAAATTATTCAAATAATATTAATGAATAATTGAAAAAGTAAATTAACATTTGTTTACTTCATGTTTGACGCTTCAGTCTGAGAATGTCTTTGTGCTGGAAACTCAATGACAGCCTGAGGCACTGGATGGAGGGTTACAATTAGTGCTTAAATTTCAAGTATTTAAAGCAGTCATTCATTGCTAACAAACAAAACACCTTACTGTACTCTGAATTAGGGGAATTGAGTCATGTTTGATACTATGTCTGTCTACATCTCTATTTTTTTACTGTTAACCAGAGCTCTCATGAGAAACTTGATGATTCACATTTAATATGTATTTCATTTGTCGTTTTTTCCCAAGAACTTCTCAATTTCTCATTACCTCCATTAAAATTCATAGTTTTTGGGACTCAGTTTGCAAAACTCAAAACCACAAAATGTCCAGCTCTTCTGACTGACAGGTGGATAAGATGAAGTAAAAGATCCTGCTGCTCTCCGGTTCTTTTGTAAGTGTCTTCATGATAATATGCAGCACGAGCTACAGTTTTGCTTGTTGATAGTGTTAACAGAAGAGAAATCAAAAGGTATCAGCAGTTACCAGCATTCTTGGTGTCTGTTGACGCAGACCTGCATGGATCAGCGGCTGTTTGTATTAGAGGTTGAAAAGAATTCCTTTCACCTCAAAGCAATCACATGTTCAACCGTATTACTCATCTGGGCTCATTCAGATTGAAATGATATAATGTGAAACTTTGTTGAAGTGTTTTTTGACTCAACTAAGGTTATAAACATGTAGTGTAAGAAGGGATTCAGTACAAATTGACCTCAGCTTGTGGGGTTATGGACCCAGGACATTTGTTGGTTTTTGTGTTTGGTTTCCACTTCCTGTTTTATTTTGTTGTTGGTTGTTACTTCCTGTGTTCTCTCCCTCCTTATTGGCACACCTGTTTCCATTTACCTCATCCCCTCCTCCTGTTATAAGTCTTCGTCTCGCCTGCACTGGTTGTCGGGTGGTTTTTGTACCTTCATGGATTTGTATTCAGCTTTTGAGTATCAAATCAATTAAATGAAAGACTTTTCATTTATATTTGCCGTCTGCTTCTGTGTTCGCACGTCAACCCTGACATTACCACCCGACCAGTAACATGGACACAGCAGACGCGGAGACGTTACGGGCACTATTCCGCCAGCAAGAGGAGCAGGTTTCTTGTCTTCGTCAAGGGTTGCTGGAGATGTCAAGCCGTCAGGAGCGACAATTTGCCGCGTTGGGAGAGCGGTTTGAACAACTGGCGGAGCGGGTCCAACATCCACCGTCTTTCCCCTCGCCACGCCCATCGCCTTCCATGCCGGTCCAGGGGACCTTGGATGGAGTTCCTGTCGCTCCTGCTGCACAGTTGGCCCGCCCAGAAAGGTTTTCCGGGGACTGCCGGGCCTTTATTATCCAGTGTGAGCTCCACTTCCAGTTACAGGCTCCTCATTATCCTACGGAACAAGCCAAGGTGGCCTTCATAATATCTCACCTCACCGGCAGAGCCGGAGCATGGGCTACCGCCGAGTGGCAGCGTGGAGCCCCTACCTGCGCATCTCTCTCGGCTTTCCTGGAGGCTTTCCAGCAGGTTTTCCATCATACCAAGCCAGGCAGAGAGGCAGCTCGTGCGCTTATGAGATTAAGCCAGCGGGACAGAAGGGCAGCTGACTATGCCATAGAGTTCCGGACCTTGGCCTCCACTAGTGGTTGGGACACTACTGCGCTCACGGACGCTTTCGTGGAGGGACTGTCCGAGGAATTAAAGGACAGACTAATCTCGCTGGAGTTACCAGCTACCTTGGAACCTCTCATCGCCCTGGTTATCAAGATTGATAACCGTTTACAGGACCACAAGGAGGAGCATGGCAGGGTGGTTCCCCGCCTACCTCGCCGGCCCACCAACTCACCTGACTGTGCTGTTTCTCCCGCAGAACCCCCGTTGCAAGTGCAGGAGGAACCCATTCAGCTCGGACGGGGCAGACTGTCTGTTTCTGTACGATGGCGGCAGGTGAGTGCCTTTACTGTGGTAAGCGGGGTCATTTCTGCAGGGAGTGCCCAAAACACCTCTGCTCGTCAGTAAGAGTGGGCGCGCTGACGAGCGGTGATTCGGCACTCACCATTCCAAAACCTGCTGCCTGCTTATTAAAGATTCGGGTAATGTTTCATGGGAGGGGGGGTTTCTGTCAAAGCTTTAGTGGATTCAGGAGCAGAGCAGAACCTCATGGACGCCGAGCTAGCTAAACAGGTCGGTCTTAAGTGCGAGTTGTTGCCCCGTCCATTACAAGTGGTCTCCCTCAACGATCAAGAGGTAGCCTCCATCTCTTATATAATCGAACCTATTCATCTTATTATTTCGGGTAATCACCACGAGATTACCCGTTTTTTCGTCTTTTCCTCCGCCCAGAACCCACTGGTTCTGGGTTACCCCTGGCTTATGGCGCACAACCCAGTCATTGACTGGCCCTCCAGTCGGGTCTCCGGCTGGAGTGAGAGATGTCACACCACCTGTCTGCGCTCAGCTCGGCCTCCTGGGGAAGATCCCGCTGTCCCAGTAGGGCGGCCGCCCTCACCTGACCTATCCGGGGTACCGCCGGAATATCACGACCTAGCTGAGGTGTTCTCCAAATCACGAGCTCTCTCCTTACCGCCTCACAGGCCTTATGACTGCGCTATTGAACTTCAACCTGGCGCTACCTTGCCTAAAAGCAGGTTGTATAGTTTGTCTAAACCCGAAAGGGTTTCATGGAACAATATATTGCTGAGTCTCTGAATTCTGGACTTATCAGACCGTCTTCTTCACCAGTGGGGTCCGGGTTTTTTTTTGTTGGTAAGAAAGTCAGGTCCCTCCGACCATGTATTGATTATCGAGGGCTAAATGAGATCACTGTCAGAAACAGTTACCCCTTGCCTTTAATGAACTCAGCATTTGAGGCATTGCAGGAGGCCAGGATTTACACCGAACTGGACCTTCGCAACGCTTACCATCTTGTGGGCATCAGAGCCGGTGACGAATGGAAGACCGCCTTCACCACCCCTTTAGGACATTTCGAGTATCTGGTTATGCCGTTTGGCCTCTGTAATGCTCCTGCTGTGTTCCAGGCAATGATAAATGATGTTATACGAGACTTTCTACATCGTTTTGTTTTTGTATATCTGGATGATATTTTGGTTTTTTCCAGGGACGCCAGCGAACATCGGCGGCATGTTCGTCTGGTGCTCCAGCGGTTACTGGAGAATAAATTCTTTGTGAAGGCGGAGAAGTGTGAGTTCCACTCTCCGTCTGTTTCGTTTTTGGGGTTTGTGGTAGCAGAGGGTGAGGTGAGACCCGATCCAGCTAAGGTGAAAGCGGTGGTGGAGTGGCCTACACCTGCTAACCGGAAACAATTACAGCGGTTTCTGGGGTTTGCCAACTTCCTCCGTCGCTTCATCCGTGGCTACAGTTCGGTGGCCGCGCCCCTCGCGGCTCTCACCTCTACCTCTTCACCGTTCGTCTGGACGGAGGCGGCGGAGGCCGCTTTCAACAGGCTAAAGCAGCTTTTCACCTCTGCGCCTATCCTGGCCCAACCTGACCCTTCCAGGCAGTTTATTGTTGAGGTGGATGCCTCTGATACGGAGGTGGGTGCGGTATTGTCTCAGTGAGGGGGATCTGATGGTAAACTGCGCCCTTGCGCTTTCTTCTCCCGCCGGCTTACTCCGGCGGAGCGGAATTATGATGTGGGGGATAAAGAATTGCTAGCCATTAGGCTAGCTCTTGAGGAGTGGAGGCACTGGTTGGAGGGGTCAGCTACACCGTTCCTAGTCTGGACAGATCATAAGAACCTGTCATATCTGCGAACTGCCAAACGGTTGAACTCCAGGCAGGCACGGTGGTCTCTATTCTTCAACCAATTTAATTTTGTGGTGTCCTATCGACCAGGTTCTAAGAATGTTAAGCCGGATGCCCTCTCCCGACAACAGGAATTGGCTGTGCCAGACGGCCAACCAGCCTCTATTCTTCCTCCCTCCTGTGTGCTGGGCGCTCTCTCTTGGCAGCTGGAGAGGGACATTAAGGCTGCCCAAGTTCAGGAGCCGGACCCGGGAGGAGGTCCTCCTAATAAACTGTTCGTCCCCAGCTCACTCAGGCCCCAGGTTCTCCAGTGGGCTCGTGCTACGCGACTCACCTGCCACCCAGGAATCCGCAGGACTGGCTCTTTTCTGCGTCGCCGTTTCTGGTGGCCCAGTATGACCAAGGACGTCCGGGACTATGTTTCAGGTTGTCTGGTTTGTGCTCAGAACAAGGTCAGCACGCACCCGCCTGCTGGACTATTACACCCATTGTCCGTCCCGGGTCGGCCTTGGTCACACATTGCTCTGGACTTTGTTACCGGCCTACCTCCTTCTGCCGGGAGAACCGTTATTCTGACCATTGTGGACCTTTTCTCTAAGGCAGCTCATTTTGTGGCTCTGACCAAACTCCCCTCTGCTGCAGAAACCGCTAAATTGATCATAAAACATGTCTTCAGGCTGCATGGCATCCCCACCGACATGGTGTCGGATCGTGGACCTCAGTTCATCTCACAAGTCTGGAAGGCGTTCTGTGGGGCTTTCGGGACTACTGCCAGCCTGTCTTCTGGTTTTCACCCCCAGACTAATGGTCAGGCGGAACGGACTAACCAGGACTTGGAGGCCGCTCTCCGGTGTATCTGTTCCCAACGCCAGACCTCCTGGAGCTCCTTGTTGCCATGCGTGGAATATGCGCACAACTACCTCGCCTCATCTGCTTCTGGTATGTCCCCATTTGAGTGCTCTCTGGGGTACCAACCCCCCCTGTTTCCCGAGCAGGAGACGGAGGTGGCCGTTCCGTCGGTTCAGCACCTATACCGCCGCTGTCGGCGTGTTTGGCGGGAGGCTCGGGCGGCCCTGTTGCGTTCAGGGGCTACCAACAAGAGGCTGGCTGATCATCGACGCACTCCGGCACCTACTTACCTACCTGGCCAATCCGTCATGCTGTCCACTTCACACATCAAGCTTCGGACGGAGTCCAAGAAGCTGTCCCCCAGGTACATCGGTCCTTTCGAGATCCTGAAGGTCATCAATCCTGTGGCGGTCAGGC
>BSAI01000012.1:15337755-15366394 GCA_036245035.1 Adrianichthys oophorus | reverse complement strand
CTTCCTCTCCGCCATCCCCTCCTCGCATCATTGATGGCCAGCTGGCCTACACTGTCCGTCGCCTGCTGGACGTTCGGCGACGGGGACGTGGTTTCCAGTATCTGGTGGACTGGCAGGGGTACGGGCCGGAGGAGAGGTCCTGGGAGCCTGCTTCGCGGATTCTGGATCCTGAGCTCATCAGGGACTTCCATCGGCGGCACCGGGACAGGCTTCCCCCTGCGCCAGGCAGCGCGCCTTGAGGGGGGGGTACTGTGGGGTTATGGACCCAGGACATTTGTTGGTTTTTGTGTTTGGTTTCCACTTCCTGTTTTATTTTGTTGTTGGTTGTTACTTCCTGTGTTCTCTCCCTCCTTATTGGCACACCTGTTTCCACTTACCTCATCCCCTCCTCCTGTTATAAGTCTTCGTCTCCCCTGCACTGGTTGTCGGGTGGTTTTTGTACCTTCATAGATTTGTATTCAGCTTTTGAGTATCAAATCAATTAAATGAAAGACTTTTCATTTATATTTGCCGTCTGCTTCTGTGTTCGCACGTCAACCCTGACACAGCTTCTGAATGTTAACCAAACACCAAACTTGTGTTTTTGTTGTTTTTTTTTACAGGGAAAAACTCACCAATGTTGGATTGACAGTAATCGGCTCATGAAAGAGCGTCCACACCACGGTTTCACTGCAGCTGGGAGTAGTCAAGGAGCCCATGTATCGATAGTACTTAGAGAGGTCTACATTTCCGATCAGACCATTGATTGACATGTTCTGGTCAACATTAACCGCTTGATTGGTTTCTGTGAAAGAAATGGAAATGTAATAATAACCACTGGTATCATATTTGATACACACGTTTCTTAGGCTCCTATCTTAGAAGCTTGACCAAAATGTTTTTTAAAAACCTGCTCTATATAACTTTGTCCATATTTTCTACCCTGTAGTGCATCATTGTTCCACTAGGAGCAGTAGAACAGCTTTTGGTGGGAAAACTTTAGCAAATTGCTGGATTGAAAGAATGCAAAATTGGTTGATAATGAATGCTTTATAATACAGTTACAGCATGTTTAAAAAGTGTGGATCAAATGTGAGGTAGTGGGTAAATAACTGTTTTTTTTTTTCTAAGCACTCACGCCAATATTTTTGCATCTTAAGCTAACATTGTTGTCGCAAAAACTTACAAAATCACTCAGCGAATAATAATTAATAATTTCTATATCGCGTAAAATATATAGTTTTTTGTGGATTTTACATCTAAGGGTTTGAAAACACATTTATTACCAAAAAAAAGTTTTTTTGTTAGTTCTTTGATGTGTAGGGCTTTACTATTGTGCTTAAAATAAGCCATCGAACACGTGCAGCTTTTATGCTTTTTCTGGTAAAACATTTATTTAGTATTTCCTACTAGTTTTAAATATCAAAAGTGTTGAATTAATGTGACAAAAAACTAACCTGTGATGTTTTGAAGGAACGATGTCAAAGTGGTCCAAGTTTCTGATGTGGCTTGGACATCTGTTGCCTTTTGAGGAGACGATCAAATCAATACAATGCCCAAATACATAACTTTTTTTCTTTCATTTTACATCAAATATTTGCTGATTTGTAAAGTTATAAACAGAAACATTACTCAACTATGACAGAAACCTCAGAGAACAGAACATAATCTAATCAAGACCATCCAAGCATTTGTAGTAATTGATTTTTCTGCATAATAGGCTAATTTTCTTTACTGGTAATTCATTTTGATTTTGAAAGATCAAATAAAGGAAACTTCTTCAAATTGCTCATACATTTTTAGATTTCAAACATTCGATCAATTATAGGAAAGAAGCGTACATTTATCAAAAACCCGAGTACCGCATATCCCTCTGAATGACTGGCTGCAATTTCAGGAGACAGGCCTTCCTTTATGCTGACAATGTGCATCTGTAACAGATCCCAACAAAGTGGTGAGAAGTATGCATGAAGGTAAAGAAAGTGATGGTCGGCGCTGTAGGTCTTTACCTCCATTGGGTATCTGGTCCCATCAATTGTGTGTTCCGATCCTGGATGATTAATAAAGTCTGCCTTTCCCCAATGAAAGTGGAACTGGAGAACATTGTATGTCCCGTTGAGTCCACCTTCACTCACGTTAACTAGTTTTTCTCCTATTTCACATGTAACTGCATATGGGGACATTTTTAAAAAATGTTTTTAGTACAGCAAACCACTGTTTAGACTTTATCTTACCTCTCACACAGTCCCAGCACCTGTATGTCCATTGTTAGTGATTGACTTGATGGCCTGAGTAGAATCAAATCCTTGAAAGATAAAGATAACCAGGCTGGAGTTGGTCTTAACACTACTTGTTTGGATATCAATTGGAGACTGATGAATTCCATCACATGACCAGTCTTTCACGTCTTTCCAGTGAGATGGAGAATGCTCTAAAGGAAATACAAAAAACAATCAATAAATAATGCCGCCCTGATATGGAATTCATATGTCAGACACTGTCTTACCCAGGCATGTGTTGTAGCACCAGTCACTTGCTGAAAGAGTAAACGGGAAACATGAAAAGCAAAATTACAATTCCCCCAGTTCAGACACTATGAAACCTATTAATATGAAAACCTAGGTTTTTACATTCTAAGGTCTTTTCAGAAGAGTTGATTTAATGTGCAAAAAATAAGAGTAGAAATTAAAATGACTCACATCCAACAAAAGTTGCTGCACACAGAGAGAGCAAGAAGACAGACAGAAACATCTTCAAGGGACAGAAAAAAAAAAAATTATGAGCAACTTTAAAAAAATAAAATTGCAAAAAATACATACATTTTTAAAGAAACACCTGAAAAACATACTTTTTAAAGAAGAAAGCAAGGCTCGTTTCATTTAGTGAAAAAAAAAATTTTTTATAGATGACAGCTTTTAAAGAAATCCAAGATTTTAGTGGCCCCAGAAAACATCAAAAATACGTCCTTTCTGAAGAGGGTTCATCACTTGAATTCGTGAGATGATGTGCTGGAATATCAATATATAGACAGAGAGGTAAATGTCCTGGGAGGAGCCCCCGCTTTGTATACAAAACTTAAACAAGTTGAGGGTGGCACTGTGCAGCATTGTGACTAAAGTAGCCTTTGGTGAAAGCAAGCATGTCACTTTCAGAGATGTGTAAACCTTTTGCTATTATAAAATGTATGTAATGCAAATTGACTTGACACATGAAGAAATGTGGATATCACTCTTTCCTCTCTCTTTATTAGTAGGGGTACAGAGCTGCATAATACCAAAGTGTTTAGGTTGATCGGTCCTCTGATGGCTTTTGTTGGTTAAGGATTTCACTCCCACTTAATCCTGTAAGGTTATTTCCTAAAGCATGGCATTTTGCCCTTACATTACCCCCATTTGTGAGTAATCTGTGAGTTACAGTGGGACAAATAAGTATTGGAACACCCTGTGGTTTTTTTAGGTTTTCCCACTTAGAACTCATGGAGGAGTCTGAAATTTCCTTTTTAGGTGTACACCCACAGTGACAGACATAATCTAAAAAAAATCTGGAAATCAAATTGTATGATTTTTTTTTTTAAATAATCTATTTGTATGCTACTGCTGCAAGTAAGTATTTGTACACCTGAGAAAATCAACATTGACTTTTGGTACAGTGGCCTTTGTTTGCGATTCCGCAGGTCAAATGTTATGGAGAGAAATAAGTATCACCCAGATTTGTGTGTGCGTAATTCTTGATTTGTAACTCATACAATACATTTTGTGCATAAGTACAAAAATTACAAAATAAAAGAAAAAGCAAAATACAATGTAAACATGCACAACTTAAAATTACAGCAGCTTGAAACTAACTACATGCATAAATCTAAAAAAATTGCACGAATCACTAGTTACCCACACACAAAACCACATTTAGGCACAAATCTGATGTGAGACTCTTCACGTCTCCAAGATTTGTGTGTGATGTGTTTAAATGCTGCTAGAATGCTGGATCATTAGAGTTTTCTTATCAGCTGCTCTGAACTTAGATTGTGAGTATTATCTGGTGAGATAATTACTATAAAAAAGTCTAAATATGCGTTTTAAAAACACTCAACACTAAAGTTTCTCTATTCCCATCGCTCCCTTGTTGCTGAGCTTTCCCTGCAGCGCCTTCGCCACGGAACTCTTCCACAAGCAAGAGCGCGAGGTCCTCCTCACAATTGGGGTGATACTACATTCTCTCCATAAAATGTTTCCTGTAGTTTTTCACCAGGTTTGCACACGGTGCAGGAGAGTCTTTGGCCCACTCCTCCCAACAGATCTTCTCTAGATCCATCAGATTTCTGGGCTGTTGCTGAGAAACACAGACTTTGAGCTCCCTCCAAAGATTTGTTTTTGGGGGGGGCTAGGTCTGGAGACTGGCTAGGCCACTCCAGAACCTTGATATTGACCATAACTTTGATATTGATGTGCAGAGCCACTCCTTGGTTATCCTCCTGGCTGTGTGCTTTGGGTTATTGTCATGTTGGAAGACCAAAGAGACCAAAAAGTTCTATTTTGATTTCATCTGACCACGACTTTCTACCGTGACTTTTCTGGATCATCCAAATGGTCATTGGCAAACTTAAGATGGGCCTGGACATGTGCTTGTTTAAGCAGGGAACCTTCTTGGCCATGCATGATTTCAAACCAAGACGTCTTAGAGAATTACCAACAGTAACCTTGGAAACGGTGCTCCCAGCTCTTTTCAGGAAGCCCCAGTCCGAGGGTGATTAACAGTCATATATTTAGCTTCTTCTGTTTTCTTATAATTGCTCCAACAGTGGATCTTTTTTTTAACCAAGCTGCTTGGCAATTGCCCCTTAGCCCTTTCCAGGCTTGTAGAGGTCTAAAATTTGGTCTCTGGTGTCTTAGGACAGCTCTTTGGTCTTGGTCATGTTAGTAGTTGGAGTCTTACTGATTGTGGGGTTGGACATGTGTCTTTATGCAGCTAATGACCTCAAACAGGTGCTTCTAATTTAAGATAATAGGTGGAGTGGAGGTGGACTATTTAAAGGCGGACTAACAGGTCATTGAGGGTCAGAAATCTAACTGATCCCTGGTGGAGGGAACAGGGCCTTCAGCGGCGGTGGCCTTGTCTCCTGGGGGTCGGCCTCCTGGGCCCGGCGGCCCCCTCCCCGCACGGGGAGAGGGATCCCTTTGTCCTCTGGCAAGTCCATGAGCGGGGGATCATATTCCATCTGAGCCTGGAGGGTGTCTGTGTCCTTGTGGTGCGGGTTCTGGCCCTTACCCTCGGGTGCCGAGCCCCTTCTGGGTCACAACATTAGGAGAGCCTGGTCAGGCAATGTACACCTTCGGGGACCCCCACTGCTCTTGGTCATCCCTTTTCTAGATAGGGGTAGCTGACCCCCATCGTGCTCTCTTCTGGATCTCCGCAGCTGCCTGGAGCTTTGGAGCGGGTCTCCCGTGGGGGGCCCGGGCTCGTACCCGGGGCTGGGGTGGGGGGATGCCCAGAACTCCTGGGTGGTGGTGGGCGGCTTGTCTGGGGTGGTGGGGCTCTCGGGGGTGGGGCCCCGCGCTGGGCCACCTGGCGCAGTGGGAGGGCTGCTCTCCTGACTGGGCTGGGCCTTGCGCTCTGCGCTTCCGTACCTCACTGCACTCAGGTGTTGGGGGCCCGTGTGGCTGTCCTGCGGGCCCTGGTCTGGGTGCTTGGCTGGGCTGCCTGGCGGGTGGATCTCCTCCATTGACCCCACAGTATGGGTGCGGGGGCGGGCCCTGGTCGGCGCGGGTGTCTTGGTGTGGGGATGGCTGGGGGTTCTCCTTCCTTTTTTGTGCATTCCATAATCCACTTCAGCTTAACATAACATTCACCTGAGTACAGGCGTCGGCTCACCTTTGCACCTTCAAATAGTGTGCATGACAGAATGTAATGCTTTACATGTGTTGGTTGGTATGCACAAGTGTGCGTGTGAACTGGATGTGGACAAGTTTGTGAACACTCTCGGAGCCGGCAGGTATGTAACAGCTGAGTGTGTGGACAGGCCGTGCCCATTTTAGACCAACATTCACTATTGCAATGGGTATAAGCTCCAGCATTTTGTTGCCTGTAGATTAACAACTCTACCTTCCCTTCCCTGTAGCCATTATCTAACTGCTATAATGCACCATCTCTCTTTCCCCCCCCTCCACCCCCCAACTCTCTCCTTTTTCCCCTTTCCTTTTCCGTCCGGTCCAACAAAAAAGACACAAATAAAAAATATATATATATTAATAAAGTTTGGTTTAAATTACAAAAGGGGCTTATACCAACATACATTTTGTGTTCGCTATGATTTATAACCCCTGATTGTAAGAGTAAAATCTGTCTAATACAAGAGGTTCTCAGCTCATATCTGTTTGCTCAGCTGTTGGACAGGACAAGTTTAAAAAAAAAAAAAAAAGAAATCTAACTGATAGACAGGTGTTTAAATACGTATTTGAAGCAGTAGCAGACAAATTAATTTGAAATATCATAAAATGTGATTTCCAGCTTTTTTTAGGTTATCTCTCTCACAGTGGACATGTACATAAAGAGGAAATTTCAGACTTTTCCGTGATTTCTAAGAGGGACAAAATCACCCACAATTGGCTGTGTATTAGGGACTTTAGTGATTAATCAATTTATAATATGACATTCAACCAGATCGATCTGTCTGAGGCAAGTTGTCAATCCAGTCGACCTACACATTATAAAATTATTTCAAAATGAAATGAATCAATTATATCGATATTGGAAAATACCATTTGGATCTAGGCAAGGTAGGTTATTTTACTATATTGTAAAAACGACCAAGTGACATCGCAGCGGACAACACACACGTGATGGTAGCAAATACTGATCAACCATCGTTACAGTCCAATGTGTGGAAACAATCTGAATTTCGCAAAGACGTGACCATACAGTGGGGGAAAATGTTCCAACAATGTTGTGTTTGTAATATTTTCATGTATTTTATCTATTGTTGTTTACTTGTTTGTTTGTACAAATATTTAATTTACAATTGATTATCTTACAAGAAATACAAGGAATCTGGAAACCTTCACCTGCACTGTAGAATACTCAGGTGTTTATCTCTGAGTGTCACAAACGGGCAGACAGCTGGTTCCACTTGCATCTGGTTTACTGAGTCACACTGGCTCAATTTTTGGCCAAAAATGTCCTGGATTGATTTTAGGTTAGTGAATCGGACCAAATCGGATCGTTTAAAATGAACCAATATCGATTATGAATTGCATGAGCAACCACAAATTCTGAAATATGAATTGAATCATTAAAATGAATCACACCCCTAGCCGTGTAATATATTTTTTTGACTAAATGCAGATAAATGAACTGAAAACTGTTGGGAAAATGGCACGTCTTAAAAAAACAAGAAAAAAAATATTCCTACTGTTAGTAAAGAGGTGGAAGTGTTATAATTTGGACCCGGAAGCTGAAGAGCGTTTGATCTAAGCCGATAGGTTTCTTTAGAGTTCCTTTGGCTTCATTTTTGTAAAGTATTGTTGATAAAAGAAGATATCCTTGTGCTTTATGGCGCAACAGACTTTATCCTAATCATAACAAGTCACACACAATGTAAAAAAGACACAGTGACTCACTGCAAGAGTAACAGAAGTGACCCTGATTCAGAAGACATATTTACCTGTTACACAGAGTCAGTGATCTACAACAGAAAGAGTCATCCAAAGGTGTCTCAGTTGTTTCAAGTGTTTCAACTTTACTGTAAAAATCAACAGATTGGCACATAAAATGTGGACCAAAGAACACATAACTCAAAAAGACTGACATTAAAGTGCATTAGTCATGACATGTTTGTTTTTATTTTCGTCTCAGGGAACAGAAGAAAAAAAAAAAGCGTATGACAAAAGCACAGTTAAAGAAAAAGGCGATCATACATCAGTTTCTGGTTCTAATGTAACATGTCAAGCAGGCCACTTTCATCCTTCTAAATTACAGGTGGTGAAGGAAAACTGACACCTGAAAAGTAAAGCTACTGTGGAGGGATAGGCTCACTGCTGTAACTGGAGGTGCTTTTTCCTTTCATCTCATTGAAGTTTTTTTTTATTAGCTTGTAAATTATTTGGCAGCAAAGAAGCTCTGACTCACTTTAATGAAGCGTGGGCTTTTTTTTTTTATTCCACCTTGCAATGAACATTCTGAAAGCTTGTAATGCAGTTTTCCACCCCCCAAAAAATCCACAGTAAAATGAATAAATAATAAGAAATATGGCAGATTTATTATCACTTTCTTGTCATAGGATTACGTGCCATAGATCCTGACTCTGTTTAAGGGAATATGTCTTCTGTTTATTTTTACGTCCCTTTGCCTAATGAACCGGTTTCTGTCCTTCACCTTTTGTGATCTGGTAAACCACTTTCCCCTGATTTTTCCATTGAATTTCTCATTAAAAAAAGCAGATAAAAGGGGGTCATGATATCAATTTACAGTTTACAAAGCATATTCTCCCTGCACTGATATTTTTTTCTTTATTGAACCTTGTCAAGAGTTTCATATAGAAAAGGTTAGCTTTCCTGACACAAACCCCTGGCTCTATTTATATTGATGGGACATGCACAAAAGATTATGTCCTGTTTTTGCCTCCAGTTCCTATTTAACAAAGAGGGACTTTGTTTTTACTTAAAACAAAACTTTGCAGGGTACCAAACCTTCTCCTGATGGAGGTTTCTTTCTATACTGGTTTTTGTCCTGTTGTCCTGTTATTTTTGTTATTGCTTGGTTATTCATCTCTTCTTTTCTGCTTGGTCAAGAATAACTGTTGCAGATTTTTTTTTTTTTTTTCAAATTATGGTGTAAACGTTGCTTAAAGTTACATGTGCTGTGATTCAATGCTAAAATATAGAACCAAAACTTAGAAATAGACTTTTTTAAATACTTTTCAAAAAGTATAGTCTTAGATGAGAGCTCAAGGTAATGACTGAGATTACTAATTTCTGTTCCTCCATTTCTCGTTGCTATAGAAGTAAATTTTATTATTAATCAGAATCAACGTCTTTGGAGAAACTACAGAAAAAAAAAAACACAACACACAACTGGTTTACTGTCTACAAGACCTCAGGTTAACACCTCTAAGGACTTCATCATGAACGCTCCTCATCCTCATCTTGTTTAGACGCAGAAAAGAGCAAGCATTTCCTCCAAAGAGGGTCTATATGTTTATTGGAATACATTTTTGCCAAAGATCTCACGAGGTTTCTAAAATTCCCTTTTTTGTGCTGAAACAGATGAGAGTTTACACCTAAACTGCAGTATCCTGTGAGGTATCCCAAATTCAGACCCAGTCTGAATAAAACAGAATCTCAAGAAAACTTTGTTTTGGATTTTGTTTCCATAAAATCGCCATTAAAAGATGCTATGTTTTATTTTTACTGTTCACAACACTGCCTCTGTGAAAATTTGTCCATAAAGCTCAAGCTTGATTTGTCCATTTTGCTGAGCTTTGTGAATACAGCTGATTAACAAAGCATCATCCAAATCCATCAACTACAGAACATTTTGTCATAAAAACACAAAAAAACAAGAAAAAAGTTTCATTCTTTAAGCTACAGTAAAGTATCTGATAACTTATTTGAGTGTTAAATGAGAGAAGACTTCAACTAAACGTTGTTGCTGAAGTGAGGACAGCTGGACAGCAGCAGACAACGTCCAGCTCAAAGTAAAGAGGAAAGACTCCTGCAAAACAAAAGAGTAACAATGGAATGAATATTGAACAGTACTACGTGTGCACACTTTTGAATTTTACTGCTTTTCTTACTGAAAGATGGATCCAGTTAGTTCATCAACAAGGCCACCTATTCAAAAACAGTTACAGGAATAAGGTGAGCTTGAGCAAAAACCAGCCGACATACAGGAAAAAGTGTAGGGTTCAAAGCACTGACTGTAAATGAGAAATGGACTGACTAGTTCAAACAGGAAATACCTGCTGGCCCCAAGAAACCAAAATATATATATTTTACCTTTTATTTTTAACATCGTCTTGTTAGTTCTATTTTTTTTAAATAATTGCAAGTTATTGGATGTTTCCATAAAACTATGTGGTCTCAAGCTGATAATTCCAAACCTATGATTGACAAATTCTCCTGAACTCGCTGTCAAGTGGTAGGAAAGTGGACCTCCAATGAGTACACACACCTGATTAGTGAAAGTGGTTGCCATAGAAACAATGACCCAGACTGATTCAGATCAATGGTGACGTTTGCATTGCAAAAGAATTGACTTAATTTGACTTAATTTGATAGGAGCCTGAGGTAAGGCATTTTCTATGGGCGATGTCACACCGACTCGGTCCAGTTCTCAGATACAGTCGGTGGTTCAAAGGCATACCTGGAGTACAAACGGTGTCACACAGAATAGGACAAACGAAGCATGATGAGCAGCTCTAGAAAAACAAAGGGAAAGGGTCAAGGAAGGAAATAACTAAAAAAAAATGCACTCAAGAAATATTAAAGGTCTTCACCTCACAGTGTTGACACTGGGCTGACTCATTGCCCTCTTCACATGGACACTTGTCACAGATGGAGCAATGCTAAGAAAGAAATAAAAAACACAAAATTATGACCAAAAAAGAACAATCCCCTTCAATTGATTTTAAGATAAAATGGATTCAAAACAGATTATGCATCTTTACTGATCCAGAATAATCTGAAACTGTGATTAAAGGGTGTTTGTTACCTCACATATGGAGCAAACACTACACAGGGAGCTGGAGTGGAACTGCTTGCTGTCAGTCTTTGACTCCTCTTCATTTGTGTCACCATGGTTCTCTGCTGTGTTCCCCTCTTGAGGCTCTTCTTGAAACCCAATAAAATAAATCAGCTGTAGTTCACATTCTTACCATATACATTTTTCCTAAACACTTTAGAACAATTCCCGTTTTGTCATTCCTTTCTCTGTGTTTTATGTACTGGCCTGTAGGTTAATAAAACATAACAGTTTGGAGATAAATGCAGAGTCATGATGAAAAGCCTCGTGCCCCCTTTTCCTCAACAAATATTAACATTTCTTTTCAACATGTCACTATTTACAACATAAACAGTTCAGGAAAACATAAGAAGGCACTAAGTATATAAATGATATTTTAATCTAAAAATGAATGGCATGTGATTGACTTTTAGATCCAACATTTGATCATTCATTCATTCATTTTCCAATCCGCTTCATCCCTTTCGGGGTCACGGGGTTGCTGGAGCCTAACCCGGCTACTCATGGGCGAAGGCAGGGGACACCCCTGGACTGGTCGCCAGTCTGTCGCAGGGGCCACAATCACACACCCATGCACACTCACATTCACACCTAGGGACAATTTAGAGTAACCAATTAACCTATGAAGCATGTTTTTGGACGGTGGGAGGAAGCCGGAGTACCCGGAGAAAGCCCACGCATGCACGGGGAGAACATGCAAACTCCACACAGAAAGGTCCCTCAGCCAGGACTTGAACCGGGAACCTTCTTGCTGTGAGGCAGGAGCGCCACCGTGCAGCCACATTTGATCATAGTTTGCTAAATAAGTTTTTCTTAGTTATCACAGTAATTGGTAATGAACACAAGAAATTTATGTTTAATAATACTATTGTTGCTTTTTTTTTCTTCTTTTCTAAATCTAGTTTCTGTTTAACATTTCTGCAGTAGCAGAACCTCTACTAAACAATCTACTAAAACTACAAAAACAATCTGAAATCATAAAACACTTATCTGTGCATTTTCTACATCTGCAGCAGCTACTTTAATGAAATGTGATCAAAGATAACTATATACTCATGTGAAAGGCAGGCTTAGAAGTTGCCATGACGACACATGCACACTCAGAGGCAGCAGAAAGAATCAGTTATTTTATGTAAAAAGCTTTGCTGGGACAATCTGACTTCTAGATGTTATCAGATGACCTCGCACGCTTAGACTCTAGTATCTGTCTTGGTGCGTCATGAACCCGCATCCTTAACAAATAGTTTACATACTGCTTGGTGTCAGTTGAAACAATAAGCCTGTCTATTTGTAGACCAACATGCATTACGGTGTGGCTAAAGCAGCTGCACAAAGCTGAGCTCTGTCAGGAGGCTGGTGAAGATTACATTTGAAATATAAACTTGATGCGCTTTTGTAAAATGATCTAATTAATTTGTGGCAATGACACACCTGCATCTTCTTCAGAGTTATCCTCATTGGTGTGATCTTCTGCTTCTTTGTCCTCAGCTGCACCAACCTCCTCTTCATTGTCGTCGTCGTCTTCCTCTTCTTCTTCATTTTCAGTTTCCTTGTCATCTTCTTCTGCATCTTCGTCAGAATCCACTTCATTTTCGTCACTAGCTTCTGCTTCATCATCATCTTCGTTATTGGCAGCCTCTTCCTCAGCTGCTTCCTCGTTTTGCTCTACAGACTCCTCATCCTCTTCTTCTACAGCCTCTTCCTCATCCTTCCCTGCTTCCTCTTCCTCATCAGAAGTTTCCTCTTCCTCTTCATTGTCATCAGAGGCCTCCTCTTCCTCCTCCTCCTCCTCCTCCTCCTTCTGGTCATCATCAACAGTCTCCTCTTCTTCTTTTGCTTCAATTTCTTCGTCCTCCTGCTGCTCTTCTGCTTCCAACTCCTCTTCATCAGTCTCAGCTTCATCCTCTATCTCTTCAGTTAACTCTTCACCTGTTTTGGTGGCATCTTCAGACTCAGCTTCATCTTCTTCAGCATGCTGGTCATGGAGATCTTCCTCCTCTTCAGCCACATCCTGAGCACTCACTGCACCAGGAAGTTGGATCTGGGGTGAGCACAGGAGGACCAGCAGGAGCCCGACTGACCAGGCTCTCATTGGTGCCATTGTGAAAGATTTTAAACCCTCTGAACCTGAAAAGACACACATTTTCTTTACCTTTTTATGCAGTTCTTCTACCTTCAACTCAATCCAATGATCAGCTTGTAAAACCTTGAAAAATCACCTCTTGTCAGAATTGTAATAAACCTCCAGTCAAGTCAGGAATACGGTTGAGGTCCAAGCAGTAGACGAGGAAGAGGAGGCCCGTGTCCACCAGGGCAAGAGAGCAGCCTTGTCCTGGGAAGAGAAGACACAGTGGAAAATCAGTGTGTGTGCTGTGGCTGTGCAGCTGAGTGACAGAGCCACATGTCTGAGAGGAATGGGGCTTATGCCCTTAACACGGTGTATTAGGGGTGGAGAGGGTCTGAAGGGGGGGGGTGGGGGGGGGGCTAAAGAAAGTGTAAACAGACAGTGATGATTTGATTAGAAAAATGACCTGAAAACTGGTCTAAAAGTAAATCACTTAAGGGCAAATTGGGTTAATTATAAACTTGGAAAATAGAATTCATTATAAAACTATCGCCAGCAAAAGTTATCACACTTTAAGTTTATTTTATTAGGTAGACTTAAGTATACAAATTTTACTATAAACCATGTATGTGTAGAAAGTATAATAACTAAATATTTCTTCAGACTAAATTGGAACATTTTCAGTTTGTTATGTGTAAATAGTAGAAAAAGTAAAGTCTAGACCAAGAATACTTGTAGTACACTTAAATAGACTACTTTTTGCTAAGAGTACTGCAATAGTTTTAATCAAAAGGAGAGTATATGTGGAGAAAACAAAACAAAAGCAACTGAATTCCTAATAAGTTGTCATTTTTATAAATATTTTGTTTTTGTTTTTACATTTATAGGTTGTGCATGTCGCTCCTAAAACTAAATGTAATCTGTTGTCAAAAGTGCTTTCATTGTAGTAAAGTCGTTTCTGGTTATACTTTTATACACATTTAACATACAAGTTAAGTACTAAAAAAAGTTTTTTTTCTCTATTCTGTCTTGAAAAAGACTGCTAGCTCATATGTCACAGTCAGAAAAAAAATGAGTGTCAGAATGACAGATGAAGCTGATGCAAATAGAAAGAAATGGAGCACACACCATACAGTGTGCATTCTACCTTTTTCAACAATTTTTCTTTTTTGACTAAACCTATAAAGTCAGATGAAATTCACAGCTACGACCTCTGAAAGGCAGCATGGCTGTGCATGCTGTCATCATGCAGGGAGGTCAGTAAGGCAAAAAGTGATGACTCTGCCCCTTCAGTGAAAGGTGCTGCTCCCTGCAATTGACAGGTGGTTCAGCAAACTATTTAGAGTAAAGGCTCCTTCAATAGCTTGCCCCACTATGTGACCTTCAGAGGATCTCAGTGCACTCTGTAGTTCAGCACCACTATCTATAGCATGCCCTTCCCTGTTATGTATCAAAGTTTCTTTTCAAAGTTTCCAATTCTTTAAGCCTAAGTCCTGCCATTACTAACGAAACAGCTTTATAAACACATTTTCTTTTACTAATTTATTGAAGGACTACAAATACAACAGAAATTAAGAAGAGTCAAGGTTAGCACTTCTAAAAGACTAAAAGTCCAGTGAGAAAGCTTTAATGGATCCAATAAAAAAATTAGAAACCAGAAACACATTGAGGTCAAAATGTGTCATTAACAGAAGGCTGTACAAACACATTTATGTAAACTGCTAACTCATTAAAATGTAGAAAAGAAAAAAATACAAACATGTCATATTTTGATTTAATATAATGGAAAATAGTAATTTGTCTGTACAAAAGATGGATTTTATAAAATCTCTTCCATAAATATAGAGAAAATATAAATATCATATTTTCACGTGTGCAATGCCTTTAGATATAGTCAAACAATGTGCAGTCCATGTAAACTATAGCTAAATCACAATTCAAACTCACAGCTGTTCAAAAACATCATTATGATTCTATACATACATTTTACTGAATTGCTTCTAAAAGCCATTTTCTGAACTTTAATCCCTTTAGAGTCTTTATTATAATGATGCACATGAATGCTGGCAGCCTCCATTACAGGTTAACGATGTTTTCTATAAAAGCCGCTTTTGTAACCATTTCTCCTTTTGGTGAATTTTCTGTCGTCTGCTGCGTTGAATCGTGTTCAGCTAGATGTTAGCATCTGTGGGGGGAAAAAACAGAGAAATTAAGTTGGTGAGAATGCACTTTCCCCTTTACAGTTATGTATTTGCATTTTTTGATCACAATTTAGCCCAACAGAGCCAGAGTAATTAAAAGTTTTAAAGTTTTAAAATAACAACTTCATAAAGTGACAAAAAAGTCTGCTTCTTTTTAAAAAGGTGTATTGATTTCTTCTTCTACTTTGGAGTGTTTTTGAGCAAAGACAATCTGTTGAAGGTCTTTCAGTGGCTTCTCAGTCAGATAAAGGAGTTGTCTCTCAAACTCTTTTGCAAAGTTTTTACTTAGTATATGAAAAAGTGATTGAAAATGTGCTTTGGTGATCAGATAAGACTAGTTTCTGATCATTTCCATGGTAAATACTCTAAATGATTTAAAACGTGTAAAAAGAACAAATGGTCAATATTCCTCAAGATTTTTCCCAAGATGGAGCAGAATTCAGAGTTCCATTAATTTGTGATCCTTCTGAAGCTCTACAAATCATCATACCTTCACAATGAAATCTTATGTTAGTTTTGAAAAAGATTAACTGAATTTTTCTGAGTACTAGTCACAATTCTTTGCATAGCTTTGCCAGGAGTGTGACTTATACTCAGGTGCAACTTATCTGTGATTTCTGTGAGGTATGTGTATCAGCATTTGCTACTGACAGCAATGCAAAAGAAGCACTGCTCAGGCTTACTCTGGGCTTGATAGATTTGTTCCAAAACAACACAGAGGGCCGATAACTCAATGGATTTAGTGATTTGAAGTGATGTAGGAGTTTTGTTGGCTTGTTTGCATGTTCTTTATACGATAGTTGTCTGAATAATTCTTCATATGCTCTGCTAAAATACTACATTCTTCCTATGGTTCAAGAAGCCCATTCTGTTATGATTTGATGATGAAACATCAGTTCTAGTTTTGTGAAATAAATTCCTCCCAAAAGTGCAATTTATACTTATATATACACTTATATTTTATATACATATACTTATATTGAGACAATGATTTCTTTTCTTCTTTATTATGTATTTTTTTGCTGCTGCAACATATACTCTGGAGTGACTTATATTTAAAAAAATACTTCATGATTACCCTTTTTTTTCTTACATTCAATGAGTCAAAGTGTCATTAAAATCCAGTGGATTTCCAATTGTTTAATTATAAGCATTTCACTGAGGGATTAGGTTTTCTCATTCTGTCAAGCAAGTTTTGACATTTGTTTTCCATAAATATTTAAGAATCATTAAATAAAACTCTGTATTCCATTCTTATATTTTTTAAACTTTATTTTGAATTTACTTTATGTTTTAGGGTAAAAATCACATAAATTACGGTTTAAAAATATTTTACTTGAGTGATTTACATTTAATTTTTATGGAAAAATTGATTAAAAAATCTTAAATATAAGATTCTAACACCCTCAACCCCTTTATTAGCTGTTCTGTTGGCACTCTTCAACGTGGAGTAATACCTCTGAAAGAAGGTGGCGGCCGTGGATGCTTGAAAGTGCTGCTTTGTGCTAAAGTTTCCACAATCCAGCTGAGAGCCTTTGAGCAATATTCCATCTGAAAACAAGAAGTGTGAGAAGAGTTCATGAGAAACCTGAAACTACCAGATCCTCTCTGGTTTTTTTAATCACATTGAAGGAAATAGCTTTTTTGCTCAATAATTTAAATTAATATAATTAAAAACAGACCCCAATTAGTCTAGCATTGTTTTGGATTTACAGGTAACTTTATTGAGAATTATGTATGAGGTTTCCATGGGAGTTGAAAAATCTTAAACTTGTTTGTAACGACTAAATATTGATGCTTATGTGTGTACTACACTCCCTTGTGGTAAAATATAGCATTGCAGCTGGTTGCTGGTTTGCGTTAGGGAGATTTTAAAGCCATCTTGTTTTAACCAGGATGGTACTGTCTTTGTGCCGACAAAGAGATGACTAATGCAGGAAGTGGACATTTTACATATACATATGTGTACATATTAGTGTTTTCCTTAAATTCCAACTTCAGAATAGTAATATTTACTGATTTGTTTTCTCAATCTTTCAGATTTATTTAACCCTATATAACCATTTGTATCACATCTGATATGCATTTCAGGACTCGAAAATATTTTTTTACAACTTGGCCCATGTTTTCTGTCCCGTAGTGGATTAACATTCCACTAGGGGCAGTAGAAGGACTTTTTCTGCTCATTTCAAAATGGCTGCCTCCGTGAAATATCAAACACACTTTTGGCGGGAAAATATTTAGCTAATTTTCAAACTTTATTGTGAGAATAACTCATCTGTTATTTATCTTTTTAAATGACCACTTGCTGAATTGAAAGAATGTGAAATTTGTTGATAGTTAATTTGTCATAATACAGTCGCACCAAATTAAAAATGTGTGGATCAAATATTTGACATTGGGTAAATAAGGTGTCTTTTTTCCTTACCATTTATGTCAACATTATTACATTTTTAACTAAAACTATTGTGAGCAAAAACTTACTAAGTCACCCAACATGTCATAATTGATACCATCTATAGGCTATCTCATTAAGAAAAAGAAAAAAAAAAGATTTTTTTATCAATTGTAAAAGAAAAAAAAAGCTTTTTTGTCAATTATTTAATAGAGTTAGGTTCAAACAGCTTAAACTGAAGAGAAATTGAGATGTTCTTGCTACTTGGAGACTTCTACCTCACATCGATTGAAGGGTTTTTTGAGAACCTGCTGGAAGTCATCAAGTTACTTGTTACCCTCACTAGAACATCTATCAGAAATGTTGTTCAGGTCAATGTTTATGGTGCCCAAAATGTGGGTTGTTTTGGTCACATGAAGCTGTGACCAAAACATTAGCATGACAACAGCAGCATGACACAGCAGCTGGTTCTTGGTATCTCTAATAGAGGGGCGTTTTGAGAAAAGTCTGGACGACGCTACGAAAAAGGGAATTTCACTCAAATTTAAGCAATTTAGCAATGTAGTCTGAGACAGAGGAACGGAAGCAGGGAAAAAATAACTTTGGGTTTACATCATTCTCCAGAGATCTTAGTCTGTGTTCAAGGTCTTTGGTTTCAGCCACATTTTTCTGAATCCCATCCATTCTAAAGAAAAAAAGAAGATATGATCATTGTTTCAAATCAAACACTATTATTATACTAAAAAGCAGTGTGCTCACTTGGCAGAGATCTGCATCAATCTCTCTGAATCGCTTTTTTTCTGAGTCTTCTTCTGAGTTGTCAGGAAGTCCTCTTTCTGAATGGTTTCCCAGGTTGTTAGCTTGTTTGCTTCTTTCCCTTTCAGCTCTAAGACTATAAATAAAAACACACAAGCGTTTTAAAAAGTTGAGGTTAAAAGCATAAAAACCAAAATAACATTAAAAAGTTCAGCTTATTGCTTTGATTAGTTGCTGAGATAGAAAATCATGAAGTTGACTTTAAAAGCAGATCTTTTTACCAAAGTGGCGAACTTTGACAGATGGAACTTTGCGAATAACCCTTTTGATAAAGAGGTTGATGTGAGAAATAATGATGAAGGGAGGAGCCAAACACGGCCGAAAATGGTAAGCGACAATCAGGTTGTAGCGCTGAAACTTCCAGTAGATGTCGCTGTTTGCCTGCACTTCAGAGAAGGTGTGACTGAGGTGACAGAGAGAGGAGAGTTGATTGAAATATCACAACATTTAGCATGGAACTGAAGGACAACATCCGGCTTGTTTACCTAAACATGGCGATAAGCAGGTTTATGAGCAGGATGTTGGTCACTAGGAGATAAATGACCAGCAGAACCACAACTACCCAGTTGCTGTCCTCAGCTCTGCATGGCTCTGAACCACTGTCAATCATTGTCATGTTGGAGGTACATTCCAAATCCCATTTTTTTCCAGCTGGGAGAAAAAAAATAATAATATAAGAAAAAGATATTTTGTTTCCAATCACTCAAATTATAAATGTAGCAAAAAAAAAAAAAAAAGAAGTAGAAAATGCTCACAATCAATCTCCTCCACTGGAATCTGTCCAAAGATGTGCAGGTATGGTCTGTAGAAAACTCTGCGAAAGATCCGATCAGGATTGGAGTCGTAAGAATAAATCAAAGCCTGATTGGCTACTCCATATGCAATGAGCCATACCCCCAGGAAGAAAAGGAAGAAGAAGACGTCCTTCACCTAAACCACAAAGATAGTTATTCATTCATTCATTTTCCAATCCGCTTTATCCCTTTCGGGGTCACGGGGTTGCCGGAGCCTAACCCGGCTACTCATGGGCGAAGGCAGGGTACACCCCTGGACTGGTCGCCAGTCTGTCGCAGGGGCCACAATCACACACCCATGCACACTCACATTCACACCTAGGGACAATTTGGAGTAACCAATTAACCTATGAAGCATGTTTTTGGACGGTGGGAGGAAGCCGGAGTCCCCGGAGAAAACCCACGCATGCACGGAGAGAACATGCAAACTCCACACAGAAAGGTCCCCCAGCCAGGACTTGAACCGGGAACCTTCATGCTGTGAGGCAGGAGCGCTAACCACTGCGCCACCGTGCAGCCCAAAGATAGTTATTAAAAACTAAATGCCTTTACAAACACCTAACATTTGACAGTGTTATTTAAAGCAGTAGTTAAAATGGAGTTAGAAATTTCAACAAAATTATTTGCATTTCATTAAATATACCTATAACATGGTCCGGGTGACTACTCATTTCTGATTGGCTGCTGGGTGTGGATTACAAAGTGATAATCCACAGTGATAACGCACACCTAAAAAAGAAGTTCCAGTGACATAGCGCAAATGTTCTGCATCACTGCGCAGGCTTCTTTAAAACAAACTTTTGCTTAATTATCTGGAACAAAAATGAGCGGCGAACTTTCTCTCTGATCTAATGCTTTATTGAACCTATTGTCGCGATCAGCATATATGTCGCTTTCCTTTGCTGCTGCAGACGAGGTCAGTCCCGGCTCAGCGGCATATTGTCATGTTACAGTGACAACACGCTGCTTCACGTATTAAATTGTCCACCTTTTGTAAAAAAAGCGATTTGAACTGAATAGAATAACAGCAATAAAGTACTAAAAATCCATTGAATATTTATTTATTGTGTAAGTGGCAATGGCATAAGCTGGATAATGCCCCTTCGAAGTGTGCATTATAAAAGTACGTTTGTGAAAGCAAACGTACTCCGCTTCGCATCATTGGGTTCAGGTTTCCAGAAAGTCTGTTAACTTCTTACTATGTACACTTCATCGAACATTACCCTTTACTTATTTTCATGTTTTTTTTTTCAAGTTTATACCATTTCAATAAAGGATCATTTTTTTCCCTTTTTTGTAGCTTTTGTCATCTGTTGTATGGCAAAAATTTCCGAGAATAAATTATGACATTTAAATCACAGCACAGTGGCATTTTGGGATATGTACTGACTGTAAGCACAAGCACAAGAAAGTCAATCAAGTTCTTTTTTTTCATGGTTTATAGTGCTTTCTTGAATCTATTAAAATCATTTTGTGCTGTTAATGATACATGACTGCAAACATAAATTTGAAGCTTAGTGTCTTCAAGCTTTCGATTAATCTATGTTTTTGACTAATCCCAAAAAGAACAAACCAACTATTTTTAAATGAAGCCACAAATCACCTCAGTTTTAGACATAAAACCCAATTTCTATTATTTGACTCCCAAATATTTAATGCTACCTGCTAAAACCCATTAAAATGTATATATTTTAAACCTATTTTTATATGTTTTGTGGAAAATGAACAGTAAAAAAGCCCTGTTTATGCACATAGATGCATCTTACCATCTTCCCAACGATGATGATTTTTGGTCCCAGTTGCTTATGAATGGCAAAGATGTGAATGAGGCGAAGAGTGAAGACCATGTAATCCACGCACAGGACTTCTCTGCCAAACTCGTATGAACCTTTATGCATCCTACAATTAACAAAGCAGAAAACAAAAGCTCATACAAATCCTGATATGGATCTGTTAAATAAATAAATAAATAAATAAATAAATAAATAAAGGAAACCATTTTGCACTGAGGAAGGTTTTTGTATCAATCCGCTGTAAAACGTCTTATGTATTGAGATGCTAAAGCTTGTATATTTTGATAAATTGTTGAGAATGTCACTGCTAAAATAAAATAAAAAAATAAGGACATGTACAGTGAAAATCCCAGCCTGGAGAGAAATGATGGTGACAATATTTGTGTTTATGAAAGCCTTTCCCCACTTTTGAGAACAATAATCTCAGATTTTCACACGCATTTCTTCATTTGTGTTAGCAATAGGGCTGTTAACATTAATGCATTAACGCACATGATTAATTAAAAAAAATTACCACATTAATTATCTTTAACGCAAATTAATTACACGTCAGATGCGAACGTCTTCCTCTTCGGTTCGAGTTACTAGCAAAGATGCTGTCCCAGCGTCCCATTGATGGGCCAAAAAGTGGTTATTGCGTGGGGAGTATTTGATTGTCGCACCTGCAGATCAGTCCTATGATGAACATGGTTATGGCGACAATGTCGATTTTATTCCACACGTCCTGAATGTAGCGTCTGAGCCTTTGGCGCCAAGTCATCGTCCCCAAAAAGGCCGTCTGTCATGGAGGGAGAAAAGATAAGAAATCCATCGACTGCTCAAAGCTTTGCTGATGTGCAGGTTACTTCTTCTGAACTATTCACGGCTTCATTGATGCATCTATGTTTTTTCTAGTCTGAGAAAATAAAGACATCAGCTCACTCACCTCCCTAATCTCCTCACACACAATGGTGAATACCCAGAAGTACAACACATACTCTGAGACTGCTGGGCCCACGGGAGGCGGCGGCTTGAAGTCCACCAGCAGCACATAGGCAAAAAGCACCAGGAAGAGGAAGTACATCAGGACGTTGCCCAAAAATGAGGTGACGGGCGCAAACCAGAACTGACGCCAGCGTGAGACGATGTAGGGACGTGGCGGCGGTCTGAAAGGAGTGTCTTTAGCTGAACATGGATACAAGGATGTTAAGGGATTATAGACTTTAAAAATTAATATTTTCTGAAATCCACCCCGAGCTCTGATGGTTTATGAAGTATTCACCATTAAGCATGGGTGTTGAAGGAGTGGTTGGACCCTGATCCTTAGAGTCTCTGAGAAAGAAAAACGTACTTAATCAGCACAGTCAAGAGTTCCAAAACATCTTCTCACTATTTGGTTATAATGTGACACGAAACAGTGTGTATAAAATTATTTACATGTGTTTTAAGTCAGGGTAAGAGAACACAGTGGTTCCATAGTCATAGTTGCTGTCCAGCTGATCCTCAATGGGCTTCCCTTCATCATCTTCTTGCTTGTCATCTTGTTCCTCTGGCTTTCTATGTGAAAGAGAATATCAAAAACTATTTAAAAATAACTGAAAGAAAGGAAACATCTGAATTCTGCAGATTTTACCTAAAGCAAATGAGGTTTGTGTAGCAGAGGATGGGGCAAAAGAAAGTCAGCAGCAGTTTCCACACCTCTGTGCTCCTTTTCATGTCTCCCCACCAGATCTGGGACAGGAGAGACTGAAAAAAACATTACGATCATTTAAACCACAGGTTCTTTCCAGTGTACAGTGTTCCATCGCTTTTTGGTGGGGTTATTTTTTCAAGCAGAGTGCTTTCTTTACAGAAGGTGCACCACAGGGGAGATTGACAAGGTCTACAGCCAATCAGGACGCAGAACACAGTTCATAAAAAAAAAAAAAAAAAAAAAAAAACATGCAAAAAAAATTCCCAAAAATGGCAAGACGGTGAAAAGTGAACTGCAATCCGCTGTAAGTTGCATCAATTTACACTGAAGCAGATGTAGATTTAGTTCTGTTAAAAAAACAAAACAAAAAAGCCTAGTGGTTACTTCGTAAACTGATCTGCAAGTTTTGTTTTCAAATGAGTCCTAATGAAATTAAACAATTGAGATGCAAGTTTGTTCCCATTATTTTTTTATTTCCATTAGAGCGTTTGATCATATGTCACGGTGGTGTGTGAACTCACTCACTATCCACATTTTAATTTAAAATATGGCTTCTTTTTGCAGTAAAACGGTGATGCGGATGATAATTGGAAGAACTAGTGAAACCAAGATGGCTTTTTAGTAGTAGAGTTCTCCTAATACTCCTAATTTTAGGGTTAGAGTTCAGTATTTTACCTAAAAAAATAAAGAAATGGACCCTTCCATAGCCATGATTATTCAGCTCCCATTTATCTGACTTTAAGCAATGATTCGACTAAAAACATATCCTAAAAACAAAAAATGCATGGAAAAATCCTTGAATCCTTAAAAAAACTTACAGCACATTTTTGTGGACTTCAGATCCTTTGATGTAGCTGTAAAAGAGGTTGAATGTTAAAAATAATGGTGCACAACAAACCTGTACGCCATCATGGCTGAAGAAAAGTCTTGTATCAGCGCCCATGCCCATCTGTAAGCAGGTTGTGCCACCCCATACAGGAGATTCCTTAATCAGAAGGGTAAAAGCACGATTCTCATCGCTGCGGTAACAGGTCCTGAAGATATCTGAGACACAAAAAGGTGCATCATGGGAAGATAAGTTAATAATAATAATAATAATAATAATAATAATAATAATGATGATACATTTTATTTATATGGCACCTTTCTTGACACTCAAGGTCGCCTCACAATACATAGGATAATTAAAAGCATCAAAACATTATAGTGGAAGTGAACCTACAGTCCAGTAAGTGAAGGCCATGTGCAACAGCAGACCGACTTCTTGTTCAACTCAATTTGGTCAAACTGTCTTGGATTTGAACTGGTAAGCTGAACGTTTATTGATAACGTTGCAAATGTTATCTTATCTTATCATTATGTTATTGATGAGTGGCTTGCAGGATCTCTGCAGTGCTCGTTGATGAAGCCATCGATATCCCTGCAGCTGTCCACTTCCAGTAATTTCTTCCTCAATGAAAGATGTCTTCCAAATCTGTGTAAAGCTTTTTCTCGTTAATTTATTCCTTTTCTTTCTCGTAAATTTACGGCTTTAAAACACATGCATTTACGAGGAAAAAAAGACATACATTTAGCCTATGACTTTTAAAGTTGTAAATGTATGATTTGATTCTCATAATGTAAAAGTTATGGCTTTTTTGATTAAATTCATAACTTTCAAGTCGTAATTAAAAAAAACAAAACTTTTTTTGTTTGTAAGCTGGCCCTAATATTTCATCTTAAACTGCAACTCATTGAAGCTGCTAAGCTAAAACTTCCTGACATTCCAGTAATTTTACACTTTATTATAAGAGGTTGGCTTTCACTCACCAAGTGCCAGATTCTCAAAGCTCTGAGCCATCTCCTTCAGGGCCAGTTCGCCTTCAGTCTCCGTCTCCAGCTTGGACATTTCTCTTAACATTTTACAACCACTAAGAGCGCTCAGCACTGACTCACCTGCCTGAGAGAAGCACAGTAGAGGTGAGGGCTATGAAGGGTTCGTAACATATCGCCAATGTGCTCTTAAGCTTAAGCATTACCATCTCCCAGAAGAAGGTGGCCATCTCATTCCGTTTCTGGAGGATAGCCCAGATGAAGAGTGAAGCCCAGGGATAGAGGCAACGCTTCTCCCTGTACTCGCTCTCCCCAACTAGAAGCTTAGCAGCTTGCTGAGACACATTACGAATAATATTTTGCTGAGTAAATCAAGCTTGACTGTTGTAGAAGAAAATATTAACATATAGACTACCTTGAGGGCTCTTCTTCTGGATGAGAAATGCTTCAAATTCAATATATCATAGTAGAACGGCTGGCAGACATCACCAAGAAGCATATCCAGGACACCAGACACCTGAAGAATATTTAAGGATTTTTAAAATTTTAACTTAAACAGATGAATGTAGCTAAATATCAAAAATATATTTACCTCGAAAAGAGTTACTTTCATCACTGGTTTGCTCTGATCAGACTTTGTTGGTTGGTTTGGTGAATCTGGCTGGCTGTCTTGAGCAGGCACAGGGGCTGTAGTTCCTTGGCGCATCAATAGGTGGCGCTCAAGTAGCTGGTATAAGAGCGTTACAGAGGGAACAGACTGGTAGAGCTTTTCCAGCTTTTTGTAAGTCAAGTAACTCCGGATGTCGAAGCCATTCTCCGTAAAAAGTCGTACAAAGTGAGGCTTATCGTTGATCAGGGCATTCGTCATTGAGTCTTTCAAGTCCTTATCCTGTTAGACCAGATTAAAAAAAAACAAAAGGATAATTTCTCTGGGCCAACCAGATATAAAATACCTGTGATAAAATACCAAAAGGTCAAATGATCTAAGGTTTGTGCGAATCCTTTTTAATAATCACACTGATGGTTTCTTCTTACTTTCCAGAGGATGTCTCCATTGAAAAGTTCACTCCTGGCGATGTCAACTCTGTTCCATGTGACCGCTAACCTGAGCTCCTCGTTGTAAGGACTGTCATCAACAGACACACGCTGCTTACTTGCTACAATAAAACCAACGCAAAGTTAATTAAATAACATTTTTGAAAATAAATACAAAAAATAAGGTGAGACAGGGAAAGTGTAACAATCCTGTCGATAAACAGTTTATAAAATGTACTGCACAGGTTAGTTTTTTTGTACCTCTCACCAACGCTTTGAGCAGCACTGTGTCAAAGTCATTCAGCCCCTCTTGCGCTTCATGGTAAACCGTAATCAGGTCTTTATTTTGGTAGATTCTCAGAGTCTGGACTCAAAATATATTATAAAAAAGAAAGAAAAATATAATTCTTAGAATAAAACATTAATTTAAAAAATGCATGAAGAAGTTGAATTTAAGGATTTATCAAATGCCATTAGTCTATTGAAAGCTTAGAAAGTAGTGCTCATTTAAGAAAATGAACCCATTCTTTAACAGAAATTGTATAAAAACACAAAGATTTTACCGCCTCACTCAATGAAAATCGTGTTTTTGGTGTTTTTCTTGTAACATTTTTCTCATGATGCAGGACATATTTAAAGAAGATTAAGCTTAAAATTGTGTTTGAGTATTTCTTTATTCAAACCGTTATGAATCAGGAGCGGACGAAAAAAGTGCTGAAAAAGCTTGCAGCGGCGACGTTGAAGCTACAATTGGCGAGCCACAAGCTCCCTGCACCATTCCATTTTGAAGAATCCACTTGCAGGCGACTAGATCAATGATTCCTCGTCTGAGCTGGATAGCTCCAGTATTGCTCACCATTATTGTTGCATGTTAAATTGGGGGTGTGAGGGGCTGAAAGCTAGCAGGAGAGAGTGTAAACAGATGGATGATGGGAAATGGGGACAGGCTTACCCTGGGCTCACACTGCATGTGAACGCCTGAGCGCTCTAGCCACGGTGGTTAACTCACACCGACTGCGGTTTGCTAGCGGGTCTGCTGCAGACAGCCTATGCTGCAAACCTCGCGGACCTCTGAACTCACGTAGGTTCACGCGAGAACCCGCCATTTAAATATGACGTCACAGAGGAAAAATAGGTTTTATTGTGAAAAATGCACCGGATGTACTTCACATTCGCTCGCATGGTTTCTGGTTCATGACATCAATTGCTCCAACTTCACAATTAAGTACTACAGATACGCTCCGGCTTCGGGAACATTTTGAAATCAACTAAACGAATACGGAGCGCCGCAGAGGTCGGACCACAGAGGCCAGACCGGATGCATGTTATATACATGTTGTTTCATGCTACGCAAAGACTCCGGCGTCCGCACCGGAGCCGGACTGCATGCGGTGTAAGCCCGGGGTGACTCCACACCAACAGTCCTAATTCTAATTAACTCCTGCTGCTCTGCAGAAATTATGTCCTAGAAAACGGCACAGGTTTTTTTATTTCGGCTAAAAACTGCAAAATCATAACTAAAAGACCACTGGGAACGCTTCTACAGAGATAAAAGGTACCTAGAGGGGAACTTTAAATAGCATTTGGTATATAGAAACTATAGAAAATTTGTCCTCTCTTTTAGAAAATGTGTCCTCAACTGTATTATGGGGCGCCAAATGTAAAAAAACTCACCTCATGAAAATGATTTCACAACTTTACCACATTTAAACATTTCTTTTCATATGTGCTGCATTTATATCACATTTTGTCAGTATTTATCACAAATAAAGGCATTATCTGTTATTTGAGGATATGTACTTTTAAATGCTAAATTTAAATCTAAACATTGATTATAAATATTAAATATGAATGCAAATATATATGTAAACTGTAAATGGCAAATGTAAAGTTAAATATAAATATTAAATGTAAATGTTATATCTAAACACATATCTAAATCCTAAATATAATTGTAAATGTGAAATGTAAATGTCATATCTAAATGCATACCTAAATGTTAAACCTAAATGTTAAATGTTAAATCTAAATATTAAATGTCAAATCTAAATGTTAAATCTAAATGTAAATATAAATGTAAATGTTAAAAATAAATATCAAACATATATCTAAATGGTAAATCTAAATGTTAAATCTAAATAATAAATCTGAAAATTAAATGTAAATGTTAACTGTAAATGTTAAATGTAAATGTTTAATCTAAATGTAAATGTTTAATCTAAATGTAAATGTTAAAAATAAAAATGAAATATACATCTAAATGTCAAATGTAAATGTTAAATCCAAATCTTAAATGTAAATGATAAATGTTAAATTTAAATGTTAAATGTAAACGTAAATCTAAATGTTCCGCCTAAATGTTAAATATAAATGTTGACTTTAAATGTTTGGGATATATGCTAATGTGACCACGCCCCTCACCGCTAGGAACAGTCCAAATTCACAGAGGGAAGTTTAGTCAGAAATGGCAAACTCATTGAGACCTGAGGATATTGAAAGGGCTGTTGTCTCTGGAGTGCGAGCTGCATTGCAAGGTGTCCTTGCACCTACACCTGCTGCTGCAAACCTGGTAAGTAGAAAAAATAAAATAAAAAAGTTCTACAATACTATTTTTTGCAAGCAAATTTTTAGCTAGCTATATAGCTAGTCTTTTCAAGCTAGTATTTGGTTTTGGCTAACAATATGCTAACGTTATTAAGGCATTTTCTGACATGACAGTGTTGCTAAATGATAAATAATAGAACATATTTCTGAGTACGCATGTTATGTATGTCTGTGGTACTTTCGTGGCACTTTATCACACCGTAATTCTGTCCGTTTTTGTTTTTTCTTTTGTGTGTGTGTGTGTGGGGGGGGTATTTTTCTTCCTCTTCTATCTCGCGCTTTAGCATTTCACTTTTATTCCTGCATATGTGGCTGAACTTGTAGATGCTATTGGTGGGGGTACTGTGTTAACCTGTGGTGGGTGATAATATCAAAACAGTGACATGAGTGTTTTGTTATGTTTTAAAATTCAGTTATTAAAAAAAGAAAAATTGTCCGCTAGCTTGATGCTAACATAAAATTGAATTTCCCGTAGGGCTGCTAATGCTAACGCACGGTCGTACTAAACATACACTGGGAATAAATGAACAGCTTGTCTCACAGGCATGAATTTTCAAAAGACTTTTAAGAAGATATTTTTTAAAGCAACAATTTGTGAGGTAAAACACTGTTTTGTCTTGTTTTTGTCTGTCTCAAATCTTCTGGAATAAAGTGAAATGTTAAAGCGCGAGATAGAAGACGAAGAAAAATACCACACACACACACACACACACACACACACACACACACACACACACAC
>BSAI01000012.1:15302890-15337745 GCA_036245035.1 Adrianichthys oophorus | reverse complement strand
ACACACACACACACACACACACACACACACACACACACACACACACAAAAGAAAACAAAACAAAAAAGGACAGAATTACGGTGTGATAAAGTGCCATGAAAGTTTTTTACATTTGGCGCCCCATACTGTATCAGTTGTGTTAATGATAATTTAGGTTACTTTACTTGACTTTTTCACTTTGTAACCTATTTCTATGAAGCCTGACTAATAGAAAAGTAAATGACAGAGCAAACTTTTACAACAAAAACTGTTTTAAACAAAAGGAGACAGAAATTATTCCAACAAAGATTGGTTTTAAAATTCAAAAATGGCCTCAAAACTGTGACTAAAACAGGTAAATAAACTCAAGAGTAAGTTTGAAACAATCAAACTTAAACATGTATTAAACAAGTGAGTTAAATAAGCTCACTGAATAGAACATGAACAAATAGAAAACACAGAAACGCAGGGCGCTGCATTTGGAAACCAAGTTCAACCAAAAGAAACCCACCTGTTCTACGACTTTGTTCGTGTCTTTTTCATTTGGGAAGTATTTATTAACCCGATCTGCCACCTTCTCTTTCAGGTCCACCATAGGACTGAGGTCGCTATCAGCCTCCATTGGAGACTGGACCACTGAGGATGAGGACAGGTTCTCCACCACATCGCTGAGGAAGTCTGCCAGGCCTCCAGACCCAGCCAACACCAGCCAGGGCATGGAGTTCTTCAGCGAGAGATCCATTCTCTAACAGGATGATACCAGGGAAAACATTTTATGAAAGGACTCAGATCTTTTTCCAGAAAAAAAGAACAAAAAATCAAAATCCTACCTTAAGCATACTGGCATCTCCTGATATCAGCATACAAAGAACAGGAACATTGATTCCACTTTCTGTTAAAAAAGAAAAATGTAACTTTGAGTTTAAAATGAGACAAAACAGACAGACATTTTGGAAAACATGTGCATGACTTCACATGAAATAGACGAGTCTAACATTCCTGTGTCGACTTGCCTCGACTTCTACCCGACCCCGCATGCCTTCAGATTCAAGAATACCTTGAACCTTTGAAGAAATCACTCGTATACATCTCATCTTGCCCAGAAATCTTTGGTTTATGGTAGGCCCTCCTCTTGCCAGTACTGAATTTCTTCACACAAACAAAATGAGCATCAAATCATGCAGCTCCTCAAAAGACCACTAGAAGTGAGGTGCAGCTGTGTAACAGTCTATATAATGGAATATCAAGTTCACAGATATGTTATGGAAATTGGAGGAATGTCAAAATAACTTTGTTAGCCAGAATGGGGAACAGATTGGCAGCAGCCAACCAGAAGCTGCCCAAAGACAGATCAGCAAAGCTTTGCTTGAAACCACAATCTGGTTTCAGTTCAATGAGTTCCTCTTGCTTCTGTAAAGTTGTGCTTCTTCCAGTAACTGAAGTGAAGTGAAATTTAGAATCCTAAAGTTTTGTGCTTTTGTCTTCTGGAGTACATTGGTTTTCAGAGGTAATCCCATGACGGTTAATCTGATTAGATCAACAAAAAGTATAAAAAGGTCCAATCTCACTGATTTTTACTGGACTATTTTAATTTAGTGCACGACAACGACAAAATGACAGCTTCAAGATGTGAAAAAACAGGAAAATATTGTAAGTATTTTACTTGATAGTAGACTGTTGGAAAAAAAAAAGTGATATAAATAATTCAAAATATTTCTGATGCACCTAACGATCTCTTGTGATGCAAACTGTTTTAACATAGAAACAGTCTAGCTTTAAGTTTCTTTTGAGAATGTTTTGCTTTATTTCATATTCATAGCAATTTTAAGAAAGACTGACATGTATTTAAATCATTCTAATGATGTTATTTGAACTTTCACATATTCAGGGGCATGTTTTTTGAATGGCAGGTGAACCCAACTGAGCTTCAAAGTTAATTTTGTCCCACCCAACATTATCACATGTGTCTTGCAGGATGGATCGCTCCTTACCCTGAATTCCAGTGGGCTGGTGGGAAATGTGGTCCTCTAGTTTGGCTCTATAGCTTATTTCCCCTCCTCTGCGGCCTACAGTCCCATCATCCACCAGCAGAAATGCCTGGTAGTTGTTGTCCAAGCAGCAGGAATCTATTGGAGAGTTCCTGATATCATAACTGGCTGGATAGCTGCCCTGCAAAAAACAACATTTGTTTTAGGTTTATCAAACAAAGCATTTTTTGTCCACTCCGCTCAATGGGAGAAAAACTTTTCTTGTTGTTTGCTATAATGCTAATGAGTAAATTCCTGCACAACCTCAGGGTTGATAAGATGCTCGTTGTTGTAGACCAAGCCCCATGATGTAATGCCAACCGCCACCACCTTGTTGGAGGAACCTGAAGAAGCAGCAGTGGCATGATCCCTCACTGCTTCACCCACACACTTGCCAACCCCTTCACGCAAACCCTCTGTTATTATCCACGCTCCTGTGAGGAAAAAAAAAAATTACGTTCATTTACTTTAAATGGTGGAAACCACAAAAAAGTACAACAGTACACATTCAAAGTTCTAGAAAGACGTCTGACTACTAAAGAAACACAGAGACGTAAAAATGTAGACCGTTTTTCAAAAGTACTAAACTAAAATAACAAAGTCAAAACAATTTTAAAAATACAAAAAACCCTTTTAAAGTAAACATTGTATTTCTAAAACCATTTTGCTAAAACTTGGGAGAAGCATTGACACTTCCCAGCCCGCTTCAGGAATTTGTATGTTGTAAGACACTTCAGCAGTAGGGTTGGGCAGTGGCACAAAAACACATGCATGCTTTCTATTCTCTTTAGATGGTTCCAAAACATATTACATTTTAAAAAAAAAGTGACTGTGATGTGAAAGTGTAGTTTCGACTGTAAGTTTGACCCAATGAGGTCTTTGTGAAGTAAAACAAAAAAGAACTAAACAAAAAATAAGCTGATTCACAAGAACATTATGCAGAAAAGCTAAGTGACAATACCTGTTTTTGCATTTTATACTTTGTATTCGATTCGTTTTAGTTTTTTTTAATGGGGACAATTTTGTGTGTCAGCTGGCTTGGCCACTTCAAGACCAGCACATGCTCCGTTTCATTAGTCGGCTCTTCTGAACAAACAGGTTCCTACAAGCCCAGATCTTGAAACATGTGCCATAGTGTATACCTGTGTGTTTTCAGGGCGTGTTGTTGCAGAGGTTTGTGCTGAGAGAACAGCCTGTGACCTCACCTAACCGGAAATCACTATCGTGGAGTGCCACCTGTGCATGGTGCAGTCATAGAGGAAATGGCTATTGTGGTGTTAAATTAGAATGGGGACCCAGGAGGCTCGTGTAGTGCAGAGGGGCTGGATTTCATAACAGCAGGACAACCCTCAGCACCTTTCTCCCATTATTTGTGCACTTAGGAACTCCTCTTGATAATTATAATTTTAGAAAGTCTTCAATTCTATGTGCTGCTTTTGTAAAGGCTGAAAATACACAACAAAAGCTTACAGGAAACAACAGTTACACAACATGCAAATCTAATCACAACAACTACATACACAGTTGTATATTAAGGCTGAGAGAATAGGTTATGTCACTTTGAAGATCACCTTCTATTATAAAATGTTCTACTGCACCAAAGGAAACAAGGAATTTCTGTCTACCCTTAGCAAAAAAGTAAGTAATCTATACTAAAGTGAGACAGTATACTTACAGTTTACATTTTATATACTACCATAAACTTAAATTGTTCCAATTTAGTCTGAAGAAGTTTTCAATTGGTCTGATCTATAGTATACTTGCTATCCTTATACTCAAGTGTACTTTTTCTGCTTAGGGTACGGATGTTAGTATTGCTTTATTTCTGCTCTATAATAAAACACATTTTAATATATGGAATTTTCTAAGAAATAAAACAAAACTAGGGATCCCCACCAGACCACTTTTGTTTTGCAGATGTTGATTTGCAGAATGCTTGCTTGAACTTTGGGAAAAGGCAAACAAGAAACACTGGGCTTTAAAAAAAAAAAAAAAAAAATGAGTGTCTGGGATCACTTGTAAGAGGCCCAGTGGAATGAACCTAAAGAATGTAAGGGACATGTATCTTGAATGAGTAAAAGATAAATACAGAAATCAAAACTCCTCAAAGGTGAATTCAAAGAAGCACAAAATGTCTCTTCAATAAAAGCTTAACTGTAAGGAAATGAAGGTGGTATAGTAAAGAATAATAACTAGAAGTTGCTTTAATGGTGTAAAGTTTCCAGGCAGTTTGGTTCTCTCTCTAGAGTGCAGTGTGAATGCAAACCAGACCAAATAAATATGTAAAATGTCTGCTATTCCTACCCAGCAGAACAAACTCAAAACAACAGCTATAGATAATTTTTTTAAAAACTGATTTCATTGTTCACCATAGATGCAGCTTTTGACTGAATTTCTAGAATTCAGCAGTACTTACAAATAAAACAAGATAATAAGCTATGGACACTTTTACAACAGTTTGACAGTTTCTGGTTGGCTTAAAAAAAGATTATTGGAAATAAGTCAATACATTGGTAACGGCAAGGAATAAATAAGTGAAAACCGTCAAAATGGAATTAAGTAATAAAACTGCGTGAAAACTTAGAAATGTAGCTTTGTTTTTTAAAACTAAGAGACCCTTTAAGGAAACATATGCATATAAGGCCTATTTTATCAAAAACAAAAAATAAATAATAACTGAAAGCAATAATGAGATTTGATTGTTTGGTGCTCTTTTACATCAGTCATTATTCTACAACAAATGGGCTTTTTTTCATAAAGATACATCATAAATCACCTATATAGCAAATTGAAACAGATTGATGTGAAATAAACACTTGAATCTGTGAGAGTGAATCTATAAAATCAATTCCCCATCATAAACTTCCTCCTAATTTTGTAATTTATTTATGTCTTGCTAGAAAACCTTCTAGTTTTTTTGTATTCCTTTACATGTTGTAAGAACGCTAAACACAAAAAGCGAAGGGCTTGAAGTTTGTTAGGTTGAAATCTTTGGTGCATGATGACACACTCACCTGCTCTTTGCGAGGATTTCACCAGCCCGTTTCTGATGACCTTGTGCACCCAGGTCTTCACCGACGTCTTGCTCTCTCCACCCACAACAGAAACCACAAGGTTGGGTGACGGGAGGCTCCAGTGAACCGTCATCAAACTGTAGATGGTGGACGGATCTGTGGCCACCGATAGACGCAAGAACTGAAACGAATAATGGTTAAAACACAATGAACGTCCATCTATATTCTAAACCCGCTGACTCCATTTCGAGGTTATGGGGTTGCTGGAGCCAACCCAGCAACAGTTGGGCAAAGGCGGCGTACACCCTGAACAGGGGCACACATTCACATGCACACTTATATCAAGGGAGTGCCCAGAGAAAACCCATACAAGAAGAAGAAAAAAACTCCACACAGACACGTTCCAGTCGGGATTTAAACCTCATCTAGAGGCAAGAGGGCTAACCACTGCACCATCATGCAGTCCACAATGACCATCAAAAGTAAAAGTTGTAGAAACTACATTTTTTGTGTTAGTAGAGTAAATGTGATTAGCTTCCCAGAAAACTTCTTACCAGCTGTACACCACCTAGTTTTCCCAATGCTGGAGATTATTTCATAGTTTAGAAAGTACGGTCAGTATGTTTTTGTGAAGGTCACACTTTACATTTAGTTGTTTTTGAATTCAGAAAAATAAGCAATTATTTTGAGTCAATAAATCAAGAAAAAAGAACAAAAACAAATTAAGACCCACTCCGATCATCTTTTCCTCTTTTTTGAAAAGCGTTCCCAGCGGTCTTTTAGCTGTGATTATGCAGTTTTTAAACATAAGAAAAATGCCACAAGAACATGTTAAAAACACCAAAAATGTGATTTTCATCAGAGTGGGTCTTTAAAATGACCAATTAATACAAGTATTAAAAAAAAAACGTACATAGCTATGTCTTTTGCTGGCTCCTGCAAACCGCAACTCTCCAAAGGCATCAGTAGGTAATTCCGATGAGTGTCTGACACTGTCCCAATAGTTCACAATGGCGGCGCTGAAATAGTCTCCAATGGCCTGAGGGGGATGCTCTTCTTTTGTTTTCCCACACTGACACATTTTGCCATTACTGATGGAGGATGAGGACACAACATACCGTTACTGTCTGAAAATTTTCCATCGACCGCATTACTTTACCTCAAGACAATGAAGACGAGACAAGACAACCTCTGTACCTCCCAGAATCTTCCACAAAGGTGGTGCATACTCTTTTCTTAATGATATTGGGGATCCAACTCTGAAAAAAAAAGTAAAAATTTGTTTGTACATGTATTCTACCTTGATTAATGAAAACAAAAGCCAAATTTGCTTTTTTTTCTACTTTTGTATCTGATAACCATAAGGATTCAGAATAGGTTTTTTTTCTCTACAAATGCATAAGTCTTAAAATGACTAAGTCTGCAAAGAAAATAAAAAGAACACACATTCATAGACATGAAAATGTAAGAAATCAAATGTCAAAATAATTTAAAAATTAAATAATTTTGAAAACTTTAACTGGTAATAGTTACTGGACTTTTTCTGTTGCTTTTTTGAAGAAATGTTTTTTATTGTATTGTATATTTTTATTTGTACAATATTTTTATATTTGTCAAATCACTACTTTTGCAACAATTTCCATTTATTTATTCATTTATCTTTTTTTTTAAACCCCAACAGCTCGGGTTTGACCACAGTCTAAAATCTAAGTACATTAACATGTCTACTTTAAAAAAAAATCCACAATATTTACAATTATTTTATTGCTTTACTTGTTTTACTTTATTATTTTTCTTAGCAGTGTTGATATGACCAATAACTTTACAGAAATGATTGCACTTTTCTGAAAAATATATATAACATGATATAGTGTCAAATAAGCATATGGATTCAGAATATTTTTTCTCTGAACATTCAGGAATAAAAGGTCTGCAAAAAAAGAAGAAAAAAAAAACAGTCCACGTAATAGTGTGAGATGAAAAATGATTTAATTTAAATTTAAAACGAAAATAATTTTGAAAACTTTTGCTGTAAATTAGTCACTAGTTTGTTTTTTAGACATATTTTTTAATAATGTTTATTTTTCTACATTTGTCAAATTACCACTTTTGCACCGATTTAATTTTATATATACATTTGTTTTTTGTTAGTAAAATAAAGTAACTGCTGCGTTTTAACCAGTCTAAAAACTTAAAAGCTTATTTAAAAAATATCATTATATACATCTTTTTTTTTTTTTCCTGAGCGGTGCTAATATAACCAATCACTTTTTAGACATTGTTGGTCTTTGCTAAAGATTATGTCAAAACTCTCAGAGTGAAAATGATCTTTACATAAATCAACGTCAAGGTGCAGCAACTTTTTCTGTTTACCAACAGTTGGTAAACTACCTAAGTCTAAACATAACCCGTGTCACGCAATTCAAACAACATTGTGAACGCTTTTAGACGACAATATGAATAGACGCCAGCGGCACCGTCCCGTTTGCCTGTGCCAAGGACAGCTGCTGCCGCTTTACCAGTGAGTCAGACCCCAAATGGCACTATTGGAACGCAGCCATCGGTCGCTTCTGCGATGGTCATAAACTCGAACCTTTTCCGTTGTTTTAGATTAGATGACCCCCCTCCTTTTTTTTTTACTGAAAAAAACAACACATTTCCTTTCAACTCTAACGCAATCACAACTTCCTTCCTTTGTTAGCTAAAAAAGAATTAGCCGTAGCGACACTTTTAACTTTATTTCCTCATGCTTTTATTCTGAAAACAGGAACATTTAGTATGGTTTACGAAGCGCGTGAGCGTTTTTAAGATCGCACCAGCACAACCTCCACTATAGGAAGCTGGTGCTTCCCAGCTTCATCAACAACCCACAAAACCTACCTTGGTTGCTTTAGATTTGCAGATCATTTCTGTTTCTCCGTCTCCCCCAGAGTCTGCCATGTTTCTCCTGCTTGTCAAACAAGATGTCAAATGCAAAAGCAGGCGGTTCCCTGAACACAAGAAAACCCGGAAAACTTGTGGTCTTGTTGCCCCGAGTGGGCGTGGTCTGATTTTGCAGGTGAGGGCGTGCAGTTTAAATTGTCCAAACCTGTAAAGTTGGGATTGGCCAATCAAAAGCAGACATGCTGAATGCTTGCAGACACACTGCAACCTGAAAACATGCAGACTCCAGCAGAACAAAGAAAACATCAAACTAATTTATTTAAATAAAAAGTTACATTTTAATGTATAGATACAAGGATTAAGATATACATAAATCACAGATTTCATCATGTAAAATGTGTATTTGATCAACAAATTTAAATATATATATATATATATATATACATACATTTATTATGTAGCTTAACACGCACAATCCATGTGCTTGACAGTCATTAATCCATAAGTACCAATTACTTAGAACATGTTTGGAGATATTTGTAAATAAATGAAGATATTTCCTCAGTCCTCTGGAGGCATCTTTGTATTTCTTTTCTCATTTCTCTTTTCGCTATCTGCCATATCCCTGTGGGTCATGGGCCTTCCTGGACTCCTCTTTTCCATTTGTTTTGTTGATGTGGTATAAAGTGTTGGCGAGGTTGTGTAGTTGGCATGTCCCGAGCTGGCATCCACGCTGAAGAGCCCGTCTGAGGCGTAGAATGAATGCTCTGCTGATGGTGACAAAAAGAGAAAAAAGGAAAATTTGCCCTAAACTTTTATTACAGTTGTTTTGCTAAAAACTGAAGTTTTTCTGAGTTTATTTTTAAATTATGTACCTTTGTTTCAGAGGTTCCAGACCAAGTTGTTTGCCCTCTGAATGAAAAGGGACAATCTTCCATAGTGGAGCATGCAGCTCCTTGTCTGCCCTTCCTGTGGCAGATAAGGCAGCCTGGACAGGTGTTCCAAAAAATGCAACGTCTGCCTCAAACCTACAAGTGCAAGAAAATGTGATACATTAAGATCAATTAGTAGAAGACGAGTGAGATGGTAAATTTCCCAAATTGTTTCTCTAAATGCATCTTTTTTTTTTGTTCTTACTCTGTTTTTGGTGTTAGTTTCAGTGGGGCGGCAGTAGTCAAAGACACAGTCAGCAGCAGCAGGAAAGCTATCTCCATACCGGGGTCTCCTACAGTTCTTCAAAATGATAAAATATACATTTAACTAAACTCAAAAACGCAGTTTGAAGTAGCTCAAATCAGAATGAAGCTTACCTCTGAAAAATTGCAAATAGCAGCTGTGATGCTGTGATAAAACCATTAGTGGCGTCCTCGTTGAGCGTCTATCGTGCCCTCCCTGCCCAGCCTCCTTTATAACGCCATGGCAGGATGAGGGGGTGTGTCTCCAGTGTTGGTCCAAGTGTGGGAGCAGGTTAGACTGTTCTCAGCAGCAATTAATCACTTAAACTTGGAATTTGTTTACTGTGAAGTGAAGATAAACAACCTATGAGTATTCTAGCACAGCTTTGTACTTACATTTTAAGTGACCTTTTGTAATGTTTACATTGAGTCTCATGTTTGCTCTTTGCTCCAGTTGTGTGCCTCCCCTCCCCACCCCTACACATCCTCCTCCATCCCTCGCCTCCTCACTTGTTGCTGAGCAATTGTTCTAGAAATCTTTCATTTCCATCACCTGCAGGAAGCCCGCTCGACCCAAAATAACTGCTTTTCTTTATCCCCTCATTTTTCCTGCGCCTTTCTCCCTTGACTCACTTTTGCCGTGTTTATTCTTGATCTGTCCTTGAGTCGTATCCACATGAGCCCCCTCTGCCTCCTTAACAGCCTCCCGATCTTGCAGCTGTCCTATAAGCAAATCATTAAATTATAGTGAAACTACAGGATGTGGACAAAACACTTTTTGAATAAAAACTTTAATCTAAAGTTACCATTTTCAGGCTTGTGCACTTGACATGCAGAAAAGAGCATGGGCACTCAATAGATTAATATTTCACCTTTCATTACGCATGGATTACGCTCCATCTGACGGATAACATACGCAGGGATTGTTTGCCAGAGGAAGCACAGACTGCCCCTGTTTACCTGCTGTGGGAAAATCAGGGAAAAGTGGTACAAAAGCAAACACAGATATAAAATCAAAATCTGCTCTGATATTCTAGCATGACAACCAGGTTTATAAGTCCTTTAAACAAGATTTGAATAGTTGTAGAAGCTAAAAATGATAACATTGTGGTGAAGTGAATCAGTAAATGACAATAAAATTGAACTGTGGTGAAGCAGTGAGTTTGCCAATCACATCAGCTGTTTGCACTGACACATTTATATAGTTTTTATTCCAAATTTAATGTGAAGGTTTCAAAAAAATGTTTTTGCTTTGACATTTATAGTTTAAATCAAACATAAATAGAGTTTTTCATTATTGTGATGCCCATTGGAATAAATCCTTGGAACTTTGAGAGGCGCTCTGACTGGCATATTTTAGACATTTTTCACATTGTTTGGAACTTGTTTTTTCTTTGTTTCTGGATTCGTACATTTTTTTTGTCTCTACACGTTTGATCTTTTCTATAAAACATTTAAATTGTTTGATCTAAATTTATTTTATTTTTACAGTAAAAAACCTGACAACATTTTCCACTTGGAATTGAGTTTTTTGGACAAATTCAGGTTTATTGTGTAATTTTTTTGTGTAATATAATAAAATATTTCTTTGTAAAAAAAAAAAAAAAAGCTGGGGTTGCATTAAATAGCCTGATATCAAGCATAGCCACAAAATGCATTTTTAAAGATAAATTAATAAAGAAAATTGTTAATTTTGAAAAAAAATAATAATAATAAAGGCCCAGGAATACTGAGGGGTAAGAAGTAGAAAAATAAGGAATAAAAAGCCAGGGTAGGAAACTGTAATGTTTTATGTACCGCCATCTTGTAGTCATATAGTAATTACATAAAATTATATAGCAGAAAAACACATTTATATCAGTATTTCTTTGTTGCTGTTAAAATGTTTTATTTTTGCATCTATTTTTTGGTTTTTAAATGCTCACCAATCAATATATTTGTTTTTAAAGTCAAATTTACGTCATTGCCTTTTGAGCTTCATTTTTTTATTGTTTTGTTTGTAACTGCAATATTTTTTGTCTTTGTTTAGTCCAAAATTAAAAGAAAACGTCAGGAGATAAAAGAGAGACAGTTAGGCTAAGAAGTACAGTATAAATTATTTTAAAATGACAAAAAAGGGAAATAAAATGGCACAAAAAAGTACAAGTACATATTGTATTCAAATAGAAAATGTTATTAAATTTCTGTTCCTGATAACTCTATTTAAAAATGTCTATGATAGTAAATGTTAAAACAAAAAAGCTTTGACCTATTTTATGAAATTGGTAAAAACTAAACTTTTCCATGACATAACAACAGAAAATTATAGCCATTTTAGCTGCTTTTTCAACAAATGTTAGTCATCATAAAAAATGTCATTGATCATCTGAAAAGGATATTAAAAAAAATGAAAGCAAACATTTAGTCCCAGACAATCAATAGTCAGCCTAAGGTTTCAAATTAACAACAGATTCTTATGATAGTCCCTGATCAAGTTCATAAATGTGTCTTGACAGGTCTAAGTCTGTTCTCATCCAAATAGTCCAGTTGTGCATGGAAATTTACTTCTACTTTGTTTCATAATAGACTGAAATCATGGTGCAAAAAGTTCCATTCCAGGACCTTGATTTTAGGACTCCTTTTAAAAGGCTTTGTTCAAATTTAGATGCACCTTCAGGTCATTGTCTGACTTCAAGACTCCGGGGAAACAGTCTGGAGACAGAATACGTTTGCATTATTTCCCAAAATATCAAACTAATCCTCCCTTTATTTTAATATTTAATTATGACCTGAATTTTTAGGAGGCTTTTCCCTTTGTTTGCTAAACAGAACCAATATCAGTGTTCTCTAACTGCACATTTGTGGTTTCTAGGCAGTAGGCTATTATACTGTATATATATGTATCTTAGTAAGACAATCATTAACCTGCATGGTTTCTGCTTGCGTACATCTCCATGTTTTTTGTCTGATGGCCTCAAAGGACACCAAGAAAACTAGTTACTACTCTTGTATGTCCTAATTCATCATTTTTTATATTAATTTTGAATTGTGGAAGCATGTTACAGTATCTTAAAAGAAAACTTACAAATGCCACACAACCTGGATTGTGTCTGTCTTTTTCCTCCATAATTCTCAAAATAATAAACAATATTGTGCTTAAGAATTGGAAACAGTTAATCTACTTTCATGGATCTGCAGTGCAATGCTCAAGCACTTAAGTCAGCAGAAACTTTAAGAGAAGTGCATGAATCAGCGTTTTTTAATTCACAGAAAAATAATGATGCAGATTTTATCTGTCTCTATAGGGTCAATTGTGTTTTAGTAACACGATTCATTGAACTTCAGGTGTTGCAACACGCCGTCACGGTGTGACAAATTTACACATCATCCATAACTGTGGTCTTCCACCAGCAGAGGTTCAGAAGGTCATCACCATCTTGGAGCTGTGACTTATCCAACCTGTAATTCATCTTGACGGAATATGTGTTTACTACAAAGAGATCACAGTGTGAGAACTCCTCTAACTTTTCTCCCACTGTCTCTGACGCAACGCGTATCCTGTTTTTTTAAGCCAGGAATCACCAGTCATCCACCTCTTACCCCCACATTGTTATTTCCTCAACCCGCTGGGCATAAGAAAGAGCATCCTGACAGGAAAGCTTGTCTTTCACTCATATGGCACCGTCTTGTATGAATCACCTGGGAGAATGTCGTCTGAGAGTTTGCAGCTTGCTAACTGAATGTTGAAAGTAGGTTAATGTTGGGGTTTACTTTGTGAGATAAAGACTGATTATTTCACAGGATTCTCCAGACACATTAAGGAACATGCTCAAGATTGCATCAGGAGAAACGTCTTGTATAATGCAACCAAGCTGCTACTTACAAGCAATAGACACTCACTGGCCACTTTATTAGGTATACATGTCCGACTGCTACTGAACGCAAATTTCTAATCAGCCAATCACATGGCAGCCACTCAGTGCATTTAGTCATGTAGACATGGTCAAGACAATTTGTTGCAGTTCAAACTGAGCATCAGAATGGGGAAGAAAGGCGGTTTAAGCGATTTTGAACGGGATATGGTTGTTGGTGCCAGAGGGGCTGCTCTGAGTGTTTCAGAAACTGCCGATCTACTGGGATTTTCACCCACAACCATCTCTAGAGTTTACAGAGAGTGGTCAGAAAAAAAGAAAATATCCAGTAAGTGGCAGTTCTGTGGGTAGAAATGCCTTGATGATGCCAGAGGTCAGAGGAGAATCGTCAGACTGGTTCCAGCTGATAGAAAGGCAACAGGAACTCAAAAGACCACTGGTTACAACCGAGGTCTGCAGAAGAACATCTCTGAAAGCACAACACATCCAACGTGGAAGCAGATGGGCTACAGCAGCAGAAGACCCCACTGGGTGCCACTCCTGTCAGCTGAGAACAGGAAACTGAGGCTACAATTCACAGAGACTCACCAAACTGGACAATAGAAGATTGGTAAAAATGTGTCCTGGTCTGATGAGTCTCCGTTTCTGCTGGAACATTCAGATGGTATGGGTCAGAAACTGGCGCCTGCCTTGCATCAATGGTTCAGGATGGTGGTGGTGTCATGGTGTGGGGAATATAATCTTGACACACTTTATACCAGTTGAGCATGGTTACAACGCCACAGCCTACCCGAGAATTGTTGCTGACCATTGTCCATCCCTTTACGACAACAGTGTACCATCTTCTGATGGCTACTTCCAGCAGGATAAGACGCCATACCATAAAGCTGGAATCATCTCAGACTGTTTTTTTGGTGACTGGCTTTTACAGTCACCAGATCTCCAATAGACCCAGCAGATCACTCTTGGGATGTGGTGGAACAGGAAATTGGCATCATGTATGTGCAGCTAACAAATCAGCAGCAACTGTGTAATGCTATCATGTCAATATGGATCAAACTGTCTGAGGAATGTTTCCAGAACCTCGTTGAATCTTTAAGGGCAGATTTGAAGGCAAAAGGGGGTTCAACCAGGTACCAGTAAGGTTAAAGTGGATGATAAGTGTTTAGTCTCTCATGCAAGTATTGGCTCAGCTGCAATAACGCCATCTTGTGGTAACAAAACAAAATTACAGGATTATAAACTTGCGCAATCTCTGTATTTGACTGATCAGGATTTTTCTTAAAATAGCTTGCAGGACTTTTAACATACTAAAGACATGTTTAAAGATTCAGCAGACGCATTTATCAGTCAATTCTGATAATTTCACAGTAAATGAAACCTGGTGATGCTGGGTTTTTTTTACGTTTTGTGACAGATTTCTACAAAAGCATGTCACTGATGGAGGCAGGACGAGAGCCGAGAAGTGCACGTACTGAAAAACCTGTAAAAGGTTAGAGGGTCAAACCGGAGAGATATGAGCTTAGAGTCCATTAGTGGATTATAACCATAAACACTCCTGTATCTCCTTTGGATTAAAGAGAGAGAGGGACACAGAGGGAGAGCTACACTGGGTGAATGAGGATGACGAGAAAGCAATCGAACTGAGGCAAATTCAAGGGCAGGACGCAGCACGTACGTGGAATAAAATTTGACCAACAAGCTGGGGAACAACTTACTTACACTTTTAGCATTTTTGGGGATTTTTCTCCAACCTACAGAAGATCGCTGCACATAAAACACAACCTGCTGAAGGTAAACTTAGTCTTTTGTAATCTGTTCCCTGTTCTGTTTGTGTCTTTAATCACCCAAAACCTAAAAGTAGTTTAGTAACAAGCAAATGTCCATAAAGAGTCATAAATCTTTCCAGGCGATTTTTGATTTCTGTACTTTTTCTGTTCATGTTGGGTCAACAGGCCAAATATATCCACATCTGAGTTACTATGCAACTCAGCATGCACCAGCCTTCATCAACAGCATCTCCATTATCGTTGTGTAACTTTAATTTGGGGAATGATTTGTGTTTGTGCGCGTAGGAAGCATGGACGTGGATGTGGAGGGGATTATCCAGTGCATCAAGCAGGGGGATGAGAATGGTGTTCAGATGCAGCTTCAGGAGTTCAACAAACAGGTAGCCTCATATAACCCCCCTCTCCACACATGTTCTCATGCGCAGGTTAATTCCACAAACAACATGTCTTTTCTTTCTAACCCCGCAGTACGCTCAGTGCTTCTTCTTTGATGCAGAGGAGCGGGAAAGGCGCAGAGTGAGTTGACTGAATGTGGGGAAATGTTGACTTCATTTCTTTACTCTAACTGTTCTCCAGATCGTTCCCCCACCCCCCAGTGAAGCTGTGATTACTAATTCTGCTGCATCAGTTGTCCTTGATCCTCTTCCTGGGCATGCTCAGACAGAGCCAGTCCAGAGTGGATAACTGTTAAGAACTGTCCGATAGGTGAAGCTGCCAAAAAAAAAAAAAAAACAGAATGAAGATGTCATTTAAAAAAATAAAATAAATAAATAAATTCAAGTTGAGTTTATTGTAATGTAATTCCAGTCTGTACTTCAGAAATATATTTATGTTTTGCTGATCATCTTCTTCATTTAAGTCTTCCATTTTATGAAAAAGAAAACTTTTACTGAAGTTTGATCTTTCACAAAAACCTAATTATACTTCTTTTTTTATGCTGTTATTTTCTCTGACTGTCTTCAACTAGCAAAGGAAACTAGAAGAGGTAACATGTATTGTCTGTGCATACATTTTGGTAATATTAAGCAGTAAAGTGAGAAAATGTTCATAAATGTTCATTGCTTTCCAATTTCAGTTCAGGAAGAATAAGGTGAGGGACTACACAGATTCTGACTCTGAAAATGAAGAGTCTGAGCAAGAAGACAGAGGTCTCCTCCTAAGACAGGTACATGACTGAGTCTCTCTGCATGCTAAAGCTCTTTTTAAAAAATGACTAAACTTCTCTTAAACTGCTTTTGTTTTTCAGAACTTAGCCATTGTTCTGGTGAGGTTCATTCGAACAGAAATGAAACACCGTCTCCTAAAAGCAGCACTACGCACCTTGAGGATCCTCTCTCGGGACAAAAAGACACTGGGCGCCTTGGTGACTGATGGCGCTCTCCTGACTTTGGCCAAACTAGCGTTCCTGACCACAAACGACACCTGCGATGAAGCCAGCGACCCTGATTCAGATTTCTACGACAACATCATCGCTTCCCTGGCTGAGGCCAAAGTGCAGCAGGTCACCACTGACGAAGGCGAAGCTGAGGCTGCTGACCAAAATGAGGAGTGCCAAGCCATGGACGAGGACTCCAAGAGTGACATCAGCTATGCCACCAGTGGAGACCTGGACAGCATGAGTTGGTTCGGGAGCCACCGAACCAGCATCAATGAAATGCACAGAGGGAGCATCCATCAGAAGGCGCTAGAACGCGGCAGGAGGGACCGCAGAGAAAGCAAAATGGAGGGAGAGGAAGAGGAGGAGGAAGGGGACCTGGCAGAAGAGTCGCTGAGGAAGGAGGCTATGAAGGTGCTGTGTAATGTGGTGTACAACAGCACCTGGGCACAGGAGAGGTTCAGTGCTCTGAGGTAGGATGCTTCAGGCATACTCTTCCTGGCATTCTTCTTGAATGAATGAATGAATGAGTTATCAAACTTCCTGAAATAAACCTTCTGTTTCCTCTGCCAGGCTTATGAATGGTCTCATTGAGCGCATATCCTCCAGCGTCAACTGGTCGTCTCCCTCCAGTGTTCAGTTTTATGAGCTACGCCTCATGTTCCTCATCACAGCACTGAGGCCTGAGCTCAACACCCAACTCCAGCAGGTAATGCAACCGGACAAATCCCCCTTTTATTTGGCCTTTTGTTTCCCCCAAATTTTGCCTCTTCCTGCCTCTCACTCTGCATTTTCTCGTCCTGCAGGCTGGAGGGGTGTCCATCCTTACGGCAGCCTTGGAGAGCACACTGGAGGGGCAGTGGAAAGAGCAGTATGAGTGTGTGCTGGACCCGGCATCACCACCTATTTCTCCAGAAGCCTCTCAGCGCATTGTAGAGATCCTCAAAATCCTCTTTAATATCACCTACAGCAACCACAGGCAGGAGCCTGGTGAGGTCAGTGAGTCATACAGCATCTGTTAATCATATATCTAATTTTATTATTCTAAAAAATTATGCTGTGCTTTAAAGATGAGATATTTAGTAGTAAAATTGGAGGGGGAAAAACGTTGTTTTCTTTTATTTAGGATGATGCAGCTCTTTATCGTCACTTGGTGGCCATCATGCGCCTCTGCCTAATGAGGAAATGCATGATGGCAGATGATACTGATGAGCTTCAGGGGTAAATATGTCAAGAATTTTCTATTTTAATTTTTGTCATCTATGTTTAAATAAAGTTCTGTGCCACATAAATCAATATTCTGTTCTCTTTTTACTACCATCATTATTATTTTGGCCTTTTAATTGTCTTCCATCTGCTTTCAGCTTTCAAATGATCACATTTACTAAACCTTATAATTTATAGTATATTTGAATCTCTTTTTAATAATTCCTGCACTGATATTTGCATGTGTATGGAGCCCTAAACTGTTCATAATTAAATAAATATGATTTTGTGCAATCAGAGACTCAATCAACAAATATCTCATAAATATATTAAAAGATCATTAAATTGTAAAAAAACCTGCACATTTATATTAAATTAGCCATAATATGATTAAATATAGGGCTGCACAGTGGCGCAGTGGTTAGCGCTCCCGCCTCACAGCAAGAAGGTTCCCGGTTCAAGTCCTGGCTGGTGGACCTTTCTGTGTGGAGTTTGCATGTTCTCCCCGTGCATGCGTGGGTTTTCTCCAGGTACTCCGGCTTCCTCCCACCGTCCAAAAACATGCTTCACAGGTTAATTGGTTAATCTAAATTGTCCGTAGGTGTGAATGTGAGTGTGCATGGGTGTGTGATTGTGGCCCCTGCGACAGACTGGCAACCAGTCCAGGGGTGTCCCCTGCCTTTGCCCATAAGTAGCCGGGTTAGGCTCCGGCAGCCCCGTGACCCCGAAAGGGATAAAGCAGCTTGGAAAATGAATGAATGAATAAATATATTTCATTCAGATTTAAAACTTGCTCATGATTTCATAACAGCATTTTAAAATATTCATTTTTTAATCATACTGAATATTACTATAATTCCATGGCTTTTTTCAGAAACTCAGATTTCAAAATCTATATTTTCAAAGTAGCTTTTTTTTTTTATTTCACATTGCTGTTTTTCAGAATGACTTATTGATTTCATAATGAATTTTGTTTAGCAAAATGAGTCTGTCAATCAGTGAAAGTGGGTAGGATCTAAACGCTCATTGGCTGATCCTTTCTATTCTCGTATTCCTAGACACCTGCCCTGATGTGTGCCAGTTAGAAAGATGACATATTTCTGCAGCATCCGTGCAGGTTTGCTGACGGTAGCTGATCAAATAGAGATAATCTGTCAGTTGATGCTATTTTGAGTTGTTTGAATAGCATTTATGAAACGCTCGGCTGCCAAGGGAGCATCTACAAAGAGCAACCTTCAAGAAAAGACCGTTCTGTCAAAATCAATAATTGCTCAAAAAACAATAAATGTCTATATGAGCTAGTAATGAAGACTTGTCACCATTTTCATATTCATAATATATATGGGCGGGTTTTTCACAATTTAATGATTTTTTAATATATTTATGAGATATGTATTGATTGAGTCTCTGATTTCACAAGATCACATTTATTTATTTAATTATGAACAGTTTGGGGCTCCATACATGGGAGCTTAACCCACTCTGTGGTAATCCCCTCTCAACCCTACAGTCACACAGTCAACCTGCTGACAGCGCTGCCTCTCCAGTGTCTGGATGTCCTCCTCTCTGTGCCTCTGACACCAGACTCTGAGCAAAGTCTGGGTGTCAACATGGACTGTGTCCACACCCTGCTGCTGTTCATGGAGCGTCGCCTGGAGTCAGTAAGGATAAATGCAATATGGGATCAATCGGATGAGCCTGCTTAAAAATAACCAAGCCTTTCCATTATGGAATTACAGAATTTTGCTTTTTTTTTTCCTTCTGTTTTCATAGGGAGATAAAGTCAAAGAGAAGCTGACACCAATCCTTAACCTGCTGACGGAGAGCTGCAGGGCTCACAGGGAAACACGCCTCTACATCAGGAAACAGGTACAATTTTATATCTTTTAACTTTTGTGTGTCTAGTGAGTAAAAGGGACCCACGACCCTGTTTAGTAATAGAAAAAAATACCGTAACCTATTCTTTCCATCTTGAAATTTAAAGACTTTTCCTAAAGGGGCTTAATCATTAGAACAAAGACTTTGTTTTTATTAATGTTAACATGTGGGCTGAACACCATTAGGGTACCAAGATTGTCTTATGCGTCATTTTTGACCTGTGAATTATTATAAAGCATTTGAACACCAGAAATAGTCCAAATGCCACACACAAACACTCTCTAATTCACAGATACACACACACTCACACCTGATCTCCCTGAGGCTGCAGCTCACTCTGTCCAAGGTAATGGGCTCCAGTCTGCCCCTGAAAGAAGACAAAAACTGTGTGCTGCACATGGGAGAAATAAATCTGCAAAGCCCATTCTCACAGTTGCACATACTACATGTGATAAATGGTTGATATTGAACATTTTTGACAAAGTCAAAGGAACAATTTGTTGTTTTTTGTAGTATGTGTCAAGTACTTTTGTAGTTATAAAAAAATGGAATGTACCATATACTTTACTTCTTTCTTAGAAGAACCAAAATGCTTTACAGGCACAGTCCCGTTCACACACACACACACATTCACACACTGATGGTGGCTCCGCTGCCGAACACTGGCACCAACCTTTAACTATCAGAGGAGTTCAGCGTCTTGGTGCCAAAGCTGTGATTTGCAAACTGGAAATTGACAAAGTAAAAACATTTAAATAAAAAAATAGTAGTCTTCAAAACTTAACAAAATAGTCATAATTTCCTTTAAAGAAGTAAAAATAAAGTCCATGAGGAGAGTTGGCAATCCCTGCAATTTCCCCAGTGGAATGTCCCAATTTCCTCTGCTGATTGCTACAGATGAATGCACCTGCGGTGGAAACTCAGAAACAAACAAAAGTGAATGAACTGTCTTTTCACTTAAAACAAATCAATCAAATGTGTGCACCCATTGTTAATTTGCTTTAAGTAAATAAACTAAGTCATAGTAAAAAGAAAAAATAAATACTAACACACATTATGCCATTGCCATTAGCTCCTTCAATGCTTCCTTATGCTACTTAGAATTTAATGTTTCCTCATCTGCTTATTTTGGTTTTGAGATGACAGTTTTATCAGTGTGGCTGTACAGACCGTTACTTATTCTTATACATTTGCAGACAGAGCTGTTTTGCAATTTCCAGTAAAACTTGGAACTGATTATGTTTCCTGTTCGTTAGATCCTGCCTCCTCTGAGAGATGTATCTCACAAACCAGAGGAGGGCAACACAGTTAAGAGTCGTCTCATTCGCCTCATGACTCACCTGGACACGGACCTGAAACACTGCGCTGCTGACCTGATCTTTGTCCTCTGCAAAGAAAATGGTAACCTCTCCTCTAACAGAATTATTTTCCATGTCCATTTGAAAGCCTTTTTTAACAAAAAAAATATTTACACAGTGAGGCGTTTTGTGAAGTACACAGGCTACGGTAATGCAGCTGGCTTGCTGGCCACCAGAGGCCTGCTGGGGGGTCAGGGGGTTAGAAACTACAGCAGCAGCGCCCAGTACTCCAGTGACTCGGATTCAGACACAGAGGAGTACCGGCAGGTCAGAGACCGCATCAACCCAGTAACGGGACGCATGGAGGTACAGCAGCCGGACCCCATGGAGGGAATGACAGAAGAGGAGAAGGAGGAAGAGGCCAAGAGGCTGATCACACTTTTCAGCAAGCTGTCCAGGTTAGCAAATCACTCACATACTGTATGATAATATGTTTGTGATAAGATTCTAGATAAACCTGCATTAAAACAACAAAAACATACAATTTATAGCAGAATATGGAGCAGATCAGTCCTGCCCTTTATGCCGCATCCGTTTTTCCTTCTTCTGCTCGCAGAGATAACATCATCCAGCCAATGGGAGTGAATGAAGAAGGCAAGCTTGTCCCCCTGCAAGGGTTGGGAGAGAATCCCATGACTGAGGGTGAAACAGAGACGGACGAGGGGGCAGATGAAGAACATATGGATTGAAATATGGGATTCATTTTATTCATTCTCAGTTTACATCCCAGTATTTAAGTTTTTCAGTGCATAACTGTGTACAATGTTGTAGTATAATGTTTGACCCCAGAAAAAAATGCTTCCAGACGTTGTGACAATAAGATCCACATTTATTATTGTAAAACACAAAGCAGCTTCACACTGATTTTAGATCACAAGTTATAATGTTGTAGTTGCTAGTAACTAATTGATTCTGTGATGATAATACGAACTGTATTAATAAAGATTTAATATCTGGAAATAAAAAGTAGTTTTTTACATTATGAGCCAGATCCAGAGCATCGTTCATTCATAATTTCAGCATAGCATATAGTATATTTTCAAACCCGCTGCAGTGAGTTGAGGGTGATTCCAGATGTTCTTGCACCTGCATCTCTCACTTTAAACAGGATTTGGATGAGTCTCGACATTTGAGTTCCAAGCATTCATCTCCTTTTTTTTTCTTTTTTAAAAACTTTAATCAAATTAAACACTGCTGTGTGACAGTTTCACGTTCAAACTACATCTACGTTTCAATTGAACAGTTTGATACAATAGCAACATTTGTGCAACAAATATAGAAACAGCTATAACTGACGGTTTCTGATTTCTTTAAAATTTCAATCTAGGGCATTAATATTTTAACATGTAGTTCAAGGATCCTAAACAAACTTAAGACTTGATGGGCAAATGTTCTTGCAGCAACTTTCTTTTTGCAAGCAGCTACAGTATAATAAAAGTATTTCAAACTTTAGAAAACATTAAATTGTGACGCCATTAGTCATTAGAAATCGTAAAGTATCTGATAATTCTGCAAAATTAAGTAAAGTTGACTACCGTTAAAATGTGGAATAATCAAAAAATTAAATGTTTATAAGAAAACTTTTCAACCGTTTTTTTGACTTTCAATTGATTTTTAAAAAAAGTGAAGATGGGTACTTGCTGCAAGCACAGTGGGTCAGCACAGTTCCATCATCACCCCCAGAGACTCCTGCAGCTCCACTGACCGCAGGGAGGAGGCGCCCCCTTCAACTGCTATGTTTTTTAGTATCGCCAGCGAAGTCAAGACGACCTGAGATACAAATCAGAGACATATTGCAGCTGGTAACGTTTGGCATTTGCTTTTGATAAGCAGTTTAAACATAAAGGATTGTCCATTATCTAATTATACTGTTCGTTTGTATTAATTAAAAGTAAAATTGACTTTTTGAAATAAAAGTTGTAGCTCCAAAGTTATGTCACCTCAATTGTGATTAGTTTCTTCATCCAAGGTCTGTTTTCTGGGTCTGGCCACTTCTCCCCCAGACAGAAGAACAAGGAGCATGGGGGACAGTCACCCCCATCACTGAAGTTTATTATTCCTAGAGGGATCAGATCAGATTACTAGAAACACATACATGACACCTTTTCAATTGCACCTTTAACCTACCTTGAAAAAAGTCCTTCAAGGAGAAAAGTGGATCAGGGTTCAGCTTGGACACCTCTCGGGGTACTTTGCTGCTGTCAAAATTGGAAAAGCTCCAAAAAACTTTGGTGTCACCTCGTCGGCGGCCATAGACTAAGTGACCTAATGCGCCCACTTCCAGGCCGTCCCCTAGGGTGTCCAGAATCCTTTGAGTGAGTTTAGCTTGAGTTTGATCCGGCATATCTCCAGGTCTAGGCAGAGAGACCAGGCTGAGGCCGGTCTGAGGATCCAAAACTGAATCAAAGAGCTCAGGCCTGATGTTGAGAAAAAAAAAAAGTTCCTTATGTATTACATCAATAAGAAAACAGACAAACAGATTTTGCTTGTGACAAAAATCCCACTGACCATGAAAGATAAACTATGTATGGTATCAGCTTTCAAAACTCTAAAGCTACGTTCACACCGGGCTCAGAAACGTGTGTTCAAGCGACCACCTTCAATGAAAAATCTATATAAACGGAGGTATAAGCATGTTTTCAGGTTTCTACGTTCAAAATTCTCACATTCATGCATCACTACACAAGTTTATAAATCTGTTTTCAGGCTCTATGTACAAAAGGTAATTGAATGCGCTTTAAAAGTTAAACCAGTTGAACTTTGGTCAATCAAGATCTTGGATTTGGTAGTACCTTATGCGTAGCCTCCTTTTCAAAACAATGAAATACCAACAGTGTGAAGATTGATCATGACGGAGAAATGAATAAAATGTGGTTTGTGCTCGGCCGGAATTAAAGTACCACTCTGGTCATCTTTTGATCCAGTGTAAAAACGGTCCCAGTTGTATTTTAATTAAGATTATGCCGAAATGATTTTAGCCAAAAATAAAAAAACCTGTGATGTTTTCTAGGACATAGTTTCTCAAGAGCGGTAGGAGTTCATTAGAAATTCGCCTCTGAGGTATGGGCGAGACCGTTGACTCAAAGTAAGCATGCGCTCATTTCCCATCATGCCTTTGTTTACACTCTCCCTCTACCTTACAACCCCTCACAGCCCTAGGCTAACATTTGCTGTGCAACAAAAATGGCGAGCAATATTGGAACTTGAACCAGATGCCAGCTTGGACGAGGAAAATAAAGAGTTTAATGGATCTATTTGTCTGCAAGTGGATGCATCAGAATGGAGCAGAGCAGGGAGCTTGTGACCCGCCAATTGTGGTTTGTATGTAACAACTAAAGGCTTTTTCAAACAGCGTTTTTTCTTCTGCTTCTGATTCGCCACAATTTGAATAAAGAAAGTCAGAAATGCAGTTTTAATTGTAACTTTTTTTTTTTTATACGTGTCCTCGATCATCAGAGAAATGCAACAAGTTGCAACATGTTAAAAACACAATTTTCATTGGAGGGGGTCTTTAAACAACACAGGGTTTTTCAAACATAAGAATAGAACCGTGAAAGAAAAAGCTTGGAGCAAGAGTGGCGAGATTTGCGCCGCTTTGACATTTCCCACCAAGTCTCTACCAACTGTAGGCACATGGGCTAGTTTCGGGTAGCAACCATTGACTGTTTAAGAAAACTGGACTGAACGACCCCTCTCTCCTCACGTGCCAAATAGGAAGTACCCACTGGTCCTAAAAAGCCAATAACTCATAGACTTCTATTTAAAAATAAACAGCATCATTCTTGCTCTGATACCTCTTTTTAACATGTTCTTGCTAAACTGTTTTTTTTTCATGGTGTATTTTCTTAGTTATTCAAGTTATAAACTGGCCAATCAGATCCTTCAATAACAGCATGTGGGACCCACTGGCCCCCACCTCGAATGTTCGAAATGTTTGACAGATTATCGCAAGCCCGCTTTCAGTGAAAGGGGTGTGGCTTTCCAACAAGCTCACTCCTTATTAGTAAGAGTAGTTGGCACAGAAATGTTGGCTTAGTCCAACTCGGACCAATCACCACTTACTTCAGTTGTCTGGTTCCAACAGGTTGAAGTCTGTAGTGTGGAAAAATGGCAACCAATTTGACTTAATTCAATTGGAACCAGAGGTAAGGCGTTTTCTATGGGTGACATCACACTTGCTCAGTCCAGTAACCTTGTACTGTCAATATGAACACAAAAACTCCAGTGTGAACACTGTATGCTGAAAACGCGTTGAAGAATGACCATATAGCGCGTTCTTTAACGTATCACACATGCCCGGTGTGTATGTGGCGTCACCGTATAGCAGTATGAATAATGATGTGCTTTATTAAAAGACACTCCATAATAAGTTGATTTAGGGTGGACTGAAGAATATTTGATCATCACTTACAGCCATTTGCTTGATTATGATTTTATTTCATTGTTTACCTGTAGACTAAGCGGAATCCAGCTTCATTCTCTACTAGCTTCTCAGACACCTTCACTCCTCTGTAGTACATAAGTATCCTGAATTGAGTCTCTAAAGAATTCAGAAACAGGGAATTACAATCAATATTCTCAAAGTATAGTATTTGATAATCTAACAAAGGACTTTACATTTGATTATTCTGTGGCATTTCTCAGAGTATGTGAAAAAGCGCCTCCCAACTTACTGAAACTATTTCCATCTAGCGTCTGGTGCATTATATCCATGAAGATGGCAGTGGCCTCATCACCATCTGCCCCTCTCTCAGCTCCACTCAGTGGACATGCTGGTTGCCCAGGCAACCCAGTTTCACTGGCTGCACCCACAAACATTACTGGATCCTGCTGTTGCCCAGGCAACGGGTGTTCACCAATCAAGGTGTGATTCTGCAGCTGTTGTTGCTCAGGAGGTGGCTCAAAGCCTGTGATTCCCTCTGTGTTGGAGAGAAAGTTAGGCTGTCTGTTGGAAAGTACTGAGGATGCTCTCCTTTTGCTGCTCATGCTGCAGCAGTGAGGACAACTTGTGATGACTCTACCTGCTTCAGGGGCAATGTTCAGGCCCTTCAGGCACTCCTGGAGAATGTCCTGGCTGGCTTCAAATCCTGATGAGAAATATTGATTAGTTGAAAGCACTCAAAAACTTGTGTAACTATTATTGTTATCTTTAATTACCATTTTTTTCATTTTATAACAATAAATAAATGCCAAACTGAAATAGATGCTTTAATAACTTTGGTACCTGAAATTAAATCTTCTTCCTGAAGGTAAAGAGCTCCGTCGATAAAATGCACCGCCTGGTTAAGAGAATCACATGCACACATTCAGGCAAGTCTGTGTACAATCATTTCAGTCTTCACCTTTCGTGTTGCCTTACTTCTTGGCCAATATAGTTGTTGAAATCATTGTTGTTATTTTGTTCTTGGGATCCAGCAGCAGAACTAGCTGTAAAAGGAAAAAAAAATCCTTTTTTCTTACTACCATTTATTATCTTTTTAGTTTTCCACTGAGCATGCTCCAGTTTTGCATTATACTTCTTTAAATTCAGTAAAAAAATTTAAAAAGTATTATCCTGAAGGTTGGAATGTTAGGTTGAAATCATTGACTGTACAAAAGAAATGGACTGGGCGAAAGCGACATCACCCATAAAAAATGCCCTACTTCTGGCTGCAACCAAACAAAGTAAATCCAGTCGGCTTTTTTTTTTGCAATTTATGCAACTACTGTTGCCTATTAGTAGCTTGTTGGAAGTCCACACCCCTTTCATTGACAACCTGTCTATCAAATGTTTTAAATGCTTGAGGTGGAGCACAATGCATGTTTAATGAGGCATCTCTTTGGTCAGTTTATAACTTGAATAAATTGCACTACAGAAAAAAAAATTAGGATTGGCAAGATCATGTTAAAGGCCAACTCCAATAAAAATCGTGTTTTTAACATGCTCTTGTAGAATTTTTCTCATGATGGAGGACATTTATAATAAAAAATTAAAACTGCGTTTCTGAGTATTTTTTTTTCCAATTGTTATGGATCAGGAGCATTTAAAAACTTGCTGTATTAAAAAGCTCAAGTTTGTGATGCAGCGACTGACATGGGTGGGCCAAATTCACCATGCTTCGCTCCAATTCTGAAGCATTCATTTGCAGACAAATAGATCCATTAAAGTCTTAATTTTTTTTAGTCTGAACTCCCATCTTGGTCGTAAGCGTACTCCTGGATAGCTCTGATATTGCCGACAGTTTTTTTTTTTTTTTGCTATGCTAATGTTAGCTAGGGCTTATGAGGTGCTGTTAACTAGTTGGAGAGAGTGTATACAAAGTAATGCTAAGGTATATCATTGTAGGGTTACTTCCACGCCAACGGTCCTGCCCATAACGCAGTGGTGAATTTCTGATAAACTACTGCCGCTCTGCAGAAACTATGTATTAAAAAAATGATTTTGGCTAAAAACTAATCGCAGTTAAAAGACCACTGGGAATGATTTTACAATAGAAAAAAATACAGTTGGAGTGAGACTTTAAAAACAGGTATCAGAAAAAGAATGGTGATTTTGACAAGTAAAACTACTAAATAATAATTGTTTGTTTCTCAATAGAAGCCGACGGGATTGGAGCTAGCGCGTACTTCCTGTTTGGACTGCGAGGGGGAGGAATCACTCAGTCCAGTGCTCATATACAGTCAAAGGTTGAAACACCAATAGCAAATATCTAGCAAATATGAAGAATAATATATCAATAGTGGATATATAACGCTGACAATGACACAGTATGCAGTTCTGTCTCACATTGCTTTGCCTATTTAGAACCTTACCACCTGAAGAAGACTCTTCTGGCCAACGATATATTTTATGGGGGTTAGCGTCGTCATTCTTCTTATCTGACAACAGTTTGAAGCCCTTGACTCTGAGAGCACTGCGAAAGTTTCTTTTCCAAACTGAGGGTTCTCCCTGAGCTCGACCATTGCCGCTCACCTCAGCCCATGCCTAAATGCATTTAAAAACAGGAAAAATTGCATTACAATGTAAAAGTGAATACAGTGCAATAAAATATTTCCCATTAAACTCCACCTTAAAAATAAGAACATCTGTGTCAGAAGAATCCCCTCTCAGGCCATGTTTCCAAGGGATGGAGAACTCTGTTTTTGCTGCGTTTGTCCAGGCAACACCTTGATATTTACCACAATCAATTTTGTCCCACAGCCACGGGATCAGAAGAGGTTTAGGATGAGCCATTTCTACAAGAACAAGACAAATGTGGCACCTACATAAAAGCTCAAAACTGACCAGAGATTATAGCCTAAAAGCTTCTTCTTTACTACTGATTACATTCATTTTTTATGTGTATTCAGTATTTTTTTTTTTTTTGTATTACTACCAAAAAAAGGGGGTTAGATTTTTGTCTGTATAATTCTTTTGATAGAATCTTAACTAAACCCGAAGGAAATTTACATTAGCACATCCGAAAAAATACAAAAAAACCATACAAAATTAAGATGAATATATATTGATTAAAAATAATGATTAAAATCAATTCATTTAAATTACAGTAAAACCATAACGCTTCCAAAAATAAAACTCCTAGACCTAAAATCATTATTGTATTTTAAATTATTTCAAATATTTCAGGATTTTCTGCAGTTCACAATAAAGAAGTTTAAATCTACCAGTACCGATTTAAAATTATTCTTAACTAACTGACTCCAATATTACTCTTGAGGAGCAGTTTAAAAAATAATTTAAATAAATGTAAATTAATAAAAGAAGCAGGCCTCCAGAAGAAAAGAGGAAGCAGTTCAATAACAAACATTTCACAATAAAACTTAATAAGTAACTTTAAGGTTGCAAAGAGAAATATTTTCTCATAGGCATTTAAATGTCGCTTAAGATAGTTTGATGAGTTTAGTGAGTTTACGTTACGCGTGTTCAAAGGTAATAACAATAAAAATAACATAGTTCCTCTCCTACCTGTAAAGGGTGACAGCAGTTGTTGATTCGGTCAGATATCTCAGTGTAAACACGAAAACTTCAATCTTTAAATGACAGGCTCCTTTTATTCTGTCATACTTTGATATTTTACGGCTGCCGTTCTTCTCGGGAAACACGGAAACTCCGGTTTCGTTTTCTCTTCGTGACATCAGATTGAGCGACGTGACGTTTCATCACGGGCGGGCAACGCGCAAGCGCACAAATGAGTATTGGTGTTCTGGATGTTCAAGACTTTTTGGTTTTAAAAATACGATTTGAATAATTAGTGATGCCCTTGTTTTTCTTCATCTGTGTGTTTATGATTAATAGGAATATGCTCTGTAATTTCGATAATTTTTACTTACTGCCCCTTTGTTTTGTCTGTTATATTTTCGATTTGTTAATAAAGTTTTTTTTAAAAGATATTCCAGGATATAAAAAAGATGACAAAGTTACAGTTAAATATGTTTTAAACCACAACTGATGGTTTATTCTTTTTTTTTTTTTTAATGTATTTTCCTACATACATTTTTAGTGATTTATCTGTCAAATCGTCAGTTTTGTTAGTTTTTTCAAATACTTAATTAACTTATTTTTACAAAAAAGAATAATAAAATTATATTTAAGTACTTTAAAACCCACTACTCTCTAAATGTATTTATTTATTTTTCTATCTTAACCTAACCTCCTGCCTTAATATTTAGGTATTTATCAGTCAAATCTATCAAACTTTACCTTCTGGGCTCTGTAAATTCAAATTTTAGCATCCTTGCCATGCATGGAAATGAAGCCATTTGTTCTTTGTAGATTTTATTTGTTTCTCAAATACAGGAGTGTTATTGTACAGAAGAACAAAGAATTTCATCAAGAACTGTACACTATTTACATATCTTTTTTTTCCTTTTTTTGGAAAATTAGATTGTTTTCAAAATAAGCCATAGTATGCACAGACATCAAAATGATAAAAATGAAATGACTATTTCCTCTTTAAATATTACTTATTTATACTCCTCCTTCCCACATGGGAAAGAAATAGTTCTTTTCTTTGCACCGGCATGACTGATGATTGAACTGAAGCACAATGTTTAGTTCCCAATGTTTTCTAACCACTTTTTTAAAATTGTGTTTTGTTTTGTTTTTTTTATTTTACACCCACTGTATTTAATACAATATTTCTGTCAACGTCTGCTCTTTTGTATAGAAAGGAAGACGACTTGAATATGTGGGTTATGATTGTATACTGATCCCATGTGGGGGAACAAAAAGAAAAATAGGTATTTAAAAATGTTAGGGCAGCAAACCAGCACTTGTGAGAGCTTAAGTTAAAAACCTCCTCATATAAATAATAAAAATGCGTTTATATATTATCACACAGCTGACTGGTGCTGCCCTTCACATAACACAGGATGACAAAGCGAGGGAGTATTTATTAACACTTATGTTTCTCTCTGTAGACGAGTCCATGATCGCACTGCTGGCTGCACGCAGTTTAAAAATCACTCTCATCCTCTTCCACTCTTTTCAAAACCCAACGGATGATGTTAGTCTTTTCAAAAAAATAATTTATGTAAAAACTAAGCAATAATAGTTTCTCTTTCAACTATTGTCTTTATGACAGAGTTAATAGGATGTCGATGGCTCTTCTCTTGACTTGGTGTTTGTGGCTCCTCAACTTTGTCTTGCGTTTCTCCAACTCCACCAAAAGTCAGTTCTTCTTTTGAGCCTCTGATTACCCCTTAAGTAGATGGGGTTCCCTTCTCACAAAAGGAAAAAAAACACTTTTTTAAGTCACTGATCAACAACAAGAAAAAAAATTGAGACCAGCGTCCAAGGTCACATAAAAAAAGACCCCTGAGGGTCTTAAAAAAACGATCCTTGGTTTCTTAAGAGATCTGAAGAGGGATGGGGGCTGTACAGTGGAATCCATCTCTATTTTTGCTTTTTTTTTTTTTTTAATCTTCTTTTCACCGTCTGCCCTTGTATGACGTTCACTCAAACTTTGGTGCTGAGAGTCAGCAGCTCGATGAAGGAGCTAAAGAGGGTGTCCAGCCAACTCTGGTTGGCCATGCACTGCTGTACGACTTCTTCTTGGCCGGGGTCCTCGGCTGCTTGTTCTATGGTGTTAGTCTGGAAAAGAAGAATTAAAAAATACATGTCACAAAAAAATGAAGCACATGGCCGTTTCAGTGAAAAAAATCATGACAGACAAGCCACCAAACATTTCAGTTTACCTCTTTCTTGCACTGTAAGAAGGTGTGGTATTTGTAATGATGCAAGGAGTGGTAGAGACTGTAGATTCGGTATGTCTCAGACGAGAGTTTAAGGTCCTAAAAGAAAGATATTCTGATTATCTATCCATGCACGAGAACTTGATCAATATGAATAAACCTGATTCCAAAAAGGAGTAAAAATTTAAGTTTTGTGTTCAGCAGAACTCAAAACCAAGACCAGCTGTTTCTCACACTAGACCGTAAGGCTAATTTAGTCAAACCTGTGGTTTTACTGCTGTCTTTCTTCCTTATGGTAACATAAACTGAGCCTAATTCTTCATTAAAGTTTCACATCAATAACTGCTTTCTTTTTTCTTTAAATTGAAAACTAAAAAAAAAAGAAGAAAAATTCTAGTGAAATCAAATGTTTGTTCAGTTGAATCCTAGTTGGATTTGATCCAAGTTGAGAGAAAACAACAGAGAACAGAGCAGTTCTAAAAACAAAAATCTTGAGTGAATTCAGACAGACCTAATCCTAACAGAAGCGCAGCTAGTCAGTTACATCAAAACTCATGAAGCTCAAATGACAGCAATTGTGACAGTTGTTTAAAACATGTATGTAGGAACTCAATTGATCTCGTTTAAAGGTGAAAGGAGGCCTTGTTGGGGGTCGCACCTGTGGTTTAGGCAGAGCCTTTTTGACCCTGTTGAGGGTCTTGCGGTTGTAAGCGTCACCGCTTAGCCGCACCCTCACCACGCCTGTATCCAGGGCATCCACAATTATTTGGGGGTAAGCATGCAGAACCTCCTGTTGATGGGCAGAACAGAGTTAAAAAAAAAAACGAGCAGACAAAAGAGGAACAGACAGAAAAAGGGCACAGCTGCGATTTACTTAATAACAGGTGTCTTTTCTGTAAATATGTCACAATTTTAAGGACAGATTTTTTTCCAAAACAGATAAAAAGGAAAAAAATATTCTAAAAGTATATAAAGTATCCACAATTGAAGATGTACTGACAAAGACCCTACAGCTAATAAAGCAACGGCAAGGGTGAGAGCAGATTACCTGATGTTGAGAGCTCATACTGACTCTCCTCAACAACCTCCTCTTCTGTTCGCTCAGGATACTGTCGATCTTCCTCATTGGAGGTAGATAAAGCTCATCTAAACGCCGAGAGATGGAAAGGAAATTTCGTAAGTCATCATTCATGCAGCTTTCAATCATTTTAATGCTAAAAGCAAAGCAGGCTGCAGAGCAGTCCAAGTCTACGGAGTTTCTTCTCATGTAGATTAAAACAAAAGATAAAAATAATAATCTAAACATGTACAAATAAATAAATTGACAGAAGTAGAAATATTTACTTAATTTACTTCAACTACTTAAAAAAAGAATTAAAAAGGCTGAGCAACTGCCACTAACAGTGGAAATATTAAAGCCAGAGATTACATTCCAGACGGCAAACTTGAAAAAGTGGACTGAAAGTGCAGATCTCACCATCTGTGTCTTCCAGGGCTTGGATCATGTCTGGGTCCAGAGCTGTGCTCACCAGCATCTCCACGTAGCTCCTGAACATCTCCCTCATGGCACGGTTGTTTACTCCACCTTTTACTGGCACTGAGAGGACAAGAACTTCACTTTAGTTCTAATCAATGATAAAATGCCAAAAATTTGATATTTTTCTTTAGTATAAATTAAAAAAAAAAAAAAACATGTAAAAGTGATCTCACTTTCATTTTCACTAGCCGCCTCATCTGAGGAGTCAGATTCAGATGACGATGGTACTGATGAAGGTACATTCAGCCACTTCTTTCTCTTCTTAGGTGGAGGCTCTGCCTTCACCTTGGCTGGTTTGGATTTGAGTGGTCGCTCAGCCTTTTCCCTCTCCTTCCTCTCCAATGCTTTCTTGTCTTCCTTTGTTCTAGCCCGTTCTGTGGCGCCTGCACGTTTTTCCACCTTCTCCTGCTTCGAATGGACCCGTTTCTCCACCTTTTGCAGCGGCTGCAATCGCTTCTCCACCTTCTCGAGAGGCGGCTGCTGCACTCGCTTCTCCACTTTTTCCTGCTGTTGCTGCACGCGGTTCTCCGCCTTCTCCTGCTGCAGCTGCATACGTTTATCTGCCTTCTCTTGCTGCAGCTGCATGCGCTTCTCTGCTTTTTCCTGTTGCTGCTGCAGACGCTTCTCTGCCTTCTCCTGCTGAAGCTGCACCCGCTTCTCCACCTTATCCTGCTGCAGCTGCACCCGCTTCTCCTCGTCCTCCCTGTCTTTGTCAGGATACCTTTCTCCCTTCTTCTCCTTGGGTTTTGGCACAACAGCTGGTACCTCGTTTCCCTCTCGATGTTCCTTTGTTGTTGCTGTTTTAGTTTTTTCTCTCTGCTCGCGCTGCACCAGAGGACTCATTCGCTCCTCCTTCTCCCCAGTTTTTGACGGCGCCTGAGTGGCAGGAGGAGACGCCATTCTGGGGAGAGACGGTCTTCTGAGGGACATAACGACCGAAAAAATTAATTTGAACACATCATACAAAAATCAGACCTCTAACAGCTTTTAATGACCTGTACTACACAGTATGTGTTAAGATAATTCCAAGAAATACAAATTACCTGAGGGCAGGAGCAGCTCTGCGCCATGGTCTTCGGGAACACACTCGGACATAGTCTTTCTTGTTGACGTTCTCCAGAAACTTCACGTATATTCGCTGATACCGCCTCTTTGCATCTCCAAAGTAGCCAAGATACTACCCCCAAAAAAACACATCACAAAGTCTGTCAATAAGCATCAAAATAAACAGTCGTATAGATTTGGTTGGTTGTTGCTGAAGGGTTAACTCACGTTGCTTGTGGCACAGAACTGTCTCTGTCCATCTTTGATCTCTGGGCTGAACTTCTGCAGCAAAGCTTTCTGCACCCTCCAGATGGGTGGAGGCTCACGGCCTGTCTGCAGAGCCAACTGTGCACAAAGACACACCCGCAGTCGGTAACTTGCTCCTTTGCAGTGAGCAAGGCTGGGTGTTACTGCCAAACTACTCAATCAATTCAATTTAAATTCACAAATTCACAATTTCATTCACTTTTCAATTCAACAAAATTCCACAAAAAGTAGATTTTTTTAATTTAAATTTAAAAGAAATTTAAAATCAAATTCTAACATACATTTTATTTGGTTAGGAAAAACGGTTTCAACAAAAGTTATATTTTCAACTGAATTATTAGGGGAATTCTTAAATGAAAGTCGCACTCTGATCATCTTTCGATCTATTGTAAAAGTGTTCCCAGTGGTCTTTTAATTATGATTAGGACATTTTAGCCAGAATCAACAAACAGATGTAGTTTTCTATGACTTAGTTTCTCCAGAGCTGCAGGAGTTCATTAGAAATTCACCTTAAAGTTGTGGGAGGGAACGTTGGTGTGGAGTAAGCACACCCCCTTCCCATCATCAGTATGTTTGCGTGCTTCCTGCTAGCTTAGTCCCTCAAACCCCCAACTTAACTTTACCAGTCCAACAAAAATGGCAAGCAGTATTGGAGCTATCTAGCCGTACAGTTTTGAGTCAGATTCCAGCTCAGATGAGGAAAAGGAAGACATACATGTCTCTATTTGTCTGCTACAGAATGCATCAGATTATGGCTTGCCATAGTAGCTTCTGTCACAGCTAAAAACTTGTTCCAACAGCATTTTATTGTCTGCTCCTGAGTCACAAAAGTTATGCTATTTTAAGCTTAATTTTCTTTTTACGTGTCCTCCATCATGAGAAAAATGCCACAAGAACATGCTAAAAATATGATTTTCATCACAGGGGGTCTTTAAAAACTAAGAAAAATCTTTTTTTTTTTTGCCTAAAAAAATAAAAGATAATTCCAAAGATTTCAAACATCAATTTATCATATTTTAAAGAAAAAATTAGTTTGAATAATCAATTATTTAAATGCAGCTTGATGCGAGTTTAGTAAAAAAAACAGACTTCTACACGTTTTTAGAATGTATATCTTAATAATGCAAAACAAACCAAAGCTAATCTCACACACACACACACACATGTACCTTGAGAGTTCGAATGTCTTCTACTCGAACCACAAACTCATCCCTTTCTCTGAAGATCCCCTCTCCTCCACTCTCACTCTCGTCCTCCTCACTCTCTCCAACAATAGCGGCATCTTCTTGCTTCTGGGC
>BSAI01000012.1:15237826-15302880 GCA_036245035.1 Adrianichthys oophorus | reverse complement strand
GAAACCCCTGTGGAGAGGCTAGGAATGGGGGTGAAAGTACTGAAGATATGTATTTGTTTGAACCTGCACCTCCTGGAGACTGGGTGGCACATGTGGGAACAGGGGAGTGCAATCCTGGACGTATGATGCCGGAGTTGCCTGATGGGGAAGGGCTGGAGTCTGGAATATGATAAGAGCCTCCTCCACTACCTCCCCCACCTCTTTCAGCAGTCATACTATTTCCTGTTGCTCCTCCAGACCCAGAGTTTCCACTCCCTGCTCCACTGCTGCTTCCTCCCCCAGATGCTCCACTTCCAGATGAACCATTTGATCTTAAAAGGGCGGGAGAGTGGCCTGGAGCCCCGTACCCCAGTGACGGGCTGCCAGCTCCACCAAGAGAGGATGGAAGAGATCCGTAAGCAGAATCAGCTCCATACATATCTGCGGAGTATGACTGACCTCTTCCTCCTAAACTGCCATATCCTTTTCCACCAGCACCAGAGCTTAGATCTTGAGCTTGGGGGGAGCTGAAGCCTCCATAGGACTGAGCTAGGTGGGATGTAGGGGGCTGATTAGGAGAATAGGACTGCGTCTGTTGGGGAGGAGTTTGACCAGTAAGAGCAGAGGTAGGAGTCTTTACTGGGGGGACAGGAGAGCCATAGCCAGAGAGGCAGGATTTAGGAAGAGACTGGGGAGCTGGAGTGGAGGCAGTGGACTGCTGTTGCTGCTGGGGTGCAGTTGGAGGCGGAGCTGGCTGAGGAGGTGGCTGTTGCCTAGAAGGAGCTGCCGTGGAGCTGGAGGTGGGAATAGAGTTTGAAGGATGTGACCCTGAAGTGGCTGATGAAGAGGACGAGGATGAGGAAGTAGAAGAAGCTGAAGGGGGGGTGTGGGGAGTTCTTGAAGATGATGCAGAACTGCCAGAAGAATAGCCACTGCTCGAGCTGCTTTTGGTACCTTTTCCAGCTGAGGAAGAGGAGGAAGAGGAAGAATAGGCTGGCTGAATGATTGGCCGATACTGCTCAGTACGAGGGGGTGCCTTGTGGTCAGATGAAGGGCTCTGGTCACCTAGTGGGCTGCAGGAAAGCCCAGCATGCCTGTGGTGGGTGGCAATTTGCTGGTACCCTGCCCCTCCACAGCCAAGATAGTGCTGCAGAGAGTGGGCGGCAGAGGACGAGAGCTGTGACTGAGTTGGCGTGGGGCGCTGATAGTGCTTAATAACGCTGTCCTGCCTAGGCACAGTTCTTTCCTGAGCCGAGTTAGACTGGGACTGAGACTGAGGCTGGGGCTGAGCTGAGGAAAAGACTGACGGATTATACAGCTGGGAGGATTGATCCTGCAGCTGTGACGACAGCAGATTGAACTGGTGTGACTGCAAGTGTCTGGCAGATGATGCCTGGGCTGCCGTGGCACCCGTAGGATCCTGGCTGCCTCTGTATGCAGCTGCAGCAGCACCCTGTGAGGACAGGAGTCTATCAAAACCCAGGCTTGACTGGGAAGGGGCTTTGATGTGTAGCAGAGGATCGTGTGGGGACAGAAGGCCATTGGATGTGGGACTAAATGTGGGCGTGTCTTGGAGGGAAAGGGAAGCAGCAGGGAAAGAGCGGCTGGAGAAGGATGCTGGATGTTGATAGGCTGACAGAGCTGAAGAGGAAGGGAAAGACCCTGAGCCAGGAAGGGCTCCAGAGATGAAGAGTTCAGGAGGAGCGGGCGTGTGCATCGCTGTTAGGAAAAGGAAAACATTACAAAATTACATAGTAACCACCAATCTAATCATTCAAACGTCATCAGTGTGTCATTAAAAAAATAAAAATAACAAAAAGCAGAATTATCAGTAATCATGGTGTGATGTTTTAGATTTATTTTTAAGTACCCTAACGAACGAACGACAAAAAACATAATGCAGCCAAAAATTGTTTCGTTTTATAAATGTCATATTGAAAAGGAGTCAGTTTGAATGCCAGCATTTCAGGGAGAACGCTAAGAAAACCCCACCTGTCTGCCAAGATGGTGTCCGGAATTGGGAGAGAAGAGAGGAGGCGGAAGGAGGAGGCTGAGGACCTCTGGACTCCAGAGCTGAAATCAGATTCATCACTGAGGCATCGGGGGCAGAGGGGCTAGCGTGGTGAAGGCCGGTGTCAAAAAGCCCAGAGAGACCTAAAGCAAAGAAACATGAAGCAGCAGAGACATTTTAGTAAATTAAAAACAAATTTTTAAAGCTAAATTAACAAATGCCAATAAAACAGCTACGTTTTTTAAGGGCTTACGTGTTATCCCAATACTAATATTAGTATTAGTATTAGTATTAGTATGCTCCAATTGTACTTTTATATAAATTAAACACTGTATCCAAAAAAAGGGTATTAAATCACAAAGAGTTGAAGAGTGAAATGAACTATACCATCCAATTTTTCAGTGTTAACATTCTTTTGAGGCCTGGGTGGCGAGACGCAATAATTCATAGCCATGGCCCCTTATGGTGGTGACACAAAAGGTATGACATTTATCTTACCCAAACTCCGTCCAGCTGCTCCCCAAGCTCCGCCTTGGCCAGAGCTCCCTGGGTGGTGATTGGTGGCATAGCCCTGCAGAGGGTGTGGGGTGGCATAGGCTTGTCGGTGAAGGAGCTCAGACTCAGGGTGGGATGATCTGGAACTCCCATATACAAGACTAGGAGTAGAAGAGACATGGGGATTGTAATGGTGTCATTAATGTCAGAAGAAATTAACAAAGATCTAATGAAAATTTCAAAATGTGATCCATTAAAAAACATTCAAAATGATGTACAAACAAAAACATAAAATAGACTAAAAGGTATAGTTTTAAATGTATAATTTTGACTCAAAACCTTGTAATGGGTGAAAACTTATCTGGATGAGGACTTCAACTTTTTATTAAAGAAAGCTACTCTTGCTGGCTAATTATGATTAATTGCTTTACTATTGCTGCACAGCAGTCTAATCAGCTGATACCATTCATCCAACACTAAAATGAATGGTTAGTTAATTTGTAATAGGAGCACAAAGCTAAAAATGACAACGACAAAAAAAATCACGCCTTATTTTCTTAATATATGTTATGACTATTAATATTACAACATATTCAATTATAGTTATAAAATATTAAAATATCAGATGAAGTGCGTGACTGCTTAACTAGATAGGATGTTAGCATCCATGCTTCTGATAGCATCGTTTAGCACCACTGCACAGCAGTTCGGGCAGAATTGCAGAGGCTAGGCCTTAAACCGAGATCTTCCGCATTAATAAAGCATGAGTGCAATTTAAATGCACAGTGAGATCAAAATGAAATATATATATAGAAATATATGTACGAATCTCGCGATTACAAAGAAAAGACGAACGATCTACATAACGCTAATTGTTATGGTGATGTTGCTAACAACTGGATCGTGCAGATCGCCGCAAATGCATACCAACCTGCTTGGGAAAAAAACGGCGATTATTAGAGCTTGCCTAGCAAAATAAACCGTTTACATTTTCGAACATGATGCATAAGATCTCTGATTTATTAGTGCATGTACAGTAACAGAAAAGGTGACGATGTTTGCGTGTAAAGGCCTCAAATAGTCTCCTGCAGCACAACGCTTGCTAGTGGGCTAACTAGAAGCTAAAAGACAAAGCTACATGAAAAGGTCCAGCAAGAATCTTTCCTTTAATATTTTTCTAGGTATTGTTTTTTTTGCATTAATATGACCGATTTTTTTTTTTCTTTTTGGCTTGGATGAGGATAGCACGTTAGCTGCAAGACAGATTTAGGGGCTGCTGTTTTATGCAAATGAACTCAAACCAAGCAAAACCTTTTACACACATTATCTAGATCACGCTTCAGCATCCACAAATCAGTGAAGCACATGGATCTCACATACATCCTGATGAATACATATGCGTCTCATTTCCCCACCGTTCAGAACGGTTAACGCACATCAGTTCATCATGTTGATGTCTGTCAGGGGGGTGTGATGGGGTCTGCTGCGTCTGCACTCTTAGCTAGTCTTATCAATTCAATGAATGTGGCTATCAGGGTCTGTGTACAGGCCTGCACACGGGGAACAATAATTCCAATGGACACTCCAGACATCCCCACCTCCACCCCACTTGGTCCACCTAAACCCCACGTCTGTCAATCAATTCCCCAACCTTTCCTTTCTCCACCCCGCCCACCCCCACTACTCACCAATTACTGTTTATAACAATATTACTATGCATCTATTTGGATGACAATGCATTACGCATAATGTGAAGCCGTAGGACTACATGTAAAGCCAAAGGCAGTCGTTTGTTCACATGGGTCTCCCCGCCGTGCTTTTGCGGAGTATTACCGATGCATGCACATTGTCTGAATCCAATGCATACCTTGCTTTTGCCGTTCTGTCGTAACTCCATCCTGCTCCTGCGCCCAAATCACCGAATCCTGTTCCCGGGTAATTTCTATCCATTTATCTGTCTTACAGCGCGCGGGCTAAGGATCAAAGCAACGAGACCGTCGCTGGGCACGATTCGGAAAAAAATCCAGTCTTTCCCGTTCTTGTTTTTAGGCTATTTTTCCCGGTTTCATAAGCAAGTCCTTAGGAGTGGAAAACAGCATATTGAAAGAGAAATGGTGGGGAGGAGGAGAAAGCTGGATGAAAAAAAAAGAGGGGGGTCTACGGGGTTATAATCCAACCACCTCTAAAAAAAAGCCACCCTTTCTCCTTTTCCTGCGCCCTTCGCGTTTATCATTTCCACGAATTCAAATCTTTTCTCGAATTGGTCACGGTCATGATGAAGGTGCCGCGGTTTAGGTCGGTGATGGGCGAATTGCTTTCAAACATTTGACTTGAATGCGTCCTTTTTCCACCGACTCTCCTCCCCTTTCTTTAGCCTAGTTTGGGCTTTGCTGCTAGCTCCACAAAATATAGCTGTCGACGGGCCACGTTGATAGCAATCATTCCCCCACGGGTAACGAAAGAAATCATCGATTTGCAAATCTCCCAAACTGTCTTTTTTTTCCCCCTCTTTGAATGTAAAGCGTTCCGACCCCCCTCCGGAGCAGAGCTGTGGGTTAGCAGCAGATGCTAGCTGTCAGTAACGACGCATCAAAATAAAACTGGGCTGCTTTTTAATTTCCCGAATTCGCACTCCTTTTTTTATGGTTAACCCGTTTCAGCCAACGCGTTATCCACACGGGACTAAACCCCCCAGGAATACAAAAAAAAACGTCCTTAACAACGAGAAAACCTACAGAAAGCAGGCCGCGTTTTAATATTTTTTACTCATTTTCCTCCGGAGACGCCATTTTTTGATGGCGGCTAGCCGCTGTCTGTCCTCCCTCTCCCCTCTCCGTATCCAGACTCAGTCAGTGTCTGCTTTGACCTCCATTCACCGGCTATCACTATGCCACCAGCTAGGATTACTTTTCCATACTTCCATCCCTTTGAAGTGAAAGTTTTCTGTTAGGGGAAAAAAATCACCAGCTCTCCACATATGCTGCGATTTGTCAAGATGCATTCGAGTGCACGCTGAAAAATCATGTAATAACCAGATTTATTGGCCTCCACACCATTTAGTTTGCAAATTCATATCAGATTCCTCTGGAGGAAGCAATTTTCCCCACAAGCGATTTAAAAAAAAATTACTTTGCTTTCTATTTTGCCACCGGTTTATGTGGAATTTAAACAATTTAATTTAAAGATTCGCACGTCACAGGCCAAATGAATATAAGTTAATGCGCCTTTGAATTGTGTCGTATAGAACTACACAAACCAACACAACCTTATAAAAAAAGGGAATTTCGAAAGAGAATACTTTAACATTACAACAGCCACAACACTGCTGGTAAACCACAGTGAAGATGCACATAGTTGGAAAAAACTACAACAACAAAACCGCAATAACAATTAATACACAAAAATAATTAAATTGTTATTGAAATCCTTCAAATAAGACTTAAAATAACTAAATGTGTTATTAATAAGAGCCGAAATGAGAGATATGATCATTTTTTAGATATGACCCCCCTCCACACACACACTTTTTGTTGGCTCATTTATGACTCATTATGATGAGTTAGGGCTCCGTATTCTACATTCTACATATATATTATATATATTACAATCCTTATTTTCCAGTTTGGAGGCCATTGAATTGGTGTGTGTCTGAACCCTAGTGGTCAAATTGAAGTTACGCTAAACATCAATCTTAAAATCTTTTTTTTTTAAGGCAAAAGTAGCAAAGCTTCTTTAATTTGGAGCCCCAAACTGTTCATAATTAAAATAAATAAATATGATCTTGCGCAATCAGAGATTCAACCAATAAAAACCCCCAAAATATATTTAAAGACCAATAAACTTTATTAAGGCTGCACGGTGGCGCAGTGGTTAGTGCTCCTGCCTCACAGCAAGAAGGTTCCCGGTTCAAGTCCTGGCTGGGGGACCTTTCTGTGTGGAGTTTGCATGTTCTCCCCGTGCATGCGTGGGTTTTCTCCGGGTACTCCGGCTTCCTCCCACTGTCCAAAAACATGCTTCATAGGTTAATTGGTCACTCCAAATTGTCCCTAGGTGTGAATGTGAGTGTGCATGGGTGAGTGATTGTGGCCCCTGCGACAGACTGGCGACCAGTCCAGGGGTGTACCCTGCCTTCGCCCATGACTACCCGGGTTAGGCTCCGGCGACCCCGTGACCCCGAAAGGGATAAAGCGGATTGGAAAATGAATGAATGAATAAACTTTATTAAATAAAAAAAAAACAACCGCACACTAAAATTAGCCATAATATTGTCACATATATTTCATTCAGCTTTAAAACCTGCAAATTTTTTTATAACAGCATTTAAAAATATATTTTTTAGTCATGATAATATTACTATAACTATATGCCTTTTTTCCCCCCAGAAACTCTGATTTGCATATCACTATTTTTCAAAGTAGCTTTTTAAATTTTACATACATTTTACATTTTGTATCATACTTTAATCCCTGAAAAAGGAAACTTTCTGCCTCTTGTGAGTCTATTTACCTACAACTTTAAATATGATGTTACTTTACTCTTTTAACTCTAATATCATTGAGCAGTGATGGATCTGCTGGTAATTTAATTTAAAATCAAGTTCTTGGAAAGCTGCTTGCCATCTGGAATATGGTGGCTTGTATAAATTCTCTTTAAAAAATAAATAAATAAATAAACGATTATTTTCATGCTGCATTAACATTTATATCAAAATCTTATGTAGTTACTTAATGTTTGACAAAGAATGTAAGGTAAAAACAATGGCAAAATATTACAAACTTTTGTAATAAATAACCAAATAAATAATGTATCTTATGAAATTACATATCATAAAGTTTTGTTTATAGTTTTTTTTCTTTTTACCTGTTGTGTTTAAAATGTTATTTATCAAAGGAAATGGGGGAGGACAAACTAATTTATATTATTTTTTTTCTTGATGGATCTGGTTTATTTCAAGCATAAAATGGACGATACAAGAAAAAAAAATCACACAGATTTATCGAACTCATTACAGAGACAATGACTCACTAAGTCACATTTGATGAATTAAATATAGTGATTAATAACGAAATTGATTGATTGCTTGAAAAGGAGTGGGAAGAAGCAAAGTTATCGAATCCCATCTCTACATAGTTACTTCATTATATAGTTTTGCATAGTTTTCATATTCTGGATCTGATCAGATCAAGTGCAGAGGTTTTCAAGAAACGAGTTATTATTGATTAATTTTTGAAAACATTCTTTCATGGTTTCAGTAAACCCTGTTTTTTTTTTCTTGACTTGGCTTTGATTTTATTACAATTTCACATTTGTAGTTTGGTAATTTTTTGTCTATAATATATTTCTTTAATGACTTAGTTCATATCTGGAAAATAACAAAAAATTGCATGTTAGAAGTGTGAGAGGAGTATTTTTGTTCAAAAACTCTACGAATGAGTACACTTATGGCTTGTGTACTGTAAATATTTGTGTACCCCTGCAGCAGCCAAATTGAATTTTAAAATAAAAATTAAGTCATGACTTTCTTTTTAGAGTCTTTTTGCTTGCTACCTTTAGTTTAGTTAGTTTTTTTTTTTTTTTTTTTTTTTTGGAGGGGGGGGTGGGGTGCTAACAATCGTTTCATTCATTTTATCTTATACTAACAATGGACTCTAAAACAAAGGTGCAAAAGATTGAAAAGCCTTAAGCTTGGTCTCCTGCAGTGAGCATTTAAGGATCTCGTGGGAAACCTTTGTAATGCTTAATTGTTTATTAAGAAGGTCAGCTTTGTCTGAAACCCTTGTAAAGGCAAAAGAACATAAAGGAGGATTTAAGGAATTTTAGCTAATTTTCCCAATAATTCAGGTTGATTTCTGTTTTTTTTTCTTGAGTTTTTCTTTTTTCTAAAGTTGCTGTAGCCTACTATTTATTTTTGTGTCGATTGGTATTGTCAAATTCTGACTGCTCTTTTAGAATGTGTTCTGAATTGGGGGGAAAAAAACAAAATGACTTCAGCTAAACAAACAAACAAAAGTAATTCATTAGTTTGAGGGAATAATTAAAAAAAAAATCTTGCAGTCATGGTGTCATGGTTTAGAAATGATCTCTTAGCCATAGTTTTCTGATATGTAAATCTAGATTTATTTGGGTTTTGCTCCGAATTTCAACAAATGTAGTTCAGGCGTGCATCTTTATTTAATGTTTTATTTTGGTAGAGTTCGGCCTTTTGTGTTTAGAATTGTTTTTTGTCATCTTGACAAAGATGCCAAAGAGAAGGAGGGTGTAAGGGTAGAGATGTTTGTTCAGCTTAGTCTGTTTAACAACCAGCTATTGTTTACATTTTTACGTTTGACTTTTTGTTCTTGTAAAATACTGATGTCAGCCCAATGAGACGGCTACAGCTGGGATATTGGGCTATATAAATAAAATTGAATTGAAAACTGTGGATAAATTTTATCTGAGCTGATTGATCAATGATCTAGTTACTGCAATTTTCATACACATTTGTTGTTTTGCCAACACACAAACATTTTTTTTCAAAATAAAACAAAATATGATACTGATGCATCAAATGTTTAAATAGCATTATTTTTGCTTTATTTACCCGGAAGATGTCATTTTGGTTGACAAATATTTAGAATTAAAGTTTAATTCTTGCAAAGTAAATGTTTTCTTAAAAAAATAATATTTAGACTTTTACACGTTTAATGCATGGAAATCAACCACATTATTGAAAAGGTGAAGCTCGTAAGACTTTGGTCACATCACTTATACTTGGATTTCGGTTATAATTTAAAAAAAAATTAGGAGTTATGTAACATCCAAAGTTTGTTGCAGTCCCGCGGTGTGACAGCTCTGAGATGACAACAAAGATGAGTGGATCTTTAGAGGAACATCAGGACGAGGAGGGCGGGGGAGAGGAGGCACGAGAGGATGGAGAGGGACCCGGATGCTGATGCGAGAGGAGCGAAGGAAGGAGAAGGAGAGAGAGAAATATCGATTTACGGCAATAAAACGGAGCATCATCCAAGCGGCCTTTACCTGGAGGTTAACTGTAGTCGGAAAGTGAGAAGGGGGATAACAGCGGAAAGTGGCGCGCGCCCATTCGTGTTTTTTACCTGTGTACCCGCCAGTGACGGAGGAGGACACGCCAAGGGAGAGCGGAAAAAGATGCTGTGATCCGCTACTTGCAGTGATGTAGGGAGGCAGAGACGGAGCAGAGACAGGGAAGGAGGGGGGGGGGCACTATGCTAAAGATGGTTGTTTGGAAATTAAAACGCGTTTCGTTCGGAAATATTGCGGGGATGTGGCGGCGGACTGACGAATTTTCGGCTTTGCAGAGAAACTTCAGGCGTTGTCCGTTCTTTTGACAGCCGTTGGCAGAGACGTCGAAGCTAAAGCTAGCCTCGCTGCTGTGTGGGAGAACGGCGGCGAGGCTAAAATAGCATGGAGTTCCACTTGTAAAATAGGCCCAACAGAGAGAATAACATTGATTTTTTTTTCTGCGCGAGCGCTTTGACGCAATTCCTCTTGGGAGTCGTAGTTTATTAACTAACACATTTAGCGTGTAAGCAAATGATGCAAATAAGCTAAATCAGTTAAATACATACGTCACTGTCACAGTCATTCCTCTGCTTTAATTAAGCTAGCTGTTTATGTTAAATACTACTAGGATGTTTAGGGTTGCTCAGAAAACTAGAATATTTAGCTTAGTTTCTTTTTTAAACGTCAGTTTCCTCATTCATGTGCTGTAAATGTTCTGATTTACATGTGGCATGGTGGAATCCTCAGAGAAATCCCTGTCCTAAAACCTACAACAACTCCTGTTTAAGCTGTACAAATCACAGTAATCACAATAATAGTCGTTTTAGTTCTATTTGTGCGTTAGCCTTCAGTGAGAGCAGTATGAGTAAGGAACTGTCTCTGAGTCAGTCAGCTCAGTATGTTGGGCCCTATCGTCTGGAGAAGACTCTGGGGAAGGGGCAGACAGGTGAGGAAAAAATAGTTTTGCTCTATAATACAAAGCAGTATATGAGATGTGCTGTGCTTATGATTCTTCGTTTGGTCTCCAAAGGGCTGGTCAAGCTGGGGGTCCACTGTATCACGGGTCAGAAGGTAGCGATCAAAATAGTCAACAGAGAGAAGCTATCTGAGTCAGTCTTGATGAAGGTACAGTGTGGCATCCGTAAGGTTGCAACTCATTCTTTTTTCTAATGTCTTGCTGCAAACCGATTCACAGTATGTTTGTCACTTCTGTTGTCTGATGTTGATTAACCCCAGCTCTGATGATTCAGAAATGTCTCATACTTGCTTGTTGCTTTTGTGTCTTCATGTCTGTCTTTTTCTGTCTCTTCTTCTGCGCAACTAGGTTGAAAGAGAGATTGCCATTCTGAAGCTGATAGAGCATCCGCATGTGTTGAAGCTGCATGATGTTTACGAGAATAACAAATATCTGTGAGTTCCTCAGCGCATTTAGATGAGCCCTTCTCTTGCATGCTTTCACGTTGCAGGCTTATTTTTGGCATGAGATGACTAAAGACTGATGCAAACATATCCATCACTTTTCCATAACTACTTGATAAGGAAAAATGGTTTGGATCGGTAAAAGTTAAAGCAGCCCACGTTTTTATCAAGAAAGGGTGCACTACTGATAATAATAAGCATTTCAGGCTGGAAATACTTGTAAAAAACAATTGGATTTGCTTATGTTTTCATACTGATAAATATTATTTAAGTTTTATTTAAAAGTGTTTTAAATGTTTTAGAATGTTGCTTTTTAAATTTTCATAGCGGAAAATTTAGAATATACAAATCAAATGAATGCAGAATCACAAATGACAACAAAGAAATGCAGAGCAACAACACATTTTGAGAAATGTAAATAAAAAAAAAAATAAAACCCCCCAAAAAACATTGTTTTTGTTCTATATAAAAATTTTATCCTGGGTGAAAAAAGTAGAAAACAGTATGACGTATTTTTTTATAGCATCCGTTAATATGTGGTAATAACCTTGTAGAATTGTAGCTGCAAATGTAATTAGATCAATAAAAACTCAAGTGGTAATTTTGAAAAACATTTAATTGAGTTTTATTTATTTTTTTGTTGGAATGACAGTCTTTTTGCTGTTTTTGGACAGTTACCTGGTGTTGGAGCATGTGTCAGGCGGTGAGCTCTTTGACTACCTGGTGAAGAAGGGTCGGCTAACTCCAAAAGAAGCAAGGAAGTTCTTCAGGCAGATCATCTCTGCTTTGGATTTCTGCCACAGTCATTCCATCTGGTTGGTTTCTATGCCAAGTAGTGATTCTTAGAAGGAGGTTTGGTCACGTTCAGGGTAAAGATATTATTTCCTGCTAAATTGTGAAGCATTTTGATCCCTCCCATTAAAAAATAAAATAAAATAAAATAAAAATAAAGTTTTAGTTTAGTCCAAGGAAAACGTGGACATTTTTTAATTTTACAACTTCAGTGATGATGTTCCATTAAAGATTAAAAGGACAACCTGTAGATATTTGTTATACAGCTTTGATAGAACATCTTGTACTTTTTTTTTTCAGTCACCGGGATCTAAAGCCGGAGAACTTGCTCCTGGATGAGAAAAACAACATTCGGATTGCTGACTTCGGTATGGCTTCCCTTCAGGTGGGAGACAGTCTGTTAGAGACCAGCTGTGGGTGAGTGACAGCTCTGACTGTTAGCATTTTTATGCAAATGAACTCATTTTACATACAATTGTATTTGGAAATGGTTCAACAGTAACCATATGAACACATGTACATAAAAAGAAACAGATTGTTGTCAGATCTTTTGTTCCAGATGTTGCTGAAAGAGTCTAAAAATGTGTAACCATGAGGATGTTTGTTGGATTTGATTGCAGATCACCACATTATGCTTGTCCTGAAGTTATACGGGTAAGTGCTTTGATACGGTGTGATCTTCAAATGCCTCTAACATTGTTATATTAAATAGTAATGGAGTTGCATTAACAATTAAGAATCACATGCATATAACTGCATGCACTGACCACCAGCCCATGACAAAGATGATTTCAAAATTATTAGAGAGTGATTCAGAAATCTCCTTTTAGGGTAAAAATGTAAGTTTATTATTCCTTTGGCAGGGGGAAAAATATGATGGACGAAGGGCAGATGTGTGGAGCTGTGGGGTAATCTTGTTTGCCCTATTAGTGGTCAGTGTGTTTCTCTATCTTTTTTTTTTTTTTTTTTTTTTTGTCGTGGTACTTGATCCATTTTTCTGTTCTCTTTTTTTTGTCTTTCCCTCTAACAGGGTGCCCTGCCTTTTGACCATGACAATTTACGCCAGCTCCTGGAAAAAGTGAAGAGCGGTGTATTCCATATGCCCCATTTTATACCCCCAGACTGTCAGTCTTTGCTCAAAGGCATGATTGAAGTCAACCCTGAAAAAAGACTCACGGTCTGTGACTTACCGCATAATTCTTGATCTCATACAGAGAAATTCCAAACAATTGTCATTCTGTCATATTCATTCAAGTTTCAGTATATCCTAATTATCGTTATTTATTCCTTTTGCTTGGAAATATACTATCCTTTCCAAGAAAGCTTTGAAGAAGTGGCATAAATTAATAATTTTCTCTGTTTACTACAATGACCGAGCTGTTCTGACATGTTCTATTTATGGCACAGTGAGGACAAAATTAGATATATTTTATCTGTAAAATGATAATTATGTCAAACACTGTGTAAAAAGGATAAAAATCGAGCAAATCGAGAATGATTTCTAAAGTTCAAAAAGGTGATCTTGCAAAAACAGATGGGTTTGTGTCAGTTTGATCTATTTTCTCTATGTGTTGCTTTGTGTTCCAAATCTCCTGCTTGCCGAGCCAACTCCACCTGCTGGCAAATGCAGCATTTTTAAAAGTGTTAGGATAGTTACTTACACATTGGATTCTTTTTGGAACTGCGTTGATTAAGAAAAAAAAATCTGTTAAAAGGTTAAATATTCTAATTTGCTTTATCTTATAAAATCTATCAATTTGGCAGCATTAAAAGCTACCAGTTCAATAAATAAATAAAAACAAAACTGGAAACATGGTTAGATGTTATCCATGAAAGCATTATAATTCTTACTTACTGCTAGTGAGTCTTGTTGTCAAATTTGTTTCACATCCCTATCACAGTTGCAGCTGTTTACCATCCTGGGTCAGTTAATACAATTTGTAGAAATATAAAGAAAAAAAAACAGAACTATTTGCTCAGCACAGTGACCATCTGGCCGTTAACAGACTGTAGAAATAAATGGTCCCATCTGCTCCTTTTCCCCTTACAGCTAGAGGCGATCCAGAAACATCCCTGGTATATGTGAGTATTCCTTTAGCAGTTCTTTGCTGTTAGGACAATATATTCCAATATTATCTATTTTATGTGTCGTTCTGTGTGTTCACAGTGGTGGCCGTAACGAGCCATGTCCTGAGCAGCCTCCTCCCAGACGAGTGTGCGTGAGGCGCATTCTGTCTCTGACTGAGCTGGACCCAGATGTGCTGGAAAGCATGTATTCACTGGGATGTTTCAGAGATCGAGTCAAGCTTACGCGGGACTTACAATGTGAAGAGTAAGTGTGTTGAATTGTTAGCTTTACCACAGTGTCAGCTGTGTGAACATACCCTGAATACCTGGAAAAATAATTCAGTGTAGTTGGCAGAAACAAAAACATTCTGTTACCAAATTATTAAAGCTATATGCAATGTTACTTTTAATTGAAATTAAGATATTTATATTCTATTGGAATATACAAAGTGTTTTTGAATGTCTTTTGTACATTTTATATTTGGCCATGTTTTAGTTCATTTTGTTGGACCTGATTCAGAACATAGAAATAGATAAAAGGGGATTAAATAAATCTTTAAATCTAAATGTTTGGATCTCAGTAGTTTTTGGTCAGTATTTAGTTTTTGTCCTGACTGTTTTCTTCCCTGCTGTTTTTTGTCAGAGAAAACCAGGAGAAGATGATCTATTACTTATTGCTGGATAGGAAGGAGCGATACCCCAGCTATGAGGATGAGGACTTACCTCCGCGCAATGACGTAGGTCAGTCACTGAGTGGCAGGATGCTTCTTTCCTCAGTCTGCCTCTGAGAAGCCATCATATCATCGTCTTTGAGTGGAAAGTATTTCTAAATGAGTCCTTCAACCCATTTGGCTTATTTTTATGGAATAGAGAGATAAGATTACACCAAAGATGGCATGATCACTTTTATTTATAGAGAGCAACTTTTATTTATTTCAATTGAGTTTTTTTCTTTTTGAAGACACTTAAATAATACCACATTTCAACTTTTATGTGTTCTGCAAAAGTAATCATGCATCAAGTAAGACAGCCAAACGACAGACTTAGGGTAAGTTACAAGCCGTAACACATTTATGGTGGAATTCATCAGCAGACCCTCCTCGAAAGCGTGTCGACTCTCCCATGTTGACGCGCCATGGCCGCTGCCGACCGGAGAGGAAAAGCTTGGAAGTGCTGAGTGTTACAGAACAGGGGTCTCCTACCCCACCTCGCAGGGCTTTGGACACAGCTGCACACAGCCAGAGGTACAGTTTGATTCACACAGAGACGCAGTACATACCCTATATACCTGCATCAGTTTCATCTTTACCTGGACCTAACGTTTGTCTTACAGGTCTCGCTCAGTCAGCGGAGCATCAAGTGGTCTCTCATCCAGCCCTCTTAGCAGTCCCAGGGTAAGATTTGAGTTGGTGGTTAAAAAATCAATCTTATACCAACTATTTTCCTAACTAAAAGAATATTATTGACATTTCTTATCATTGTAGAACTAATTATGGTAAAGCAAAGTCGGTGTTACAGTTTGTCTTCTGCAAATACTATAACAGATATAATGTTTGTGCTTAGTGACCAAATCGTTAATACAAATGTTTTTATATTTAGCATAAAACAACTTAAAATCTGATATTACAACTTCCATTCTATTGGCCTACTACTTGTAGAAGCATTCAAAGCTTTTTTTAACTATAATCACTAAAGCTTTAATACAGTTACCCTCTACATTTTTTTAATCACAATGAAAACAACAAAGAACTCCCACTTCCAAATTTGACATAAATCTGTCATCTTAAGCTGCTCACTGAAGTGTAGACTAAGAAATTATACAATAGGAAGTTCATCCTACTATCAAAGTGTTAAAAGTAGGAATGTATAGTGCTGCTTAAGCATCACTGAAACTTTTGTTTTATATTATGCAGAATTTTAGTGCAAACAAATCAGGAATAAAAATGTAATTTGAATATTAAAACATGTATGACAGCAGATAAAAATAACAAGAATTAACCCAGATAGTAAAAACAATAACATGAAAAATGAACACCAACTGAATCAATGTTTTTGTAATTTTATTTTTATATTTTTTAAATATTCCTTTTTTTCTATTGCATAACTGTTTTATTTTCATTGTTCCTTTTTTAAAATCTGTGTTTTTCCTCAATTTTTTAATGTCTCATAAGTATTGGCTTTTTGATATCGTTCGAGGTGAAATGTTGTTTTTCTCCCCTAATTATTGCTGTCACAAACTACCCTGCAAAATTTGTTTTTTTAATTGACTTATTTTACTGATGTTGTTCTCCCTGACGTTAAAAACTTAAATAACTCTTCCCCTCATTTTAGATCAGGATGGGACACAATGTTTTTTAAGGGATGAAATTAACTTTGCATATGTTTTCCTAAGGCCACACAATATCTATCGAGCTAAAGTAAATGCAAAATCATTTTTCTGTTTCAAGCAGCACAAAAGACGTTCGGTGAAGCTCTGAATGTTCACAAAACAGGTGGAACTCAATTCTGAAATGTGATAATTTACAGTAAATTTTACTTTTTGTAAGACTTAGATTACTTAAGTCTTATTACTTAATTGTGCTTCAGATTGTTATTTCATGATTTACACTTATGCAGACCTTTTTTTGTCTTCTATAATCTAAGTGCAAATTAGCAACCAAAAAGAAATTTACATTTTTTCTTGATTTCATTTAACATCTCTCTTTCCTACTGGAGAACTCAACAATTTCACGGAAAGCTAAAATATGCCAATTTGATTATGTTCCATGACAGTTTCTGCTTCATTAGTGGTTGAGCTTGTTTGGCATCAAATTAAAACAATGAAAGTTCTAGAAAACGGATCACTTTGCAAATTTTCCACAGAAATATCTTCAGTGTCACTGTTCTCTGTCTGTATTCCTAACGTCACTGTCTCGTCTGACTCTTTACCCTCACATGCAACGACAAGTCAGAAAAGACGAAAACAGCGAAAACAAAAATGTTTCTTGATCAGCTCTGTCACTACCCCATTGAGCACATTCACTAATCACAAGATGCACTCTTCTGTCATTGAGCATGATATTCATTTCCATCCTTTCTTCATTTTCCGTCCCTTCTCCTTGTTTTCCATCTCTCTCACCCCTCTCGACCCACAATCCCACTGCTCCCCAGTCCTATCAGAGCCCCGTCTTCACTTTCAGCCAATCAGACGTCACCTCTTCCACCGCATCTCCTCTCACAAAAGAATCCAAACAAGGAAGCGCCATCACTCCTCGCTCAGCACGGGCTCTCGACAAGTCCAAAACACCCTCCAATCCAAAGACCCAGACCCTGCCCACCAAAGGACCTGCCGAACGACCCCATCTGCAGCCCATCAAATCCTTGCCTCTGCACAACCCATCCTCCCGCTCGCCCTCACCTTCCCCACTCCTTTCACCCATCCCCCGTTTCTTCTTTCCTTCGTCCTCTGTCCTGAAGTCAGTGACTAAGAGCCTCTACCCAAACTCTGCCCACTCTGTACCGCAGGTCACTCCCCAGGGCTCTCCGCTGCCCACACCGTTGGGCACCCCTGTCCACCACCCTCACCACCCTTCCTCTACCCCGCCTTCCTCTTCCTCCTCCTCGTCCTCCTCGCGAGCAGAGGGAGGGGGAGGGGTGGGCTCGTTGTCGTTGACCCCTCCCTCCAGTCCAGGAGGGGGAAGTGGAATGGCGGCCAGCAGCTCTGCCCACTGGAGGACTCGCCTGAACTCTTTCAAGAACAACCTGTTGGGTTCTCCCCGGTTCCATCGTCGTAAATTACAAGGTGGGGCCTGGGGGTATACTCTGGGGTTTGGACTGAGGTGTGTTTAGCTTGCTCAGAAGGTCCTGGTCTCATATCTTTATGTATCAAACTCTGTCCTAGCATAAAAGTCATTGGTTTAACGTTAAATGTTCTTGACAGACTTTGTTTTAACTGATATGTGTCTCTTAGTTCCTACATCAGAAGACATGTCCAGTCTAACCCCAGAATCCAGCCCAGAGTAAGTTTTGTTGCTGCGGTTCATACAGTGTGAAGCTATTTCATAGATAAATAGACGTGTGCTTGTCATTACATATCTTTTCCTTTCTTGGTACAAAGGCTAGCTAAGAAGTCGTGGTTTGGGAATTTCATCGGCTTGGAAAAAGAGGAGCAGATCTTTGTTGTGATCAGAGACAAACCTTTAAGTTCCGTTAAGGCTGACATTGTCCACGCTTTCTTATCAGTAAGTATGTGCTATGGTCTGTTGCTCTGCTTGCTTTGTGTGAAGCATGGCCTTCGAGGGGACAAGCATTCACAAGCACGTTCATACTGCACACCTCATTTCTCCATTATTTCAGTTTTCTCTTTTATTTCTTTTTCTTTTTAATCTTACTCACTCGTTGCACGCAGATGGATCACTTTGCTTTGACCAATGGCTCACTCTTTCTCTCTCCTCTCCTCACCCTCACCCTTTGTCTCCCTATACTCACGTTGGCCCCCATACCTCTCCCGCCTCGTAAGTCTGTCGGTCTCTCTGCTTCTTCTCTTTCTCCCCACCACACAGATCCCATCTCTCAGCCACAGCGTCCTTTCGCAGACCAGCTTTCGGGCCGAGTACAAGTCCTCCGGCGGTCCCTCCGTCTTCCAGAAGCCCGTCAAATTCCAAGTGGACATAGCTTTTTCAGAGAGCGAGAGGGAGCGAGACAGGGAGAGGACAGAGAGGGAGGGCAGGAGAGAGACAGGAATCTACAGCGTGACGTTCACCCTTATATCAGGCGAGTATAGCATGGAAGTGCAAAGAGCTCCGAAAAAAATGTAAACCTTTTTTGAAAGTTTTAGCGAACAGTTGGTCAGTTGGAATCTGCGTTTTAGGAACCACTCTTATGGAAATTTTGTGTCTGGTGTTTTTAACATGTTCTTGTGGCATTTTCTCATTATGGAAGACATATATAAAGAAAATTTAGCTCAAAATTGTCTTTCTAAGTATTTCTTTATGCAAAATGTGTGTGTCAGGAGCAGATGAAAAAATGCAGTCAGAAAGAGATCGTAGGTGTAACGTAAATGCTACAGTCAGTTCTCCACGAGCTCAGTGCTCCTTTCCATTCTGCTGCATCCACTTATAGACGACTAGATCCATGTACGTCTTTCTTTTCCTCGTCTGAGCTGGCATCTGGTATTAAACTGTATGGCTTGATAGCTCCAACATTGCTCACAATTTTTACTTCACCAGTAATGTTGGGTTGGGGTTGTGAGGAGCTGTCAGCTAGTGGGAAAGCGTGGGAATTTGGAGCAGGCTTACTTTGCACTAACAGTTCCAACCACAACTCAAAGGCTAATTTCTAATGAACTCCTGCTGCTCTGCAGAAGCTATGTCACAGAAAACGACACAGGTGTTCTGATTTTGGCTAAAAATGACATAATTGTAATTAAAAGACCACTGGGAATGCTTTTAAAACTGATCAAATGATTATTGTAGTGGGACTTCAATTGTTTTCAAGAGTAATGAAGAGAAAAATAAGTTAATTTTCTATTTTTAAGTCAGAAAAAAAACAAAAATACTATAATAAATTCAAATATTATATTATAATAAATATAAAGAAATGTGTTGAAATTCTACACTAAAAGCCAGCTCTGATCCTCTTTTGATCCTTTTTTACCCATAGTCCAAAATCAGGAGTTCATCAGAAATTTGCCTCTGAGTTGTGAGAGAGACCGTTGGCGATGAGTAAGCCTGTGCTCATCCCCTCCTCGGTGCGGAGCTGAGCAGGGAGCTTGTGGCTGGCCCAGCGTATTTTCTTCATTCCAAATAAGCTCTATTTCAAACAGCATTTTTAAAAATGATATAATACTCAGAATTGCAATTTTAAGTTGAATTTTCTTAATATATTTCCCCATCATAAGAATACTGTCAGGAGAATATGTTAAAAACACCAAAAACACAATTTTCATCTGAGTGGGGCTTTAATTTATTAAATGAATAATCTAAAATAGAACCAGTATAAAAACAAAACCATTCATAAATTCAGACCTGAAGGATTTCTTGGTGAGTTCCAGCAGGCGAGGATAATCATGTGGGGACTCATGGTGTCTTATTTTTTTGGAATTAAACCTTATGTCGCTGTTCATTTTGCTGCGACACCAGGCCCGAGTCGCAGATTCCGACGGGTGGTGGAAACGATTCAAGCTCAGCTCCTCAGCTCTCATGATCAACCACTGATGCAAGTCCTATCTGGTAAGACCTCTCACACACACAAAACTGTCAAAACAACAGAGCAAGAATTAAAGGACTCACACCTTTACTCTTGGCTGTACTAAATTATCTGTTAATATATGGGGGGAAATGGTCTGTTTTGTGTTTTTATGAATAAAAGCAAGGGCTTTTCTACATTTTGTGTCAGTTTACCAAGATTTTCCTACAAACCTGTAACACATACAGTATTTTCTTCAAAAGTCATGAGCAGTCGTCTCCAACAAGATAGAGAATATAAAATATTACATCTTTTGATGTTCACCGCACTCACTTCTAGATTGAGAGTGACTTTCCTGTCCCCCTGTACAGATCCCTTCCCAGATGAGAAGAACAGCCGGCCCCACGGGACTCCCACCCGCCAAAACTCGAGGCGCTCTGAGGGTGGGGGCGACAGGTGTGAGTGGGGAGACCGAGCAGATGGCGGAGGCATAGGAGGAAGCGGAGGTGTTCTGCAGCGCAGAGGCTCAGCAAAAGAGAGAACCCGTCTGCTGTCCTCGAACGGAACCCAATCCCAGCCGTAGGATAGGAGACCAAGCTGCAGGGTGCTCGAACCAGAAAAAACTCTGCGTAACTTCATTTCCAAGTACCCCTGCAAGCTGTGAGCTGCTATTCTTCCTTGACTAAGTTACTAACGTTGTTTGACTCTAGCAAGGATCGAGCTTTGTCCGTCCATCAAGCTTTTTTTTTTGTTTGATCTTGCGGAACACCAGGATTTCTGTCCCACATGAGAAAGCAGAGGTGTGGAACCAGCCTACAAAGGAAAAAGATAACATGTATGGGCATTGCATCATAAACACAGCTTCACAGAATTAACTGTATTATGAAGTGCTACTGTGCATGCCAGTTAGCAAACCAGCTTGCTAAAGGATGCTGACATGACCACATAGGCTAGTCCACCATGTCTTTACTTTGAAGAATCTGGCGCCAAAAAGATGTGATAGTTCTGTGGTGGTTCTCTTTAAATTTACCAGTGCGCTTGTATCAGAGTTAAGCCTCTTGCAGACAGTTGTCTAAACTGAAAGAGACAAAAATGTATTTCAACAGGAGAACCCTTCACAACACCAAATGAATGAGAGAATATGAACAAAGATCCTGTTTGCTTTTTTCTAGAGAAACTGTATCTTCAAATAACCGAAATCTCTCGTTAAAAATAAAACCAATGAAGTAAGCTAAGTATGTGAATGTGAAAAAACTGTATTTAGTTGGTATTTATTTTTATTTTGAGGATGTTTTTTTTTTTTTTTGCACAGTGATTACCATAGCGACAACAGTTGAAACACTTGGAGCGAAGGTTTATCATGCACTCGTATGCAGGCATTTGCTTGAACTTTTCTTTATTTAGCATTTTGTTTTTCCGTTTTACTCAAAGATTATATTAATTAATTCTCCTCCAAGTTTGCATTGAACCCCTATCGATCTGTGATTTTTTTATTTGACCAGGTATGTGAACATGACTATGAAAAAAAACCCATCTGTGAACAGTTTCATGAACTTCATCCAAGCTGTTTGTTCCCTAGACTGAAAACTAGCAACATTCCTGGACTTGGGATTGAACAAAAACCACATTTCCTGTCAAATATATCTCCTGTTGCCATAGTGTTCACACACTGACTTGTAATAAAATTTTAAAAAACACACACACAAAGGAATTTTATTAATGGACATTTTCATAATGCCGGACTTTGAAAGACTTTCAGCATCAATTCTGTACGGGAGGAGACATGAAAGCGGAATGCAAGCATCTCCTAACCTTGCTGTCTTCATCATTCACCAACAAGCCAAGTAGTTCATAGCTGCCCATCACTGAGTGTTGCACCATTCTGCAAGCAGACGTAGCAACTTGGACAGTCATGTTTTCCTCCAATATTCTGTAAGACCAGTCAGTGTTGTTCACCAGTCTTCCATACAGCACAATATGCAACAAGAGTGCAGGATGTTTTCAGAGTACTGCTACAGGTCCGCTTCTCCAAGCTGTGTTTTAATTGTAACTATTTATTTATTTGTTTACCTATTCATTTATTTATCATGGTTTTTTTTTTTGGTTAATAAGGTACATTTCATGCCAATATTGTGCATGTATCAAAAGGAAATGACAAAAAAATCCTGTTGGGGTCCATTTCTGATTAGTTAGAAGTGAATCCTATACCTCTTGTGTGCACTTCCTTCCATTCCAAATGATCTACCTTGATTTGCACTCTTTCTGTCATCAGGGATGCTTGTCTGTATCCCTTCTGATCATGTTTACCTGTGTAGGGAAGAAACTGCATCAGATAGATTAGAGAACTCAAATGGGGTCAACGGAACCTTCTCTGCTGAATGTTTAGAGATTTTGTCTAACCCAATAATATCAAATTGATCATCCAAGTAAAACCAAACATAATTTCTCACAGCTAATTTTAGATGTGTTGCATTGGTTGCATTGTTCTTTTAATGTACCTGTCAGCCGCTTCACCTCTGTTGTGTTGTCTGTTATCACAAGAGAAAACTTGTCACAAAGTTGTTTGCCTCACTGTCCATACACAATTTCAATTTGTTCACCATCATCAAATTCATTTTGCCACATCCACCTCCCTTTCACTGACCCAACTCTGGCTAAGATTGTAAACGATTCTCCATTCATAAAGGTTGCTAGAGTAAGGTGTTAAAAAAGAAAGGAAAAAAAAGTCTGTATAATAATTTAAATATAAAAAGTGCACTATGATAACTATTGCCTGTGATTAAAAAATAAAAATTATGATTAAATTGATGGTTAAAATAAAGACAGTTCCACCTTCTTGTTATGATTACAGTAATAAATTCTAAGTTTATATGTGTGTCTATTCAGTTTGTGGGTTATAAAGATGATTCTTCTTCGTATTTTTTATTTAACTCTAAAATGGCTTTTTAAGTTGAAACGACAGCTTTGTAGTTTATTTACTATGAAATCTAAAGGAAGTCTAAATGTATACTTTTTAGGTTGCTTTTAGACACAAATTTACAACAACTTATAAGCGTTATATGATAATTTGTCAGACAGATTTTCTTTTGAGTGGATTTTGAAAGAAAAACCTTTATTAATAGTTAAAACAAAAACGTTTAGATAACCGTTTTTATGTCATCAACACATAATTTAATCACAGATCATTAAACATACAACACATGATTTGAAAAATATACAAGACGATCGTTTAGGAATATAGAAAGTGAAATGTCCCATTTGGTGCCGCGTTGAAATTTCACGCAAGCGCAGCATACGTGTGATTGGGAAATTTACGACGGTGTTGAAGGCAGCACCGGCTCATCCGTGCGAGCATCTGTAGCTGAGAACTGAGAGGAGGAAGGCGCGTCGGTATGACCGAGCGCTCATGCTACGTCTGAAGTTAATAGTGGTTCCTGCCTTTGTTAGTTCGGCGTCTTTCGCATCTGTGAACAGCAACAGGTAAGCTTAAGCGTTTTTATATGTGTGTGTGTGTGTGTGTATACACTGCACCTCAGACCTAAACAATAGCATCTTTTTTTAGGTCTACCAAGCGTTGTCTTCTGCCGTTTACATAATGGGCTGGGCGCTCGGCTAGTCTATATTAGCATCAGCTAGCATACATGTTCTTAGTCCGCTAAGAGTTATTTAAAACGTCTCCCAGCTGAAATAAAGACCAACCATTGCGGTATGATAATCTAGCACTGACTAATAGTAAAATTCAAATTTAGTGACAACTTAGTGACATGATAAGTTAGTGTTTTCATTAATACCCGCTAATGTTTCCACTCTGCTCTTTAATTTGTCCTGACCTGCCTAAAAAAAGGATGTTATCTTAATACATATCTGCTGTGTTTTAGCCATAAACATTTTACAGACAATTTGGGGTACTATTATAGTTGATTAACTGCCTTAGTTATAAAATGACATCTTAAGGAATTTTTAAACGAGGTTAGAAATTAAGTTTAAGATGCTATTGTAAGCATGACCCGCAAGAAAAACCTTTTATCTCTCATGTTTGCCTTGGACACTTTCAGAGAAAAAGTGATACTATTTGCACTGAATTCAATTTCAAGATACTGTATTGTTTTGGAATAATTCAGATTATTCTAGATATTGATAAGGTTTGACCCTTCATCAAGTTGTGATGACTTCAAAAAGTCAAGATTGTAAGGAGTAAAGATCTGTAGGGATTTGTGAAGTTCCAGGAACTTTCCACTTATCTTTTGTATGTTTTCTTAAAAAAAAAAGGCTGATGTTATTCTCATGTATTTACTTGCGACCAGCACAAAATGTGATGGAATTTCAAGATGGCCACACTTAATACAGCAGCCAAGATGCACATTGCTGCATGGCCCACACGTGTTTTAAGTGCTTCCAAGGCAGGGTTATGTTGTTGGCCGCTTATTAATGAAGGGAACTAAATTTAGTTCTTAAACAATTTCTAGCTGACTATCAATTTGGATTTTTAGATTTAAAAATAATTATAATAATGTTATTTAATTTACACAAAGGGCTGCACGGTGGTGCAGTGGTTAGCGCTCCTGCCTCACAGCAAGAAGGTTCCCGGTTCAAGTCCTGGCTGGGGGACCTTTCTGTGTGGAGTTTGCATGTTCTCCCCGTGCATGCGTGGGTTTTCTCCGGGTACTCCGGCTTTCTCCCACCGTCCAAAAACATGCTTCATAGGTTAATTGATCACTCTAAATTGTCCCTAGGTGTGCATGTGAGTGTGCATGGGTGTGTGTTTGTGGCCCCTGCGACAGACTGGCGACCAGTCCAGGGGTGTCCCCTGCCTTCGCCCATGAGTAGCCGGGTTAGGCTCCGGCAACCCCGTGACCCCGAAAGGGATAAAGCGGATTGGAAAATGAATGAATGAATGAATGAATTTACACAAAACTAAACCAATTTCTTTGTTGTTATTTCTCCCTATAAAGTTTTTATGTCTGCAAACTCTGATCTTTTTTGTTCTTAGTTTTAGGAGCGTTAAAAGGAAAGCTATCATATTTTCCATCTGAATAGATAGATTACCAATGCATTACCTTGATGGAATAATCCTGTTCAACAGCTTCTCTAAAGACTTTTATTCTGATTATTTTGGGTTGACTAATAATTTGTAGCAATTTGATTTTGCTCAGGTGAACACAGAGTACTTTTCATAATACTTTCATAATTTCTATGAATAAACAAAGTTGTCCTTCTGGAGCTCGCTGATTTGTTGAAGGTCTTTTTAGTTGTGGCTTCTTAAGTGGGTTAAGTAAACAAGCACAATTCAGCATGTTCCTTTTTTATCGGTAAAAGAAGTGACAGTTAAATTACCTTATCAAGTGTGATGTTTACTTTTAGAGCAAGTTAAAGTAAACATATTATATAATAAGAAAGTGTAATCAGGTTTTCTTTGTTAAGTTTGCTTTCGTGTACAAGTTTAGAAATGTAAGAATGGTGGCTACTCCTGAACCTAAAAGTATTGAACATTCATTTAGTCTATAACATATTTATTAAAATATGTCTGTGTAATTTGAGCTTTTTTTAAATACTGTAAAAAAACAGACATGAGCTAAAATAGGGGGGCACAGCCCAGTGTTTAGAATAACAAACCCTGAGGACATCTACAGCCTAGTTGAAAAAAATCAATTATTTTCATGCAGAGAAGCAGGACTTGCTTGGCGTAAAATATCCAATCAGATTGGCAGCCAGTCAATATTTTACCATCAAACTCTTATCATTTTTAAGCAGACTTTGCAGTTAAACATTCACTTTTTTTCCTTTTGTGGTTTCTCATAAAGTGCTGTTGAATCACACGTTTTACATGATGCTATAAGCTCAGTGGCCAAGTGGTGGAGTGCTCCTCCCTGGAACGGGGAATAGGGGTTTGAGTTCACAGGTCACACCAAAGACTCTGTAAATGGGACCCAGATAGAAATGGGTTGGTCAAATTTGTCGTGTTGGAAACGGAAGATTTTCTGCTTTAAAATCAAACCTGTGTAACTTATGTGTGTAGGGTCATAATCAGGGTTTGTTCAAAACGGAAACGTCAGTTAAAAACACTGGTTTGCTGTCTCATTTACAAAACAGTCATGTAAAACCTTTTCATTGTGTTTGTACTTCATCTACACCTCAGTTCGCTTCATTGTGCGCAGTAATCATGGCAGAGGCACATCAGGCCGTGGCCTTTCAGTTCACTGTCACCCCAGAGGGCATTGATCTGCGGCTCTCTCACCAAGCGCTCTCTGAGATCTACCTCTCTGGTGTTCGCTCATGGAAGAAGCGCATCATCAGAATCAAGGTATCGCAATGATCCCAAATCCATTCTTCTGTATGTGCTTATAGGTGAAAGCCCATCCCAGTTTCCACAAGGGCAAAAGAGGGCACACCCTGGATAGGTTGACAGTCTGTCCCACTCTTAATGAGAAATTTAGGGTCACCACTCAACTTTACACAGGAAAGGCCCAGCTGGGGCCTTCTGGCTGTGAGCTAACAGTGCTACACGCATTACCACATATTTACAACTTCATGATCCAGGAAAGTTTTCAAAATATTCAACTTCCTCTTTGTCACCCAAATAATCTTTTCCTCCCTTTATGTTGAAGTTACCAGTAAACTGTCACATCTTAATGAATAACTCTTTCAATTTAAAAGTTTATTATTTTACAAACTGTTAGGAACAAATTGCCAACATTAAAGGAGAACGTTTCAAAAACTGCTTTATATTTTTATTTAATTTGTGAATCACAAATGTAGTGACTTAAAAAGATCTCTTCAATCATTGAAGCTTTTTAAAAATAAATGTTGTAATTTGTATCAATTCCAGTGTATTTTCCGCATTTTCCAGTCCTCATCCTCAGGCTGTCTTGTTGTGCAGGATTTACTGCATTTATTTACTTTCCCTTTTTTTTTTTTTACAATCCCTTATTCAGACTTTTAACTCAATAAATTCTGCATATATCTGATAAAGATGCATTCATTTGAAGACGATTTGCGTGATGAAGCAGAGAAACAAGTAGGACAGGCAAACCTGCCCCGAAGACCAAGAGATGTTCCAGAATAACTTCCATCCAGTTTTTGTTTCTGTTGTGTTTTTCCTATGCTTTGTTTGAAAAACACAGTGAGGTGAAGGAAAGGTACTCTGAGAAATTCAAAGCAACTTAAAGAAAAATGACCACACGGCAATAGAAGTTTACTATACACATTTTAAAAGTTGGTATTACTTTATGATGTTGTTTAAAGACATCTCGTATGACTAATGGATTATATTGTGTGTCAGAGTGGTAATTAAATGCACTAATATTGGTATTCTTTGTCTCATGGCTACAGAATAGTGTGATTACTGGTGTCTACCCTGCGAGTCCGTCCTCCTGGCTTTTTGTGGTTATAGCAATCCTTGCTACTATGTACACTCGCTCCGATCCATCTATGGGAATTATCGCAAAGATCCAAGAGCACCTTCCAGTCAGGTAAGATGCATCTTGATTGCAGACAAGTACAAAAAAATTTTTGGGGGTTATCTGAGCAGTCTTTTTGAAATTTTACATTGTGTAAATCTGATGGACTTAACCAAACACAGTTTAAAATGTACTTTTAGGGGCATTTAAAAAAAAATACTAAATATAATTCATTTTTTGTTATATTTGTTATTTCCTTGGTATAAAATAATAGCATTTTATGTGGAAACTTGGACAATAATCTAAAATGTACTTGTGTCACAGTCACAAAATCAGCCTACTAGCATTGTAAAAATGTTTCAAATTATTCATTAAAAGATCTGATGTCTAAGCTGGATCTGGAAACTAGTTTGTGGTTTCATCTTTAGTTGACTTGATGTCTATAGCAGTTTTTGCAGGACTACAAAAAAAAAGAACACGTAATCAATCAGGGTTTTCACAAGAACCAAAAAAGTAAACCACATCGGTCCAGTTCTGAGGTCTTTACAGTCGCTGCCTGTCTGCCAAAAGACTTTAAAGTTTTGTTGCTGCTTTGAATGATTTAGGTTCAAAATGCATAATTGACCTCCTGACCCAGGATTTGGAAATTAGTTAGTTTCTAGAGTTTAAGCCAAACATAAATAAGCTGCATTTAACTTTTATGCTCTACAGATCTGGAACACATTCTAGAAAATCTTTGATCTGCTGAAACACTCAGTTTATTTAAAACCAGGTTAAATACTCGCAGATTTTTGTTTTCATTCATTAATTCTAGGCTTATTTTTTAGACACGGGTTGATCTTTGAGAGTTTAAACAAGAGAGAAAATTGTGAAAATGTTCATGTCTGTCTGAGAAAAGTGTAAAAACTGTGTAGTGAGAGTGGTATACAGCCTTCAAATATCCATAACTACTACTGTGGATTTCACCTATTGCTAATTATTTTTGGAACGTAACCCTTGCGATAAGTGAGGGACCTTGAGTTTGACCTTAAGTAAAGAAACAATTGATGTCAAATTTTTGTCCCTTCACACACTTATTTTTAAAAAATCTGACCAGATCTCGTCTTTGGTTATGCTTCTTTTTTCTTTCAAGTGAATAAAGAAAATTATCGTTACTTGATTACTATAAAAAATATTGACATATATGAATGTGTCCAGTAAGACCTAAAAAGACTGGGGCGTTATCGCCTCTTTAAAAAGCTTTGAAGAGAAGCAAAAGCATCTTCTACTACCTCCATCACTACCACTGACATTTCTTGGACAAGTGGTGAACAGCTATGTTGTTTTGGATTGTTATGGCAACACAACAGGATGTTTTAAGAAAGCGGGGGCACTTTTGTTGTTACCCCTCACTGCCGGCTCTTCACATTTCTGCAGTGTTGCTGCTGAATTCCCTGTTAAAATCAGTCTCACAAAAGTGACTCTTTCTTTCATTGTCTGGTGTCATTGTTTTGGTGTTTCATCTCTAAAAAGAGGCCAAATTCAATCCACCGATGAAAACCTGAGCTCTTTACTTTGCAAACAAGGTGTCTGTTGAAGGAAAATGTGTTGGTAATTCTACGTGTCAATATTATGGGACAAACAATCACGTGTTGTGAAATAGAGCCTTGACATTTACTTTACAAATGTAAAACCAAAAAAATGCATGTCACTGGTTTGTCTACAACTGACTATATGATCATCAACTTTTTAATGTTAATCAAAGTTTCTCTTCGTATCGGCTTTCTCAGCCAGTCGATGAGTTCACAGTGCCAGGCTGTGGTTTCAGCAGTGCTCTTCAGCACCATGCTGTGGCTCCTGCTCATCTTCACCATGCGCCTGTGCCTCAAGCAGCTCCTCTCCTACCATCGCTGGATGTTTGAGCAACATGGTAAAATGTCCACCACCACCAAAGTCTGGGTGGTGAGTGCTTTTGTTTTATCTGCCTTGTCTCACTCCATGCTGATATTTCTGTGGAAATGAGCTCTTACATTTGCATCTCTTTGCCAGGCATTGGTGAGGATATTTTCTGGCAGAAAGCCTCTGCTCTACAGTTATCAGGGTTCACTGCCAAACCTGCCCGTGCCTGCCATCAAAGACACAGTCAAGAGGGTGAGAAATGTCACGATTGAGAAAATCTACTAATGCTTGTCCTTGTAATAAAAAAAAGCATTTGCTGAACATTACTTTAGTAAAACATCAAACTGTTCTGCTTTGATCTTGCTCAGTACTTGGAATCGGTGCGTTCGCTGATGAATGATACAGAATACGAGCGAATGACAAAGCTGGCCACAGAGTTCGAGAACAGCCTCGGCAACCGCCTGCAGTGGTACCTCAAACTCAAAGCTCTCTGGGCGTCAAACTATGTGAGTATCTGTCAGCAGTGCTCTAGCAGAGTGTGGCCTCTTAAATGTCTGAAGAAAAAAGAAATAAAAAATTCCATTAACAATGTATATCTTTGCAAGGTTTTATGGCCTTCAATAATTAATTTAGCCTAAATTTATAGTTGATGTGGGTAAAATATTCATTCCTCGCTGTGGTTTTTGCTGGTTTCAGGTCAGCGACTGGTGGGAGGAGTATGTCTACCTCCGTGGACGAAGCCCCATTATGGTCAACAGTAATTACTATGGCATGGTAAGCATTTTTTTCCACTACAGACTGTCTTTTTCATTAATTTGTTAGATTAAAAATCACTTTTCTGCAAATCCCTGCTGACTTCCTGCTTTTTTTTTTTTTAAATGGAATTAATTTTTACCTTCCCTCAGGATTTCTTGTATGTGACTCCCACACCCATCCAGGCTGCCAGAGCAGGCAACAGCATCCATGCTTTTTTCCTGTACCGCCGCAAACTTAACAAAGAGGAGATAAAACCTGTGAGTTGACTTGTCTGTGCATGAAGGTGTTTCATAGCCATGCTGTTGCTATGGCAACAGATGAGTCAGAGGCTGTACATTGAGAGGCTTTGGGAATATTGGATTGTAGTAAACAGATCTGAGCAGCGAAGGATTTGGATGTTATTTTTAGGAGTGTGTGTTTTCATTCATCCATCCAACCTTCCACCCATCCATCTGAACCTGTGTCTGCAGTTATCAGCACGAATAAATATGAATCCATTCATTTAGTGTTTTTGTTCGTTTGCCATTGCATACTTCTCCCTTACTCATTTCTCGCCTCCCCTCTTTTGTTGTTTCTTTTTTTTCTTTTAAATATCCACCCATCCTCTCCTGCATGACTGCCTCTCCTCACCTGCTCCTGTATGTTCAACCACGGCGTCTCCATTTCCCAGAGCCGTATCCCAGGCACTGTCATTCCTCTGTGTGCCGCTCAGTGTGAGAGGATATTCAACACTACACGAATTCCTGGAGAGGAGAATGGTAAACAGTGACTTGTACACACACCACACCTGGGCAGAAACACGGTGCTGGTTTTGAGATATCTTTGTGTAAACAGATGGGATGTCACAATTCTCTATTTAAAACAAAACCGTATGTTACACCATTGAATCAAAACGTACGAAAAGGGAATTGTTGCATTCCTACTGTAGATGTTGGGATATTTTTATGTTGAATGTCAAACATGTGGTTTGTAAAGTGTATTATACTTAATATTGTTTTATTACATTACAAGAGGTCTTAAAAACATAACTGAAAGGGTTTTCTCCCAAAATCAAAGTTTGAACCAAATTGTAGAGAAAATGAATTGTTGCATCCCTTGTGGACATTGAATTTCAATGGAAAACCTTAATTTACTTTTCTGAAAATCTGCAACTTTCATTGGTTAATTCTAAAAAAATCTCAACCTACCTCACAACCTAGGATTTTGTGTGTGTGTGTGTGCTTATGCGTGTAATTCAAACCAAGCAACCGTTACTCATAGAGGCGATGTTTTTCTTTTCGGTCTTTCTGCATCTGCCTCTTCTTGCCTTCTGCTTTCATTTTGGGTCTAAAAGTTTCTGAAAAAGGTCCGGCTTCAACTAATGTCTGTTTTCTTCAGCCCACACGTTTCTTCTTTCTGTCTTTTCATTTTCCTCTCCTTTTGCACTTGTCTCAACTATCTTTTGTTTTCTTCCCACCCGTCTCTTTTCTATGCTCTTCAGCTTTTGTTGAGATCTACAGTTCCTTGCTGCTCCTATCAGTTTGAGCGGATGTTTGACTCTTGTCGTATCCCTGGATCACTAACAGGTAGATTTGATATTCCTATTTATGCAGCTCTTCTTTGAATTTCTACAGGAAATGTGTCTAATAAATGTCTTGTTGCTGTAACTCTTAAAATTTTTTACCCAAGTGAGTTTTTTAGCACACAAATAATGCATTCCTGTTGTTAAAAAGCAAGTTCTACAGACATTTGCAAAGTTATCTGAGCATATTTATTCTGATTTCTTAAGGGTTAAAAATGAAATGGTTTGAAATAACTACAGCATTGCTGCTCTGCAGCTCCTGTGGCATGCATTCTTTTTGCAACAGTGGTGCTTTATTCAGGATTTGTGTGATGTTTTTGTTTTGGGGGTAAAGCTAATAATTTTATGTTTGGTTAATGCTTTCAAACATTATCAGTTTTGTTAAGTCCTTTAAAAGAATTGTTAAATGTTCAAATACCCTCAAACCCTCTGCTAAAGTACTTCCTGTCTTACACGTTCAAAGATACTGTGCAGCATTGGAAGGACAGTGATTACGTCGCAGTTTACCACAAAGGGCGCTACTTTCGACTTAGGGTGTACCAGGCGGGCCGACTCTTGTCGCCGAGGGAAATTGAATTCCAGATTCAGAGGATTCTTGATGACCCTGCACCTCCGTCCAAAGGAGAGGCCAAACTTGGAGCTTTAACCGCTGCAGACAGGTAATTCTGGACCACATTAATGTGTTTAAGGGGCAGCCGTGGTGCAGCGGTAGGTGGTCGACCCCTGATCGGAAGATACAAGTTCAATTCCCGCCTTGCCCGCCAATGCGTCAAAGTGTCCTGCGCAAGATACTGAACCCCACATTGCCTCTGGTGGATGATTGGCGTCAATGTTTGGCAGCCATCGGTGTGTGACTGTGTGCTTGAATGGTTGAATGGGACTGTTAAGTGCTTTAGACCTTCAAGGAAGGTTGAAAAGTATCATACAAGTATACGCCATTTATCATTTAATCACACCACATCCCAGTAGTAACATCAATGTTTTTACTTCTTGTGTTTATCAGAGTGTCATGGGCTGAAGCCAGAGTGAAGTATTTTAGTAGTGGGATCAACAAACGCTCCCTGGATGTCATCGAGAGAGCTGCCTTCTTTGTGAGCCTGGATGACGAGGAACAAGGCACGATGAAAGATGATCAACCAGCTAGTTTAGATAACTATGCCAAGTCCTTGTTACATGGGAAATGTTATGACAGGTATTGTTGATAGCACTAACAGGGTCACCTTTGTGAATCGTTAGTAAGTGGCTCTTCTTGTTAAGCATGTCAATTGTTGTAAATGGTGTTTTTTTTGTTTTCCCCCACAGGTGGTTTGACAAATCATTTTCAGTGATTTACTACAAGAACGGGAAGAGTGGCATCAATGCAGAGCACTCGTGGGCTGATGCTCCAGTGGTGGCACATGCATGGGAGGTAAGAGTTGTAAAAAGAGAAGAGGTTACAACATTACGCTATTTTTTTACTTCAAAAATCCACTCCAATCATTTGTTGATCTACTTTAAAAGTCTCCCCAGTCTTTTAATTATGATTGTGCCATTTTTAGACAAAATCAAAAGACCTGTGTTGTTTTCTAGGACATAGTGTTTCAGAGCACCAGTAGTTTATTAGAAATTTGTCTCTGAGTTGTGGGTGAGGAGCAACCCTGGTCCCTCTTCCCAAGTGGAACAGGGAGCTTGTGGCCCGCCCAGCGTCTTTTCTACATCACCAAAAAGCTCTTTTTTCAAACGTAATTTTTTCGTCTGCTCCTAATTCACAACGATTTGAATAAAGAAATACTCAGAAATGCAATTTTTAGTTTAATTCTCTTAATATATGTCCTCCATCATCAGAAAATGCCACAAGTACATGTTAAAAACACCAAAAACACGATTTTTATCAGAGTTGGTATTTAATAGGTCGTCATACCATAATCGCTTTGCATTTTCAGTATGTTTTGGCCACCGACAGCTTCCAGCTGGGCTACAATGAAGAGGGTCACTGCAAAGGAGAAGTAGACTCATCATTGCCTCGCCCACAGAAGTTGAACTGGGAAATCTCTCCTGAAGTGAGTAATCTGATTATTAATTTGACTGCTATGGTTTAACTCCAGGTTAACAAAAAATGAAAATCAATAGAGATTTTTGACTTAATTTCTTTGATAGTTTGCAATATTATTTAGTTTTATATTGCAGTCATGTACTGTGATGTTATCCACTGTTCACTTCATGCACAATCTGATTCTCAGCCATATCTTTTACTTATTTATTAAAGTGTTTGTTTTAGTTTTTTATCAGAGGAAGTCAATTTTCTCTTTGCTTGTTGCCTGGCAACCACACTTTTGCAAAAAACCTGCTGAGAAAACACCTGATTTAGTTAAATTCCTTCTTTCTCCAAAATTTAAGCAAATACTTTAATCTAAATGAGCTTGTTTTCATGTCTATGATCCACATGGTTTAAAAATACTTCCTTTTATTCGATTATCATGCTTATCTGCTGGTGTTTTTCAGTGTGAAGAGCAAATCTCGCGGTCTCTGGCCGTGGCCCAGGCTCTGGCCAATGACGTGGACTTCCACGTTTTCTCTTTCCGAGACTTTGGCAAGGGAAAGATCAAGAAGTGCCGAGTCAGCCCTGATGCGTTCATTCAGATGTCTCTCCAGCTAGCCTACTACAGGGTGAGATCCTCACTGAAATGTGGAGTGAGACAATTCTTTCTTAAAGATAGGAGTACATTAAATATGGATCCACATCTGTTAAGCATACACCATGTACTAATTTGAATAAAACGGTTTCAGGAGCGCGGGACCTTTTGCTTGACGTATGAGGCGTCCATGACTCGTTTGTTTAGGGAGGGTAGGACCGAGACTGTTCGCTCCTGCACCAATGAGAGCAGTGCCTTCGTCCGAGCCTTGGAAAATGGAGAGGTGGGAACTCAAAAGCATTGGAAGCCCTTCGGACGGTTGTTTACAGAATAATGACCTTCCAAATATGAACTTGCCCTCTTTTCTCTTAACGAACCACTGGTTCTCTTCTGTCACAGCCAGCAGATGTGTGCAGACGTTTGTTCCGTGGAGCAAGTGAAAAACACCAGCTGCTGTACCGCATGGCCATGACTGGAGCTGGTATTGACCGACACCTTTTTTGCCTCTATGTGATCTCCAAATACCTTGGTGTGGAGTCTCCTTTCTTGAAAGAGGTTTGTTTAAGATCTCAGTCAATGTGTTATTTGAAAGTATTCATAGTATTTTCCAACATTATAAAAGTAGAATTAAAGCTGAAGACTATAACAACCTGGTGGGTTTTTTAGGTGCTGTCTGAACCGTGGAGGCTGTCCACAAGTCAGACTTCAATCCAGCAGGTGGAGCTGTTTGATTTGGTTAACCACCCAGAGTATATCTCCTGTGGAGGAGGCTTTGGACCGGTTTGTACCATCCTTCTAATTTTAAACATAAAGACATTTAACATGTAACACATATTTTAATGGTAAATATTTTTGTTTAATTGTAATATTTATTGTTTCTCTGATCTCCCATGGGCCCATCACCCGCAGGAGAGCTCAGCAGGGGCAGTTGCAATGTAGTTTGGGTGGCAATTGAAGGCTGGTGCCTCGGCAGCCCAAATCCCAGTCATGGCACTGCTTTTGGGACAAGGGACTTCACCTCTCTGAGAGGGAAGGAGCCTGAGCTTGTGCAAGAGATTGGAGTGGTACTGGCTAGATATAGTTGGGCTCACTTTCATGCACAATCTGGGCTCTGAAACTCAGTCACTCGAGAGGGGTTGGACTCTACCATTCTGGAGTTGCACATGGTGAGAGGCGGTGAGCCAGTGTACGCTTACTCATGAGCCCCCAGCTCAGCTGACAAGTGTTGGAGGACAGGGCTGTGTCCCTTCGCCTTTGGGTGGGGGACAGGTATCTGACTGTGGTTTCGACTTACCGGCCAAACACCAGTTCAGAGTACCCGGCCCTCTTGGTGTCTCTCGAAGGGGTACTGCAAAGTGTCCCAACAGAGGACTCCATTGCTCCTGGGGACTTCAACGCCCACGTGGGCAACGGTGGTGGCATCTGGAGGGGCGTGATTGGTAGGAATGGCCTCCCTGATCTGAACCCGAGCTATATTTTTTTCTGTTGTTGGACTTCTGTGCTCGTCAAAGCTTGCCCATTAGGAACACCATGTTTGAACACAAGGATGTCCATCAATACACTTGGCATTGGGACACCCTCGGCAGGAGATCGATGATCGACTTTGTAGTCGTTTTAGGAGACCTTCAGCTGTGTGTCTTGGGCACTCAAATAAAGAAAGGGAGCAGAGCTGTCCACTGATCACTACCTGGTTGTGAATTGGATTTGCTGGTGGGGACACGCCTTCTCTTGAGGAAGCAGAGGGGTGGGTCTGTCCATCACACAGACTAAAGACACAGAGGTAGTCGATGGTGGCAAGGCACCGGGAGTCTATGCCAGGGTACTGGAGTGGAGAGAGAGTCTGGCCGATAGTCAAACCTCAGATCCAAGAACAACAGTGCAGTTTCCATCCTGGTTGTTAAACTGTGGACCATCAGCTCCACACCCTCTTTAGGGTGCTGGAGGGTTCGTGGGAGTTTGTTCACCCTGTTCATATGTGTTTTGTGGGTTTGGAGGAAGTGTTCGACCGCGTCCCCCGTGGTGTTCTGTGGAAGATGCTCTGGAAGTATGGGGTCTGGGGAGCCATACTCAGGGCTGTCCGGTCTCTGTATGACCAGAGCAGGAGTTTGGTCCGCATAGCCAGCAGTAAGTCAGACCTGTTCCCAGTGCATGTTTGACTCCAACAGGGCAGCCCTTTATCACCGGTTCTGTTCATAGTCTTTATGGACAGAATTATGGGCAGACCCCAGGGTCTGAGGGGGTCTTGTTTGGGAACCACAGGATTTCCTCTCTGCTCTTTGCAGATGATTTTGTCCTGCTGGCTTCATTGAGCCAGGACATCCAGTATGCACTGGAATGGTTTGCAGCAGAGTGTGAAGCTGCTGGACTGAGCGTCAGCACAGCTAAGTCTGAGGCCATGGTTCTTGAAAAGAGAAAAGTAGTTTGCCCTCTCTGTGTGCGTGGAGTGCTCCTGCCTCAGGTGGAGGAGTTTAAGTATCTTGGGGTCTTGTTCACAAGTGAGAGAAGATCGGAGCGCAAGATTGACAGGCAGATTGACAGTGTCCACCGTTCTGCTGTCACTGTACCAGTCCGTTGTGGTAAAGAGAGATCTGAGCAAAAGTAAAGCTCTTAATTAACCAGTTCATCTTCGTACTAATACTCGCCTATGGTCATGAGTTCTGGGTTATGACAAGCGGCTGAAGTGAGCTTCCTCCGTAGGGTGGCTGGGGGCTCCCTTAGAGATCGGGTGAGAAGCTCAGTCACCTGGAGAGAGCTTGAAGTAGAGGCGCTGCTCCTCCACATCAAGAGGAGACAGTTGAGGTAGCTCGGGCATCTGGTCCGGATGCCTCCATGGGAAGGTGCTCTGGGCATGTTCCACTGGGTGCAGGCCCTGGGGAAGATCCAGGACACACTGGAGAGGCTATGTGTCTGTGCTGGCCTGGGAACGCCTTGGGGGTCCCCCCAGAGGAGCTGGAAGAAGTGGCTGGGTATAGCGAAGTCTGGTCAAGTCGGATGAGCAGAGGAAGATGAATGAATGGATGGATGTTTGTCAGCATCCAACTCTCAAAGCACTCTTCTTTAGATTATTTTGTTTTGATGTTTGCCAATAAAGTTAGAAACATGAAGCATCTAAACAAACTCATCCTCAGGATTTCATGTTTACAGTTGAGCATGAAACTAAGAAAAAAAAAGTAGCTCAAAGACTCCTGGTCAATGACTGCATAATGAAATGATTGGTTTTGATTTAAGATGTCTTTCTGGATTTAGGATGATGTTTAGGTGGAGATTTAATGTCAAATTTCTATTAGATTTGGTTTTCAAACAGACTATGGCTTTTTGATGACTAAAACTTTTTTATTTCAATGTTTTTAATGTCTATAAGTACATTTCTTCTTTGTTTCTCAGGTGGCCGATGACGGTTATGGAGTTTCTTACAACTTTATAGGAGAGAGCATTATTAATTTCCACATCTCATGTAAACATTCTTGCTCTTATACGGTGAGTTGAATTCAAAATTGTTTTAATTTTTATTTTTATCCAATTTTCATAACTCTGGCTAAAAATCATTTTTGATGCGTGGAGTAGATCAGATGTAAAAGAAATACTCTCTTTAAACCCTCTAGAGATTATATTAAATGATTATGTGTTTACTGTGTGATTATACAATTAGATTAATACATTTTTGGGTCAAATTTATCGTTTAATGAAATAGCTAAGTAAAAAAAACTGCAATTTGAAGGCAGTTTGGGGGAAATTTTAACTTTAACTGGGTTAAATGAAAAAAAACTCAAATCTGATTTTGTCTTTTTCGGTCATTCGGTTGAATCTGTTGGCGTGTCTTTGAGATTAGTTTCGTTCACAGTCCAGTTTTGAATGAGACCACATTATCAGACTGGTAGCTTCAAATTTGTGTCTCAAACACAAAGTATAATATAGTGTAATGTGGCTCTAAAATCCAAATGCTAATTCTTTACCCTTTCCCTTCTGTGTCAGGTGAAGATGTGTGTCCTAGTCTTGTTTGTCCAGAGATTTTTTTTTTTTTTTTTTTTTTTTATCTTTTACTTTACGAATGTCATCCGTGCTGCCAATTTCTGTTCACAGATTAAACGAATTAGTTCATTTAAAAAGGAATATTGTGGAGCTTTATTATTACATCTTTATTCCTCTAATTTGAAGTCCAACAATTCTTAATTTTACTGGTTTTGACAGTGTAACTTATTGACTTTGTTCCTTCAAGAGTATTTTTGCCTAATCTCAAGAGCTATGACTGAACAAAAGGTAGCCCAAAAATAGGAAAAGAACACTAATCTTAAGAAAAAAAACACTTAAAAGTAGTAAAGCTATCTTTCATTCATTCATTCATTTTCCAGTCCGCTTTATCCCTTTCGGGGTCACGGGATTGCCGGAGCCTAACCCGGCTACTCATGGGCGAAGGCAGGGTACACCCCTGGACTGGTCGCCAGTCTGTCGCAGGGGCCACAATCACACACCCATGCACACTCACATTCACACCTACGGACAATTTAGAGTGACCAATTACCCTGTGAAGCATGTTTTTGGACGGTGGGAGGAAGCCGGAGTCCCCGGAGAAAACCCACGCATGCACGGGGAGAACATGCAAACTCCACACAGAAAGGTCCCCCAGCCAGGACTTGAACCGGGAACCTTCTTGCTGTGAGGCAGGAGCGCTAACCACTGCACCACCGTGCAGCTAAAACTATCTTTTCATGTCTTATAATCTTTGAGTCTAGAAAGGCCAAGTCTAGAAATCTTAAAATAAATAAAATAATCTAGAAACAAGGAACATTCAAAAAAGGAAAAATAAGCTGAAAAAGCTAAATGTGAGATAGTTTTTTAAAATTAAGAGATGTACTTTTTTGCTCTTTTTGTGTAAGCAAATGGTTTGTACTTTTTGAGTTTTTATGTACCTAATAGTAGTTTAAGTTCTAAAGTTTAAAACCTTTATAAATATCAAATAGTTTACAGTACAGTTTTCTTGTCTTGTTGGGTTGTGTCACAGCAGCAATAAAAACCAATTTTTTTGTTTCTCTATGCTGTGTTTCCAGGATGCTCATAAGTTTGGTGACCAGATAAGAAAAGCCGCGAACGACCTGCTTCAGCTGTTAAGCCCCAACCAAAAAGAGAGCAGTAATACAAAGGAGAGCCAACCGAAGGTCAAGAAGGAGCAGTAGATATACTCCATCCTGAAGAGGATGTTCTGAAGGCACAGAAAAGACGTGATGAAGTAAAGATAAAGTAGGGTTGGTGTCTCTTGTGCTGATAGAATTGAAGTTTCAGCTAGATGATGATCATAGAAAGTTACTTGAAAAAACTGATGCGTCCGTCTGTGTGAGTAAGAAACAGTAAAGAAATGCCTTTAGTTTGAGCAGTTCAATCAATTAAACATGCATTCATATGAATAGTCATTACTAAGATTTTAGCTTTGAAAATGCCAGTATGTGGCTGTTGCACCGTTCAGTGTTGGGACTCAAACTCCTGACATCACTTTACTTCAGGGAATAATTTAACATGGATAGAAGTTAGGGACGTTTTATCTAAATAAAACCTCTCTCTCTTTGAGCCAATAATCGATTTAGGTGATTTATTACACATAATTTGTCTTAATTTTTGAGGTGTGGTGAGAAGAACTGCTGTTGTCTGCCTTCTGAATGCAAACTTCTGAAACAAAGAGTCTCCATTGGGCCAGATGCAGAGTGGTAACATTTTACAATATTTTCTAGTTTTCGCTTTTATACTTTTTACTAATCATAAATACGTATGCATGCACACATCAGCTTATTAGATTCAAATCAGAGAACAATGTGAAATTGTACCAAAAACAGCTGACAAACATCCTGTATTCTGAATTTTACTGCCTTATGTGGAGATGAAAGAGAGGAGCAGAATTTAACCTTAGCATGACTCAGCTTTTGTTGAGTCTTTGCTCACTTTTTTTCATTTAAAATCCTTCCCAGCACTGTTTAAAAAATCTCTGGCCTGCTACAGCCACAGTTTGATTTGAAAAAAATGAGGCAATAATCAATAAATGAATACAAATCAGAATTTAAAGATCTAAATAGTCATTTTCCTTTAAGCTTTTGGTGCTCTGATGTTTAGTTTTTGCCTCAAAACACAAATAGCTAAACATTTTTCAAATATTTGTGCTGTAAAAAGGTCTGAACACTTTTCTATTTTTGTTTTAGATTTTGCTTCTTGACTTTTGTTTATTCATCTGGTCCCAATAGTTTAAAACTCTGGTGGTCTTCTGTGTGTTTTCTCAAAAATGATTTAATAATGGCCAGGATGTTGAGATTATTAACTTAAAGTTCATTTTCTGTTTGACAAACATTTAAATACAACACCAACTCCTTTATAACCTTTCTTTAAGAGTTGAACTGATGTGCCAGACTTGTAAAGCTAAGTTCTGTACTGTGAAGAGCTTGACGCTTCACTGCCACTTTTCCTGTTGTATTATTTCTTTTTGTACATGTGTTTTAAATATGCCCCATAACAATGCAAGCTGTATTTTAGAACATGTGCAATTATTCAGTCAGCAGTGCTGCAGATCACATGTCAAAACGATCTTGTGAAAGTGACACATTTGTTTTTTTTAAGCTCCTCATTAGATCAGCACAACATATATTATTGCTATTGTGAAGCTTTTTAATGCAATATTACAAATTCAAATAAAGATGTTCTTAATAAAATGAAATCGCTTCATTTTACTTATCTTTATTGTGAAATAAAAGCATATAAATTGTATACACAGTTTAAAGTATGGAAACATCTGTTAGAGCTGAAATACAAATTTTGGCTCCTTTTTGTTCCACAGAGAGTTGTAGAGTTTTTAATAATTATTTCTCAGCAGCTTTATTTGCAACACTAGTTGAGAAAAAAAAGTGTTGCCATTACAAATGTAGTTAATAATAGTATTTGCTTCTGGGCACTTCACCTTTTGTGAATGATTAAATTTTTCTTTTAGATGGTTAAGAAGACTTGTAGGTGGGTTTAAAACTGTTAAAACTATAGATGTACTATTTCAGTGGAAATCATCTATTAGACTTAAAAAAAATTAAAGATAATTAACATTTTTTTTATTTTTAAATTGAAAAAAAGTCTATTTTTAAGCATATATAAGACATTGAAAAGCATTAATAATGTGTTTAAAAGTTCTTCATTCGAAATTTTTTTAATCAGTTAATGTAATACATTTATAGTTTAAAAAATACTTATTGTTTGTCTTAAAAAATAAGTCTGTTTTTACGTAAAAGTCAAAACCATTCATTTATAGAGCAGATAAACTTGTTACTTTTTTTTACTTTTTAGGAACAAAACAGTCTTAACATGAACAAAGTCTAAACAAATAAATGGGTCAAAACAGGCAATTTATTTATATTTTTTAACCTTTTTCAGACATGCAGTCTAGTTATCTTACATTTGTTTAAGAAAAAACGAAAAAGAGAAAATACAAAAAAAAAGAACTTATATTTTATATATTTTCATGACTGAAACGATCAAAACGCTGCAAGAAAAAGCATCCTGAAACTAAATGAGTTTTTATAAAGGCTAAAGAAAGTTTTACACTGTTATGACATAGCCCAACTTTGTGATGTTTTCTAATAAATCTTCAAATTTTTGATTATTGGAAATCCTTACACCTGTTTTTGACTGTCATTTTAGATATGAGATCAGCTACAATCTAAACATCACAGCCTTTATAAAGACTGAAAATCAAACAAATACCAAACTTAACTCTAGCTCTACTTTATTAATATCTTTGTGTTTATTAATTATAGTTTATTTGGCTCTCTTATTTGTTGAGAAATAAGGAGACGGGTCATTTATTTTATTTTTGATATTGTGCAAAAGGATTTGTGTCCTCAAAAAAGCAATAATGAAAAAAAACCAAACGAGCCCATGTGATCCAAGAGGACCTCATATAAAGCTGTGGGTTGTTCACTGTTGTGAGTCATCATATCATCACTTTCAGGCATCTATTGTGTTTTCAGTCCAGGTAAGGGTCTTTCCATTTTCCTCTTTCTAAAAAAAGGGGTCATTGTGGTGATTTTTTCAGGAAAGATGAATATTTATTCATGTATTTTTGGTATGCAACACACTCATGTTTTAGAAACTGTGTCTGCAGATGATTGTGACTTTTTTTGGTCAATTAGAATTTATTCTTAAAAATGTATTTCATTAACATATTGAATAAAAATCAATGCACAGAGCAGCCTAAAGTTGTGTGACCCCAGTGTTAACTAAATTCATTTCACTTTTGATCAAATAAAATATGTATTTTTTTGTTTTTGTTTTGAATTATAAAGTTTATTTAAATATAAGCTAAAATTAAAAAAAAATAATCCAGCAAAGGAAAGGGTTTTAAAAGTTGAGGAGTGCAAACTATTTTTATTTTAGTTATTATTTATATTTTGTTGATTTGTGTACAGTTTAAGTCACAAGAGGCACAAAGTTGCTTTTTTAGCTTTTTTCTGTTTGGGTTTTACAATTTCAGATATCATTTTTAAACAATAATGGATGAGAAAGAATCCCTTTCTTAATCTTGTTAAGGATAGTGAATAAGAATGACAATTTCCAGGAAATTTCAAAATATTTATATTGTTATATTCTCAGATTTGTACTCAGCAAAACTCCACAATGTAAATTTTCAAAGAAATATTGACATTTTTAATTTGTTTTACATTAGGCTCATTAGCACATCTGAGTATAATCATGATGTCAATTATATTTCTGTTACCCTTGTGCAGTGCCGGTTCAGTCAGTGAAATCAACATACAAAATTCCTCTCCCAATCCTTCATCTGCTTTCTGTCCAAGCCCCTGCTTATCATTCTCGTGCTTTGCGATCTAGGCCATAGACCTGTTTATAAAGAGATCGGACGGATTTGAACCGCCTTAACGTGATAATACAGTCAACGACACACAGCCTGAGGGAACACGCTTGCATCAAAGTCGCTAATATAAAATCTGTTGTTGCTATTGAATACTCTTTTCAGATGAATGAGACGGATCAAACTGTAATGGATCCTCTGGTTTTTGTTTGCACCCAGCTGACCTGATGGATGTCCCTGCCACACATTCTTCTTTGTTAATTCAATTAAACTCGCAGCTGCTTCTTCATTATTCTGGGCAGAGGTTGCTCTGTTTTGTTGTTCGTCTGGTATTTTCTGTTGCCGTGTTATCTGCTACACGTGGCTTTTCTTGTTTTAACATGTGCTATAACCACTAGTCTGAATGTGTGTGTCAAATTTTGATGCACCTACAAATAGACCCCCATTAGGGAGGATAATAAGAACATAATACCTTCTTATACATTGGTATTTTTGTCTGGACAAGTCTAACCTGCTCTCCTTTTTAAAGAAAGCCCATATTTTTGACAGTGCTGACTGCCCTCCCGACTTTCAGAATGTCCTGCATAGACGACCACAGGTGAGTCAAATATGACTTGAAATGACCGTTTTTAAAGACACAAATCTCTGGTTTATTTGCATGTCTAATGTCTTCTTTTAATTCTCTTCATTTAGAGGGCATCACTATGGTAAGGAAGTTCAGCTAATTTCTAAAAAGAGAAGCAGACATATCACCCCAACACCCAAAAATATTCACGTTTTTGTTTAGATGAAGATGAGGAGCATGGAGAGGAAGGTGAGATGTGATGCTGTTTACACTTGAAGTGTTTTAACGCAATATATCAATTTACTTGTAATATTTGGCTGTCAAAAACCAGAATAATATGCAAAAATTGTAATACTCTAAAAGTTATTTAAACTTGCTCCATGAACACTTGCCATTATAATATATTTTAACTTTTTATTTTTCTTTTTTGTGGCTTTTTGGGCATTTGTGATTGTATGTTCAAGAAGAGCGCCCCAAACCTAAGTAAGAAAACAAATGAGACGTTTTGTCTTAGAAAAAAATGACCAAAAATTAAAAGGTGAGTTTTAATTTCATGCATTTTTACGTTCGGTCCTGTTATTTTATTTTATTTTTTTTCAGGCCAGCGGTTCCACAAATTGCAGCACCTAAGATTCCAGAGGGGGAGCGGGTTGACTTTGACGTATGTCTGCTGAAAACAGCCACACATTTATAGTCTTTCTACAGAATCTGTCCAAAACTTGTGTTTGTGCTGGTTGTTAAGGACATCCACAGGAAAAGAATGGAGAAGGATCTTCTGGAGCTACAGACTCTGATTGATGTTCACTTTGAACAAAGAAAAAGAGAAGAAGAGGAGCTGATAGGACTTAAAGAAAGGATTGTAATGCATATCCTGTACTCTTATTCCAAATGTAAAAAGGATTATTTGAACACACTGTCTTTTTCAGGAGAGACGAAGAGCCGAAAGAGCTGAGCAGCAGCGAGTGAGAGCCGAAAAAGAGCGTGATAGACAGACGAGGCTTGCTGTAATTAATGATGTCTTTTCATATATTTTCTAATCCACAACTAACTGTTTCAAATAATATATTTTGACCCAAAACCCAGGAGTAATTTAGGCAAAAAGGTGTGCTCCACAGGAGGAGAGGCAAAGAAAAGAGGATGAAGAGGCAAAAAAGAGAGCAGATGATGAGGCCAAAAAGAAGAAGGTGCTCTCCAACATGGGAGCTCACTTTGGAGGGTTCCTTGCAAAGGTCTCCTGCACGTTCGTGAGATGTGTTTCCAGTTTTTAGTGAGCTGAAATGACAGAGTTAATTTGCCGCAGGTAGAGCAAAGACGAGGCAAGAAGCAAACTGCAAGAGAAATCAAGAAGAAAACCCTGGCTGAGAGACGCAAGCCGCCTGCTACGGAGAACTTGAGAGAGGACAGCCTCAGGTCAGTGAGGACCGTTTGTGTTAGTGTTAGTGCAGCTTTGTCACTTTACTTGATCATGCTTTGTAGAGAAAAAGCCAAGGAGTTGTGGGAATGGATCTACCAGCTGGAGTCAGAGAAGTTTGACCTGACTGAGAAGATGAAGAGACAGAAGTATGAGGTTAGTACCACCACTGACCTCTATATTTCTTTAATTTGAGCAGCATTTATGACTTAAAAACCTCTTTTTAAACCTTTCTTTCAGATTAATGTTCTACTGAACAGAATTCAACATGCTCAAAAATTGTGAGTCAACAATCTTCTTTACTGTAGATAGAACGCTTCATTTTCCACACAGTTCAGCTCAAACTATGATTTCTGAGTGACGATTTTTTTTGGCTCAATTTATGATTTGTGTATTACAAAACAACAACAACAACAACAACAAAATTGAACTAAAAATTTTTTTGTTTGCTAATAAACAAATAGCAAAGAAGAAAAAAAGTTTTCAGTTGGTTTTTACTAAGCCTGCACTGCAAAAACGGAATCTTGAGAAAGTAAAAAGACCCGTGTCAAGAAAAATTGCTTTTTTTTTTCTGTTTTGCAAGAAAAATAACTAGGCTGTATTGTTTTTCAAAGGCAAAATAATCTTATTATACAAAAAAATGTCTTGTTTTTTTCTTACAATAAGAATTCTTGGTAGGGCCATTTCTTTTAGTTCATTTTTTGCTTTTTTAAAGACTTTTTATAAAAAAAAAAAAATCCAGATTTCTTAACTTATTTCTAGGGGACTGTTTTTGCAGTGTGGTGTACTGTAAATAAAAAAATGCATAATAAATCCTTCTTTAATTTAGTACAACACGTATGACACTTTTAACGTAAACAAATGCAAATGTATGAAAATGCAACAATTCACTTTCCCAACAATTCGGTTCAGTGGTGTAACACTCAGTTTGGTTTTAAACCAAGACTTGTTGCAGTCCTAGTTTACACAGAAAAAAGCAGAATATTGTTAGGCTGATGTTCTAACATTTCATACGTCAGCGACCGCAGGATATGAATGCAAGCCGAAAATACAAATGTTCCACTTTAATGAACAGAACACATTGAATAGATTTGCATGAGTAAATGAAGAAGTAAAAAATGCAAATCACTTCCTTTTTTGAATGAGTGTTTTGAATCTGAGTCTTTGAATCTTCTCATTTTCTAATGCAGCAAAAAGGGCCACGGTAAAGGGAAGGTTGGAGGACGCTGGAAGTGACCCCTATAGAAATGTACACTTACAGCAGAAGCACAAGCAATAAAGGAGACAGTTTGGTTGCTGATTTCAGCACCTCTCTCTAGTGTTTACTGCGAAGGCATAAAACAATTCATCAGATCTCTGTTTGAAATTTACAGGAACTAATTTATTTGATTTGCATTTGTAGCTGTCAAAATACAGACCGAATGAAATAAAAAAATGAAAAAAAAAGTCTGACTTTATGGTTACATTTTATGTCAAACTGTGTCATTTCAACTTGTTCTATATTATAAATGAATTTCTTCCAAATACTTAAAACAAATCAAAACCCTTTTACTTCGTCTGTTGCACAAAAATTGCATGGATGTCATCATCGCTCCCATGATGCCTTGCTTCAAACCCGGCCTCAAGAGCCATTAACGCCACTTTCTTTGCAAAGCCTGCTTCCTGCTCTTTGTTTAGATCCAAAATGTACCTGGAATGCAGAAATACAGTTGATACTGAAATTTAGCACGTCCATTTAGCATGTCAATTTATTATTGAAGTACCAACTTCAATAATAAAAAAAATAAAAAACTAACAAATACATTCCAAATAGACTTTTTTTATTTTCCATACTTAAAATGTATTTACTACAAAAATAGGGGAAATACTTCCTGGGACAATGCATGTTGTGATTTCTGAAGTCATGTGGTGTGTTTCGGCTAAAGGGATTCACCTGCTACTGTCTGGTGCGCATGAGAAACTAGTATATGTATATATATGTATATATATTTTTTTATTTAATTATTTTTTACTTCTATGCCCCTTTAGGGCAGGGGTGTCCAAATCCAGGCCTCGAGGGCCAGTGTCCTACATGTTTTCCAAACCAACCTGCCATTGAAGCTCCTTACTGGCTAAACACGCCTGATCATCAGCAGATAAGGCAGGGTTTCTGGAAGACCAGCAGGAGGCTGGCCTTCAAGGCCTGGATTTGCACCCCCCTGCTTTAGGGGCTCCGAACTGTGTGTAAGATATAAAGCACACAAAATGTTTTGGTGCACAAAGTGCAAATCCTCTGCAGTCCCAGACATTTTGCTCTTGGTGATTGAACATTCACTATGGCAGCCAGTTATGTCACAATAAAAAAAAACTCACTTAGCTAACTCCACGACGAGTACAGCATCTGGTGCTACAATCTGTCCCATCATGGGGGCTAACTGGTGGACGCAGCTTCATGGTACAACCAAAAAATAAAGCAGAAAGAAATGATGAAGTGTTGTTTTTATATCAATAAATGAAACTCAAGACAATGATGTTGGTGGTTATGAGTTAAAATGCCTTACCTTACAGAAAAGTAAATGAAATTAAAGAAATGAGAGTATTTCTGCTTGTCTATGAGTTTGTGAATTGATTCCAGGGGAAGGAATGTCAAGGAGACCCCATTCACGTGCATCAAATCTAAAGAAGATATGAGAATAATAATGTCTTGTTAATTTATTTACTTCACATAATATGAAAAATAGGCTTCAGAAATTTACAAATTATTTTATTAAAAGAAGAAATTATTTTTCAACATTTTGATTGAGATTGTCACTGCTGTATGTGTGATCAGCAAGTTCATCTGCATCCATGCTTGGGGTATAACTCAAAACAAAGGTTTAAATACCTTTAATTTTCAAAGATTTCAGGTCAGTTTGCATGGATGACTTCTCTGTTGCCTTCTCCGGCTCAGAAGTACAAAGACGTCTCTGTCTACTGGACACAGCCTGGAACAATCTTTGCACGTTTGCATTAGAAATGTTCTGCGCCGTCTAAGAAAACAAAATAGTGCTTAGAACAGAAATGAAAGCATGAAGTTTTCAGTATATTTCAGATCATTTCAGCTGCGAAATGAAAACCTTACTTTACCTTGACGTGTTTCCCATTTTGTGTCTTCAGCAGGCTCGTGTCATCAGTTTCAATTCCAAATGAGAGATAGGGGCTGGAAACAATGTCTCCCCAGTAACCTCTGTACGCTACTGACTCTCCTGTCTATCAGGACACTCATGTGAAATGCTATTTCTTAAAGGTATAACTTCAGTTCTATGCTTTATTTCCAAACACGCTGGCACTTACTTGACTGAACACTCTTGATGAGAGCAAAGTGGGGTTGGGTATTTGGTAGATGCCTTCCCTCATTTCAAACGCCAATCCCCGCTCCCTCCATCGTTCATACTGCTGTTTGTTTATGACACCACACTGTACACAAACAGGAGCAGATTACCAGATAAACTAAAACCTCCTAGCACATTATTAAAGTTGAAAGCAAAATAAACAACAGGATGTTGACCCCTTTCTTGTGAAGCTTCATGTGAAGGTCCCAGTCAAAGCAGCCTTTCCGGGAGTCGTAGCGAGTGCCCAGATGCTGCCTAACTCTGTAATCCCAGGCTTTGGACATCAAGACTGGAGCTGGATGCTGAGATGAAGATGACGAGGTCCATGACTTAAATATCTTGGCAAGTTCATCCCTTTCCTTAAACTGTGAAAAATGAGTTTAAAACAACCATTATTCTTATTTTTTTTTTCACATTCTTGTAAAGAAGTATTTAGTTGATCAATCTGCACTTGATTTGATCAGAACCAATTTATGCAAAAACATAAAACTCAGTAAGGGTGGGATTATTTACATTTGCTTCATCACACTACTTTTCAAACAACCAATCCAAATCTAAAAACATTTCTTTTAGAAGAGGATAACTTGAATTGATCAGAAATACTCTATACATTATCATTACAAATGTTATTAACTTTTAAGGCTCAAGGAAATCCTCAGTTTCTTGGCAAATTCTTATAGCTTATGCACCACATTTACAGCTAGATTGTCATTTTTATTCATTTACCAAATTAATAATGTATATAGTGTATTTTTGATTAGTTTAAAGTTATCTTCACAGAAAAAAAATTGTGCTTTCCTTTCAAAAATAACATTTCTAAGAGACCCCAAACCTATGAATAGTAGTGTATCTTTGTGATTTTTTTTTTTTGCAATATTGTCTACAATTATTTCTTGAAACAAATCAAATCAAACAATCTCATTTCTAGCTCATCGAGTTTGAATGAGCAGTTGTGGGGCAGATTGTTAAACCTTTAGATGAGTTGTGTTGAAGCAGTCATGTGGGCTTGTCTCTATTGTCTCAGCAACAAACAGATGGAGCTCCGATGCTGCTTGTCGCACAATTTCCTCTGTCCGACTTCGGATTTCACTGTTCCCAAACACTTCAAGGAAAACTTCTGTCTTCTCTGAAAACAATAAAACAAGATTGGATTGTAAAAACAAAGCTGGCTTTTTGTGAAATTAACATTTCTGTTAAATCCAACGTACCACTGATTCCCATAATTTCTTGAGGAATCAGAGCTATGTAGAGCAGGAGAAGCTGCCGAGCCATCAACTCCATGCAGGTTTCCATCACATATACCTGCAACGAGCCAGAGCTTAGACCATCAAGTACATTTCCTCAAAAGCAAAATGTATGATTAAAGAACTCACTTGAAGATGCTGTTTTTCCTGCAAACCAGCAATAGTCTTCAAATAATGTCTTGGATCTGCGCTGCCAACCAGTAAAACTTTGATTTCTTCCTCAGCTCCCACAGGGCCTAAGCAGATACATCCCATGTTGTAATCCCACCAGTAGTGTACCAAATCTTAATGCTTTTTATTTACATCCATTCGTCTGTCCATCTATAACTGTTCAAATATACACCAAATACCAGATTACACTGAAAATCAGGAGGGATTTTAAAATATTCCTCCCTGAAATCCAGTTTTCTTACTTTTAAAAACAAGGCTTTTCCTTCAAAAGCACATTGCTCACTGGGCATGTTTGATTTCTTTAGATCATTTAGAGATACTGTCTTTTCTGCTGTTGATCACCTGGATCAGGTGTGTTTTGCCAACAAGAAGCTTCAATGGCAGGTTGGCTGGGAAAAGGCCTGGAAATTAACACCCCTTTTCTAACCAGAGTACAAACTGATTTCTAAAATGGGTAGGATATGTCTGTGTTTTTGTATTTTTTCATTGCAGCATTCAGTTATTATTTTAATACTCAAATCAATTATTTTCTAACATGAAAACAGAAAATGTCGCTTGTGCTTTTGTAGCTACAAAGTCACTAATAGTAACTTCATATTGTGAACATGAAGGTCAATAAAATATGTGTTTATTTGACTTAAGCTTTTTACAGGTAAAAGTCAACGTTGTGTGAACAGGACACTGTATTTTCAAGATATAGAGTTTTATGTCACAATTGAGAAAAAGCAGGAGCTTAGTAATTGACCAATCAGTGAAGAGTAATAGATTTTTTAATTTTTTTTTTACCTTTGTAGTGCACAGTTTTTTACACTTTATAGAATGCAAAGGTCAAAAGTTCTGATGTAGGAATACGTGATTTCTGCTAAAAATTTAATGACCATTGCTGCAGATGCAAAAAAAAAAAAAAAATCCTCTGCGGGTCTCATGCTCACATATAAACCAAAAATAACTTTTTGCTAGAATCTTCAAGCCCACAACCTCCTGATGACACATCTTTAATTTGCACATTTAGGATTTTCCTCCTGATTATCTGGAAAAACATTCTCCTTCTCTTCCGACAATCCATGTTTTTAGGCCTATGCTAAACACCTTAATGTCACTAGACCTCAGGGATTATATTCAGCCCTTAGAAGGTGGATGACTGACTAATAATGAGTATCAGGACATCTTTGATGCTAATTAATAAACACACCTTGGTTCCTCTCCAAAGGTACCCCCCCCCCACAGACACACACACAATTATGTTGCATGTATTTAGTCTAATTAATAGTTCTGATGAACAGCAAATATAAAAAATGTCTTTTTAAGAAAAAAATATCAGTCACTAAAAATCCATCTCCTTACCCAAACTGAGCAGATCAAGTGCAGGACTGAACCCCCACCAGGTGATGCATCCCGCCCCCTCAGACCTCCGTCCAGAACTCATCCTGTAATATCACAGATGGGAAAAAAAGCACCTGGAGCTCCTTCCTAGACTCAAATGGTTTGTTTATTTACTCCGTCTAAGTGAGCAGAGAGAAAAAACATAGCTGCACGCTTGTAAACAAATGATATAGCCTTTAAGAAACGCTCTTCAGTTGAGAAAAGTGTCCCCACCGTCCGGAGACAAAGTTTGGGTTCTGTTGCTAAGCAACCGCTTTTAGAGCACGGCACGCTTGCGCCATCTGCTGGTGAAATATGCTATTAGGATATTGCTATTTTGTGTTAATTTCAAAAGAAAGCACAAAACCCATGCTATTTATAAATATGTAATTTAAAGACATTTATACACATTACAAATCACATGTGTGAGGCTTTATTATATTTATTAGAACTTACAGGAGTCTTCTTGCACAATAACAACAAAAGCGAGCCAAAAAATAAATAAGAAAACAATAACAAAATGAAACCAACATAACATTAAAACTAGAAACAATTTTAGCTAACAAATATTCCAGACTCATCCATACCTTTAACATGCTAATGTTGCATTCGCTGTTTTACAAGTTATGAGGTTACGCTGGGTTGAGGATAGAAGGAGAGACATGAGATTATCTTATATAATCATGCAAACAAACATTCATACGCATGCACATTCATCAACTACAATCATGGGATGGATTAAAAAGCCACAAAAGCAATTGGAATACTTTAGTTGTAAATTTCACAATTTATTTTTTGGTTGAATCCCAATGGGACTGATATCTACAAGTGGGACACTCCTGGTTTAAAAAAATAAATAAATACAAGCAACAACAGAACTTTATTTCCTTTTTTCCCATCATCCATAACATCTGAAAGGAAAAACATGAACACAGAACAAGAAGAATGTCCAATTTGACGCCAAATAAAACCTCAGCGGGGTTTTGCTTTCAGCGCTGCATCAACCTCCTCCTCGGGCATGAGCGTGTGCCACTGGGCCACTGGACGCCTGGGATTTGCCAGCATGTCTGACCAATGACGCAGACCCACTCCTGTAGCTCCATAACCCATGAAGGTCTTTCCAATGGGGTCATTGCTCCCGAGCTTGTCATAATCATACACTGTGATGACAACCTGGACTTTCTGAGAGAAGAAAGACAACATGCAATCATCATTGACACCACAAAGGCGGTCACCCTTCCAAAGGGATCATTATTCAAAAGCCTACCTGTATTTGCCCAAATGGGACGTCAAAGCTGAAGCTTTCGTTAAAGTATGGGTTAAGGGTGTTTTTCTTGACCGTTGTCTTCTTCTTCTTTATACGTTTTCCATTTTGTTGCAGAACTATCTTCACGTATGGGTCTTGTGTAGGAAAATAATACAAAAATAGTTTTTTTTTTTATTGTGACTATTTCAATTCCTCATTTAGGTAAGCTGTTTATCTGCTTTTAAACAAGATATTTAGTAACTTTGGAACTTTATGGCTAAATCACCTGATAAGCCGCCAACATCCATTTTCTTAAGATTTTTTGCTTCCATGATGTTCACAGTCAGTTTTCCAGCAGTGGGGACATAGCGAAGAGAAATGCAAACATCACCTAGTTTTTCCTGTTGGGTAGAAATGAAATAAAAACTTTTATATGCGAGTTTATGGAAGATTTTTCAAGCGACGTTTGTTTTCAATTGTGTTTTCATCGCCGTATTTCAGTGGAAACTTGTAACTTTAAAATACATGCAAGTTTTTGGTGACTGTACCTCCTCCTTCTCTGCACTCTCTAAATCTCTCCATTGTTGCATAGGCTGACCCAAATCAACGCTGTTCATGGGAATCTTGATGTCACCGATCATGTCGTGTTTGGAGAAACGGTCGAAGTCAAAAACCTGCAATACCAAAGTCTTTCCACCCAGCTCTGCATATGGAATCTAAAAGCAAAAAGTGCAAAATGACTGAGGACCGCTTCAACTTTCGTAGATGGGGTTTAGGGTATCTACCAGTTGTTCCTAAAGACTAGAGATAAAGAGATGTAAATCAGACGTTCATGCATCAAGGACAGAATGAGGTACCTTGAAGATGAAAGTCTCGTTAAAAACGGGGCACAGGTTTTTGCGTTGAACCTTGGTCTCATACTTCTTCTTTTTGTCGGGTAACAGAAACACTTTAACATATGGATCTGAAGTTCCTCCCATGTCCATAGCAGCGAGGTCCTGGGCCTGTAGTATGCCCACAATGAGCTGAAAAGAGGAGAAGTGTCAGAGCATGCACTTGACAGCCATGATTAAAGATGAGATTCCACCAATCCAGCTGCATTTCTTCTTGATTGAATGTCTGCTGTGTTTCATGCAGGACTTACCTGCGAATCTGTGAAGTTGTAGTCCAGGGAGAACTCCAGCTTACCAAGCTTTTCCTGCTCTTTTTCCCCCTCCTCACCTCCTTCTTTCTTCACCTCTCCTTCCTACAGGACAAAAAAAATCCACCCATTTGATATCAAACCGTTCATAATCGTCGAACGATGCATCACTACCAAGAATAAGAGTTTTCCAACTTGCCTTCTCTCCAGGTTCTCCTTCCCCTTCCGTGGTCTTCCTGCGGCGGCCTGCCTTCCTCTCCCGTGCTTTCTTTGGCTTTTTCTTTTTCCCAAAGCATTTCTTGAAAACACAGAAGATGAAGCAGGCAACCAAAACCAGGACCAACACAACAATAGCTCCCACTGCCCACATCGGAACTGCAAAACAGTTTAATGACAGGCATGTCACAAGTCTGTATATATACAGAATGTGCTCTCAAAAAACACAGATGAATAATTTATTGTAATATTAGAAGATATGTTCAAGAACTGTAGCTATGATAGAAATTAGTGCTTGACGAGAAAAAAATGATTCATCTGAAGGAGGAGCTTATCTCAGAGTAGTTGGCTGAGCATGTGTTTGGTCAGTAACACCCTTCTTCACAATCAGAAAATAACATGCTTCTAGCTGGGAGTGGTCCTGGGGAACCACTGCCACCAGTAAAGTGGCAGACGGCAACAAGCGTTCAACATTAACTGCTTTACTCCGACCGCCATAAACAGTAATTTAGGAACTTTTTGCACCGTCATGAAGCGACCGATGCATAAAAACACACCTGCAGACTGTTCAGATCTGTTTATATCTGGAAAAATGCTTTTATTTGTGGATGAATAGTTGGTTTGAATTTTACAAAAGTGATCGTGTTGACCTAAACCACCCTCCAAAATTAATGTTAAGTTTTTGGTACTCAGTGTGTTTTTTGTGTTGCATGTCTGAGTTGTGACCTTACTTGATAGATGACCCAGCTCATTCATGAACTTCTCCTTCATGTGGGTGTAGTCGTGACCTGGGTGATGTTCCGCGTGTGAGTGTTTGTGATGATGCTCAGGATGAGTGGGCTCATGATGAGTAGGCTCAGTTGCTTCTTCTGATTCTGGTTCTGCTGGCTCGGCAGCCCGCCGCACTCGGACCCCATCTCCGAGCAGCCTCATGTCAGCTGTCACAACAGCAGAATCACTTCAGTCATTTGTGTTGGGTCGGTCTGTCATGCTGTCAGCTGGCCTCTTCGGCCTGTCTCCACACATTTTCACATATGTGCTGTGTAATCCCTGTGTTCATGTGTTGCAGTAAAGTCCAGGAGCATGGAACATCTCTAAGCCAGATGCTCAACATGGCTGACCCTAATCCCTCTGTTACTCCTCTATCGCATAGCCCGATCGTCCACTCCCACATTCAACCGCATTTCTCCATCATCATAGTTTCCGCTAGAGACTGGATTAAACTATGGCTCTGCAATATTAATCCAAAATTACTGATTCTCCAAGCTTTAGTAAGTAGAGGTTAGTCTCCCACTGTCACTGCTTTCCCTCCCTCTGCAAAGTTCTCTGTCAGGATGTCTGTTTTGGTATTGAAAAACCAAAAACTCCAGATAACATTTAACATGGTTTTTAATGGGTTTATAAATAGGACAACACTTATCAATATCTAATTCTGTTACTAAATCTGTAACTAAAATGGAGCAAAAGTTCAAATTTTAATGATACACAGATTAAAGATTTACCTTTATTGCAGATTGAGTTGCACACAGAAAAATCTCTAGTTCAAATGATGAGGTAAAAGAGATTCAACAGGTTTAAACAAACAAAAAATCTTTTTTCTTTTGTAAAAATGTTCCTAAGACTGAGGAGGAAAAATAATTAAGAAAGATTGACAACTCTTCCATTTTTTTTCTGAATTGATGGAAATTTTATTTAGTTTAATTATTAACAAAGACATGTGATAAACAATAAAAGCATAAGAAGTCACTTATCCTGTATTTCTAAGTGCGTTCTTTCAAAAATACACAAAACAATATTGTATTTCTAAAACCAACTTTGAGTTGGATTTTAATCAAAGTACATTTGAAATTTCAGAATCTTTCTTACCTGCTGATGTTTCTCCTTGTCTCCTAATTTCTGGTAACAGCTATAGAATAAACTCCTAGATTTAACTGTAGTCTTTATCAACTTCTACTTTTACACATCTACCAGCCCGCAGTTACTGTGCTGCCCATGACTGTCAGACTCCCTGAAACCTTTTCCATCAAAGCGCTGTCAAATCACTAAAGCAGTGTTGTGGTTTAATCCCCCCTCTACCCCCCCTGCCAATATTAGAAGGCTGAAAACACATCTGTTGCTCCGTCAAACCAACAAAAACCTCAAAACTAGGAAAACCAAAAGGTCTTCATTGAACAATCTGAAATTTAAATCAGAATTTAGATCATTTAGAAGAAATGTCCATTGCATTAATGGGAGTGGGGGGTTGTTTACTTGGCGGATCATGTATTGAATCCAGCTCTTCACTAATCCCCTAAACATACAGTAACTGTGCCAACACTCAAATCTAGTAACAAGTTAAAGTGACAAGTCTTCCATAAACCCTTCAGATATCAGAGGCGTCAGGTTCTCACTGCTCCATTTCAGGCATCCAAAAAAGCTAAATTAGGTTAACCAAAACGCCCATGTTAGACTGTTTCCTTGTGCTCAAAAATAAATGAAAATGTTATGCAGTTAGCATCAATTGTAAACAAGTAGCAATTACTTTATATATATAAAAAAAAGCAGTTTTGAGCACATCAAAATGTGCAACTTGTTCTGTGTTGGCGACATTTGCAATAACGTTGATATTAAAATCTTCAGACAGCACAAGAGAACTGCAACAGTTGAAATTAATTTTATTTATATCCACCTTTGCAAATTCTGACAGAAAAAAAAAAACAATGACAAGGACGCTGAAATGCTCATAATACAAACAGTCTACAAATGGTTCTTTTCACAATGTTGACCTGTAATTTTAATTCCAAGACAAATCTTAATGGAAGTCATATTTAGAAAATATTTGAGGTAAAATGTTTAGTTTCCTGTGCTTTTGGTACTTTAGGGTATATCGTAAAAAACACTTTCCAGATTAACCAGAATATGCTCCCATTGACCTAATCTGAGAAACTTTGCAAAGCAGGAAGCCTGTGTCCACGTACTGCAATGACATTTACAGAGTGTGTTTATCAAACAGGTATTCGCCCAGAGAGCCATTTGTCTCTGATGTAACGAGGCGGCTGAGGCTTCCAATGTAATCTCCCAGCTTCTTGATGGTATCGTGGCTGTCAATGAGGAAATGCTGCTCAAGAAAATCGCAGAACTGTGGAGGGCAGAAAAAAGTTCGATGCATATCAGAATGATGTGACACCTTGGGGAAACCAAAATAGTGCCACTTACATGTGCATCATGGTGAGCGTCTGCTCTGTGGTGAACGTCGGTGATCCATTTATTTAGAGTCTTCTGGTAATCTAAGGAGTATGTTAAAGCATCCAAACCACTTCTCCAGTCATCTTTGCTTGGTTTCTGGAAGGAAGAGAGAGAAACTTTCAGGGGGGGGTTTAAAAAAAGAAAAGGTCTAGCCTTTAAGAAAAATGACATACTGCAACATTCTGAAGCAAAATCCGGCCTCCTCTCAAGTTCTGGTATTCCAGAAGCTCCTCAGCGTGATCCCTCTCCTTCTCTGAGCGCTCCAGGAAAAAACTGGAGAATTTAGGCAAAGCAACATCATCCCTGTCAAAATACATCCCCTGCAAAACAAAGAACATTAAGACATGACTGCAGAAACCAGAGCAGTATAGGAACATATGCAGCATTCAGTGAGTTTTAATGACAGTGTAGCTGAATAAAAGGATAAAATAAAAAATCTTACCAGGGAAAGATAGGTGTAGGAAGCAGTGAGCTTCAGGTTGATGAGCTTGTTAACGTCTCCTTCGGTCTCCGAATGGAAGTTGTGTCTAACTGCAGACTGCATTTCTAAAAGAGAGGTGAAATACAACTCCCCCCCCCCTTTTTGTCATTGTTAAAATTCTACCACTTTCCCTTTAAAACAAACAAACAAAAACTTAAGCCAACACATGGTTAAGAAAGAAATGTTAAGTACGAAACATCTGGTTTACAGCTAACGACGAATTAGCTCCACTACAATTTGCTGAGGGTACGCATCATTAAAAAGAAAAAAAAGTAAAATAAAAAACCCGGAGACGTCCGTTTGTGCAGCAAGCTGGTGCTTGGTTACTGATTAGATCAAGTTAACTAAACTAGCAAAAAATAACACGAATCAATAAGCACATTGCCAAACGAAAGATAAAAATCAAACTACAAAAAAGTAAAGAATGAACAGCATTTCTTACATTTTTAATTTCAAAGTAAAAGAAATTTTTTTGTTGATTTTATTTAAAGAAATGTGCTCACCTTCAGCTTTGTTGTTTACATGACAAGGGGAGCCTTTTACGCCCTGCAGCCTTCTTCTTCCTTATATAAGCTGAGGTGGAGCAGACGCCACAGCCGCTCATTGTTGCCCCCTGCTGTTTTTCAGAGGTAAGCACACTGTGTGAAGTGTACAAAAGAGCTTTTAGTTTGACTTTCGGCAAATCACAATTCAACAACAACTCAACAACAAAAACAGCAACAATAATAATAACATCTGAATAGTTTTGTTTTTCTTTTTAAAAAAGCATTATGCATAGGAAAGGAAATTTGTATTCAGTATGCTGATAAGCATTTTATTATCCATAGTCTCACGTGTTAAAAGTTTCCACTATTAAAAATTCCAGCTGTAAATTATTCATTTAATATCCATCCATCCCTTTGAGAGACACCAAGACAGCTGGGTACTCGGACAAATGTTGATTTAGGATTCACATTAGGATCTTTTTTTGTTCGTTTTATTTACTGGCACTGAAATTGATCTTACATTTCTGATGTTCAGCTGGCTTAAGTGAGCTTTTGAAACCCAGGAAACGCTTTAAAAGCTTCTGAAACTGGCCTCTTGGAGAGATGCAATGAGAAAGAGCATCTTTTTAAAAAAATATTTGAATCAAATATTTTGCTTCTTCTCACTGTTATTATTATTGTTGTTGCTTTTGTGGTTGTTGTTATTATACAACACTTTTGCTTTGTAACCGTATTGAAGGATTTTGTATTTATTGCAATATCTATTTATGACATTAATTGTTTTGTTTAAGTATTTTTTTAATTGCTGTTGAATTTTTTTTAATCACAAGCCTTTATTTCTGTTTTAAACTTATTGAGCATTAAGTCATACTTGAAAGCTTTAGCAACTTATTAGCTCTTTTTAAATGACATATAGTTTTTGTACAAGACTTTCAGTAACCAACTGTAATGCCACAGAAAGGCTTTTGCTGTGTATTGTTGTCTTCTGTTGAACGATGGAGGGCAGCAACAACCCTTTATTAAATCTGTGGCCAAAATGTTATATGGCTGCCCTCTAGTGTTCCCATTGGAGTATGTATTTTTCCACTGTCCATTTGAGGTATATTGTATAATCAGGAACTAACACACACACTATATTACCAAAGTATTTGCTCATTTATTAACAAACATTTGTGAAAAGAATGGACTGCTCTCAGGAGCTCAGTGAATTCCAGTGTGGAACTGTCATAGGATGTCACCTGAGCAACAAATCCAGTGATGAAACTTCCTCGCTCCTAAATGTTCCACAGTCAACTGTCAGCTCCATCACAACAAAATGGAAGAGTTTGGGAACAACTTGCTGTTGCCACCAAGCCACCAAGAGTTAGGCCAGGCAAACTGATGGAGAGGGGTCAGTGGATGTTGAAGCGCATAGTACAAAGAAGTTTCCGACTTTCTGAACTGTCAATTGCTACAGAGCTCCAAGCTTCAGGTGACCTTCAGCTTAGCCCAAGAACAGTATGCAGAGAGTTTCATGGAATGGGTCTCTATGGCCGAGCAGCTGCATCCAAGCCACACATCACCAAGTGCAATGCAAAGCGTCAGATGCAGTGGTCTGGAGTGATGGATTTCACTTTTCCATCTGGCAATCTGATGGATGAGTCTGGGTTTGGAGGTTGCCAGGAGAACGGTACATTTCGAACTGCATCGTGCCGAGTATGAAATTTGGTGGAGGAGGAATGATGGTGTGGGGTTGTTTTTCAGGACTTGGACTTGGCCCCTTAGTTTCAGTGAAAGGAACTCTGGATGCTTCAGGATACCAAAACATTTTAAACAATTCCATTCTTCCAACCTTGTGGGAACAGTTTGGAGTGGGCCCCTTCCTCTTCCAACATGGTCCATAAAGGTCCATAAAGACATGGATGACAGAGTCTGGTGTCTGGCCTGTACAGAGTCCTGACCTGAACCTGATAGAATACCTTGGATATGAATTAGAGCAGAGACCAAGAGCCAGACCTTCTCCACCAACATCAGTGTGTGACCTCACCAATGTGCTTTTGGAAGAATGGTCAAAAATTCCTCTAAAAACATACTAACACTGACATTTTTGAGGATGTAACATTTGAGGATCTATGTAAAAAAACATTGTTGCTGATCAAAGAAGAATCAATCCCTAAACGCAGAAGTAGTGGCAGCCTTTGTAAAGCAACATTTACATAAATGTCAATTGTTAAATTTTATACTGAAACAGTTCAATGGAAGGTGAAAATACAATAAAAAGAAATCAAATTGAAAATTAAAAGCAGTTTTGAACTCATTCTGTCACTCACTTCGTATTCTTCCTTTTTTCCCCACATTCCCTATATTTCAGGTTGTTATACAACAGCCAGTCCGTCTGTTTCTGGAAACAGTTTTACAATGTGTCACTTTTTCACAGGGCTGTGCCTTTATGTCTTTATCACACACCTATTCCATATGGCTTTTTTCCAGAGTTGGGCCACTGCTTAGTCAAGAGTATTTAAGTTGTTCGTCCAAATTATCTCCAGCTTCACATGGTTTCTCTGTATCGCAGTCATCCAACTCTTTATTTTTATTTCCATGTGTTGGAAAAACTCCTTCACTTCCTTAATTATTGTGTGACAACACTCTTATAACCTGAATTATATGACCTTTATTCCCTCATTCTTATCACACAGTTTTCTATCATCCAACAGAAATGCCCCCTGACAACTTGTTCAATGCATGTTACTGGTTCTATTGGTGTATCCTGATAATGCAGTCCTTCAATAACCAAACTTTGAACTTTAAATAGCTCAATTCTAAATGCTGTTAAAGCTGCTGAAGCATGACATTAATGGTTTACAATCCGTCACCTGTAAAACCTCACACAGTTACTTCTGTCTATGAAGAGTACACATCCCACACACTCACTTCCCTATTCTTTAACTTTTAAAACACTATAACAAAAGCATTTTTTTGATAGGCGGGGCAGCTTCTTTGTAGTTTGTAAAGTCATAATTTCTGAAAAAAAAAAAGAATAAATAAATAAAACAGTGGTAGTGGGACTAGTCCCATGACAAACCATGTTATTTTTCACAATAACACCCTACATTAATAGTATTTATTTCTGTATATTTTTGTTTAGTTGATTAGCCTAAACTTGAATCAAGCTTGCAGTGGTTCTTTAACCCCTTCACATCGTACGCCAATAATTCGCTTACCTTTTCATCCAGGACTCCATTTAATTTAGCATCACCTTGAGGGAAAACAAAAAAACATTGCAGAATATTTTTAAAATATTAGCAAAAGAAGGGGTTGATACCAAACTGTGTGTGAGTTTACAGACTGGCTAAGTCCATCTATTAAAAAGTCTATTACTGTTTTCTGTTTGTCGTAGAGGAGCAACCAGTTGTGCAAACACAAGCATTTATGTGATCAGCTTTGAGTCACCATGCAAAAACCTTTTTTCATAAAGTCATAATAACCCCATTGTTGGTATTTGGTGAAAGCATTCTTTAAGAACTTTACTGCGGTAAATGAATAAAGGAGACTTCACTTCATCTGAAGATGAAGTGAGGATTTTGGCACATTTATTTCCATCGTTTAAGTTTAAATCCCATTGTTGTTGGTTACAGGAAAATAATTTTATCTTACAAAACCTTACCAAAGAAATTCTGACTTTTTACACTTAGGCTTATCTGCATTTTAAAATGATTACTTTTTGAATTTTAACTGAATTTTCTGGTAAAATAATAAAAAAAGGACCATACACTCAGCTCACTGTTGCTGTGCTAGCTTTAATACAACTCATATAATATTAAAATGCAATGATAATGTTATCAGTTAAGAATGTTGCTTCCTCATTGGGTTTCTGTGTAAAACACAAGCAAAAAAAGCATTTTTGTTGAGATATCGCCGTGTTTATTGAGCTCTCATGGTAACTGATGCCATAAACATTAGCTTGATTTACCATTTTCTGTTTGGACTTCCTTATTGATCTCCACCATAAGGAAGCAACACTTATCATCTCACTGAAACGTATGAACAGAAACTTATTCCTTAAAAACGATTTATCTGATTTAAAAATAAATAAATGGTTGTGATAAAAAAAAGTGCAACATTTGTTAGGACATAAAATTGTACGTTTTGAGGAGTTTTAATGTTTTTAAGAAGTCCATGCAAAGTGTAGTTTTATTTACCAACAATAAATGTCCTCACATGCTCAAAGCGAGTTTTCACAGCACACATAAAGCCATTCCCTGCTTGTAAACTTTAGAGGCAGGCACATTTGCTTCGCTGACCCTGTATGACAGTTAACAAGGAAGTAACAGGCGGAGCAAAGGTTTCTGTACTGGTGAAGTGCAGGGCCAAAAAGGAGAAGCAGTTATTTACTTTGTGTCACAGCAGAATGTGACGGGATCAGAGGTTAGAAAAGGAGGGGTGTGTTAAAAATTAAAAGTCAACACTTAATTAAAGTTAATATCGAACTGTATAAGAAAAGGCTTTGCCACTTTTGTGGATTTTGTCAACATCAACAGCTCTGAAAAAAAGAGAGCTGAACTGAACCTTGGGATTACAAAAAAACTGAACATTCTAGTAGCATGTGTACGGGATATTGACAAAAAAATGAATTTTATATCCTTTAAGGCAGACTGCCTGTTGCTGTGCGTCCTCGTCAGTCTGCTCTGGGTAAGTCTTCTTTTTAATTTCAACTCTCAGATCACTAATGTTGAAAAAAAAAAAAGAATTTTTCAGTTTAAACCAGAATGAGGGCCTGGGGGTGATCACCTCAAGCTTAGGGTCAGATGAAGGAAACCATTTTTATAAAAGAGGGGCAGCAACTGAAACAAAATCGCTAAAACTGAGGACTTTCTCAGATTGTGAAACAAGATCTGCATTTATCTTTCCTCTACACTACGTGGGATATTCAGAAATGAGGAAATAAGCAAGTAAAGGATATCATTTCAAAGCCTCGTTTATTTCTTAATTCTAGTACTTTTATTGATCAGTCTTCTTTTGAAACTAGTATTGTCAATGACTGGAAAAGTAGAGGCGTGTAGCTTTATACAAAGCAACCAGCCCATTCTTTAGAATATGGCTACATCTAAACTCATTGAATGACAAACCGCCTATTCTATAATATCTCAATTCTAATTGGAATTTTTATTTGCCATCTGAAAAGATTTTTAATGTGAATTTTAAACCAACAAGGCTGCTCCACTTTCTTTTTCTTACTTAAGTAATTTAGCATAGCAGTCATTTCTCAAGGGACTCGATAAAATCAGCTTTTTCAGTTGTGTCTGTATTAAAAAAAGCAGGCTTTTAGTATTTTTCTTAAATGAGTTGTTTTCCTTTTTTTCTGTTTTCCCCAAAAATACACTTTTTGAGACTATTTGACTTTTTTTTCTGAACAGTTTCATGAAACTTGTCATGAAACAGTTAGTTTTTTTAACGTATTTATCAGGTAAATAAATGTATTTTTCTTTTTGAAAATGTCCACTTTTTCAATAAGTAATTCCTGTTTAGCAACCCCTTCTGTTCAAATTGATCTGGGAAACCATAAATAGAGTTCAAAAAGCAGAAATGACATTGAGGAGCAATCCGAGTTTCCATAAACTTCATTTTTGCCGAGTCAGGTTTACTGTGACACCCGTTTTATGAACTTAGAACTGCAGTTGGAGGATGTGGAGAGAAAAGGGCATTTTTTAAAATTTTACTTTGTGTGCTGACTTTTCATTGTGTTTAGGTTGTCACTGATGGCACCACAACTGAATCAACAGTGAGGGTGGGCCCAAAGATGTCCACAAGCTCCCCAACTACGACCCCTTTAGTGACAACACCTAAACCAAGTAAGTGTAACGTGTGCTTGGTTTTTTTGTTTGTTTTTGCGATGAGTTTAAATTGCAGTAATCATTTTTTATCATGAGACAAACCAAATTTTTTTATTTCAGATAAGACTTTTGACCTTTTTTTTATAATTTAGCCATTGATGTTGTAAAGGTGAAAGAAAAGAATTATGGGAAAGAATGAATCTGATTGCACTTTACATCTGCCTGCGTAGCAGTAGCAAAATGAAACTATTTAAAAAAAAGAGGAAGAAAATGTAATAATAATAATAAAATATTTAAATAAGTAACATTTTTAATCGCATTTAAAAATATTTTTTCATGATTAGAAATTGCATGTAATTAATAGCACCCTATTGCTATGATGTTAATCTGGATGGTCTAATTAAACTGTTTTGAATAAAAGACAGGTATTAGTTAAATCATTTGAAATATATTTACCTCCTTCTGTGTTAAAAAAGTCAAAACTCTTCTATTTTGTCTTTTTGAAAATCTTTAGAACCTCCAAATCCCAAGAACTTTACTGCAACTGGACAGAATGAGACAAGCATATCCCTTGAGTGGAGCGAAGTTGAAGGCATCAGCTTATACAGGCTTAAGTATGAAGTCACTTCAAAATACGTTTCTAAAGATGTTGATTCCAGTCAAAATTATACAATCACTGGTCTGACCAGTGGGAACAGATACAGCATCACACTCTTTTCGGTGGTGGAAAGTGTTGAGAGTGACGGAATAAGCATCATTGCAGTTACAGGTGAGATTCCTACGTGCTTTTTTTTTTTAGCCAGGAAGAGCAAAAAAGGAGAATTAACTGGAACTTGCAGAGGAAATTGTCACATAAATCATTTTGTTTTCACTATTTTGTATCTGCCATGTTTTAAAGATTCTTATATTCTCATATTTCAGCTCCCACTAATTCTGAAAGCTTTACACATGTTGATCAAAATGAGACCAGCATAACTCTGATGTGGACCCCAGAGAATAACTTCAACTATACACTTGTGTTTAACGGGACTGAGACGAACTTCACACAATTAGAAAACCATACAGTACATACCATAATTAATCTGAATTCTGGGACTGAACATGAATTCAGTCTCTTCACTGTGTTGGATTATGCCAGAAGCAGTGGGAAGAACATCACAGCTGTCACTGGTAAAGCATCTTTTCTCTGATAAAAGACAAAAGATTCTGACTTTTACTGCAACTGAAAACTATTTAATACTGTTTTCATTACAGGAAATATAACTGAAAATTACAAGAAAAAAAGCTTTTGTCCCTAAAAATGTGAAATGTTACATTTTGTTCAGTGTACATAATTCAGACCTTGAGAAAAGTTTATCTTTCTGTGCA
>BSAI01000012.1:15208781-15237816 GCA_036245035.1 Adrianichthys oophorus | reverse complement strand
CCTCAGAGAATAACTTCAACTATATACTTGTGTTTAACGGGACTGAGGAGAACGTCACACAACAATCAGGAAGATCTAAAAAATATATCGCCAGTGATCTGAATTCTGGAACTAAATATGAATTCAGTCTCTTTACGGTTTTTCGTTATGCCAGAAGCACTGGAAACAACATCACAGGTGTCACTGGTAAAGCATCTTTTCTCTAGTTTGGTTCCATGATGCAGAAATAAAACCCTTATTTAAGAAAACGACTTAAAACCAGGACAAAATAGTAAATCAAAGGTTTAAGCTGCTCCTTTCAGTGTTTGTCTTCATCTTTTCAGTTCCTTCAAGAGTGGAATCAGTCAGTGTGACTGAACGCACTGAGAACAGCATCCACCTCGAATGGACGAGTGCAAATGCAAACTGGGGCCACATAGTACTGGTGAATGACGGTAAAGTGACATTGTACTCAAACTCAGCAACTGTGTCAGACCTCCACCCTGGAACAGGATACAATCTGAGCGTGATCACACAGTTCTCTGGATTGAACAGTACTCCAGCTGAAGTCGTCACAGTTACAAGTATGAGCAATTTTATTCTTCCTGATTCACCATTCAAAGGTGGAATCTGTAGTTTTAATTTTTTACACATTTTCTTTTCTTTTATTACTTACAGAAATAAATTGCACTGCTGGAAACTGGCAAGTTACAAACTCCACCATAACAGGAACTGTTGAAGGCTTGTTCTCCAGTGCGACTGCCACTAGAGATGAAACCAGCTTATTAGCCAACGCCAGGATATTAGTCGAAAACGTGTCCTTCACTCAGCTCCACCCTGGTGCAAACTATAACATATCTCTTTTTTATGAAATAGGTTCCAAACAACATCTGCAATGCAACCACCGTCTAACACTGAGTAAGTTCTGTTCTTAAAATAACAAAATTCACCCACAATACAGACAGCAAAACTTTGTCATATTTTACACACTGTGGGGTTACAGATTCATTGACATTCAGGTATTCTAGTAGAGCAGGGGTGTCCAAACGTTATGGAAAAAAGGCCACATTTGATGAGGTGAAAATGTGTGAGGGCCAACCATTTGAGCCCTTATACTAATATTAAATACGAATCAACTGTTTAACCCTTGTATGGTGTTTAGATCTGTGGGACCTGTTTTCAGTTTTTCTATCCGTAGAAAAATGAAACAATACATTTTTTCTACAACCTGAAATTCATTAGCTTTGGCTCATTTTCTGTGAAGAACATAAATCAAAACACATTTTCATTGACCGCATACTGTACACCCACCCTACACATATATATTACATAAAGCAAAAATACGAACACCACACAAGGGTTAATGAAATTTGATTTGTAATGGAATACTTTTCTTCACATTGAACAGAAATATATCAAAATACATTTTTACCTAAATTACTGTGAAATTTTGATTTGAAAACCAGATATAGAATAAAGAAAAAGTAGGAGTTCTTCTAAATTTAAATCATGTGAACAGGACACTTACACAAAAAGTTATCTTTTTCAGAAATCATTGTGTTTTTGATCACAAAAAACAAATAATTATTATTGATTTTATGACAGGGGCCAAATGCAGCCCACAGGCTGGACTTTGGACATTCTTGTAGTAGACAAGGGTTCAAAGAAAAAACTATGTATTTTGCAAAAAAACAAACAAAAAACATTTAGGCCTTTTTTTAAAATGAAAAATAACTGAAATTATATTTTGATTTATTTACTTTCCATAAACTTATATAGTTTATTGTGAAGCTAATTAAGGCCATGTGATTAGTAAATGCAAACAATGCTTTTACTGTCAGTATTTTGAGAAAGTTAGAAATTATGCTTTAGCAAATCAATAAAAAAGAGCGTGCAATAAAGTTTGATTTTCCTTTCTTAAAGACAATATTTTAATTTCTTAATTTTGAATTCGTGTTGTTCTATTGTCTTGCAGTTCCTCCAACTCTACATCCTCAGTGCAAGCACAGGGGTGGTTATTCTGTCAGAGTTTTTTGGGAAAAAGTAGAAGGCGTGTGGACCTCTGTGGAGATTAACATAGCTGGCAACGATCTCACAGTACAGGATAATGAGCTAGAACTCCAAATAGATCAGCTTCAACCAGCTAAAACCTATAAAGGATCTTTGGTTTCAGTTTCTGGGACAAGAAGATCTGCAGTGGTGGATTTCTATTGCTCCACTGATCCAGCAGGTTGGATTTCTTTAATGCTGAAGCAGCTAGATTGAAGTTTTAAAGTGATTTCTAAGCTTTTTTTTCCCGCATTTTCAGGAGTCATCGCAGGGTCGGTGTTTGGTGTGCTGTGTTTCATTTTGCTGGTGGGACTGGCTGCCTTCATTTTTGTCAAAAAAACAGATTTAATCAGGTTTGTGCCATTACAGTGAACAAAACTTTAGTTCTTTTGGATGTAAAATTAACTTAAACATTCCTTTTACTCAGCAGAAAAAAATCTTTGAAGGGTGGATCCAAACAACTCAGCGCAAAGGGAAAGTATGTTGAATTTGATCTACATTTAAAAATATTTTGCAAAGTATTTTAGGTAATCTGATCCATTTCCCTTTTTTCAGGAATATTTCTGTTGCTAATTTCCCAGACCATTTTAATCAGTTAAGTTTGGATGATAACCGGGGATTTGGTCAAGAATATGAGGTACACTGAACTGCTTTCCTTTTTTTCCTCCTCAGTCTTTCTTGATTGGACAGTAAAAGATGGCACAATTCACAAAATGCTACAGTTTCTGATGGTCTGTAAAAAAAAAAAAAAATCTAATAACATATGACTCTGTCTCAGGACCTGTCTGCTGTTGGAACAGAGCAGACATGCAAGGTAGCTCTTCTAGCTGAGAACAAACCCAGAAACCGCTTCACCAATGTGCTTCCATGTAAGCGTACCCTCCTAAGAGTTGAAAAAACTCACCCAAAGTGGTCTAAACTTTTTATGACTCAATTTGTGATACCAGTCCTCTGTTTTCTCTCATTAGATGACTGGTGCCGGGTTAAATTAAACACATCTGGTCACAGTGAGACTCTAGACTACATTAATGCCAGCTACATGCCTGTAAGTACTAATGACCCATTTCCTTTGTAATTTCCACTCCCCATAGACACTCTATATTAGGTAAAACTTGATTTAAAGGCTATTCATTTGTTTATTAAAAAATACATTCAAAGGACATACTGGACTTTGTAGACATTTGTTTTCCATTTGAACTAAAACTGTAAAACATAATCCATTCAAAATAATCTAAGTTAATATCCACTCTGATGAAAAATGTGGTTTTGGTGTTTTAAACACGTTCTTTTGGTGTTTTTCTGATAATGGAGAACATACATTAACAAAGTTTAGCTTAAATCTGCATTTTTGGGTATTTCTGAATTCAAATTATTGTGAATCAGGAGCAGACAAAAAAAATGTTGTTTAAAAACAACAACATAAAAAACCCCACATTTGTGACGTAGAAAATGCACTAGGCGAGCCACAAGCTCCCGGCTCTCTCAGCAAAAGGGAGGAGAAAGAGGGCAGGGTGCTCCCCAACATAGACCATAAAAACAATGGTTTCACCCATAACTTAAAAGGTGAATTTCTAATGAACTACTGCCACTCTGCAGAAATTATGTCCTGGAAAATAACACAGGTTTTTAGATTTTGGCTAAATACGGCATCCTCATAAGAAGACAACAGGGAATACTTTGAAATTAGATCAAGGAACTTTGTGGTGCAAGATGTTCAAAAGTTATTGTTTGTGAGGTTGCGTGCAAAACCAAAGTGGTCATGTGATGTTAGACTGATGCAATAGAGAGTATTTTAAAGGCTGCTGGTTAGGTTTAAGGTTAGGGTGTTATCTAAGTTAGGTTTAGCCAATAGAGTACAATGTAGGTGATGGCAACTTTGTTAACTTGTGTTTATTTGAACTGAAGGACCAGGGTTGACAGTGAGCATGTTACTCATGGTGTCGTTGTCAAGGTGGCTTCTGTAGTGATTATTGTCCAAGAAAAGTTTAAGGATTTGAGTTTTTGGGACATTTTTGAAAAGATCAAGCTTAAACATTTGTTGTAAGGTGGCAAAGCTCCTTTTATTTAAAAATAGAACCTTCATGATGACAGCTTTTCCTGAAATGATCTTTTTACTTACTTAAGATTCTGTTTTTGCAGTGCTGGGTCATAAAAAAATCCAATTATGGTTTAAAAATGAATAAAAGAGTCTGAAACCTTTACTTTAGGTCGCTCGTGTGTTCAGAAAACCAACCCAACTTTAAACAAGCTTCTATTTCAATCAAAAGCTTTTGATATTACTAAGAATAAAGGTTTTGGAGAGTCTCTTGCTGCTGTGATTCCATTGAAAATCAGCTGAAGGAGCTCAAGTTTATGCTTTGAAAATGCATGATCAGTAACATTCCCCTTAAAAGATTGAACTAATGTTCCTCTGGAGTCCTCTACCAACTTAAAAATAATCAAAAAAGCCTCAAAGTTTAATTTTAAATGTCACAAAGCTAATTGTTAAACTCTTAATCCTGTTTTCCTTGGGCCAAGTGTGGCACATCAATTGTATTTCTTAATTAAGCTTTGCAGGGATTTTGTCTTTGTTGTTTAGGAAAAAAAATAAACACTATTAAGCTTTTACATAATTTAATCAATTTGTTTGATATTATAAGCTTTCACGATACATTTGTAAAGCTTGATTTAAATTTTTGAGGCAAAATTTTAATCAAACCCGTACATTTTCAGCTTTGAATGGAATTTTCGGTCCCTCTGCTACAAGAAATGTGTTCTAAACACTATGCTTTCTGGGATGCACAAAGGATTTTTACAAATTAAATTGTTGATGACCTTTCAGGGCTACAAGACCAACAGAGAGTATATTGCCACACAAGGTCCCCTGCCTGGCACAGTTAAGGACTTTTGGAGGATGATATGGGAGCACAAAGTAAAACGCATTGCTATGGTAACCAACTGTGTGGAAGGAGGAAGGGTAAGCTTTTAAAAAATATTAAACATTCAAGGATGTGTTGGTAAGACTCAATTTAAAACTGAATTTTGAAAATGAATCTTTTAGTTTCTTTAAGGCAGGGGTCTGCAATCTTTGTCACTAAAAGAGCCTATTGGTCCAGTTTCTTATTGGCAGTCACAAAGTCCCTGTTTAAGGTCTAAAAAGTACACTTTATTTCTGTTTTTGTGGGCATCAATCAGTTTATAAAATTTGCTTTTTTTAATAATTAAGAATAACTGGATTGTAACAGTTATTTTTCCTTCTGTAAAACGAATGTAACTTCTTTTAATTTTGACAGCAGCGCACGTAAAGTACTTTACATCCTGGGTCAAAGCAGATCCTCCTGCTGCAGTAGATTTACTTAAAAATGCTAGAAAGTCAAGTCAAGCATAGCATTTTCCATTATTGTGACTTTGATGAACCCTCATTCTTTTTCTCCTTTTACTGTCTAACATAAGCATGATAATGTGTATTTACACATGTAAATGCATGAATAGACTTTAAGAAGTTTGCCTCTTAACATCAGCTAGACCCTGTTTTGCAGCAGAACATACAAATTTAAGCTTCTTTTAATAATAAACCACTTTGACACTTTATTAAACTTTTTACCATCATTTTGCTCAATTATCTGACTAGCAAAACTTAAATAACAGGGGAACTATAACTACGAATGTATTATTTATTCAAAGCCAAAGGGCCACATAAGAGGAAAAATAGAGCAGCATGTGGCTCCCGAATCTCGAGGTCGCAGATATCTGCTTTTGTGTATTTTGCCTGGTAATATTAAAATGTTGTTTCTGTGCAGAAAAACGAACAAATGCAGATTTTAAACATTTTATATTTCTTTTGTAGACCAAATGTGAGCGATACTGGCCTGAAAACGGCACCCCGAGCGTTTACGGAGAGATATCAGTCACTGTCAGATCTGAGAAGAAGGAGACCAACTGGACGCTGAGGGAGTTTATTGTGAAAAATGTAAAAAAATATATATGTTTTTATCTCATACACACACACACATACATATATACATATTACATATATACATTCTGTATATATGTAAATACTTTAGGCAACATATGTGTGAAAAAGACACTATACTTTTGATCCCTAAGTTATTGAGTGCTTCTGTGATGCATTATGGAAACTGAATGCGTGTGAATAATCTCTGTCCACAGATAAAGACTTCAGAGGAACGCACAGTGAAACATTTCCACTTCACTGCATGGCCTGATCACGGAGTTCCTGAGAGCACTGATGTCCTGATCCAGTTCCGAGGACTAATAAGACAGCATATAGACAGTGAAGCCAGCAACACACCGACTGTCGTTCATTGCAGGTAGAGATCAACAGCTTGCATTTAATATGAACTCCAGAGAGATGTGGTTTCAAAAGTACTGGAGTCACATTTTTAGACATTTTTTTATTCTGGTCCAAAAGTACACACTAAATGTGCAGGATTACCATAAGATATGCAGGAACAGATGGACAGTGCTTTGGAAATTTCTTCAACTGACTCACATCAGACATGTGAAGTAGCTGTTTTTGAGTCTACACTTGGCTGAAGAACAATGTGGCACAGCAGGACAGGATGCTACACAGTTCTCTGCCAACGCTGTGGTGCCCACCCCACATATTGTATTCAAAAAGGAAGAAAAAAATTATAATAACTGCGGCTTCAAGATTACTGCATGTGCTAGACACTTTTTTCAAAAACGTACTTCCTCTTCCTTTAAACGGGTGCTTTCAGTATCAGTGTAACCAGAGTACTTTAAAGCTTAAATAGGAATTCAAGGCTATATTTAAAAGTGTAATATTACATAGTTTTTTCAGTGAATTCATGGTTAAGCTTTAATGACACAAGAGTGACAGGATTTATTATTAATTTGATTGCAGAGGATGAATTTTAAAATTAGGAGGGAATTAAAAAGGGGGGAGAGGGGATTGAAGTTCCACTTAAAACTGGGTCAGTGATATTTTCAGACTTTGAGGAAGTAGCTACTTCTATGTTAGTTTGGAGCTTGTGGCAAACACATTATTTTTTATTTTTAAGATGTTTTGAATGTTTGCTGACACCTTTTTTTTCTCTTAGTGCTGGAGTGGGGAGGACAGGTACCCTCATTGGTCTCGATGTGCTGCTCCAGCAGCTAAACAAAGAAAAAGGAGTTGATGTCAAGTACTTTGTTAGGAGGATGAGGCTGAATCGGCCATTCATGGTACAAACAGAGGTAAAAAAAAAAGCTCAAACATTCTGATGTTTAAGCTCTTTGTGTAGATGCATGGATCATTTCTGTAAAAATGCATGCTTTTGTTTTAAAATCATTAATCAGGGGTCTGCAACCTGTGGCTCCATTGTCACATGTGGCTCTTTTATTCATCCATTGTTGCTCTCTGGTTAAAATAAAATGAAAAGCTTTTAATTTTAAAAAGTAGCTGTAAAGCAAAAAAGTAAAGCAAACTAACTCAAACTTTATTCAACTCATTCACAATCAGTTAAAAAACAATATGTCACTTGGAAAGGCTCCTGACTACCAAACCCATAATGCTCCAACAATCCATCGAACAGTTTGGCTTTGTAATTTAACAAAGTCAAACTAAAACACTTTGATGCTAACCACACAAAAACCAATTGGAGGTCAGTAGACACAACCAGAGTTCAAACTTCACCAGACCAGATTATAAGGTGGATTTTCTATTTTTGAGCACAAATCCAAGGATTTTAAGTGCCTTTAGGCTAAAAAAATAAAAAAATAAAATACAAAAATGGTCACTTAATTAACTCTGATATATTTTTTGCTAGTTATATGGGAAGGAAGGAGCCTGAGCTTGTGTTGAGAAGTTCAGTGGTACCGGCTAGATATAGTTAGGCTCGCCTTCACACACGGCCTGGGCTCTGAGACTCAGTCACTTGAGAGGGGTTGGACTCTCTACCATTCTGGAGTTGCACATGGTGAGAGGCGGTGGGCTGGAGTGGGCTTATGCATGAACCCCCAGCTCAACTGCCAAGTGTTGGAGTTCACCCCAGTGGGAGAGAGGGTTGTGTCCCTTCGCTTTCGGGTGGGGCACAGGTCTCTGACTGTGGTTTTGGCTTACCAGCCAAACAGCAGTCCAGAGTACCCGGCCCTCTTGGTGTCTCTCGAAAGGGCACTGCAAAGTGTCCCAACAGAGGACTCCATTGTCCTCCTGGGGGAATTCAATGTCTACATGGCCAATGACAGTGGCACCTGGAGGGGTGTGGTTGGTAGGAACGGCCTCCCTGAGCTGAACCCAAGTGGTGTTTTGAGCCTTACTCTGTGCTCTGTATGACCGGAGCAAAGTTTGGTCCACATAGCCAGCAGTAAGTCAGACCTGTTCCCGGTGCATGTTGGACTCCGGCAGGGCTGCTCTTTATCAGCGGTTCTGTTCATAGACTTCATGGACAGAATTTCCAGGTGCCAGGGGTCTGGTTTGGGGACCACTGGATTTCCTCTCTGCTCTTTGCAGATGATGTTGTCCTGCTGGCTTCATCGAGCCAGGACCTCCAAAATGCATTGGAGCAGTTTTCAGCCGAGTGTGAAGCGGCTGGGATGAGGGTCAGCACCGCTAAGTCTAAGGCCATGGTTCTCGACCGGAGAAAGGTAGTTTGCCATCTCTGGGAGGGTGGAGTGCTCCTTCCCCATGTGGAGGAGTTAAAGTATCTTTGGGCCTTGTACACGAGTGAGGGAAGATTGGAGGGTTAGGGTCCGCCGTTACGCAGTCGCTGTACCGGTCCGTTGTGGTGAAGAGAGAGCTAAGCCAAAAAGCAAAGCTCTCAATTTATCAGTCAATTTTTGTTCTAATATTTGCCTATGGTCATGAGCTCTGGCTCATGACTGAAAGAAAGAGGTCCCAAGTCAAAGCGGCCGAAATGAGCTTCCTCCATAGAGTGGCTGGGAGCACACTTAGAGATCGGGTGAGAAGCTCAGTCACCCAGAGAGAGCTCGGAGTAGAGCCGCTGCTCCTCCACATCAAGAGGAGCCAGTCTGGGTGGCTCGGGTATCTTGTCTGGATGCCTCCCTAGGGAGGTGTTATGGGCATGTCCCACTCGGCAGAAGACCCAGAACACACTGGAGAGACCATGTCTCTCGGCTGGCCTGGGAACGCCTCAGAGTCCCCCCAGAGGAACAGAAGGAAGTGGCCTAGGACCCGGTTCCATATGAGCGGCAGAAGATGGATGAATGGATTGTTAGATTGTTTAAGTTTTGACAGAAATACACCACAATTGGTTAAAATGTTTTTTTTTCCTTTAGCATTGCTGACATTCTACTACCTACTACACATTTGCTGCATTAAGATGAAGACTCTTAGGGATATTTTATTTTGAAAGGAAGTCATATCAAAATTTATAAACTATTTCATATGCATTTTCTCTTTGTTTATATTTTATTTATGCCAAAAAAAAAACAATAGTTCATTTGTAATTATTATTCTAGTAACAGTAACATAAGCACAAATCAGTGTCTTATTTTTCTAAAGTGTGAAGTAATCATTGTGGCTTCTACTGGGTAGTGGTAATTGACATAGAACATACAGTCCATGGTAGTGGTCAGTGAGAAATTGACCCAAATGGCTCTTTAAGTGTTGGAGGTTGCAGATCCTTGACCTGAACCCTAACAACCAAAACCTTCTGCATTCCCAATAACCCTTTGTTTTGTTTTTTTCTTCAGTCGCAGTACATTTTCCTACACAAATGCATCATGGACAGTCTGACGCCCAACACTAACTTTGATGACAACCTTTATGAAAACGTTGGAACAGTCTACGTCAACGCCACTGCCCTGCGAGAGATTTTGCAAGCACAGGGCAAACACCCAAACTAGTGTCTAACCTGCACTCAGACTTGAATGCACTTATGCAAACTATGACAAGCAAATGTTATGTACCAAATATCACATATGTTCTGTTGTTACACATTTACTGCATGTATCTAGAGAATTTACAGATTGTGTTTTATTTGCCAAGTTTTTAATTTTATTATGAAGAAGCAATACTCCAGGTGACTAGAAAATGTTTAATTAATAGAAAATACCAATAAAGTACAATATATTGTACAGTATATTAAATACTTTGCATTTACAAAATATTAAGTTTACATATTTAATGAAGAAACTGTAAAACTTGAACGGAGTTGTCCTTCAAGAGCCACTGTAGTTCTTTTTTCTGAACTGATTCACTCAAGAATGCTCTGTTAGGTTGTTGCTTTGGGGTAAGTCCTGACTTCTGGGTTCAGAAAAATTCTTCTCGATTAATTCCTTTCGGGCCATCAGGGCATCAGAATTGGTTTCCACTGTAAAATGCTTTCTTGAGTAGAGAGCCTCCATTTTTCCTGCTCCAGTTGGAGGAGGGACAGAGAATTTCAACGCTATGTTGTGCAGCACACTGCACGCCTTGATGATGTTCAACTTTTTGTTCAGAGAACCCTCTTCCGTGAAGCCGAGTTGCATCAGACACCTAAACCGCCTTTTCAACAGGTCCAGGGTTTCTTGCATGACGTTGAGCATCTTCGCGTGGGCCTCATTGAACAGGACTTCCTCATTGGTTTCAGGTTTGGGTACAGCAGTCAAGATATGTTTTCCTAAGAGGTAACCTGTGCCAGCTTTAAAAAAAAAAAATAAAGAAAAATTAATCAGTTTACATTAAGAAAGAACTGTTCATTCCACAAACTGCATAGTTTTTTTTTTTTTAATGTCGGTCAGAGTTAAATTAGGCAAGTTTTTTTTAGGTGTCTAAATGCAAAAAAACGCACTGAAGGAGAAGGCTGTGATCCAAATCCCTTTGCCGCTAAAAACAGTACACAATTTCCTGTACACGTTTTCTTCTATTAGTAGCACTTAAAGGAAATTGACAAATATCTCCTTGAAAACACATTTTAAAATTAATTAGTTATTGTTGATTTGTTTTTTAACTCATGCGGTTTCAATGTCTCTTTTTTTAAAATCAGGAATGTCTATTAATTCTCAAGATTGATGATTAATTTATTTGGAAACAATGCAAGTAATAGGTAGGAAGAATTATATAAGAATTTCCTCTTTTTTATATTATATTCATCACTAAATTATTTATTTAGAAATATCAGATTAAAAGGAAGCGGGGGGTTTAATTCTGTTTTCTAGTAATATTTGTTTTTCAAAAATCTATTTTGATAAAATTTTTATTTAAATTTGAGGGGATTTTGCCTTTATTTTGAAAGTCAAATGGCCCAACAGTTTATTTCCCAGTTCACAAAGCTGCACTTTTCCACTATTCGAGTTAAACTTTTTTTGGTTTTAAAAAGCGGTTTTTCCTTTTAAACTATCGACATTTTTTTATTTTTTAATGTTTAAAAAAGGTGCTTGAAGATAACTCGAGGCATTATTTGCAACAGAGTTGCATAAACGTGGGCAGGAGACTTTAGTTTGTTTTGGGATGTGTATATTTCTCTTTGAAGATTCCATCAGTTGTGATTCAGACTTTGGATCTGTGCTTCTCCATCTTTGCTCATTACCGATTAGCCAGTAGGGTCCGTGAAGATCCTCCTCCACTTCCCTTCCCTTGAATGAGGACTCCCAAAGTTCCTGCTCAGCTGTGCTCCCCACGCAGCATTTCTCCACACTTAGGATGTTGCCCTGGGAGTCGCATATAAACTGGCTCACCACCGACGTGAAGCCCTGAGCGTTTATGAAAGACTTAAATGACTCCTTCTCATACGGGGAAGCTCTGATCTTAAACTGAGCAGGAGCCAGGGCTCCCAGGACGTTGGGGATTTTGCAGAACTCTTTTATGACGGCTGCATTTTGATTTCTGGCGTCAAGAGAGTGAGGGAAAGAGATGAATACGTCCGACATCCCCGCGATGACCCCCGACGCTGAGTTGGCGGCGGAGGTGAGGCTGGCGTGCAGACACGAGCCTACTTTCTGCACCACACCCGTGCTGAACGCGCCGTGGGCGAAGTAGTTCAAAACCACCATGACGAATACGTCCACCGGAGGCGAGGGCTTCTTGCAGGAGACCGCTCTCATACGGACTCGAACGGCGTCCACGATGAAAGCGATACAGGGCCGCGTGAGGTGGAAGTGTTCGAACAAAGCGGCGTCGTCAAATTCATCAAAACAGCTCGAGTTCTCCTTCTCAGCCTCTGCAGCTTCATCTTCCAGGAGAGCCTCCTGCACCGCCAGCCAAACAGGAACAGCAAATGTCATTTTTTAAAGAAACTATTTGAAGACGATAAACACAAAACTATACAACAAAAATATGTTTTTGGGAAAACAAGCAACATCCGGTTGATGCGTTTCTTCGTTTTTCGATGAAGTGAATAAAACGCAACAATATACTCACTACCGCCCCCTGCTGTGCATTTAATATTTTGCTTCAGTTTGCTCCCCCCAAAAATGACGAGACAATTTCCAAAACAAAATACAAAACACCATTAAATACTACGACCAAAATGAAAACAAAAAGGGTGGAAAACACAGTAATTTCCTTATTTTAATCAAATAAAACATAAAAAAGTACACCCTAATCTTTTTTGATACATTTTATTCTCGTTATCTTTACATTTGTACAGCAATACAAAGGCAACGATAAAGACAAGTAAAACCTAATCTTAAAAAGTTTGGCATTATTTTAATACATTTGCAAGACATTTCAAGCACACACTTAAAGCAAAATTAAAAAAAAAAGAATATAGAAAGCTTTAGATTTTTCCTAACAATTCATATTCCTCGACTGTTTTCAAAAATACTCAAAAAGTATCTTGGAAGCAAATTATTTTATGTTTTGGCAAAAAAAGCATTAACACACCATGGTTCAGCTTTGGATAAGACTTTGTCTATTTTGCCTAAAATACCAAAAGTTAATTAAAAAAAGAAGAAGCTTCCTGAACTTGTTTGGCTAGTATTAAACTAGTAAAAACACATGTAAAAACTCCTTGAATGCTTTGGAAAATACTGCAAATGACCATATATTATATATTATCCCTGTCAAGCCTGGGCCATTAAATAATTGACAGGAATTTCAAATTTGTATCGTATCTTTTTTTTGAGCTAACAAGAACATTCTAAGATCCAAAAAAAAAAAAAAAAAACAAGAAATTTGTATTTCCATTCTGTTGCTCTTGTGGAGGGCTGACAGACTCATGTATCAAATATGATACGTTTGGCTTTAAAGGATTACATAATATTTTATTATTGGCATGATGGCAACATCTTGATCATATTCAAATGGCAAATTTCAAAGGCAATAATAGCAAGGTCACAGCGCAAAAGTAACACTTGCACTCACTAACCCCGCTTGGTAAAGGTGCATAAAGATTTGCAAGAGCGAACATATTTGATATATTCCACCATAAGCAAAGTTCCTCCAGATTATTAATAAATAAACAGTCAAACCACAAAACTGCCAGCAGCAGACTGTTATGTTTTGGGTGATAAATAAAACATTTTGTTGACATCACTGATGGAGACATCCTTTAGTTGAGGTATTCCCCCCTTCTGCTGGCATTCTCCTTTCTGGTTTTGTGCATACATATCTAAAAGACATAAAGACGAATTCACACCTTTTTTCTTGGTGGTGTTTTCTTATTTTTGAAATCCTATCAAACTTAAATTACTCAGCCTTACTTGTATTCATGCATGATTTTTAAAAACATTTCCTATTATTACATGAAATATAGTTCCTTTTTTAGACAAATAGAGCTTCATTTACCATATGTCAAAGCTGGAGTGGTTGCATTGCTACTAAAAGTGATTTCATTTTTTTTTAAATTAAAATTAGCATTCAATGTAAATTCACTTCAAACAGCTTTTCTGTGACTTACGCTCACTGTTAGCCTGCACCCATGAACTCACCTGTGATGTTGTCTACAGAGTCCAGGGGTGCTGTGTTGTTCATGTTCACTCCAAATAACACCATCACAAACACCACGAGTGCCACCAGCAGATAAATTGGCACTGCGAGAGCCCAATATCTAAATCAAAGATTTAACTTTAAGTCTCAAACAAATGCTAACAAGCCCCCGTGGTAATATAACTGTGAAAAACTAAACATAAAACATGGACATGCATATATTCTAACTTATCATATTTTTGCTACTTACTTTTGAGGCCAATAAGTGAGCCCTATTGAATGAAGCCATTCCTCTGGTATGTATGCCCACAAACAGTAGAGAACTTGGGGGGAGGAAAAGAACAAACACATTTTATAAGAATGTTCTGACACTTTATAGGGATACAGGATTTTACTACTCTTTACCTAAGTTATATATATATATATATATATATATATATATATATATATATATATACTAAGAATATTAAGAAAACTTCAATTCAGTATTTATTTATTTTAAAAATAAAATACCCTCTCCACAGGCCATGGGGCGGCCGTGGTGCAGTGGAAAGGGAAGTTCGCCTCTGATCGGAAGATTGCAGGTTTGATTCCCACCTTGCCCGCCCATGTGTCGAAGTGTCCTTGGGCAAGACACTGAACCCCACATTGCCTCTAATAGGAGGTTGGTGCCAGTGTTGGGCAGCCACCATCAGTGTGTGAATGTGTGTGTGAATGGGACCGTGATTGTAAAGCGCTTTGGGCCTTCAATGAAGGTGGAAAAGTGCTTTATAAGTTTACACCATTTATTTTAAATTTATTTTTAACTTGGCCTTTTGAGCAGCATAGCACAAAAGCAAAGAGAAGGAAAACTGAAAATCGAAACAAGACACGGCTTCAGAACCTTTTCCTTTTTCTTAGTAATATCTGCAGTCTTATTGAATTGAGTAATTATAAGCCTAAATGTGAACAAAACAGACTATTTTTTTTTTATTAAAGAGGAAAACCTTCCTTTTACCGAGAACTAGCTTTTTAATATATTTAAGTCAGTACAATTCTGACATTTACACCTAAAAAACCCCCACATATTTTCTCCTCTAATTTTTAAAAACACAACAGACCTTGTTTTTAAAAAAAAAACATACTTTGAGATGTGAACAACATATTTTGTCAATTATTGAGTCAATTTTTTTATGATAAATCATTTAAACGGACATTTTTTTTAATTAACAGCAAGTCTACACATTAAATTAATATCAGCTTGTTTTTTGTTTTTTTTTGGGGGGGTATGTCTAACTTCTATTTCATGACATTTTCATTCATTCATTTTAAAGCACCTCTTCTAGATAAACTACGTCTTCTAGATAGATAAACAAGTAATAAAAGGACATTATAATTCAAATAAAGTAGGGTGTTTTGCAAATTTACAAATCTCAGTGAGGATAGATTCATGATAACACAGACAAAAGGGACAGGACTTAATTGCTAGATATACATTACCGAAGAGATAATCACTTCCACGTAATTTTTACTTTAAATAACTAAATAAAATACAAATGGATTTACACTTCAGGTAGCATATCTGAAAATAGAACCTAGTTTCTAAAGGAAGGAACATGAATTGATGAGACTTACAGAAGCCAAACTGGGAGCCAAGGAAGAGAACAAACCCATAGATAGCTCTCTCTGGCACAGGTGATGGTGAGGTTTCAACCATGATCTAAAACCAGAACATAAACAGACCAACAAAAAGCTAAAACAATCGAAAACAAAACATTTGACAAAAAGTCGGCGAACTTACCAACAAAGTATTTGGTTTGTAGAGAAGCGAGTTTACACACACCCACAAAACAAACAGTTTAAATATTTTTCAAATCGATAGTACTGTCAATTAGGTTAATCAATAGATCAAATGTGAACGTACTATTTCAAACGAAACATAAATAAATAATCAAAAAGTGCACGTAACCACATTGCTTCAAAATCTAGCGATTGAAGCTGTCAACAAAAACTTAGTACATCACCTAAACGAGCTCGGTTGGAAACGGTAACTCGGGAACTTTGAAACATTTTCAAGAAATAAAACAACTCTAAATATAAATGCTATGATCTTAGTTAATATTATATAAACATTAATATACATTTTTATGGTTGAAAAAAAATTAGTAAATGGCGAAATTTCTGTCGCTCGAACGTACCCAATTGTTTTGTTCCTGACGAACATATTTGACTGTTGCACATTCCAGAAGCAGCCCAGCATGGCTTCGTGATTGCGAAGGTAAACAACTTGAAACATAGTTTTTTCCCGTTTGGAAGGATAATTAAAGGTTAATTTCTATTAATAGCATTTGTATGTACCCTTTATCTGGGTACACATTTGTATGCGTCACAGCGTTACCTGTTATTGTTTACATCTAACCAAAAACCTCACTTCTATATTAAAACGTGGCTGTTAAACTCAGCAAATGCTCACCAACGTTTAAAGAAGTGCGACCACAATGTCTAAAATTAAAGGAAAGGAAACTCTTTCTGGTAAAAAGGAACAGCTGACGGCAAAAGAAAAAAGGATAAAGTATTTTATAAAGCATAATCGGAAAAAACAAACTTCCCTAAAGACTCTAAACAAGAAAAAACAGAAAAATCCTGGAGCTCAACAGACTGCACCACCACAGGATCCCCAACAGTTTTCCTCCAACTGGAAAGCATTACAAGAGGTTTGTCATGAAAACATTTAAACAGTACTCTTCTTAAACCATTCTACTAGTTTGTGAACAATTGTATTAACTTTTAAAACATAATTTCTTCTTCGTCTCCTGAACATAACAGATCTTGAAGAGCAGTCAGCCAGAGAAGAAGCCTGTTGCACCAAAACATCAGAATGGTGTCTTCCCCAGGAAGTTCAGAGAAAATGACTCTAAAAAGTTTCCAAATAAGAGCCCTGCTCCCAGCCAGGTGCACACAAACACAGATAGTGGTCCTAATGGGGATACTTCTAGGGAGGATGGAGTGAAGGCAAAGGTCCATGGCGCCTTAGACACACAGCAACCAGGTGGTATGAGGAAAAGGCAAAATGAAAAGCTGGACAGTGAGAAACCAGCCAAGAAAAAGAAGCCTGTCACTGAAGAGAGGAAACCCACAGAGTACGAGTCCCTGCTGCTAATATTTGATTCCAGATTAGATTTCCTTGGTAATGTTTGCTTGTCTTCTGTAGGGAGGACCTTTGGTTTGACGATGTCGACCCTGACGATATTGAGGAAACGATAGGAGCTGAGGCTGCAGAGATCATGAGGAGAAAACAGGGGCTGAAAACAAGCAAGCACGCAGAAAGCGTTCTGGTGAAACAGAACGCCTTTGATGGGTAAGAGAAAATATTTTGTGTCCATACAGTCAAATCTGACATCTTTGTTTGCTGGCGTCCATTTACCTCAACTCAAATTAAAATGAAACTTTATTTATAAAGCTTTTTTTCTGTTACCAAACATCTCAAACTTCTTTACATAAAATAAATAGTAAAAATAATAGTAAAATACACTGCTCAAACAAATAAAGGGAACACTGTGAAAACACATCTTATACCTGAACAAAGGAAATATTATTTTTAAATGCTTTATTCTTCACGAAGTTGCATGTGCTCAAAACATAACCACACATAAATTATTAATAGAAATTACATTTGTTAGCATATGGAGATCAAAATGTGGAATCGCACTCAAAATCGAGGTGGAAAAACACACTACAGGCTGATCCAACTTCGGTGTAAAGTCCCATATGACTGCCCTGCAAGGCCTGGGTTTGCTTCTGATGAGCTGGTGGATGGTCTCCTGGAGGATCTCCTCCCACACCTGGACCAAAGCATCCACCAACTCCTGGACAGTCTGTGGTGAAACCTGGTGTTGGTCGATGGACTGAGACATGATGTCCCCGATGTGTTCAATTGGATTCAGGTCTGAGGAACGGGTGGGCCAGTCCATTACATCAGTACCTTTATCTAGCAGAAACTGCTGACACGCTCCAGCCACACGAGTTCTTGCATTGTCTTGCATTAGGAGGAACCCAGCAGGGCCAATCACATCAGCATGTGGTCTTACAAGGGGTCTGAGAATTTCATCTCGGTACTTAATGGTTGTCAGGCTACCTCTGGTGAGCACATGGAAATCTGTGCGGCCCTCCAAAGAAATGCCACCCCAAACCATTACTGACCCAAACTGGTCATGTTGGACGATGTTGCAGGCAGCAGAACATTCTCCACGGCGTCTCCAGACTCTGTTCACATCTGTTACATGTGCTCAGTGGGAACCTGCTTTCATCTGTGAAGAGCACAGGGTGCCAGTGGAGAATTTGCCAATCTTGGTTTTCTCTAGCAAATACCAAACATCTTGTGCAGTGCTGGGCTGTAAGCATACCGGTAACTCCCACCCGTGGACGTGGGGCCCTCATATGACCCTTATGGAGTCTGTTTGTAAGAGTTTGAGAAGACACATTTTTAGCCTGCTGGAGATCATTTTGCAGAGCTCTGGCAGTGCTCTTACTGCTTCTCCTTGCACAAAGGATGAAGTAGTGGTCCTGATGCAGGGTTGTTGGCCTCTTCTACATCTCCTGATGTACTGGCATGTCTCCTGGTAGTGCCTCCATGTTCTGGACACTATGCTGACAGACACAGAAAACCTTCTTGCCACAGCTCGCCTTGATGTGCCGTCCTGGATGAGTTGCACTACCTGGGCCATTTGTGTGTATTGTAGATGCTGTCTCATGGTACCACTGGAATGACAACACTGTCTGCATTTAAAAGTCACTAAACCATCAGTCAAAAAGCATAAGGACAGAAAAGTTGTTTGTGGTCACCACTTGCAGAACAATTCCTTTATTAGATGTGTCTTGCTGATCACCTATCATTTCCACCTGTTGTTTTGTCCACTTGCACAAAAACACGTGAAATTGATCGTCAGTCAGTGTTGCTTCCTAATTAGAAAGTTTAATTACACAGAAGTGTGATTGACTTGGTGTAACACTGAGTTGTTTAGGTGTTCCCTTTTATTGTTTTTGAGCAGTGTAGTAGTCATAATAAAAGCCCCATAATTCACATATGAATTGTTCAAAAACAAAAAGGGAAAAACAGTTAATAAAATCTAATGAAAACATGGGGAAATGTAACATCTACCTAAAAACTAAGCTAAAAAGATGAGTTTTAAAATGTACTTACATTTTTTAGAAACCTTCACACCCTCTATTTCACAGGCAAGGCCCACAGTGCTGGAATGTGGCCTCGCCGTGGGTTTTTGTTCTGACCTTAGGGACCATTAGCAGACCTGCACCTGGGGGCTCTGGGAGGGTCATAAACTGACAGTAAATCTCATAAAAATGAAAGTCCAATTTCCTGACGACATTTATAAACTAATAAAAGAATCTTAAAATCGATCCCAAAGCTGACTGGGAACCAGTGCAAACATTTTGGAGTAATGTGGTCCTTCTTTCTGGTCCTGGTTAAGAGGTGTGCAGCCCAAGAGCTCAATGTCTTTGGTATTTTTTTATCACTTTTGCTCAGCAATCATTATTATTTATCTTAATATATCATTTGAGTCTTACCCGTTGCTCTTCTTCAGTATGATTTTCATAAAAGTAATTTACCTAAAAGAAAAAGTGGTGGAAAATCCATTCCTAGCAACTTTTTTTAAGTAGGGTGATACTTCCTGCCAGTGTTGCCCTCCACGGCTTTAAGTATGAATCTTGAGATCGTCACAATTGTTTCCTGATGGACACAAAACCATCTCAACCTGCTGCAAACTGGCTCCTAACAGACTCCCTAACATTCGGTGGCAGTAGTTGGTGAAAACAATAGTTGCCTTTTAAAAAAAATATGAATCATTTACAAATTTTTGAAATAATCCAACAATATTAACATAAAAGAGAATGGTTTAATAATGTTTCAGGATCAAAGTCATGTCAGTGCTGAAATTTAAAAACAAGCTGCAGAAATATTCAGCTGTTTTATCAGATGAGAAATGGTAACTGTTTGTATTCTTGTATTCATTTGTATGTATTAAACTTAGCATCACCAAGGCTGTAGCTATTGATTGTGAGATGGTAGGAGTCGGTCTTGATGGGATGGACAGCATCCTGGCACGTGTGTCCATCGTGAACCAGTTTGGAAAATGCGTCTATGACAAATTCGTCAAACCCACAGAGAAGGTGACAGACTACAGAACAGCTGTCAGTGGTATCCGACCAGAAGACATTAAAAACGGTAAGAAAATGAGACATCACTGCATACTTATACGTTTATTGCTTTCAAACAATCTTCATTGCTTTTTTTAGTATAAAAAAGTGATTCCCATTTTTTTTTTTTTTTTTTTTTTTTTTTTACAGGAGAGGATGTAAATGTTGTGCAGAAGGAGGTGGCCAACATCCTGCAAGGAAGAATTGTGGTTGGGCATGCGATCCAAAATGACTTAAAGGTATTATGTTGCCTTCAAGTTAATGTGTGCTCCAATGAAACAGCTGTAGATCCCCTCTGAAAGAGTCTGTCAACTGTTTCAGATTCTTCTCTTGGATCATCCAAAGAAGCACATCCGGGACACTCAGAAGTATAAACCCTTTCGGAAGACTGTCGGGGTAATTACAGAAAGTTTGGACTTTAAACTTCATATGTTTGACCAATACTTATTGGTGGATTTTCTGTAGAATTCTGTGGAAAGTTCCAGACCTAATCTAAATGGAAATAGCTTTAAAATGACTTCATATTTCAGAGCGGTCGACCTTCGTTGAAACTCCTCTGCAAAGAAATCCTGAATGTGAAGGTGCAACAGGGAGAACACTCTTCTGTAAGTTGGAAATACAATACATGCTTGTTCTTAAGCTGCATTCACACGGGACGCAATTTGCGCATCAAAATTGCGTCGGCTGCCCCTCTTTTGCCACACGTCAAATTTACTGCTCGATGCCTGCCCTAAATGTCCTTGACGCCCCGGCGGCAGGTGAGAGGAGCAACCGCCAAAGATCGTCTGGACTTCATTCGCTCAACATGGATGATGTTGCATCCTGTGTGAATGCAGCTTTATTCTGCCAAAGATGAGAGATTGAAAAGAAAACTATTTCCTATATTTTCAGGTCCAAGATGCTCAGGCCACCATGAGGTTGTACACTTTGGTGAAAAAACAGTGGGAAGCAGAGTTGAAAGCAAGCAAGAAAAACAGTAACCCTAATACAAAGAATGAGAAGAAGCCCATGAAGAAACAAGACCACAAAACACAAATAACAAAATAATTGGACTTATTTAACATGTTTGGGTCAAACAGATGTAAGGTAAAATTTAAAGGAAAAAGCATATGTTTTATAAAATAAACATTTTTTACAAAATGGTGTAAGTTAAAGCAGGAAACAAAATAAATCATCATGAATAGCCTCATTTTGATGGAGATTTGTTTGTTTAAAGCACAGTGCTGCACATCTTACCTATTAAACGCAGAATTCAGAGCGTTAAATTTAATTAGAATTAATTTTTTGTCATACTATGTGTTCACAAACAAATACCTTAAACAAAAGAAAAAGAAACAAAATTGTATTATCTCAATAGGATGTAAAAAAGTTCGATTTTATGGTCACGTGAGTTTCAGAAGGAAGTTTTGTGGGTCTGAACACTCATCATATTTCCGTAAAACCATCTTGAAGAACATTTTTCTGTTGAGACATTTCCCAGCAGTAAGATGATGCTATTATTTCCAAAATTTATCTTTTACCTCCCCCACAGATTTTTTCATAACATATGATTCTTCTTGGGCGAGTTCAACAACTATGAATGTTTTTTTTTTCATATAGATTCTTGTTTTTAAATAAATTGTGAAAAAAATTATGTGGCCTGATCTTTTCAAACTTAAAAATTCAAGTCTTTAAATATTTATAAATATTAAGAAATTACCTTTTTTAATGTTTATTCAAAGTGCAAATAAAGAATTAATTCATAGGAATAATCTCTAAAACAACCAGATAGACATTTTTTTAAACTTGTTTGAGTGATTTCTCGAGAAGCCTAAAGTTTGATCTCAAACAGATTCTGTTTTTTTTGTCAGATATAGTTTAATAACTGAAAAATAAAAAACATTTTTTTTTGTTACTATAAGTGGTATTGACATTTTCACAGAAATCATGCAGATAGTTTGTCAGAGAACAGGAATGTGAAGCCAAAAAGTAATGTAAGCAGCATTTATCTTTTTAGATAATTCCATTCCATTACATCTTGAGTAAAAGGCTGCTGTGACACAGTGAGTAGAGGTTTGAGCTTTACTGTATTTTTAGATCATGGCTACAACATCTCCAGAGTCTTTTAAATATGTTTCTTACTTGAAAGTATTGAGGAAACAGGTGAGAAACCAAAGACATGAAAACATTTGCATAAAAAGATTGTAGTAATGCAAACTTTAAACTGCTATCTCAGACAGTCTGAGATCTGTTTAAACCAAAGTTCTCTTGGAACACCCAAATATACCAAATAAAGAAGATTCAGAGGACTCAGAAATGAAAGGTTTTAATTATGAAGGTCATTTTACATTTACCAGTGAAGTGAAAATCTCATTCACATGAGATTATTTTAGAATTTAAATTGCTGAGAAAAACTCAAAAGTTCCTTTGCAGCGATTTCCTGGATGTGAAGGTCCTTCAAGATGAACATGCCACATGTCTATTAAAATAACCAATTTACACTGGGTCTCTGTCTGGAGCAACTTAAATACAAGATTGTTGATTAACATAAACATATAAACAGATTTATTACTGTTTGTCAAACAGTAAGGCTTATTTTCTAAAGAAATGTCCACCTTCAAAAGAAACATTGCACAGAGTAGGCAATCCAAGCATAACAAAGACAAACAATAGGGACAAAAAGCTGCAAAAAAAAAAAGAAACATTAACAAAAAAAAACAAAATAAAATTGGTCCTCCTAAAATTTCAGGTTCTGTTGAGACAACGAAGAAATCATGAAACTATTCATTTTAAAAATACTAATAGACATTTATGTCTGTTAGATAACTTATCTATCAACACATCTATCTATTTATGTGTTGTATATATCAATTAGATAACTAATAGACAACGTGTACGGTGGGAAAAAAAACACCCAAATGGCTTCTTTACAACGAGCAAGGCATGATGGGACCGTGCAATTAGACTAGAGATCATAATACACAATAGACCTGTGAACTGATGTGGAGTAGAGGGTGGTTGGTGGAGGGCCACCATGTTCCAACAAGGCTGTGACGTCAGCAAGGAAGTGGTGGGCCTTGAAGGTGAAGGTGACCCCTGAAAAGTATGTGGAGTTTCTTTCTGAACACTTTCTTCTGTGGTACAAAAAGAAGAACGGGGGTTTCCGTAACAAAATCATCGTCATGCGTGACAATGCTCAATCTCATGCTGCAGGAATACCTCTGCATTATTGGCTGCTATGGGCATAAAATGAGATAAACTGATGGTGTGGCCCCCATCCTCCCCTGACCTCAACCCTATTGAGAACGTTTGGAGCACGTTTTTGATTGAAATAGCATTTGATTTGATTAAGTATGACCTCCTAATCCAGTGAATTCAACAAATGGCCATTTTCAATTCTTTAGGATCTAAAAAATGTTGTGGAACTCTCTTGGGCTTAAAAATGTGGAACAGTGCAAAATACTGTTATCTGTAGTTATCGCTACATGGAGCGCTGTGTGTGTAAATCTCATTTACAATGTATGGAAGATACAGAGGATGATTAGAGATCAGATTTATTTTTTAAAAGCTTTACAAAAAACATTGGTATTCCCAACTCCATGTCATTCTATTGGATAACAAACAGGACACATGTTTCATATGTGGCAACAGCATGTTGATATAATTTACTATGAGCTAATAGCCTGTGTGTTACACAACAATGAAATGAAGCCAACTGACTTTTGCCACTTCCTGCAGACAGACCAAAAACAGTAAATTCCACTTAAATGTGATAGTTTCCCCTCTTTCTTTCAGACACAGGGGATCTTTTTGTCTTTCTGGATTTCAGCTGAATTTTGTCACACAGTACTTGGTTGTGATCCAGTACAATACCACTTTGTGTAGTAAAATGTAAAACTTCATTCAGTGTATGACAGAAGCAGCTGGAGATCCTCTGTTCTCAAAAAGACTGGAACTTTAAAGAATAGCTGAAAGCAGCTGTTTAAATTCAAGATATTCATACATCATTCCCAGGGTGTTGAATGAGCTTCATCCGTGGCCTCTTGGGCAAGACCATTCGCACTAGTGCCTAACTACGTAGCTACAAGGGGGTCCAAATCTGGGTCTCCTTGTGCTACTCCCTCCCCAGTCCAGATAAAATACAGGGTTGTGTCAGAAAGAGCATTGGGCATGAAAACTCTCTGCCAAAACACCTGTGCGAATCAGAGAATGGTGAATTGCTGTAAGAAGAGATTAGCCAAATGGTGAACAACATTTAATGATATAAAAATAATTTCTTCAATAAGGTTAATGGAAAAATTAGACTTTTATTGTGACTTAAATGTGTTTTAACTAAATATAAGTGTAAATCTCTTATTCAGTTCTGCTAATTAATGGGTTGTTTAAAGTTTTGTAAGTCCTTAAATCTTTAGAAATTACCTCAACGTTCTGTTGGCATGTTTTTTTGTCCTGGATAAAGAAAAAAATACAAGATTAAGTTTTATTTTGCCAAAAGTAATTTATACTTTTGTTCACTTCTCACTTTTCAGAATGACATCTTCTAACATTTTTTGCAGTCTCTTTTTTTCCCCAAGTGGTTAATAATATTTAATACAGTGACAATCATTGGGAGCCATTTAACCCACTTTTATTGATAGTCTAGCAATCAAACTAAACGGAACATGTAGGTTCTGAATAACTTAAGCCAATGGCTATCTATGTTTGTTAATATTTTTCATTTAAAGTGACATGGAAATTGAATTTTGAAGGCGTGGTTGGTCTTTGACATTTAAAGACAGTTTTTCCATTCTGGAATGATTTGGGAAATTTAGAATCCTATTTCACGAGCCTTCGTCTATATGTGGGACTCACACTCGACAGTCGACTCACAGTCGATATTGGTTCTTTATGAACAATCCAATTCACTGACCTAAGATTGATCCAGGACATCTTTAGCCAAAATTCAATCAGTGTGACTCAGAGATAAATACCTGGTACTGGACAGTGTAGGTGAAGTTTCCCAGATTCCTTGTATTTCTTACAAGATAATCAAGTGTAAATTAAACATGTACAAACAAGCAAGTAAGCAAGAATGAATGGCAAATCCATTCACATCTTAGTTTCATAGAATTCAGAACACTGGTGTTTTTCCACATAAAAATAATAAAAACTGAACATTATTAGAACATTCTACCACACTGTATGCTCAAATGTATTTGCAAAATTTAAAAAGTGTTTTTTCTCACATTAGACTGTAATGATGGCTTGATCATTTTGGTTTTGACACGTGTGTTGTCCGCTAAACCCAGCGTACCTCAATCCAAATGGTATTTTCCAAGATTGAGTGTAATCAGTTTATTTCATTTGGACAGATTTTTTTTTAGTAGTTTAGGTCCATTTGATTTGATTGACAACTTGCCACAGACAGATCAATCTGGTTGGATAAATTGGTTAATCAATTGACTGATTCATCATTACACCCCTATAAATTGCCATTATTGACACATACCTGAGTTTGTGAATTTATTTCTCAATATTTTACCGCCTATGCTTGGAGCTGATTGTAACACAAAGACAAATTGTTAAGTTTTTCTTCAGTCAAATCAGTTTCAGGGTAGACACTGTTCCACTTGGTCAATGACCTGGCTTCCAGAGTTGTAAAGTACTTGAGTAATTGACTTTGTTACTTTACTTAAGTATGTTTTTTTGGCTACTTTGTATTTGTACTGAGTATCAAAAATATAAGCAACTTTTACTCTCTCCTCGACTACATGTTTTGATTGAATATTTGTGCTCTTTACTCCACTAAATTAACAAAGGAAAGTAACACTCAAGTACTTTACAACTCTGCTGGCTTCAAACTGAACAAAAATCTAGATGTTGCATGGTACTCGTGCAGAAACTACAGACTGATCTCCTGTCTGGAGTTCCTGTTAATACAAAAAATTGGCTTGAAAACATACGAATGAAGCTGAAAAATTGTGCATTTAATCCATAAGTGCCTGTATAAAGATGCTGCTATGCTGCAGTGAGGATGGATTTAGTTTCTTTTTCTTTATGTTTTTTTTTAAATCATTGTCTGATCTTTCAAATTCACACAAAAAAGTTAATATTTTGGACTTTATTAGACAAGTTAAGGGAAATGACTGTGAGCTGAACTATAAAGCCCCTATCATAACTTTATGAAAGCTAAATGAGACTTTTCTTCTGTTCAAAAAACTTTAAATATTCAGGCATTTCCATGCAAAAAATCCTTAAAAATATTGTGATCAATTTGAATTCTGGGCATTCACAAAAAGTATATCTTAGTACTGAAAAAGTCTTTGCAAAATCTGACAAAAGCTTGTTGTTTGTTTGTATATATGATTTTTTATTTCTGACCGTGTGTGTTTTTATTACTGCAGCTGTCATTCAGACATACATACTTTTCTGTGTCTCAGATATAACCCCCAGTTAAAAGATCTGGGGGGGTCCAAGGGACAAGAAACCGCCACAATCCATGTGTGCGCATGAAACAAAAGTAGAGTGCTGCATGTGGAGAATAATAATTGTTTTCTCTTTTGAGCTTTCAGCAGCAGCCTTTCCTTTTTTTTTTCTTTGGTTTCATGTAAACGCTGGTCTGCCAAGTGACAAAATTCCCCAGGGTTATGTGTCAGGATCTTCTTGATGTTAGGCCTCCCTTTCCAGGCAGTGCAAGTATAAACATCTTATAGGTTAAAGTGCATGTCACAAACTTTTGATGAACACATCTGGAAGTTATGGAGTTTGCCTATGATGATGGAATCATCTTGGATAAATGAGTCTATAGACATTCAAAAAAATAAGGCACACGATCTCTTCCTTTTAGTGTTTTTGTACACCTTTGAGCTCAATTTTCCTCAATAACTTTCATTTTTCTGTCTCTTCAGCCCAATGATATTTGTATTTTGCTTCTACAGCAGCAGTTTGGGGTCAAAGATGAGTGTTGTAAACATCACGCGACATGTTGATTTTTTTCATACTATCATACTATACTATCAATTCTGTACTTCAGCCAAGTAAGTTTTTCTGTGAAACAATTGAGCCAACAAATGTCTAATCTTATTCATTGGAAAGAGAATGAAATAATCCAGTCACGCTGTGTCCTCAAAATCCATGTGCAGATCAGTTTCTAAGTTCTAAGTGAGACTGGACTGAGAAAAACAGGATGTCTTGCATAAGCCCCCACCCCAAAAAGTCAGCCTTAAAAGAGGGCTCTGTTTTCTCCAGACCCAAAGCTGGAGACACAGTTACACTGCAACAGCCCAGCAGGTATTTCCATTTAATTTCTTTTCTTTATTCATTTATGTGTTGTTCATCAAAATTATTTCTTATTGTTTGTTATTTTGCATATCTTAGTTAAATTGTGCCAATTTCTTAAAATCTTTCCTTCCTTTTTATATTTTTAGCGAAAAACTATTGAAGCAACAATAAAGACTTATGTTCCTGATCAGAAACAAGTAAGTATCAACATTTAAAATATGATAAATTTCTCATTTATGTTTGTTGAAGTTGCAACATTGTATTTGATTTTAAATCGCTCTTTTTACTACAGTGATTGCCTACATTTTGGTTTCTAATTATAGAAAAGACACACGCAGAACGAAACCGACAAAAATATAATAAAATGAAATCAATGTTAGCTTTTTTAAATAAACAATTCACTTTAGTATATTCTGTCATGTAATTCCTTTGAGGAGTTACCACATGACTGCTGATGTCAGCCAAGCCACAGCCAAACCTGTAGACAAAATGGTGTTTTTGCGCGCGTCCGACTCTGTGCGCAAAAGACGCACAAGTGTGGAAGATAATAAATAAATAGAAGTGAGTCCACCACTCAATTCCCCAGTGTTTATGTGTGTTATGTACCTGTAAAGTTCGGCAGACGTATTTGAAATTAGCCTCTATTTTCCGGGGTCCTCCCACCCTTTCTGTTTTATTCTCTAATCCGCCCACATGTATCGTCTGAGGGGAAAAAATAGTGCAGAAGGTGACGCTCCTCCAAAGGAACAGAGAGAGGCACAGAGAGGGAAAGGCAGAGGGAGAGGTGTCTACAGGCTGCATCTCCACTGAAACATTTGGAAGGGGGAGACAGAGGAAGAGCTGAATGGTAGCTACACCCTGCGCCTGGAAGCGTAGAGACACAGTAACAAAGGCTAGCATTTATTTTTATTTTTGGCAATAACAGAGGTGGGAAAGGGGCTTTGAAATCGAGGGAAATAAGAGACAAAAAGAGAAGCCAGCTTTGAGGGGGACTTCTGCTTCATTTCATCCGAAAGCCTCATCCCTTCCCATCATCAGCATGACCATCAGCTCTCAGTAACATTCGGCAATAACGCAATCCTTACGAGATTTCCAGCAGCAGACGCGCGCAATCCTATTTCTGATTTGTTATAATCGTTGGAAATAAACGAGCAACTGAATGCCTGCGAGAAACTGGATACTCTCTGAAATCATAAAGAGCGATCTAACAGAGAAAACTACGCTTTGATTGATCTGTATGTGCGTGTTTCTGCGCGCACTCGAAACGAACCTGAACCAAAAGCAAGTAAGTATTAACCGTGTCTGTGTTTATGTCTGTGGTTTTATTCTAGCGGTCTGACAACTGAGGACTGTACTTGCCGGAATTAAAAAAGGGCAAAAACGCCGCATGTTAAGGCTACATTCAACAAGTATCGTTTTATCCAAAATAACTCCAGTTTTTTCCCTGTGATCTGTTTTTAATCTGTGTGTGGATTAATTTTTCGAGGATGAAATTGGGATCACTTGATTTTGCAGATATCCACACAGAGAAATTAGTGCTTACAAATATCAACAAATCACTGATCTGACAATTAAAAACATCGGTCATGGCACAAATGGTGGGTGTTTCCCCATCTACACCTCTAGATCAGAGCTCCTCTGAGAGGAATCTCTGCGTGTGCATCATGTCTGCATGAGTTTCCATGTGTGTGCAGCTTTGTGCTTTTTTTAGGGATGCTTTACTTGCATGTGCCTCCAACGCCTGTGTGTGTGTGTGTGTGTGTG
>BSAI01000012.1:15174816-15208771 GCA_036245035.1 Adrianichthys oophorus | reverse complement strand
GAGGCTATAAGATGGGGTGCAATGTCTAGACGTGGTATTTCCCCCTCTACAACCTCCTGGTTCATATACACAAAATGCTTTTTTTTCCCCATCTGCATTCGGCTTCAACACACAAGTGTGTTCGATTTCATAACACCTCATCTGTCTTTACTTTCCACCACCTCTCCTTTTTTTTTTTTTTTTTAAACCCAACTAAAGGTAACTGCCTTTTTGTCTGTCACCCTCCAACCTCCCTCCAGTCTTGCATTATGTATTTACAGCAAGAGCTATTTTTAGGCAGGAGGTAACCCAGAAAACACTTTAATTTTTTTTTTGCAAAAAAATAATAAATTAATAAACATAAATTGAAAGGGGGAAAAAAGAGGGGCAGTGAGGGAGAGTGGCGTACAGCCGGTGATTGGTGGAGTAGTGATGGAGCTCGAAAATGAGGGCGACGCTGTTGAAGCAGCGGGAGGAATAAATCTATTTTGAGGCTGTGATTGAATCTGTAGTGTCCTGCATCTGTGTGTGCCCCTGCCTCTGAACCCTTCAGTGGTTATGATGGTTTCTTCTCACATCTCCCTCATCTTCCATCTTTTATTTAGAAAACTTTAGTCTTCTTTCACTGACTGAGTCCAGCATTTTAAATCCTTTTTGTCTTTTTAAATTCTTGACCTTGAGGCTTACTAGGCACTATTGGTATCAGACATTTCTTTTATTCCCCTGTTGTGTTATTTTACTGTTAAATTCTACCTCCCCCTATTCACATTGCTTTCTAACACTTAACCTGTGACTTCATTCCTTTCTAATTGCTGGCTAGGTCAAAGGTCAGTAATAAGTGTGGTAAAACCTCTTCCCTTCTGCAATTTGCCTGTCTAGCGCTGCAAATCACATATCTGCAATACTGGATCATAATGTTCCTAATCATGCGGGAAGGGCAGTGTCATTAATTAGAAGCTGAAAGGTTTAAATGAGTAAGAGAGTCTGGAGGCGTCAGTTTTTAAGCTATCATCTCAGAGTGTGAATTCTTTAAGATCCTTACTTTGAAGTTGAATACGATAGCATTTAAACTCAGTTTTATCCAGGCCCAAAATAGTTTCTTAAACATAAAACACAATCCAGTCCCCTTTTACCTCAACTGCACTTTTTTTTTTTTTTTTTAGCAAATCCTGACCTTTCATCCCCTACTACTCCTTGCTTAGAAAGTCCAACTTTCATTTTATGCAAAAAAAGAAAAAAAATATGTATACATACATATATATATGCTTTCCAAACATAATTTGGAAACTGCTCTTAATTTTATCTACAGGAAGCAAACTGGAAGTTTTTTTTCTGCACAAAGCTCAAAAGAGATAACAAGATAGAAGCAGTGTGTTTCTGCACAAGTCACAGGGCCCCTCACAGTGAGTTGTAGCTGCAGCTTGCATGGATTGTTCAGTCCCTAAAGAGCTTCACACTGGTGTTGCTAAGTAGTGGAGCTGCCTCTCAAAGATTAGCCATTTCTTACTTCTTTGCTTAATATATTGGTTTTTTAAGTCGTGCTCTGGGATTTAGCTGCTGGTGAGCTTTATTCTCTGATAAGAAAAGCTTTGCTTCCCTTCTCAAACATCAGCTGTCTAAGAGCCGGTGGCTTTTCTTTTCCTTTTTTTTTCTTGGAGCTAATAGAATCGATTTTCTTTGAGTTTTCCCATTCATGCAATTCTCATCATTTCATTCGGCTCTGCTTCTTCTTGCCCCATCTCTCCATCCACTCCTTTTCTGTCTTCTCCTGTCATGGCAAAACATCTTTACACCATGAGGTGCAGAGAGAAGGGAGGAAGGTTGGACACGTGGTGTGACACTGCACTAAAAGGGGAGGTGACCACAGAGCTTTCACCATGCTGCAGTGCTTTGCTTCCTCCTGCTGGGGTCTCCTCGACACCGAGGTAGAGAGGAAAGGGAGGCAAGACACCGATGAGGAAAGGAGGGAAGAGGGGAGGGACGTTAGATGGATAGAACAGTGTGAAACCTTGTGGTTACTTTGTTTGATGAGGCAGTGCGTGGGAAAAAATGTCTGCGCACCGGGAGAGCATACGTAATTTGTGCACAAACATACACTTGTGCATGTAAAGTGCTCCATTTCCCCAAGTGGCGCATTTGCCATTCAGCTCAGATGGAGATGTTTTCCCTTTTTTCTACTTACATTCAAATAAATATATTTCTTTTCCCACTCATTCACCTTCTTTAGCTTTATTATTTAGTTGTATCCATACCTCAATTTATTGGTCTTTTTTAAAATCTATCCTTCACTACGGTTCAGGTGCTGCTTTGAGCTACATCAGTCATTTTCATTTTCTCTCTTCTTGTTGCCTTTTGTCCCCTCCTTGCACCACTCCCTCTCCCCTCCACCTCTCTTTCTATCTCCCCCTGAGTGATTGGTAAAGGTTTTCACTTTTTCTGCCAACTGCTGCTCCTGTTCCGCATAGTCAGCACTCCTCTAAAATTCCTCCTTCTCCTCCTCTGGCGTGCACTCCCCTCCTCCCCTCCCCTCCCCCCCCTGATTACGGCTGTTGGTGTGCATCCCATCATCGTGTGCCCCCCCCCCCCTTTTGCTGCAGTGTTTCTGCTAATATATATTAGCGTCAGTATGGTGCATGAGCCGTTCGAACACTCCATCCTCCCTGAAACCCCAATTCCAGCGTATGTTGGTTCACTGCAGTGTTGATCACCTTAAGGTTTCAAAGATCACATCTTGTTGTTGGCACTGCAGCCTTTTCTTTGCAGCAAGGTGAGCATGTGTGTTTATGTGCCCACCTCCCTCCTTCCCCTCTACCCTCCTTCTTGCTTGATTCCTCCCATGTGCAGTAGTGAGGCAGTGGTGGCAGGGTGGCGCAGGACATGGTGGCCAAGGCAGGAAATGCTGCAGGAAAAAGAAAGTGGAGTTGCTGAGGGCGGGACTATTCTTCTTCTCCCCCATGTCCCCCCTGAATTTTCTGATTCTACTCTTTCTCCTCCTTTCTTTTCTTCTCCCTTCAATTTTGAGATTAATTTGTACAATTTTACAGAAACTCACTCCTTCCTCTCCTTTTTTTGTCATCGTTGCTGATTTGAGTTACTCAGGTGCAAAAGTTATCTCTGAGACACAAACAATATTCTTTTAAAATGCACCAATAAAGAAGTTTTTTTAAAATCTCAAGTCATGCTTAAAACTACTTTTAATTAAGCCTTTAATTCTTTTAAAACTTTGTTACTAAGACAAAATGAAAACCTCTCATCACCACACTTCTATTCTCGAAGGAAAATATAGCTAAATTAAGAAAATCAATCTATTCATCATGTACATCTATTTGCACACAAAGACCACATTTACAGACTTGTGGTTGTGCATGCATAAAATATTGATTAGTCTAACCATACAGCTACAACTTCATGGGGTGTAAGTGAGAGTGCAGGGTTGCAAAGAAAAAAAATAACTTTAAGAAGACAATGCTGTTGATAAACAGTTGAGCTTCCCTGAGACTTCACCCCATAGAAACTGGTAGTGCTGTCCATGGTGCTGAAGTAGCATACTTTACTACTGCACAGCAATCTCTGAACGACTCACATGAAACTAACTAATTTAATGCACTTTAACTCTCCCAAAGTAGAAACTTTAGTCAAAATTTTATACTTTACACTCTTGAAATATTGTTTGTTCTTTTAAATAGAATCCATTCAACTTTAAAAAGCACAACTCTCAATTTAACACAACATTTTGATTCTGTCAAATAAGCAGATGGGATTCCTCTGCAGCAAAACTGCAAAGATTTAGTGTAACCAAAGTGAAAAGATATTTTCTTAAGGTCACATAGATATCTTTGGTACTAATCACAGTTTATGCTTTGAATGTTAACCCATGCTTTAGTAAATCTTACCTGTGCATTGCCAAATCAAAATTTCTTCACACTTTAGGAAAAAAAAGCACAAAAAAGTGGAAGGAAGGGAGGATTATTCACCCAAAATTCAAAAAGAAGAAAAAGTAATCTAAAGAAACCAAAAACAATGATAAAAGGTGATAAACTGCAAACTTTTCCCATGCATTCAGAACAAACTTTGTTTTTAAAAGATTCAAAACAAAAGAGAAAAGAAAAAGATTGCAGTGTTTTGCATGACAGAGACCGAAAGTATGAGTGGAAAGTAAAAGAAAGAGTTGAAGCTCACTTAGGAAAGAATGAGAAAGAGAACAATGAGTGAAATGAAAGAGGGGAAAAATGGAGGAAAAGTGTAAAATTAGAGTGGGATGCAGTGAGAAGGAAAAAAAAAGTGGGGACCGAAAGCGAGAGGAAGAGGAGCAGAGGGACAGAAAGAAGAAGTGAAGCGCTGATTCCTCCTTCTTCAGTGAAATGTGACTCCTTTATGCGGAATATGAGAGCGAGGGAGGAAGCGAAAGAGAGGTAGTAGAGGGGGGGGGGTGAGAGCTCATGGGAAAGGAGGAGGAGGAGGAGAGTGGTGCATTCCTTTGAATAGAGAAAAAGGCTAACAGCATAAATACGGTGTCTGTTTGGGCTTTTTTTTTTGGCAGGAACTCGTGTCTTTTCTGAAGCATTATGAGCCCCTCTGGATGTAAACGCAGCCCACAGGCAAACAATCTGACCTTGCTGGGAGAACAGAAAGAGACAGAGCAAATAACTCTGGCTTTTTACTGCAGCAAAACTCATTCACTTTTATAGTGCACTCTCCTTTTCGATGCTCTTCCTCCTCCCCCATACACAATCTCCTCTCCTCTCCCCTTCCCTTCCATTACAGACAGAGGAGCTTCTCACTGTAACTGCCCCCAGTGAGAGCCCTCCTTTTCTCTGTCTTTGCTCCCCATCTTCAACTCTCCCTCCATCAAAAGTCAGCTCGGTGGCCTCATCCTTCCCCACCTTTCCTCTTCAAGTCTTCGTTCACATGGGAAAAGTGGCTGAGAGAGAGCACTGACATAATTGTGCATCACATGAATCTCAATACGGTCGGGAGGGGGCTGCAGTAGCCGTGTGTGGAGCGTGCACACACGGGCTGATTGAGGAGATCTAACATTAGTACGGACACCGCACTCTCAGGAGGCGATTCACACGCATCTTCACGCACTGACTGCTCTGCAGCACCACATCAGAGAGGTGTTGGTGAAGGAAGGGGACAAGAGCAGATGGATCCCCACTTCTCCTTCCTCTAATGTCATTTCCCTCCTCTCCACCTGGAGGAGAGGAGGTGTGATGCTCACTGAGATGGCCTCATTAGAACTCCATCACATCCTTTCAGATGTCAACAATCATATATATAGATGCTGACTCATTTGTGTGAAGCCCCCTTTTTCAATCTTTTGCTGCCCATGATTTTCCTCCACAAGGTCGTTTTTGCGTCCTCCCATCAGCAATGGGAGCACAGCTGATGCTTCGTTTGTATTTCAATGTTGCTAATAAACGTTCATTTCTCCCCTCTGCTAAACATTTTTTGCCCTTTTTTCCTCTCTCCCCGCAGACTCCTCCCTCCTCCTTCCTTCTCTTTCTCTCGTCCTCACCCTCCCTCCCGGTCCTCTATGCTCAGTTCGGTGTGTGTATCCTCTTTCAAAGGGCGCAAGGGTGGGAACAAGTCGTCCAACAAAGCATGTTACAGCGCAGACATGACTTGTCCGTCAGAAAGCGAGAAAATTGTGATAAACTGCGGAGGAGTGCGGCATGAGACGTACCGGAGCACCCTCAAAACGCTGCCCGGTACCCGCTTGTCGTGGCTCACCGAGCCGGACGCCTTCAGCAACTTCGACTACGACCCCAAATTAGATGAGTTCTTCTTCGACCGCCACCCGTCGGTCTTCTCCTTCATCCTCAACTATTACCGCACCGGGAAGTTGCACTGTCCCAACGATGTGTGCGGCCCCCTGTTCGAAGAGGAGCTGGCCTTCTGGGGCATCGACGAGACGGACGTGGAGGCGTGCTGCTGGATGAACTATCGACAGCATCGGGATGCGGAGGAGGCGCTGGACAGCTTTGAGACTCCGGAGCCGGACGCGCCGGACGACGACCCGGCGCTGGGGGGCGCGGATGGGGACTTGAAAAGACTGTGCATGCAGGAGGACGCCAGGAGAGCAGGCTGGTGGAAAACCTGGCAGCCCAGAATATGGGCACTCTTTGAAGACCCATATTCATCCAAATACGCCCGGGTGAGTACCTGATGCCCGCCTAACTAGATTGTTGCTCTCATCAGGACCACTGCTAGAGTTTAAATAAGTTTGAAAAACTTTCTTTTAAACATTAATAAGTTAACATGCTGTAATTGAGCCCTTATTTTGTTATCCGTTTAGGTCCAAAACTATTTTAATTTCTTTTAATGGGTGGATTAGACTATATTGACGAACTGATATTGAATAATTAATGCTGATGTTTGGAAAAATGTAAAAAATAAATCTCTGCAGGGATCACAAGTTGACTTAATATCATGTTATCCTATAACGCAGTTTGGACACAAACATGCCTTAAAATGCAGCAACTTCTGCACCTATACCTGCATTAGGTGTACCATCCTTTTCCAAAAGGCTTATGTTTAGAAAGTGATCTCTCTTCTTCTTTGTTTTCATGGCTTTTGTTTGTCTCTCCCAACAAATGCTGCATGTTTTTAGCGAGTTTTATATTCCTTAATCCCAATTTCATGATCGTTATTGAGTTTTTGTCAAATAAATGTGATCATACAGGTGTAGAACTAACACGTTTTGCTCGGTTAAAGGGTTGTTGTTTCTTAGACAAATCCAGTTACTTCATCACAGCTTTGATTTAGTTTTTTCTCACATTCCCGAGTTCCAGTTTCACACCCCCTTCCTGCATCCTGTCTTTAGTTTTGGTAGCATTCATGCTGCCATGACTAAGTGTGAAAACAGACTGGGTGCAAAACAAGCCAGTTAACAGGCATCTATGCTATTCGATGCAATTGTGAGAAACAAAACAGAGGGACGTTTTTAAATTACTGCAGTGTCAGCAATTGATACTGTCTGTCGTCACAGAAAAATGTGGACATAAATGCTTCTACAAGTTATTCTAAAACAAAATCAGATTTTCTCACATGTGGGATATATTTCTCTTTTGGGAGTAAAGTGTCAGAATTTTCAATGTAAACACTTGAAAACAGATCATACATGTTTAAGTATTTTCGCAGTCAAATTGATTTCTGTCAGTTATCTCTTCATATTTTGGATGCGAATGCTGCCTTGGATGCAGAACATGTAATTTTATTTTAATTAAGCTTAAATTTTCTTGAACTAGAACCAGATTTTTGCTTTGTTCTTGTTGTTGCTGTGAAATGAAAACACCTGCTGCATTGCTGCTAGAACGACTTGTATCGTACAGTTAACACAGCAGATTTGCGCATGAATCACACAAAAAAAACTAACACGATGTGGAGTCGTAGCAGAGGAAAGCGCAGCTCCAGAATTTGGTTTAGTGGAAAATGAAGAGCAGGGGGCTGCACGGTGGCGCAGTGGTTAGCGCTCCTGCCTCACAGCAAGAAGGTTCCCGGTTCAAGTCCTGGCTGGTGGACCTTTCTGTGTGGAGTTTGCATGTTCTCTCCGTGCATGCGTGGGTTTTCTCCGGGGACTCCGGCTTCCTCCCACCGTCCAAAAACATGCTTCATTGGTTAATCTAAATTGTCCATAGGTGTGAATGTGAATGTGAGTGTGCATGGGTGTGTGTTTGTGTGTGCATGGGTGTGTTGCGACAGACTGGCGACCAGTCCAGGGGTGTACCCTGCCTTCGCCCATGAGTAGCCGGGTTAGCTCCGGCAACCCCGTGACCCCGAAAGGGATAAAGCGGATTGGAAAATGAATGAATGAATGAAGAGCAGGTAGAATGTGGAGGGCTGCACAGTACCGGCTCTGTTTGTGGGTGACTGCATCCCCATTTTACTGTGAATGTCTACTATGGCTGTGCAGCACCTCAAACAGAGATATGACCCAGATCACATTCCTTTTTTTTTCACCCCCCCACCATTGCTTTTTCTAAAAGTGTCCCATCCAATGAGGTGAAAGGTGTTTTTTTCCCCTGTTTGGTTTTGAGAAAAAACAAATGAGATGTGAAGAGAAAAGACAGAGTGATTGAGAAAGACTAGGCAACAGAACAAATTAGATGCAGATATGGTAATACACTGAGGCAGATGAGAGAGAGGAAGAGGGAGATGAGAGGAAATAAAGGGAGACAAGGAGTGTGTATGTGGGGGGGAGCTCAAACGCTTTGAAAGGGGGGTCCATTTGCATGGTTGTGATGCAACGATAATCAATACAAACACGTTTTTCCTTAAATTCACGTTGGTTGCTGATGATTGTGCGGGGCTCACTCGTTGATTTTTACTGTAGCAGCGCACGCGTGTACAAACACACACGGATGCTGGTGTCTGTGCTGGCTTTTCTGCTGCAGTAGGCACGGGGAGAGAGGAGGGGGAGAGCTGGAGGAAGAGAATAGAGGAGGAAGAGGAGGAGAGGGAGAGTGAGAGGGAAATGGAGAAGGAGAGAGACATGGAGGGAAAGGAGGCTGGAGAAGAACCTGAGAGGGTTATGGTTTCGGGGGGAAAGGAAGGCAGAGGTAGACGAGGGACACTGAGACAGTCAGAGGAGAGGTGGCAACCACTGAAAGAGACGTTGTATTGTGGGGGTGGGGGACTCTTCGGTTATCTCTGAAGGTTTGAGCCATCCACTCGTCTTACTCTGGCTTTCCTGCTGTCTGATAATTTATATTTTATTGATTATTGCTTTTTTTGGGTTTGATTCAAATGGTACGTTCAGTACAGCCTTCCAAAACACTCACAGGTGCTCGGGCTCACTCTGAACCGTTGCAGTGTCTCACAGGTCAAGATTTCTCTCTTTGATGAGATGTTGCACAATATGATTTGCATCTGAATTCCTCAATGAACCGTAGATCTCCCAACAGAGCCAGAAGGACATGAAGGTCTTGATTTTTCCTCGTCGTATCCAAATAATTTTCACCCCCTTTACCAAATTCTAACAGCTGAACAACATGAACAAAAAATAAGTGATTGGTTCACAAAATCAGCTTAATAATTTAAAGACTCACTCCAATGAAAATGGTGTTTATGGCGTTTTAAGATGTTCTTGTGACATTTTTTTTTCTCCTGATTGGACATATATATATATATGTATATATAAAATTAAGATTAAAATTGCATTTTTGAGTATTTCTTTATTCAAATAGTTGTGAATCGGAAGCAGAAAAAAAAAATGCTGTTTGAAAAAGGTTGTAGCAATGTAGGTGCTATAGTCGGCGTACCACAAGCTCTCTGCTCTGCTCCATTGCGATGCATCCACTTGCAGACAAATTGGTCTATGTACGTTGTTGTTTTTCCTCATCCGAGCTGGCATCTGACTCAAAACTGTATGGCTGGATAGCTCTAAAATAGCTTGCCATTTTAGTTGCATTAGTAATGTTAGGTTAGGGTTGTGAGGGGCTGTAAGTTAGCAGGAGAGTGAGTAAAGAGATGAATGATGGGAAGGGGACGGGCTTACTCCGCACCAACAGTCCCGCCCACAACTCAGAGATATTTCTAATGAACTACTGCCACTCTGCAGAAACTATGTCCTAAATGACACAGGCTTTTGGATTTTGGAAAAAATAATCATAATTGAAAAACCACTAGGAGCACTTTAAAAAATAGATCAAAAGATGATCGGAGTCAGACGCCTGTGAAACTGACTTTAACTAAGCTTCGATACATATTTGTCACTCACAAGGGTAAACATACTGTCTGTACCCATAAAAAAAGCTATGTATACGTTTAATTAAGAAATATTTTGAGGCTCCTAATTTGTTAATATTGCTGTAAAAATGATGAAAAAGATCAATCAAAATGGAAATAATGTTTACTAAGAAAATTCAACAATTATTCCTTAAATCGAATTTCTTCCTGTATATTCTGACTGTATATTTAATCAAAAAAGTGCCATGCTCTCTGCTAGTTTTTAATGGAAGAGTTCATAATTGTTATAAAGAAAGTTAAAACTTTTTTCACTTTAGGCCCTTACAAAAACAGTTTTTCATACTCAGGCTAATTTCTGATTGGTAATTTGAACTGGAAAAAAAAGTGTGAACTTGTTAAGGCAAAGCGGAATTGATTTAACATTTTTACCAAACTGCAAACTTCAAAGTTTGGAACAGCATTGTAAACCAATAATGTTTCTAATAGTTGACCTTTGCTGGGATTTTCTCCATCTTGCTGAAGCAGGATGCAGTTTTCTTTGTCAGCAGTCTCCTGACAAAGCATTATTTGTAGCTCAGCATGTACCAAACACCCCTGTGCTCCTTCCAGAATCGGACTCTGTGTCCCCACATTTGATTCCTTTGTGGGGAACAGCACTGCTCATGAACTCACCTGTCCCTGAAGGTCACGTCTCACAGTTGGACTGTTTGCTGTTTTTGCAGTGTGTTCAGCACTTGAGTGAACAGTGCTTTCATAAACACAAATGTGACCTGTAAATCAGGTTGTCTCTGGGTAGAAATGAATTGCAGATATTTATTATTTTACCAGACTTTTAGCTCTGCAAATTGTCACTTTTTTCTGCTTTAAATGTGAAATATTTGCAAATGTGCTGTCTTCTTTCAATTCATCAGCCCTCAAAAACAAATTTTTTTGTAGTCTTTTTTTTATTATTATTTAAAAATGCTTTAAAAATATTATTTTCCTTCAGAACAGGGTTCTGAACGTCACAACTTTTTCTTGTTTTTTTTTACCTGATGCAGTCAACTTTTTACAAAAATAAATAAATAAATAATGATAAGAAGTCCTCATTTACCTTATTAAGGCAAACAAATGCATCTTTGATTAATTTCCAATTGAAAAGTGTGAAGTGCAGTTATGGAATTCATGCGTCTACATTTCCATTCATACTGCGACCCTGCTGAGAGGCCTAATTCCCACTTTCATTCTTGTTCTTCTCCCTGTGGCCTTCCACTGAAAATAGCAATGAAAAGGAAAGGAGGCCCTAATTTCATTCTCTGGTGGCAAATCTTTCCGTCCATTACTGATGAGAGAATAAGACTTGGTGCTTTTGTGATCAGTCACTTTGTGGACGCTACTTGTAAAGCCATTCTCAGTAGAGAAGCAGAAACGCATTGTTCATTGCTCATTGAGTTAATTAAGGTGAATCGTTTGCAGCAGAGGCGTGGCCATTTGTTGACTTGGCCTTCCTGTGGCAGCGCTTGGTAAATTTATCGCATTCTATTTCAATTTTCCCTGACAAGGTTTTGTACCACAGGTCGTCTCATGTTGTGTTTGCATCCTGGGAAGTCACTGTCCCTCTATTTGCTGCCTTGTAACTTGAGCGCTGTCTGTTTGGCATTGTTTAACGCTCAATGTCTCATAACAAGGACAGACACAGGATCTTTATGTTGAATAAGCAGGAAATGCTTAAGTAGATACTCACTTAAATAGCCCACTTCATTGCATTTTTCTGCTGTGTGTTAGTTCATTTGATCTTTTATAAACTTGTGTGGAAAATTTACACTAAAATGTATAACTTTGGTTATAGAAAAATTTGAAGCTGGGTTGTGTTCTTTTTGTTGATCATTTGTTGCTTTATTTAATTCTAAGATCAAATGAGAGCAAGAAGGACTACACTCTTTTTTCCATGGTTGTATACAAAAAGAAGCACTGTCAGAGTGTGTGTTTGAAAAGGTAACACTTTAGAGAACCACAGTGGTGGACAAAACCAAACTCACCTCTTGCCTCTATTGAGACTTTTCTGTCATAATAAGATAAACCAAAAAAAAAAAAACAAAAAAACACAGTGACTATTTATCCTAAGCAGTCATGTTATATTAGTTCATCTTTGCCAATACTGGTGACAGTGCAGTGTAGTTACCAAGCAACCGCATCAGGGCAAGAACTACTCTGACACTTAACCCTCTGCAAAAATTTGAGTTGTTTTCTGTGCACTTTGGTTTTGTACCTAAAGTAATAAAGCATAATTAAGGACTTTAAAAGGAGCTGACATGGATTTTGCCTTCAGTCAGAAGTGGGCTAGTACCCACTTATGATTGCTATAGCTTTTAAGCTTACACAGAAATGTCAAACCGGAGCTGTGCACGTCTGAAAACATCAGGCAGAAGCCTTAAGAAGGCTGGGCTGAAGTAGAAGCTTCCTGATTGCAGTCCTAAACCTTTTTTTTCTTTTAATGTCCAGCCATCTTCCTTCCTCACCTCCGCCTCAACCCTTTTAGCCACTCTGATCAACAGCTGAATCAGCACTCTGCAGCTCTGTACTGGCAGTCATTAGTTGGGCCTGGTGATAAACCTTGGACATTTTGTTCTTATGCTCTGGTATTCAAATGATTCAAAACACTGGCGAGCTCGCAGTGCCAGAGCTGATTACAGCTGTTGGATTCTGAATCTTCTAAGTGGGGCAAGACTTGTCAAATCGCACAAGAGAGCAGGTTGTGGACTATAATCTCACAGACTGGCACATGTGGAAGCACATGTGTATATAAACAATGAGAGAAAACTGTTTTTAGTACATTTTTTTAAATGAGTTTATTTGGTTTGTCATAAATAGTTTCCAGCAGATACAATAAACAGTTGGACTTTACACATTTCCTGCTTCTGTTTAACCTCCTCAAACATCTGGCATCTCCAGATGCTCACCTTTTGCACATTGCACAATCTTTGAAAGGGAACATACTGTCAGACAAGTCAATGGGCCAATGGGTGATTATTTAGTGTTCCCCTTCATGTGTCAACAGACACATAAATCGCTCTATATGACATATGTTCAATGAAAGCTGTTGTCCCATGTGTGAGCACAAAGCTGTGCTGTAAAAAAAAAGAAAAAAAGGCGTCCATGCTTCACATATTTTTGTTCCAAAGAAATATAGATTTGGCAAAGTTGCCTCACTATTAACCAGAGGTTCAAAAATCATACCAAATTTGTACTTAAATAAATAAAATTTGTCAGAAATGTTACAACGCTAAATCAAAACTCAAACTTTATTTATAAAGCACTTTTCATCGAAGGGTAAAGCAAAGTGCTTTACAGGCTTAAACAATTAAAAACATGTGAATATATATATATATATATTTATATATATATACAGGATAACATGTTTTCACAAACAGCACTCCCAAATGAGGGGTTTAAAAAAAGCATCAGAGACTTTAAAAATTCATTTTTCTAAACACATTAGACAGAGACGAGCAGGGAAAAAAAAAAAGTTCACTGACTAACCTAAATTATACTAAACTAGACTTTAATGGAGAAAGCTGCACCGACAGCTTTTATGGAAGGCGGAAATCTTTTAAAAAGTAACTCCTGAATATATTAGAGTTATAGCTAAATGACTGGTGGCAGATTGGAACGCCAAATAGTGGAGGAAAAAAAAGCTGTTAACCGGTTTTTCAGCCTCTAACTTGCATAATATAAAGAAAAGATTCAGTCGGTGTATAATCATTATTCAATGGGCATGACCTTCGAGCAGCACTGCATGGGAGACTAATCAACTTGATCGATTTGACCACTTGGGAGTATCATGGGAAATAATTGTCCTTTAGCATTGCTTGCTGCAGCATCCAGAAATGTAACAAGAAGCTGCATTACTCAGATGGTAAACCCTATTTCAGTTGTGAAGAAGGTGGGCAGTGGTATAGAGGAGGTGTTTTGCTATGATTTAAATCAGATACTGACCTAATATAACTTAATGCGAACCTAACCTATACTTGCCTCAGACAAACTAAATGAAGATTTAAGTGATGATTAGTCACTTAATAATAACCTCAGGACAAAAATTGACTTTCTAACATCAACAAGAGAGAAATAAGTTAACCAAAAAGCATCTTTCATAATGTTTTACAGTACAGTATGGCTGTTTGAAAAAGGAGGAAGACAAAAGTCTTGCAGCTTGCAGCTGTCATCTGCAGGTTTTGGTCAACCCTCGGTCAGGATTATTTCCTCTTTGGGTTGTTTCCTAAAGCATCAAAAATAGTTTAACACATGCTAGCTAAAATGAACAGAAATTATATATCACTGCATCGATTCTAAATGGAACTGAAACTACAAATGTGCTGTGTGTTCAGTAGAGTCCATGCAGATGTTGGATTTCAGTAAAAACAAAAATAATCAAATTTAGCCTTCCTAAGATAACCAATCTAGCATCTTTTTCAGAGAAATGTGCCAAAAGATACAACAGCCGCAACTATATGTGGGTGACTTCCATATGTCATGAAGATAGATTTGATCTTTTCAGGCTGGCTTATCTTGTTCTCAGCCAGTGATATAATGGTGGCTAAAATGTTGGTTAACATTTGAAAAGCTCACAGAGTTAACAGTTTTCCAGCCTTACTGTCTGAAAGGGTTCGTCCAAGTTCTGGGGATGAATATGTTTTCATAATTGGATGTTTTTTCACCAGTGTTTCAGGTAGTGAACGTCAGAACTCATTTTGTAAGGGTTAATGCAGACAATAAGTGTGCATGATTCTCTGGTTTTCCTGCAATAAAAAATAAATTAAGAAAATCAAACAATTATTGAAAGTGAGATGCCAAAATGAAAAATTCAGCAAGAATTCATTTTTTCTCTTAAAAACAAAACAATTTACAAATTCCGTTTGGTTAAATCAGTCAAGAGGAATAAAAAAAGTCAGAAAAATTAAACAAAAGGAATATTTTATTATCTTTAACATCCTGTTATGCATATTTGTTTACAATTATTTCTAAAAGGAGTAACATTTTATTGCTTTTCTAAAAAAAATTACAGCGTGATACTCTTTAGGTTATAATTTGTTCAAGCAAAAATGAAATGTTTTTGGCCAAGTGTCCAAAAATAAGACTGAATGTCAAAATAAAGATGTTTTGTTTGGTTTGATTAAAGATTTTTTACAAGTGAACCCTGGAGATAAAGAAAGGCAGAACATACTCCCGCATAATATAACCCTTCAGTTGCTGTGTGTAAATATAGAAACAAGTTTATAGTTAAGTTAGGATGCAACGTCCTATGTCCACGTCTAGAGGGCAGCTCATATCTTCATGGGCAAAAAGATCTGGCGTGATCTAAATCGTCCAGATCACACTGAAGGAATCACTTGTGTGCTAAATTCAATCTCCCAGCACTCACTGTGTGTTTATGTGCGGTGGTATTCTGTGCATTGCTGGCCTTGCCTAATTTTGTGGCACTTAAATGGTCAAACTGGAGCCCTGCTCATTCCCTTTGGACATGACTTTGGATGGCTTTACCGGGACAATTCCTGTGTGACCATCTGCTTCCTGATTGTCCCTCCTGTTTATGTGGCATGAGGAAAAGTACAAACAAATGATGACTATCAGCAAATATCTGATGCTGAATAACAGTTAAGAAACATTACTGCATAACAGAGGACCACAAGTAAAAACATTGAAAAAAAAGAACTTATTTGCAGGTTTAATTTGAAATAAAGGAAATGTAGATGTGAAGTTAGGTAGTTCATTCATCCGCAAACACTGTTTGTCTTTAGAAATGCTCCAAAGACTGCATTAAAACTGAAATAAAAGGAACCGTAAGCAGTGAGAGAGTGTGTGGGAAAAGGTTAGCAATTCATCTGTATTATGTCAATGAGTCAAATCATTTGGGGAATCTCGGAAATACAAGACTGTTTAGTGAATAAAATGCTACCAGGATCTCATCCAAGAGCACTGACCTCTGAGAGTTTCTATCACTCCAAAAATAAAATATATTGCAGGATTACCCTCAGCAGTAGCTAATTATATCTCACACACTTGCTTGCACCTCCCTGCTTCCCTCCTCTTTCATACCCTGCAATTCAGGTGCTTGATAAGCCTGATGCAGGCAGTGGAGGGTGGCACACAGCCATGTGTTTCCTGTATGTTCAACACCAGCAGCTGTGGAATCCATTTTCTGGAAGCTCCACATGTTCCCCCACCAGTTCCTCTGTTTTCCCACCTCAGCTGTTCTATTCCTCACGCTCTGCAGTGCGCTCCCAATTAAAGCTCCTCTGCATTGCTCCCGCTGCTGGTCGTGGTGGAAACTGAAGGAAATACTGGATAAAAAAGTTTAGAAAAAGTCACAGCTGTTTTTTCCCTTTTCAGCTGACTCAATCAGCTGATTCGTCAGCTTTACGCAGAAGCTACCTCTGCATTTGCTGGACATTTAAACAATCCATTCCAAGATTTTTTAAAATCTTTTGATTGTTACTTCTGAGCAATGTTTATGATTTTTCTTATTTCAGTACATTAGCAACACAATACACAAACATAAGATTTAAAAACCAACCAGTTGACTAAAATGACTAAAATCAGGAGTGTGCAACTTTTTAGCTTGTGGGTCCCAAAGAGTTATAAAATTTGGTAGAAGGGCCGGATCTGGAGAAGATGCGTGGCGTGTTTTGGTCTTCCACCTCATAGAAGAAAGAGATAACATGGAACATGGTTTAATTTGAACCAAAAATTAATATATATTTTAAAACAGAACCTTTTGAAGTTTTGATTTCAAAACTGTGGCTTTTGTTCTCATTTTAGTATCAATTACACCAATAGGTTGATGTTCCTCAGAGAAAACGCATACCTAGAGAAATGCTGCATTCATGTGGTGTTGGAATGATGGAAAAAAATGACTGTCTAACTCGGAAAACACGCACGAACGTCAGAAAAACAACAAATGAATACAGCATATCTTTCTTCACCTAAACTAATGTCAATTTTTCTGTAGTGCACCATATATAGTGAGACACTAGAATTACAGGGAAAATAAAACATAAATAAAGAGGATCAATATAATGTATTCCAGCTTGACGGGCCAGAATAACGGGCTGCATATGACCCCTGGGCAGTATTTTGCCCATCTCTGACTAAAATGAGTAATCTTAGACCGAAAAACAAAGAACTAAAAAGTATTTTCTAAAACCTTTTTAAGTTTTGATATCTATTGTTTAATCACAGTTCTCATGGGTTATGATTGTCATAGGTATAAGGAGAACAAACTGTTTTATTCAATGCTGCAATTTACTTTTGCAATCATTAGATAGCAGATCCACAATGACTGCCATTCTTGTGATCCCAGTAAGGTTACACTTCATTCTTAAGAGGTGTCTGAGTGATGGGCTCAGTTATTTATCTAAGATAACACATTAATTACCCAACTCTGGCAAAGACCCACTCCTCTGCCCTTCAGGAGAAGGTTCTTTAATTTCACATTGTTAAAATATTCATCTTTTATCCCTCATGCAGGTGTTAACGTCAGATCAGCCCTCAATGTCTCCTTATCAGTGCTGACTGCAGCAGTGCTCACCTATTTGCTTTGCCCTCTGATGCAGGTCTGTGTCACTGCTCGCTGTGCTAATGCAGACTAGACAGTGACCAGAAGTCCTGCGAAGAAGAAACCTTTTTTCTTTCACGCCACACCTCTGTCAAGGTCACTCACCAGTAATCTGACAAATTTCAGCAAACAATCAGCTGCATTGCCGAGTGATCACAACTTGGCTCTTCCACCTCTACATTCAAGCCCGCTCGTCAGCTGAAGAAGCGGTATTTGGCTTAGCCTTGTCCTTGGTGCCTGAAAGCAGAGGCTAACGCAGTGGTTGTCATGGTAACAGAGAGCCAGGCAGGGCTGTGGTAATACTGTAATGATAAATCTGTTCTGGATGTTGCCGCAGTAAACACAGCGCCACAAGGGTCCCGTTAAGGAAGAGCGCAGCGCACTGCCTTGCATCCCAAAAATGCCTCTAGGACTAATATCAGCTCAGCCAATCTCTTCTTGGTTATATCACTTACATTCCTGCTCTCACAACACCTCCTTTTGCTGTCTTTTTTTGTCTCTGTTTCATTCCTAGAATCAGCCCTTTCTTGATGTATATGGGGGAATTCACATTGTTTACTCCATTTCTTCGATCTTCATCCATCGCAGCACAATCGACGCCTTGTTTTTATTTACTTCTCTCTGTCTCACCCCTCTTGTGTGTCCCGCCCTTTTAAATTTATGCTGATGATCTTTCCAAATTGAATCGCAGTCTGAGGAGTGAATGAGGAAATTGGACCTTGAAGGTCGCTGATCTGCAAGTGTCAAATGTGAGAGATGGAGCATGTCATGCTTACCATGAATGTTTGGCATCAACTTTGCTTTTCTTCAAAGCAAAACTGTTTGGCGTGAACAGATAAAAATAAGCTGAGTAAGTAAAAAAGATGTAATTTTAAAGATTGATAGACCTCTTTTTTAATCATCTTCCTCCACCTTTTCCTTTCTTTTGCACTCATCCCTCTCCATCGTTCCATCGCAGAGCTCATGCATCTGGCTGTAGCTGTCTGTGATCAGCTCTCACACCTCACTTACCTAAAGGCTGCGTGGCTCTCGCACATGATGAGCAACACACTCACTTGTGCCATCATGGCCAACAGCTGTGCGGTGGAAGAATCACAGAAAAAAAATGACAAGAATGTGTGATATCTATCTCTTGGGCAGATACAGTTTCAGTTTATTTTGAACATCAGAAGCAGTCATAACAAAGAACAACCAAGCCATACACGCCAATATAAACATATATAAAAGACATTCAATGGTATGGATGCAAAGCAACAGCTAAAAGCTGTTGAATCATCCCACAAATTGAGAACAAAAACTTTATTTTCAGTGAGATTTCAAATCCATCAAAGTTGGTGTTAACTTCTTTTTGTTCTTTTATATTTTGTTCTTGTACATTTGTTCTTTTGAAGTGTTTCTTGCTTATCATCAGGAACTGGTGTTATGCATTATGCAATAGACTCAGGTTGTGTTAGAATTCCTTTACTACTTAGCGCACCATAGCCTATAGTACATTTGCCATTTTGCAGACCTGTTGGACATTTACAATGTCTAAAATCCAGTGCCTTAGAAATTTCCCAAAAGTCTCTTTAAAAAACCAGTATGCATCGCTACTCACTAGATTGGCGAATATAGACCACAATCCATTGAACAATTTTCATGTGGAAAAAAAAAGTATTTTCATTTATTTTATTAACCATAAACATTTTCATTATCAAAACATAGTGGATTCCTGAATGATGTTTACAAGGTTTTTACTTTGTGAAATCGGTGACGCCATAATTGCTGTGAAAAAAAAGCAGTGAGCATTCTTCTCATGTAGTTTTATGGTGGATGGCACACACCGTGTAGGTGCATTATCGCCACCCTGCTGGTATGGAGTGTGGGTCGTAATGGATTCAGCAGATGACCATACAATGACCAACTGAACATAAGACACTTTGGGTGTTTTCAGACTGGACACATTTGGTTAGATTGAAGTTAACCAGAATTAGTTTCCCCTGATAATCCGGAACATGTTTAGTCTGAATACACCCAAGCTGACCCTGGTTCGATACCATGAACTGTTCTCTGATCCATCTTTTGAGGTGGTCTCGGTTCTTTTCCAATTGGTTTGAGCTTCGGTATGATCTGAGATTCCTCAGTCTGAATACAATTCGCTCCCGGAGCAGAATAACTGGACCAAAACAGCCACTGTACCAGAGCATACCAGAATTTTAACAGAGTAGGAAGAACGCAACGGATGAGCTGCAGACAAATGTAAAGCAACAATTGTTGTGTTATCAAACAGGAACTCCTTACTTGTTAGAACGTTTATTTTAACACAGTTGAAAACGCTTCTTGCATGCTTTTCGGTGTCTTATTACATGGCACGATCATCCCAAAAGCCATCTTGTTGTTCCTTATCAGAATTCTATTAAAGTAATGCCATAAAACCAAAATGATGAGACAGCAACTAATTGAAATGTGGTTGGATAAATGCAGGCACTTAAAAACAAATTTTATCGTGAAACATCGCTTCTCGCTCTTTTACCGACAATCAATATGTCATTAACACTCATCAGCGTACCTTTATAGCAGTTGTCTTACCAGTAACGACCTTACAGCATGCCTCAGCCGTACCAAAGTAGCAGTAAAGTGTGTTATACCTCATGTTGATACAGACATTCAAAATTGGTTCAAAACGAAATATAAAGTTTGAATTAGTGAAATATCCCAAGTAGTATTGCAAAGCGCAGGACTTCCATAATTTCCGAATGAATGAAGAGATCTTTAGTCACGTAATTTTGTTTACAAGCTTTAGTTCGAAAAAGTAAAGTCCGCTTGACAGCAGTCTGAATACAGACCAAACGCAAGGTTCAGGACTCAATTTGTACCAAATTAAGCAGACTTAAGCAGACACTTATATATGCAGGACAATTAACATAAAAACAGCTGTGGATGATTACTGATTACCTGGAATGACTGACTGGAGACGACTTGAAAAAACAACCCCCCCCCCACTCACGAATGGCCGGGTGAGGCCCAGGCAGCCCCAAAAAGGAGAGAAAAAAAAAAGTATAGAAAATGAATGGATCAAAAACACCACTGAAAAACCAAGCTAACCTGCAGAATCCTCACATGAATGTGTTTAAGGCAATTATAACAAATGTGATTGAGAAAAACAAACTTAAGAGATTTTTAACCTAAAATGTCAATTGACTCGAGAGTATTGAGCAATAAAAGCATATTACATTTACCATTCATCCACCTATACACAGTTATCTCTATAACAATGTCTACATAAAAAACATGAATATCCTAATATAGATTTAACCAAAAACATTTGTTTTTTTTACAAATCTATGAGAGGCTTTTAAGAATTTCTGTCAGGAAGTGGAGGTGAAGGACCCAAAATGCAGGAGACTAGTCTATGTGACATCTAATAAATAAACTTGAATTTGACAAACACCTTGGGAGCAACAGGAGTGACAATACAGAACAAAGAAGATGGCCTGACAACCAGACACTTAAATACACTGAGGTCAATTAACTGAACTGAAGACAGCTGTGCATCATGAAGAACTTGAAACTGGTGTGACTGACAAAAGGCAACTCAGGACAAAAACAACAAAACCCAAACTACACCACATCCTCTTCACAATTTCTACTTACATACATTTTTTGCTATTTTCATGTTTTGTGTGATTGTGTCAAAATCTGACTTTTGTGTAAAATACTTATTTTTTCAAAAAATAGCCATCAAATGTTGCCCTTTTTTCAGAGAATCATCCCTGAATAGATGTTAATGCTGTGGGCAAAGTTAACTGTGTAAAACACATTCCCACTGCTAAAAAAAACTAAGAAACAAACAAACAAACAAAAAAGACATCTTGCATTTGCAAAAAACAAAGTTGTGAAGACTTCTTAATTTACAGTTTTTTTTATGTCACATCTGTGAAGGTAGACATGTCAAAGTTGGAGTCTTGCTAATGTGGCTGTCTTTGTCTGTGACCATTTGATAAATCTATTGAAATAATGACATTAAGCATTACAAAAGGCTAGGAAAGAAATAATTCAACAGATTATAAAATATCCTAAAAATAATTTAATTTTTTTCTTTTTGTTGTAAAATAGATCCTTTTTTCTTAAATCTAGCAGACATGAAGCACAGGAAGAAACTTTCACTTTGTTTTCTCACAGATGTGTTTGCAGATTTAAGGTGATTGCTGGACAGACACAGAGAACTCACTGTCCTTCTGCTTGACAGAAGTTGCTTATGTGGCCAAGCCCTGTCCCTTACGATTAACCTTCAGCGTCTTGATGTGTTTGCTTTTTCTGTTTTTTTTTCTGCTTCTCCTCCCTTAACTATCACCATAGTTTTATTGTGATACTTTATGTCCTCTCTCTGTCACATTGAGTTGAGATCTTCTGGAAGAAGAGTTAGTTTTGTGGCACATGGAGAATAGTTGTTTAGAATGTGTCACACAGTGAAACACCTCAATTATAAGAACTATTTAGCCATTTGCTTCCCCCTTGAATTACATGTCCTTTCTTTTAGATTGCCCCAGCTTTTTCCCTTGAGCTTTGTCATGCGAGGATCTATATTGTCATTTTTTCCTTTGAGCTGTCCACCCATCTGTATTAGAGCAGCCCTAGAGAACACAATGTCACTTTATTTCTGCCTTTTAGTTCTGCTCTTATTACTATACTTACATCAAACATGCCATTGATGTTATGTATTCAAAGTAGTAGGAGCATAAATCTGTGGGGAAGAATCTCCCCATTGTTCTGATGTGTGGATGTGATGCTCAGCCATTAAGGGAGAAACCCTGCTTTCTTGGGACAACGGGTTGGTATGTGGGTTGAAGCAAGGGGGTGATTGAGTGTGCGTGTGTGTTTCTATGATACTCAGGAGCACAGCACTGCAGCAATAGGAGAAAGTAGGTCAGACACTAACTAGTAATAAAAGGGTAAAAGGAGTAGAAGCAAAGCGAGAAGAAGTGAAGGATAAAGTGGAAGAAGAGAAGAGGATGTTGGGAAATGGGAAAGAACGATGGCACGAGGTTAGCAGAATGATTTAATGTTAAAAAAATATTTCTTAAAAATAACTACTGTCTAGTGACACTATCAAAACAATGGAAAAAACACCGGATGGGACTTGTTTAAAATAGGATTCCCCTTAAGTCTCGTTTCTACTGAGTGGTCCGGTCCGGTCCGGTTCGATATTTTGAGGATCTTCATTATAAAATGGACCTATTAAGCCAGGCTGAACCATACCATTTTTGGGCCCTCTTTGATTGTATGTCCATAGACAATGGAACAAACTGGTTAGCGCAGAGCTACTGTTGAAATCAGCTGATTTGCAGAAGGTCATTACAACAAAAGAAAGCGCCAAGAAAACGGCTGTATTCCTCCTCGCCGCCTGCAATCTTCTCTCAAACAACATTAAATGTTTTTTGTATAAGAAGTACCAAAAGCCAAGAGTAAAAAAATGAGCTCCTGGATGACTTCCATTGTTGTTGTTTTAGCTTTGCTTTTGCACAAAGCTTTTCAATCGGTCTACATCCTGCATGTACCGTGACGGTCCAACTTTGAGAGGAATCTCTCACCTGAATTGCCTGGACCATTCTAAAACAGTGCGCACCGTACAGTTCAGTGGAAGTGAGGCTTAGAAGTCCCATTCCGATTATCTTTTGATCTATTTTAAAAATCTTCCCAGTGGTCTTTTAAAGATGATTATTCAGTTTTTAGCCAAAATGTAAAAAAAAAAAAAAAGCGGGATTGTTTTCTCCAACATAGTTTCTGCAGAGCATCAGGAGTTCATTGGAAATTTGCCTCTGAGTTGTGTGTAGAACTGTTGGTGCAGAGTAAGCCTACCCTGACTTCTCATCATCCCTCTGTTTAGATGCTCTCACAACCTCATCATAACATTACTGGTGCAGCAAAAATGGCGATCAATATTGGAGCTATCCAGCTGTAAAGTTTTGAGCCGGATGCCAGCTTGGACGAGGAAAACCAAGTACATGGATCTAGTCGTCTGCAAGTGGATCCACCAGCGTCTGCTCTTGATTCACAACTATTTGAATAAAGAAATACTCCGAAATTTAATTTTAAGCTTATTTTCTGTCTTCTGTTATGAGAAAATGCTACAAGAACATGTTTAAAACACCAAAAAAAGATAATTTCCATAGAAGTGGATCTTTAAACAACTCACTGAATCATCCAAGCTGTCCTGGGAAGCAGTTGGCTAGCCTCCCTACAATAAATAAAGGGACTCTAAAGTTAAAAATGTTCTGCTTTAAGTGTTTGAGTTTAAAGACACTGAGAAAAAATATGTCCAGGCTCTTGTCCAGTTTCCGGTTTGAAGTAAAGAATAAAGGAAAAAAAACTGAAAAAGATTCTTCCGTGCATTTACTTGAAGACCTCCCATGGCACACATGTTCTTTCAATTACATAAGCTCAAAATCTCATGCCTGTGACATGCACAGTACACTCCGGCTTCTTACATATATATGAGTCCAGTCAAGTATGAACTCTCTTTCTTTTTTGCTCCTCGGGCCAGGTCTATGTTTTATTATTTATCTGATAAAGCACAAAGTATACTGCATCTATAAATACCCCGCAGGGCTGGTGGGAAAGGACTGCAAACAGGAACGTGTGTGCAGCAGCCTTTCACGGTCTGGGTTTGTCGTGCAGATTTACTTGGCAGTTAAAAGGGATTTGGCAGCAAAGTGTATGCATTGATGTATTTACTGCTTATTCTACATACAGCAATAGGAAAAATCGCCTTGTTGTCAGGACAAAATAAACAGTAGTTTGTGAACTCACTGAAAAAAAACAGCCTGTGGTGGGGCACCAAACCACAAGAAAGAATTTAAAGACTCCTTGTTTTTTTTCTGCAAAACTTTTAAATGATATTTCAAAGATGTCGCACAATTCCAGCATTTTTACCTACTCCAAATTGGTGGATCGGGCATGCTCACACGCATGGGTTCAGCCTGTCTACTACTTCTTGAATTTATTTATTTATTTATGTAAATGTTTATTCATATTTATTTGTAAGTATTTCATTTGGATTTTCCAGGTGTATACAAAATATGGTACAAATCCAAATGGTCAAATAACAATCTATTCAGCATATGTGAACAAATTTGGAAATATCTTTTTCCCTCTTTGGAGAAAAGAGGAAACAAAAATGATGAAAGAAGAAGAAGATAAAAGGGGCATGCAGTTGGAAGAAAATATATAAAGTAAGGTGTCATTTATGATATTTGTAGAAATTTTAGGAATGGTTGCCAAAGCTCATCAAAGAGTTAGTTTTGTTACATTTAAGCTCAAGTAGAAGTGTGTTAATTTGTTAAAAGTACAAAGCAGCAGTTACAAAGCCACAAATGTGCATTGAATGTATTACAATCATCAGATTCACATGATATATGAAAACCATGCACATGTAATTGATGCAAATTAAATGAAAACTCATCAGTGATGTTAATCTGAAATGTTGAAATAACTATTACAGAAAAAAAAAACATTTCTTTTTTAGGTGAAGGATAACATTAGAGCTCACTCACTTTGTTCTACAGGTGTTGTTTAGGGTCTGTATTGACTTGAGCTAAAGCTAACTTAGATTTGTGGTTAAAAGTTAAATCATTTGCATATTGGGTACAATTAAAAAATGTATGCCATCCATCCATCTTCTAAACCCCCTTTGTCCCTTTCGGGATCACGGAGTTGCTGGAGCCTAACTCGGCCACTTGTGGGCGAAGGCTGGAGACACCCTGAACAGGCTGCCAGTCTGTCGAAGGGCCACAATTACACACCCATATACACTCACATTCACACTTAAGGACAATTTCACAAACACAACTTCACACATAGGTTAACTGTTTTTGGACGGTGGGAGACAGTCGGAGTCCCCGGCGAAACCCCATGCATGCACAGGGAGAACATGCAAACTACACACAGAAAGGTCCTCCCATTGGTGATGCTGTTTCAAGTCTCCCAGCCGGGACTGGGAGCCGGGGGCCTTTTTGCTATGAGACAAGATCCCTCGCCAGTGTGTAGCCAAAAAAATGTACTGTTTATTTTAAATTAAACAATGCATATATGACATAAATGTACATTTTTCTTCCCTTTTTCTTAATTTTAATATTTTCTTGCTGGTATTGTGTACCTTGTTCTTTTTAGAACTTTAAACTCTTTTTAATATTTGCAGTAATTGTGGATAATCTCAAATTACAATATCTGTTTTTTTCAAAAGCTCAAATTTTTTCTTTATGCTTTTTGCATTTTGCCATTTTTGTACTAACTCTTTCTACTTTCTTCTTTCCCCTGCCTGTTCCCCCCCCCCACACGCTTTCTTTTTGTGGTTTGTTGCAGTATGTGGCGTTTATTTCCCTTTTCTTCATCCTCATCTCCATCTCCACTTTCTGCATGGAGACGCACGAGGCCTTCAACACCATCTATAACAAGACAGAAAACGTCACAATAGGCAACGTGACCCGCGAGGAGATAGTGTACGAAGTAGTGACCGACAGCTGGTTGACGTATGTAGAGGGTGTGTGCGTCATTTGGTTTACCATTGAGGTCTTGCTGCGGGTCACCTTCTGTCCAGACAAGTTGGAATTCTTCAAAAGTGCCCTCAACATCATCGACTTTGTTGCCATCCTGCCCTTCTATCTGGAGGTTGGCTTGAGTGGTCTGTCCTCTAAGGCTGCCAAGGATGTCTTGGGGTTCCTCCGTGTTGTCCGATTCGTCCGTATCCTCAGAATCTTCAAGCTCACCCGGCATTTTGTGGGTCTGCGTGTCCTTGGCCACACCCTCCGTGCCAGCACCAATGAATTCCTCCTGCTCATAATCTTCTTGGCCCTTGGTGTCCTCATCTTTGCCACAATGATCTACTATGCTGAGCGAATTGGAGCAGACCCCGATGACCCAACAGCCAGCGCCCACACCAACTTCAAGAACATCCCCATTGGATTTTGGTGGGCTGTTGTGACTATGACCACACTGGGTTATGGCGACATGTACCCAGAGACGTGGTCAGGAATGCTGGTGGGTGCACTCTGTGCCTTGGCTGGTGTGCTTACCATTGCCATGCCTGTACCTGTCATCGTTAACAACTTTGGCATGTACTACTCTTTGGCAATGGCTAAGCAAAAGCTGCCCAAAAAGAAGAACAAACATATCCCTCGAGCGCCGCAACCAGGGTCTCCAAACTACTGCAAGCCAGATGCCCTCGCGATGGCAACAGCATCACCACAAAGGATCATGGGTAATGTCTTGGGTGGAATTATGGGGTCCGGAGGCATTGGGGGTGACTGTCCTCTCGCCCAAGAAGAAATCATAGAGATAAACAGAGGTGAGCAGATTTGAACTTTCTTCTTCTTTTACTTTGACATTTCTTTAACTCCAAAAAGCCAAGACATTTTTAAGTTTAAAGGCAAAATACACCCTTGACACTCTTGGTAATTTGATAAAATTCAGTATAATTTTGCACATACAAGTTTCAATTTCCTTCGCTGGTTAACTTAGTTTAGGAATAACAATGCACTTTAGCGAAAGTTGACATAATTATTATATCTGAAAATCCTTCAGTGCTTACATTTTTGTTTTTGGAAGATGGTTGAATGTCTTTCATTTAGTAATTTTCCATTTATTTAGCACAACAGATTCAATTGTTAAGGACAAGATTTAAAAGTACAATATACACACACTTGTAATCTGATTAACAAAGACATTGGACTCATTTTAACTGGAAATGCTACGTAGGTCATGTGTTAAAGCAAGAATATCAAAGTGTTTAAAGAAATTAGATTAAAGTTAAGAATTGACACATGCTTAATTTTGGCATCACCCTGGAGAAATTTCTGGCCTATCAGAACTCATATGTAATGTATGATCAACTGGTAGATTTCCAGTTGCCCAAAGGCACCCATCTGTCATTGAAAAGCAAACAAGGAAAGAAAACTCTATTATCTATTAAAACAGCTTAATGCATCTCGATTTTGGCTGACTTCACACATTTTCTGTCTGGCATTAGCAGCAAAACTGTTCCAGCATCAACTGTCAATCCCATGTTACAATAATGCAGCTTTAATGCATTTCTTGGTTGCCTCAGACACAAAATATTGGCTTTCTTTGTGTGTTTACCCTCATCTGTCTGCATAGTTTACTGTTTATGTTGTGTGAGGTTGTATTTTATTTTGATAGCAGGAAATTGTTCTACTAGTAGTTGTTTTAAGGCTTCCTTTTATTATTACTGAAATGAGCTCAAGTTGGGATTTGTAATATTAATAGTATAAGGTCTTGTTGGATGTGGAAGTCATTCTTTATGGTATGTAGTTTATTAGAAGGTATTTATTGAAGAAATTTTAAGCCAAAAATACTGACATGTGTAAAATATTTTGTTTCATATTATGATTTTAATCAGACCTTTGCAGAATAAAAACTGTTGCTCAAAAACACACCACCTCAAAATGTAAAAAGTTAAAAACCTTGCATGCAATTGTTTTTTTTTCCAACTTAGAATAAAAAGCTAAAGCACACTTAATAAATGAAAAGATTCTCGCTATAAAGTGAGATTTATACTTGAATTCGTTAGGGTTTAGAAATGTTGGTTTATACACAGCTTTTTCCTTTAAACAAAAGCAAACATTTTCTTTTTAATCCTGCAGATGATTGTTTTCTGCTTCAATTGAGGTTAAATTTTTGCTACATTAATCTTTGTTCAAGACCCACTTAATGAAACTGGTCCAAACAGTGACAAAAAAAAAAATCTTTTATTATCAATCAGTGAAAAAATAAAACAAAAAAAAGCTGTCAAAAGCAATGAAACGAGTCAATTTCTGTTTCTTCTATAAATATTTCTTTTGTTTTTGACTCTATAAAGATTCCAAGCAGAATGGGGATGCAGCCTCCGCAGCCTTGGCTAATGAAGACTGCCCCACCATCGACCAGGTGCTGAGCCCAGACGAGAGGAGCCCTATTGGGCGAGGGCCTACTCGGGAACGGTACCAGCAGGACAGAGCCTGCTTCCTACTCAACACCAGGGAATTCCGTGCCACAGATGGGAATGTACGGAAAGGTACGTTTCGCACCAGGAGACGGATATGTGAACATGCATACCTCTCATAAACAGATATGCACAGCGAGATGCCAAGCACAATGTGCTGCAAACATAAATGTATGTCTTTTCCTGTTTGGAGTCCATGCAGGTAAAGTACTCTCAGATTGTTATGTCTATTACAGAAATTCAGGTGAGAGAACATACATTAAAAAGTGAATTTTGAGGTTCCAACTTGAGGCTTACAAAGCGCTTATCATAAATAATAACAACATACATATTCAGTAACTTGAAACACTGGCATATATCTCTTCTCCTCTGCTCTATGTGTTCCCACCTTTCATTCACATTGTTTGTTTTCTTCACTGCTTGATATCATTTGGTTTCTTCTGTCAAATGAGATTTTCTGTCTTTTCATTGCTCTTTTTCTTATTTTTTTTTCTCTTTACATGCCTTCAGCCATGACCTCCATCTTTTTACTTGGTATCTGTCCCTCGATGTCACAATCATTCAAACGCAGAAATGATCTGTCTTTCTCTGTCTTTGGACTCAGACAGTGGACCATGCATTAATTTTTTTCTCGGCACTTCTGTTTCTCCTTGTCTGTTTCTCTCCCCCTCCCACTTTGCACCATCCCTTTTTTTTTATTTTGGTCCTCACCAATTCTTTGACAATCCTTCCTACCCTTCTTTTCTTCCTTGTTATGATCCCCACCCTTACCCCATCTTTAACACCCTTTTTTACCTTCCCCGTGACTGTGCATCCCCTCACCTTATTTATTAATTTTTACAAAAAAATTTTTGGCCATGTGCATTACCCTCATTGTAATAAAAACCTGTTTCCCTGATTAATTTATTCTATTGCAATCTGACTGCCAACCTGCACTAAAAACACTCCCTCACACTCCCTTCAAACTTTCAACACCCCCCTTTGAAAACGAACTACTGTAGAGGAAGCTGCCCTGGCACCCACCCCAGACTCCCCTCTGACTGAGGATTGGTATAAGACGGAGGGGTCTCTGTTACAGCAGGACCTCAATGCAAACTCCACCTCCTCCTGGATCAAACCGTAGCCCAGAGGTAATATCAAAAAGTTAACAATAAAACTAAGATTTTGGAGCCCGTAGAATAATTTCCATCTGAAAAGATTAAACACACTCAGAACATTTTTTTCAACACATTTGCACTTTCTATGTCCGCAAAAACATTTAATTTTCACTTTTGTGTTGAAGTGTTCAATACAGTTGTCACCTGTATGACTTACTTGTGTCTTGAATTGTGAAAAAAGGGCTGTCAAATTCACATGTTGCCTTGAGACACTGATGCAAACAGTTGAGTTGAGGTGAGGAAAATCTTAAAGGCAAAACAAATAAAGAAAACTGTGGGATCCTTTTGTCAAACTTAAAAGACATTTTATTTAATGAAACGTAACCTCAGCTCAACTCTGTTTCTTTTACTGATTTTCTTTGTCTAATATTTTAAACTTACTATGTGAGAAGTGTATCTACAGAGTGGTAATATGAAAATGGGTCTGAGGTATCTGTTTGTTTAAGTGTGTGAGAGCAGAACACCTGCATACATCCACAAGCGTGCATATGGACAAACACGTCCAGCAGCTCAAGTGAAAATAACTGGTGTCTGTGTCCTGTGACTAATAGCATAGACGTTAAAGAAGAATGAGCAGGAATAGCGGGTCACATTGTTGTCTGATGTGCCTCTGTGTTGTTGTTGTCTCTCTCTTCAGGTTGTGTCATATCACGCGTGTGTATGTGGGCTTTTTCATTCTTACGTGTTTTGTACACTGTGTCTCTGTCCTATCAAAGCCGTCTGAGTGTTGTGTTTGTGTTGTTGTGTGAGCTGTCCCTTCTGTGTTTATTCGCGTTTCTTCCCGACTCCACCAACCTGCACCTTACTGAACCAAAGCACAAACTGCAAATAGGAAATGGACCTCAAATAGAAAAAAATATATATTATTATTTTTGGGTGTGGGAAATTTCAGTATTGTTGGACAAATCAGATGCAGTTCAGTGCTGTTGATGAGTTTCTTAAGGCCTAAGGTTACTGGGGTCAGTGGAGTCATCTATGTCAAGGGATGGTAGGTCTTGAAACATGCATGCTGGAAAAATGCAATGTGTTTTCATGCAGAATATATTTCAAAATTCTTTACAATGCTGCAAAACCGATTAAGAACATGTTGTGGTAAGGGCGTGTAATGGGTCTGACCTACTATTTCCTGAATATTGTACTCGTGCTTTCAGTGCCTCGTGTAGTCCAAAGTTCTCGACATTTCATATTCATTTTTGTAGATAAAACTTAAACTGATTTGAAACTGCACTTGGCAACTGAGGCACACACACACACACTTACTGATCGGACAAACAAATGCAATAAAAGATTTGATTCTGAAGTGGCTTCATGCTTTTTAAGGTAAGCAAGCTTTGCGCTGTCCTAGCCTTTAGCATCGACATTGCTGCAGTTTATAATGTTTTATTTTTGTATAAAGTGCAATTAAAGTGCCTGAAAAAAATCCCTCTTTAAAGCAAATCAAGAGAGCATTGAGGAAGGTAATTACTGCAGTCATTAGGAAACTGCTAAAGGCAACTTACAGGCGAGTCGTGTCCTTTAATTTGCACCTTTAGGTTGGGAATCTTATGCATCGGAGAAAGAGATTGAACACAAAGCTTCCAGTAAATATTAAATAACTGATTCTAAGAAGAAACCATTCCAAATTCTACCTACAGACACGCTGTCCTTTCTGTTTAAAGAGGGATTCTGTTGCTGAGCAAAACTTATATGTGTGCTTCAATTGTGATTTGTTTTGTAGATCTACGCTTTATCTAGCAGCCAACTCTTTGTGTAGCCTCTGTTTTATTTTTAATGGTTGGCCATTTGACTTCCTATGCACTCTGTGGTGTCTGCATGGCTTATAAAAGTCAAACGGTCAATCACACTCTCTAAATCCAGACTTTGGTCAAGATTCATGTTGGGGTCAAGATCCTTTAACTCTTTCTCTACTAACTGTATGTTTATATGTGCGTTCAGTTTTAGTTTGTAAAAATCTTTTCTTGCTAACATGATGTGTGTATTTTGTTTATTTCTGTGTTTTTGGGAATGCTTTTTGATTTGAGTGAAAGACTGATTTGAATTTGTTTTGTTGTTATTGTTTGTGTTTTCTTCTGTTCAACAAATCGTGTTTCATAGTTCTCTGTGACTGACTTCCCCTGTGTTTTCCTGTGACCTTTATTGGTCTTTGTATGAATTAGAATGATAGCAAAAAGCAGTGAGAAGAAGTGCTACATTTTTGCGTAGACCTCACTGGGTTATTTCTATCTCTGACATGACAGAAAAAAAAATTCTCAAAGCATTATTATAAAATTTACAACATATTTGACATTATTTCAAGCAGCTTTTACCCAACAAATGCTTGCTTGAAACTCTACTATTTATTCACTCATCATTTCCACTTTTTTATTTACTATCAATAACTCTGACACTAATTGTGATATTTTTAGGGTTTTCATCAATAAAATTTAATTTGTATATATTTAATACATTTTTTAATCGCAGAACCATGTTTTTTTTCATAATAACCTACAACCAAATTTTACATTTTTATTTTCAATAACTTTTTTGCATTTTGTGCAAAAAAGAAATGTTTGCATAGTAACTCTTTCCCTTTTTTATATCTTCATTGTATGTTAAATCTGTATTCATTGTCATCTTTTTAGTGGTTTCACTCCCAAAGCTCTGCAAATATTCTCCCTAGGATTTTTTCTTTGACCACAGAAACTGTGTCTAAAAATATTAATATTTAGATAAGGGTATGATGGTAATTAAGTAAATCTGAGGTTTAATTTTAACGGCGTGTGTAGAGGTCCCTGACCTACATAATGCTCAGGGGAAGAAGGCAAAGCACAAATAAATCTATGGCATCTAGTTTCGCCTGAAGATATCAGACTCTTTATGTGGGCTACTAGTGTGTCCTCATGATGAACCGATCAATACATTTCATTATGGGTAATAGGAGACCACACTATCTTTAACAAGCAATTTATGCCATGCAAAAATGATACCATATTTGGAAGTTATCAGAACAGTTTATACTTTGACCCCACAGCAAACATTTCTTCATGAAATGATGGAGCGTAGTCTTGTTTCTCCATCCATGCAATACATATAAGGAGTTAAGCTTGTCGTTTCCAAACATTATGTTTAAAACAATCTATTTTTTTTAAAGCCACTACTGTTAACAACAAATTGCCCAGTATGAAAATTCCTAGCCACAATATTTGCAGCTCCTTTTCTGTTCTTGCCTCCTCTCAGCATGACCTACTCGTTCTGTGATTAACACTCATTCTTCATCCCATCCCCAGGCCGCCACTGCAGTGCAAGTGTAACTAAAGTCTGACTGTAGGTAGGTACGTTTTCGCTCCATAGTGTAAATTAAGTGTGAGAAATTATGTCATCACTGACTACAGTGAGAGCCAGATTCACCATTTCCCCTGACGGAGAACCCCAGAACACCCAACCACCACTGATGTTGTTGTTTATAAAGTTGATTTTCTAGAGGGACAAACTGACAACCTGAAAAAGACAGAGAAAAAACGTTATTTTTTATTTGTTTAAACATTTAAATGGATTTTGCAAAGTTTTGTGCTCACAAACAGAAAATTTAAGAAGAAAAAAAGCAATGTGTTCCTTGGGAATTGCTTTACTTTTGTTTTATTAGTGTTCCTCTTTCATGTTATTTTCTGATATTATTTTCTTTTGGCAGGTGTTACAAAATAACTCTATTTATTACTTTATAGGGACAAAGACAAAACCAAAATAAGATTTAGCAATTTGATACATTTATTATTTTAAGATCTACTTATCTTTAATGAGCTAAAATGTTTGGAATCTCTCCAGAATTGAGTGAAAATATTTGTTTAAGTTATTTACATTCAAACTGTTATGGTACAAAAATGTCACAGCCTTGTGTAAACGATTTACTACACTATTATCAGGAAGAAATCAATTTAATAAAAACATTTTGTAATGGAACAAAGAACAGAAGTGGATCCTTTAAAATGAACTGCAGAGTTCACATTAGAAAACAAACAGTGCTGTGTGTTTGAACAGACTTAGATTTTACTGCAAAGTGGTTTGCACTTTGCAAAGTTTGCAGATTACCTTTGGGGAACTGGGACATGTTGAAGTTGCAGCAGCCATATTTTTACGCCACAAATGGATGAAAGCACTCTGAGCCTGAGCCTTGCAGTTATATTTAAAGGGAACATGTTGACTGGGATGGATGCTCTTATTGCCCCTCTTCCAGGAAACTCCTGCTGAGGTATTACATATTTTTACGAGTCAAAATAATTTGACTAAGCAGCTTGGTAGAAAAATAAATGTGTGAGTGAAGGTGAGGGGGGTTACACTCAATACTGGCTTGATTCTGATTTTTTATTATTATTATTTTTTTCATTTAACTCATTAAACAGTGTAAACCAGTGTCAAATATTGACATTAAACATGTTTGGCTTAATTAAAACAGTAAAAGCCCAAAACAAGCAAACAAATAAAAGCCTTATTCTAGCTTTCTCTGTAGCCTAGCAGAAGTAGCCTAGGAGTTCTATATTTTTATAATATAATATAATATAATATAATATAATATAATATAATATAATA
>BSAI01000012.1:15104492-15174806 GCA_036245035.1 Adrianichthys oophorus | reverse complement strand
TATAATATAATATAATATAATATAATATAATATAATATAATATAATATAATATAATATAATATAATATAATATAATTAGTGCGGTCAATTGATTACAAAATTAATCAGATTAATCACACTTTTGGGTTGTGATTAATCACGATCATCACATCAAACTGTTTCACGAGTTAAATTGTATACAACAATATGTGGCCTTTGAACACAAACTGGCTAGAGAGAAAATGTTTTCCTTTATTTCTATTGTCAGAAATGTTTAATTTTTCAAAGTGTTAACTTAGAAATGTAATTTGTGTGCATATAACACATCAACAATAAGATAAGCAGAACTGTAAAGACTTTAATACTGCAGTATTCAGCCAGTATTTCAGACAGTCAGTATTTCCTTTGCAGTTGCAAAGGAAAGATATATACATGCTGATCGTCATGATAGGTCCAATAAAGCATCAGTTCAGAAAGAAAGTCCACCTCTTACAGATAGTTTTTGTACACATCATGTAGGAAAAGTTCGAAAATTGTTCTCTCTGGCCTTTTTTTTGTTCAAAAGCTGCATATTGTTGTATAAAATTTACCTAGTAAATTATTACTACTACTACTATTATTACTGATTAATTGGAATTATTTCTTTATTGATTGACAGCACTATTTTTTACTTAACAATAAAAGCTGAGGTGCTAAACATTTGCTTCCAATAAAACTTAATGTAGCACTAAAAGGCATGTTTCGTCAGAATTCAAATTACTTTATTTATAAAATTTTCTCCACCCAGAATGGGGAAAAAAGTAAAAAGTTATAAAAAAAATTACTATAAAAGAAAAAACCTTTGAAAACTGGACCTTGTGGAGAAACAGCATGTCAGAGGAAGGCAAAAAACAGCTTTACAGGTATGACTAACAAAGTCCAGCTCATTTTCATTCTCTCAGCATTTTTGTTCTTTGAGTTTTTTTACTTTTGCCTCACAAAATTGTACTTATTTCTTACTGTGCTCCATTACATACTCAATAAGCACCTGCATAAAAAATGGCTAATTATTATGAATGCCAATTTGCTTTGAAGTATTATTCCCAGATTTTTTACATAAAACATAGATTTGGCTAAGCTTATCAGAAATCTCAGCCTTAGTAGCCCAATGAAAAAGCATCATGATTATTTATTGCTACCATCCCTTAACGTGTGTGAGCCAGTCAATGTAATAAAACCTTTTATCGGGGTGCGGCTGCTAGCTATGCAATATTTCCCCTTTTCAGCAGGAAGGCACAAAGGGCGTCATACTGTACCAGTGGGTGTTACTTGTCTGACTGTGTCCATATGATGGTTGGAGCTTTTTAAAAATGTATTATCATCACAATTTTTAAGTAGCAATTGAGAATTCAGGAGAAAAAAAAAACATATGATTGATCAAAATCACAAAGCTCCATCAATTATATGGGAGTAAGATATTCACTGATGGGTGACTACAGCCTACCAATGGCATATTTCATTTCATTTGACGCAACAGCATTTTGCACTTCTCTGTGGCTGCCCCCCACAGGAAGAACTTACCATCTGCATGCTATTTTAGTACAACAGTGCAGTGGGAAAGGACAAATGCCCTTTAGGATAAGTTGAAAATATAGTGTGAGCAGTGCAAACATTGCTTTTCAAGTTCACTTGTGCAGCTGGATTTAGTCATGAATCCCCCTTTCCCTCCTATGTGTCATTTCCCTCTGTGACTAAAGCATAATCCGATATCCTTTAAAGGATGTAATTGCTGGCAAACAGAAATGTTTCTCAAATATTGTTGAAACAACATTTTATTGTTGGCCATTTGAAGTTTACAAAATCATGGGATAAAACATGACAAAAAGTGTTGAATTGCTGTTTATTTGGCCCGATATAAAAAAAGTAATTACTTTTTAAACTCCATTTGGTCAATTGCTAAACTACACCCATAACATCCATGTCTTAAATGTAAACATTTGGGCAAATAATTGTCTAAAACACCCAGATTTTGTAATGTTTTGGGTGATTTATGCAATGGGCCTAAATTTGGTGTTGGATATCTTAAAATTAATATTTAGCTTTGTTTACCAAAAAAAAAGGCATATCATAACTCACATTTTCCTGTTTTGTCTTGTCTGTCTTGTCTCTGTCTGTCCATTTGTGTCCTTTAAATGTTATTTTTATGATTTAATAACATTTGCAATTTTTTTTTTACATTTTTACCTATTGTTTATCTTTTAAAATTCTTTAACTGTTAAAACATTCAAACTTCATTTTCCCCTAATTTTTTTTGTTTGTTACAATATATAAAACTGATACAAATATGTGTTCAAATTATTTGCTACAGCGACAGGTTATGAAAAATCACGCAGTCTCAATAACATATCTGGAATGGCTGGATCGTCTCTGCGACTCGCTCCAATCACTAGCCCCCCCTTTGAGAACTATGAGACCCCGGGACAGCTGCGCCGCTGTCGTTCCCCTATCCCCTCCATTTTATAATGCAACTGGACAGCTCCAACCCCAGATTAGACCTAATCTGACTGACGCTTCCATTTATTGTAGAAGAGATCATACAAACACAAGAGCAATAAGAAAAAAATATCCTAATTGTGAAATTATGTCTTGTGGTATGAATTCTTCAGTTTGTGATGCATGCACTAGGTGTGCAGATTGGGTAGCTTTAAAGATACTGGAAGAACAATAAATACCTAATAGTACAAAACAATTGATTTGGTTGTAAATAATAGTCTAAAAAATAAAAGGAGGTACTTTTAATACTGTTATGTAGACAGACATCCATATCTATGTTTTGGACCAAATGCTTACATCTCTCTTGAAAGTTTCAATCAATGCCTAATATGTTTCTACATTCTTTTTATCTTTAACACTGCAGAAAAAAGCAGACACATGTGTAATCTTCAGCATCTGTAGCATTACATCATCTCATCACTGCACCTTGTGTGGATAAATTTAAAAAAGCAACGTCTAAAGCTTAAAAAATAGAGAAAAACCGAAGTTGTGGTATAAAAAGAATAGAAAAAACCTCTATTATCACATTCCTAATATGATCTATATGCACTTGCTTCCATTAGTGTACATTTAAAGTCTATTTTGTTGTCTTTTAGAATGTATTTATCAGGAAAATACTTCATTAAGAACATAAAGCTGCCACCTCTAATTCACTAAGTGAACCAGTAAGAGGTCACACTGGAAAAGTGCTGCAACGTATACTATCTATAGACTGTTATTTAAGGCCTAATTAATGTAGAGTGTAGTTTTTTTACCCGTTAAACCAAGATAGTGCATCCTGTGGCTTTGGGAAAAGGTTAAATTTTTGCTTTGCTGAGAAATAATAGAGAAGAAAAATCCAAAAGAAATACCCAAAACTACCTACATTCATAAATAAGCAAAATATTCTGAAAATAATAAGAGAGCGCTATTACTGTTACCTTTACTAGAAATGTTTGTTTGATTTCAAAATAAAACTCAACTTTTGGTTAAGTTAGAGTTGTTTGATTAGAGTCAAAGCAGTGCACAGAACCCTTAAAAAGGAGACTTTCTAAAAAACGTTTCTGATATTCCAGTCCTTGGAGAGGTGTGGTCACTATTGAATTTTCCTTTGATTACTAACAAATAGGCACTCAATTCTTAGGGATTGTCATCTTTGGCTGGAAATTCCACTAACATTTTCTAACTAAAAGTCTCATCGCACCGTTCATATCTGTCTAGAGAATGTATTACAGAGGAGCCATGGGTCTCATAGTGAATGTACATTAATGTAAAGTGAACATAAATGACTGAATAGACCTTTAAAAAACTAATTAGGACAGCCATAAGATTTGTAAATGTAATATTTTTGAAACAAGACTGCTAAGAGGAACATATTAAAAAGGCTTTAAGAAGTAGAAAATATTCCAGAGACAGAAAGCTTTATTTAATATAAAGTTTAAAAAAGTAGAAGCACTTTACTAACAATCAGTATTAATTATTAACGTTTTGCATGCAAAAGTAAGATTTTTAATCAAACTTAAGACAAGTGACCACATGAGAGGAGAATTAGAAACGTTCTACCCTTAATCTATGTCCACTCGTGTAAATTATTTTCTTAAAATAAGTAAAAAAAAATCAAAATCAAATAATAAAATGTCATATTTAAATTAAGACTGTGCCCATAGAAACAAAAAGATGTACAGTTGCATACTTTATCATGGTTAAGTAGGTATCCCTTAAACCAAGTTGTGGCTTTACTTTAATGAATAACTGTATCGCCTACATTTCCACCTTGTCCATGTCAATATGTGAACAAAGGAGCAAAAAAAAGTGATATCACATTTACATATGCAATAAACACTTACAATCATTCTATGCTGGATTGCATGTTGTGCACTCAAATTTATAGATATTCCAAAACATTTTTAAGCAGAAAAACGCACACTCCAATCTTTGATTCAGCTATTCCAGGTGTGATCAAAGCATTATGACAAGATCCATTTGTCTTGTAGCGTTCCTTTTTGATGTTGTACGTGACATTTTAAAAGCTTTTACTTTTATAAATCTTTTATATTTTCATCACTGCTGTTTGTACCATGTGTTTCATTGTAAAGAATGACTCTGTACCACTGACTTGTCGCATTTTGTTCAGATGGTGGGAGGTATAAAGTTTAATTAAAACTGTCAACTTCAGGAGCAGAAATGTGCAAGAATGTGCACCAAGAATCAGGTTGCAATATTATGATTTGGTACAATGTTTAAGCTTAATTGTTATTTGTCTAAAATCCATGTGCTTCCAAATACTTATATACTATATATATATATATATATATATATACATATCTTTGTAGATATGCAGTAGGAAAAAAAAAAAAGGAAAACACTTTTATGTCTGTTAAAATCTTTGGTACTTTAAGTTGGTGGTTCCACATCCCAGTTTACTGAGCACCCTTTGTCACAGCTTTAGATAAATTGTTATAAGTGTTGAATTGTTTTACAGTTGTAATGTGACAAAAATGAGAGATGTCTAAAAAGCTGTGTAACACCATGTTTTCTTTTTTACATTTTTTGAATGATTTAAATGCACTTTTTATTGATCCTTGGTGTGAAAACTCTTGGACTGTAAAATGTTTAGTTTAGCCTGAAAATACACTTTTTTATGACCATGTAATAAGTCAAATGCACAAGTTAATGTTTGGGCGATACTTAAACTGTCATGGCCAATCACACCCATCACTGCTTGTATTTTTGTTATCACCACTGCTCTTAAAGAAGATCCTGCGACCGCACACTTGTATCCCTGAATCATGAAATGATTCCACAAAGTGGAGTTGACATTTTGCAGAAACTTAGAATGTCCTTTTTTGTACTATAAAGAGAGGTATGCAACGTGTTCCTTAAACCTTTACAGCAAAAGGAAAAGAAGATTATTACAATCTCACACCTAGCTTTTCATTTGCATAATGTGTTTAGCCGTATTTGATTTGTGTTGTCTAAGAAACTGATAAGAAGTGTGTCATAACTGTGTTTACATGTAACCTTGATTACATAGTTGTGGCCAAAAATAAATAAATATTCTTGTTAATGAAAAATAAGGCATTTGTTGCAAGTGCCTCTATGAGGCCTCAGTAGGCTGTGATGTCATTCAGGATACAATCCAGCGAGATTTAACTAGCTACATCTTTGAAGCACTGCTTAAATAGGTCAGTAGTCATTACAGAGGATGTACAAATATGTATTTACACATCTAAAAACATTAATGTTATATAGAATGAAGTTTATAGCTTGTGAGTGTTAAGCCATATGATCTAGTTGTACATGTCCAACAATAGAAATATAACTGTTTTTGCTGACATTTATGTTTTAAGATTTTTTTTTTTTTTACTTTTTTCTCCCTTTTTTATGTGATCAGGTTTATTCTTAATAGTAAATATGCACAATAGTGTTGGTACAATGTTGACCAACTAGCCAACCAGGGATACTCAGATATAAAAAGGTCTGCTGTTAAATCTCGACTTTAATATTTTCCTCTTTTGATCACTTTAATAGCGATTTTCAAATGTGCATTCAGTTCTAAATTAAATTGGAATATCATCATTTGAATAGATCTTAAAAGATCGTTTTGATAATTGTCAAGCCTTTAAACACTATTTTATTTTAACATTTCTACAAGTAAAACTCAAACTCAAACTCAAACTTTATTTATTTGTGCAGCACCTTTCCTTCTTATGAAAACTCAAGGTGCTTTACATAAAGAAAAAAAAATAAAATAAAATAAAATAAAAATATAATAATAAGATTAAAAATCAGTATTTTATGCAGACAAAAAAAGAGTGTTGGTAGTTATTGTATATGCATTAAATGAATATTTGCTTAGTTTGATTTAGAGTTTTTTAGTTTGGTTTAGAATTTGTGGTTAAAATAAATTCAATCTTTTTTTTTTTTTTGGTTCAACTGATATATGTTTTCTGGATAGGTGCTGTCCTTTACATATATAGAGACACACTTTTGCTATGGATTTATCATAGAATAATTTTATAAAAAGCCCTTTCAGTCAACCAAAATAAAACTAATCTTCTAGTGTCTATGAAATGACCACCATCAATTCCCTTTGGCTCTGTGGCGCTTTCAACATTTCACCCATTTACTCACAAATTAGTTAACTTGTTGCATTAACACATTTGCTTGTTCATGCTTGTTCCTTGAGAGGGACCAAATTAAGAACATATGCCTCATACAAAGTGTTTAAATCCACACGTGTACAAGATCTCAGTTATTTTTTTGTGCTGAAATGATGGACTCAGGACAAACAATCATCTGAGCAGAGACGGAAGGAAGAGCAAGATGAAGAGCACGCCGGAAACGCAGCGATCATGACTTCAATGAATATTTGATGATATAATATCATACTGTAATATACAGGATTTATGTTTGCATGTTTAATGGCAAAAAATGTCTAGCCCCTTTAGAATTGTTGTTAACTAACAGAAAGATGACTCAAATATCCATTCAGTTGAAAACATTTGCACATGTTCAGGTAACTTGGTGAAAAGAGGTCAGCTCGCTGGGATTGTATTGTTCTAACTTTTGCTGTTTGTGTCGTTAATAACCACAATTTAATGTCCAAAGTTGTTGTTATGCTGTTTAGCAGTAACTTGCAGTACAGGCTAACATGTTGTGTGAACATTTAAATTCAATAGAGTGTTTTTGTAGCTTCTTTTAGAAATTGTTTAAACTTGTGCACTTCGTTCTGACACAGTTTAACCTGCAGTTTACAGGTAATGGCAATCCCTGATTTTCACTTTTGTGCATAATCACAGTGAAATTATGTATCTGTATTATGGCAATCCAAGTAATTGGCTTGTTTAAAATACATTTACTATAAGATACTATTGTTACTTATAATTTTACAATTTAATTGTCAGTGTACTTGTCTTTTTTTTCTTTTACACGTTGTGTGTTTACTGAATGGTAACAGATTTCTGTTTTTGTCTTTGCAGTGTTAAGTTTCTAGCATTCGCCTTCTCTCAAATGAGGAGTCAGTAACCAGTAGACAAAATTGCAGTGGGAGCCACCTAAGCAGCAGCATGTCACGGATGGACAGTTTAAAGGAGATCTTTGGGGTGACAAGAGAGACCAGAGGTTAATCTTGAGTTAAAAAAAAAAATATATATATATATATATATAACATGGTCTGCTCCTTACAATGCTACCAAAACAGGCTCTTGGATTTCCATCCACATTCTTTGACAACCCTCCAACTGACTATTTTTTTCTTCCCAACGTCCTTTTTTTTGTCCTGCAAACATACTGAGCACTGACACACTTTTGAAGAGGAAAGGACTCTTAATTTCACATTCCAGATGGCATTTCTCTTGGTAACATTATAAAACCCATCTTGAGCAAATCAGCGCTGACGACAGTCCCGAGCAGCTGAAACCCTCCATGAATTTCTGGAAAAAAACAAAAAAACAAAAAAACAATGAAAAGGATAAAAAAAAAACATGTCTTCAACTGGATTGCTTGAACAATGTAGCATCTCTGCTAACATATTGTAGCATCTGTTGGCTGGATTCAATCCGTCAACAGCTCACATACTGAGGAATTTATGCATTCAAGGGATCTTCTAGATGTCATTTTCCTCTTGGGTTGCTTTCCAGTGAAGAGAAAAAAACAAAGAAAGAGTACATGAGAGTCAAAGGATGGGCCTTGTTCGTTAAAAGACATCCCATAAATGCACAAATATGAGATCTATCACAAAAACACTGTATTAAACAGCACCCTCAAACAGCTCCTTGTCAAACTTAGCACTTGTATAGAACCTGTGTCTTCCATTAGCTTCAATGAGATTGAAACACTGCCCTCCTCACCTGTGGTAACAAAGCACATGTAGCATCAGCTCAAATCATGGACGTGCAAACTCTCACCATGGATGAAAAAGGCGCATCTTAACCTCTCATGTACTCATGTAGACTTGCACGAAAATCTAAGTGGAATACCAAAGGTCCAATGGCATGCACTTGCTGAATGGCCACCTGTATTGTATAGTAGTAGATTGGGAGAAATATTCAATGCAGAGAGGACAGAAGCCTCATTGTTAAACTGACCATTGTCCCTCTGTTCTGTAACTGCCACTCATCCTACATCTGGATGCACATATGCACATTTAAGTATTTTCTTATTGTTAACAGACTGATGCCTTCAGGAGGAGCAAGACAAAAGGCTCAAAGAGTCAAAAGAAACACCGCTGTCAGTCTGTTATGCTAACCTGCCTAATTTAACTAAAGTGAATTCTCCCACACACGTGTGTATAATCAAAGACTGGTTTCATCTCCTGTCTTATTTTGAAAGGGACCAATCTGACGAATATGTTTCCCAACATAAAGATCAACACTGCCAATGTGGCACAATATTCTCCAGACGCATACTGCCCTGTCTCTCTCTTGTCCCTCTTGCTATCAACAACTGCTTCACTGGCAAGTCAGTGTCCAGGTAAAGATTAGCAGAGCCTTTTAGGCAAAAGGGTAAAATGAGAAGAAATGGACCAAGAGTAGAGTGAGCATGGACGTGTACAAAGAGAACAAATCTATATTTTGATAAACAATTCTACAGCTCTTCATGACGTCAGAGGATGGAAAGGTCCAAAAAAAAGTCCAACGCAAATGTGAAAAGAATATTTGCATTTGTGAAATGGAGTCCCAGAAAAAAAGGATTCAAACAAATATTCCTCATGAGGGGTGTGCAACATTTTTACCCCAGAAGCGCTGGGAAATGTCTTTTTTTCCTCTTTTTTTCTCACTTTTTTTTTTTTCTTTTTTTAAAAACATTGAGCAAAGACTGAGTCTTTCTTGCACCGACATGAGGAAGACACAGGATGGACACAAAGTAAAACGAATTAAAAAAAAGAGATAATGCATTTTTGTAACTTTGTTTACCAGCATGACAACTTTGCATGACTGTCTTTTCTGCAACCCCTTAGTTGAAGACAAGGGTGCTAGAGATACAAAAAAGTATATATAAAACGATTAAAAAAGTGTTATATGCAATTAATGTTTTAAAAAAAGATTATAATGAAAGAGAAGAGATATATTTTGTTTTGAAAAGTAAAAAAAATGTGAATATTGAAACATGTATGTTTGCAAAGTACACCCCAAACTATGTTTTGTTTAATGAAATCTCTCTGCTATTACTGCCCTACACTCTTCATTCCAGTGTTTATTATCTCTGCCATACTTTTATTTGTAATGCATTACGCATATATTTTCTAAAGTATTCAATCAGAAGTCTTTGCCTGTAGCATCTGTGCAAAGGACCTTTATTGTTGTTGATCACCATGTTTCTTTCTGGGTTTCTTTGCACAACTTCCGTAGCAGAACAGCAGCAGTTCTAAAACAACAGCTCTTCATATCACAGTGTTGATAAGTAGTCATGATTTGCTTTCTTTATTTTGATTTGGCAATAAAACTAGAATTGTCAAATGACTGTAGCAGGTAAAACGGAGAACCTCGAGTCCTTGAAGCATCTTCAAAGCTCTAGCCTTGAGAGGATTTTCAAAAGGCCTTGAGTACTCGATGGAAGGGTTTTGTCGGGATGGGCAGTTCCGTTCCACTTGCACCGAGTTAAAAAGCAAATTCATAGATGTGGCTCCCCCAGTAAAGATTAAGGAGGGAAGATGCTATACTGTCAAAGAATCCAGACAGATTTGATGTTTTGCGTGGAACCAACTGCCATTCCAAAGTTTCGATGTGGTTTTAAGGACTCAGGTGTGCCAATAGTGTGTGTGGATGTAGGAGTTTTTGCAGTTTTTTTTCTATCATAATGAATTCTAGTATATAAGCAACGATAATGTGAACACCTCACAGTGATGTGTAAAAACGCATGCATTATGACTTGATAATCTCTCTTAAGGGGGAACGGATTCTTGACATTTCCCCTTAACCTTCTGTCATTGTTTGTCATGAATCTAGCCCCGGTAACTATAAACACTGTGCCGTGTTGTATGTAGAGCAGAAACGTCTTCCTCTGAGAGGCAACTGAAAACTACTCACACTCGCAGTGTCAGCATGAGTGTGTAGAGGTAGCTCGTCTTTGTTCCTTTAGATGGTCAAGTCTTTGCATCCACCATTGTTTTTAGAGTTGCCGTCTCCTGCTGGCTAGCACGTTGCCGTACACAATGTCGCCATAAAAGAGTAAATCAAAGAGACCCAGAGCTTCCAAAATGATGTCAGACAGTGAGAGATAGGGAGGAGAAGATGGATTAGAATCAAGCAGTATTTGTATCCCAAGTGAGTTTAAGACCCTGCTGGTCCAGGGCTCAGCTCAGGCAGCTGAATGCTTCTCTTACCATTCCCAGTTCATTAGAGTGGGAGGATCACCAGAACAAGAGAGTCCTTGTAATATAGACTTCTGACAGTATTCAACACTGTTGATTAACGTGTTGGTTTTACAGGGTCTGTAAACTTTTGTCACTTTGCAGAAAATAGCTTTGTTTTGGTCCTTTATCTTTTGAAGCTTTCAGTTCCCATTATTTGAAGGCATCGGCCTACTGTGACTGGGATGGTCACAGAGATGGTCACGAGCGTTTTAGAGGCAGTGTGCACAGCTGTGAAATCTTTGTGCTTCACCCAGCTGTTTGTGCTTTTCTGGCCACGTAGTGTCTTTTTCTAACAGCATTCCCTCACTGTTAGGCCAGCCATGTCTATATTCCTCTACTTTGCGACTGCTCTGCCAATGTGAGACTGAAAAAGATGTCTTTCTTTTCCAATGCATAATACTGCCATTTGATTTAGACACGTTGAACAGAATGGGTAACAATGTTAAGAGTGCTAAGTCTGTTTTATTTCTAAAAGAGTTGCAATCCGTTAGAGAACATACCACCTCATACATCCCAAAAAAATAAAAATGCTTTAGATGATAAGTAGGTCGCAAGGACAATAACTGTGCTTCGGCACATTATTATGACATTTCCTCTGCAGGTTTTTTAGAGGCTGTCCTGTGATTGTTTCCTCTTACATCCTGTTCAATTTCTTCTCTTCTTGCCTGTTTCTGTTTCATATGTTTCTGTATGATCCTTTTTGTTGGGGAAATTGTATGCAATCTGCACCACGAATGCCGCTGATTGACACTTACTGTATTGCTGTGCAGCCATCAGTTCAGATGATTGCAACCACACGTGTAGTGGCGCTATGGCTTTTCATGGAATTACCTAGCAATCAGTCTTGTCTAAAGGTAATTTATTTTAACAAATTAATATGACCAGAGTTATTTTAGAGGAAATTATATCAAACTGAATAAATTTTTCTAACATACTAAACGTTATTTTCATTAGAAAAAAAGCATCAAATCTATATACATGAAAACCATTTATTGTTATTTGCATTAATGTAAGCATTCCAAAGATTAATTTTACATGCGATCCAATGCATAAAACAGACTTAAGTACTGGTTCATTGTACTGTGGTCTTAGTAGGAGCGTGAATGGAAAGAAGAGGAGGTCACTGGAGCATCTAGTTGTGACTTAAGCCAGATTTCATTTTTGAAATGTTGGGACACAAAAAAACAACTCATCAAGAACTGTATAAAGTATATTTCAATGGAATGTTCATTAATTATCTTTTTATATTTTCAAGAAAAAATAGATACATATCAATAAAGCATCATAATTGAACATATTTCTACTATTGAGACTTAAAATGTATGAATGTTAACATGATCTAATGTGAACCAATCTTCATAGCAGCTTGAAGGAATAACTGATTAACAGTTGTGAGATGCTTTTCTCAGAGACATTAAAACTGCTTAAAAATCATTGAAGTCGACTTAAAATAAATGAAAATTTAACCTTGATTTTGTGTCTTTCTTTTGTTGAGTAGGCAGATTTTTTTAAACCGAAATGGGGGCTTTTTGTACAAAAGGATTTAGCATGATTGATAAAAGAGTTTGTACTGATTGTGACAGTTTATCCATGCCCTTGTCAGGAGCACAAAACCATGTCACAGTGACTGACGCGATAACACTTGAAGTGGGGGCAGAGTGAAAGTCCAAAGACTTCAGAGAAACAAAAGCATGACAGATCAGATGAGACTGAAGGTTCGAGGACATGCTGTGTTTCAGTGCAAGACAAAAAGTCTATAAGTGTCAGGGATTGTTCTTTGCCTCTATTTTTGGGCTAAACATGTAATTCTTAACAGGATGTCAAAATCGTCTGTGGCTGATCTATTTGTAACTGATGTGATAAATCCAGTAGAGTTCCTGCTGTTTCACATCCAAGAGCTGAAACTTGATCCAAACATCCGAGACACTGGATCTATTTACCCTCTTCTGTGGAAAATAAAAGCAAAAACTGCATCTTCTGAGTTTTTAAAGACCTACACAGACAAACAAATAAGCTTCATTTGATTGTGTCACATTTACATTTCTGGGTAGAATTTCAGAAAAAGAACTTGTTTGCTGTTTAAGTCAGATTAAAGTTTTCTTTTTCAGGCTTTTAACTGACCTAATTCAGAAGATAGGCAGCTTAATTCAAAACAAACGTGCTTGATAAAGCTGTTCGTTTTCTTCTATTTGACTCTTGTTTCAGTTATAAAGGTTATGGTTATTTAAAGAGCATTTTGTGCAAAATACATTGTGTTTCTAAAGGTTTAAAACTGAAGCAAAAAATGATTATTTTCTACAGTTTATTTTAAACCTAATATTCCTCTACCTTAGTGCATAAATATTTTAGTGAATACTAAAGCCGTTTTCAAACAAGATCTCATTGGCTCCCTAAATGTGATCAAACTTTCATGTGATCCATTAGCCCAATGAGAAGTGTGGTTTTCCAAGAAGTGAAGGCAGCTGTGAGGAAATGTCGGCAAAAAAAACATTTTTTTCCCTGCAATATTTAAAAAAAAGAAGAAAGAAAAAAAAAACCTTCACCACCCTCTTGTGGCTACATGCAGAACTGTCTGGTTGGTTTTCATTTAACCCCCCTTTCACCTTCTGCAGGTGGTACCTCACCGGTCTTTCCAGGGATCTGCTGTATCCACTCCTCCAGTTTGGGGGTTACAGCCCCGAGTGCTCCAGTTACCACAAACACCACTGTCACCTTCGCCTTCCAAACTTTCTCCAGTTCCTCTCTGAGTTCATGGTATTTCTCCAGTTTCTCATGTTCCTTCTTCTTGATGTTACCATCACTTGGTACAGCCACATCCACCACCACAGCTTTCCTCTGTTCTTTGTCCATCACTACAATGTCTGGTTGGTTCGCCATTACCATCCTGTCCGTTTGTATCTGGGAGTCCCACAGGATCTTTACTCTCTCATTCTCTACCACTTCCAGAGGTGTTTTCCATTTTGTCTTTGGGGTTTCCAGTCCATATTCTGCACACATGTTCCTGTATACTATTCCAACCACTTGGTTGTGGCTCCATGTATGCTTTCCCGGCCAACATCTTACGCCCTGCAGTTATGTGCTGGATTGTTTCAGGCGCCTCTTTGAGCCCCCCTCTCACCCTCCGCAGGTGGTACTTCACCACAAGCACGGGTCCTCTACCAGAGGCCTGGGAGCTTGTGCAGTTGTGCAGTTATGCAGTCACGTGCACTTGTGTAATCCTACTAAGAAAATGCCAATATTGTTTTCTTGTTGCAAAGCTCCTGCTGATTGATAACAAAATCAGAGCTGCATGTGACATGTTGAAAAAATTGTCTTTATAGCCAATTTTTAGTAATGAGCCTAACCTAATGTATAGGTTTTAAACCGGTGTAACTATCTGAAAATGTGAATAATTGCTAAAAGTCTTTTTTTAACACAAACATAACACTACAGAAAGGCTGTATCCGAAGGACACATTCTGCCAACTAGTTTCCTGACAGTTATGTCCCTGAGTAAGACACTTAACCCCACTTTCAATGAAAAGCTGTTGTCAGTCTGTGTGACTGACAAACTCTCAGCTGCATTCAATAAATACATAGCAGTCTAAATAAATAAATACATTGAACGGGAACATGTGTAAATCCCTGCTATGGTAATCCTAATGACAAGATGAATTGTATTCTTATTTTTCTTTTTCACTGACACGTTTTGGAAATTCCTGATTTTTCAGCTAAAGAAGAGATTATTTTGTGAATCAGCATTAGTATTTTAACAAAGTAAAGCATTAAAAATGTATTGTAGTCTATCATGTATAGCAACCAAAATAGAACATATTTTAGAACTTGATTATTAAGACAGGTTTGACAAGAAGTATGTGATACACAGCACAAATGGATTATTTTTACAAGAAAAAACATTATATACATTTTTTAACATGTGAATTAATTGTTTTAAGTCAGAAAATTGGAAGAAAAGCAAAAGATTCAGGCTCAAAATCCAACCATTGTAATTTAAAAATGGACAAACTAAAGAACACAATTAAAAAGAGAAGAATAAGTAGTAAGATTTATGACATCTTTGTAAATTTTTAAATATGAAAATATATACAATCCTTAGTCCGGGTGTTAATTAGGTTTAACAGAAATGCTGAAAAAGAAAAAAAACATTAGTTATTACATTTTACAGAACATAAAGTAGATTTTCTACGATGTATCCTTTGTTGAAGGGCTGATTCATGCTTAGCTTTGATAACTGTGATTGATATAGACATAGATCTTTCTGCTTAAATTGACATTTTTTTTCTTTATGTTACTCAATGTGAAATTTACTGTCACACTTTATAAATGACTGTGATGTTGTTTTTTGTTTTAAATAATTTATGTATTTTATTTTGGAATAATAAATCCAAATAGAGTTTCCTCTCTGTCAAGGAGCCGCTCTTTGCGGAACAAATGTGACATTTGATATGAAGGTTGAATGTTGTCATGCCTCATGGCTAAAAGGGAGCGAAAGAACAGGGAGGGGTTGGAGGGATCCGTTAAGGATCCGATTTCAGCACGGCAGCATTCCCACTAAATTTCATGACAGACTGCAAGGGACAGGGCACAATCCTCTGTGTTCCCAAAGCAAACAACTGGAAACTGAGTTTGTGTTCAGTCCGCTATAGTGAGTTAAACCTCCCACAGAGGAGCCCGTACTGATCACAAGCAAACGGGGACTGTGTGCATGTGACAGGCAGAGAGGATGAAGACAAAATAAGGCAGCCTGATGAGTCAAGAAAGGGATGTGATTTTTTTGGGGGCATCATCTGTCAGCAGCTGTTTTTCATCCAGTGAGTGACTTCTGTTTTCACGTGGAACATCAAATTTGCTTGTTGCTTGTCTTTTAGTCATTTTTAGAAAATGTAAAATCAATTCTTAACTCTAAATTTGAATTTAAAAAATGTTACCGAACAGACTTTTCTGAATAAGTCCTCCCATAATTTCACTTTGCTAAGTTAACAGTACAGTGACTTGTGGACTTATTAATCTTGATTCTTGATAGGTTTTACTTTTTGTCCAGGTGTTCAAATTTTCTGAAAAGGGATTTTTAGCTTTTTTGGGGGATTTGGATGGAATCAGCAATGGAAAACAATGACCAACAGGCCGACAACGGAGGTGATGGAGTAAAAGAGGAGCATGGAGAGAAAGACAAACATCTGAAGAACCAGCTTAACAGTGAGGAAAAAGGAGAGAAGGAGAACAATGGAAATGAAAAAGAACGGAAAAAGGACAATAGACGTTCAGGTATTCCATGGAGAAACGGATGGGCGCTGGGTGAAAGACTTGCCATCAATGTCTCAGGAATGCGCTATGAAACTCAACTTCGTACTTTAGCCCAGTTCCCTGATTCCATGCTTGGTGATCCTAGGAGGAGATCACGATACTTTGACCCGCTTCGAAATGAGCTCTTCTTGGACCGTAACCGAGCTTGCTTTGATGCAATATTGTATTTTTACCAGTCGGGCGGCAGGCTTCGCAGGCCTGCTAACATACCTTTGGACATTTTCATGGATGAGCTGAGATTCTACGAGCTTGGAGAAGACATTGTCAACCGTTTTAAGGAGGATGAAGGTTTCCCAAAAGAGGAGGAGAGACCTTTACCAGCCAACGAAATCCAGAGAAAACTGTGGATGCTGTTTGAGCATCCAGAGTCCTCATCAGGTGCTCGAATCATTGCCATCATCAGTGTCATGGTGATTGTGCTGTCTATCCTCATCTTCTGTCTGGAGACAATCCCTGCCCTGAAAGCTGATAAAGAGGTTTGACATAAAATGCTTCTTATCCTGTTTGACAAAGTCAGATGGCTCTAAGCCAGGTTTAGGATGCATTAATAGGCATTAAAGTTGCACAGTCGGTTGAGGAAGAACAGTGCTAAAGGCCCAAACACACTTGGATCAGTTATGGCAGCTAACAGTAATGAATTCATTCTAGTCGTGCGTAATCTTAACTAAATAATGTACTGCAGCAAAGACAAAGGTTTCTACATTTTGGACAGATAATTGTGGGTGTAAAATAAAAAACCCAAGCCTAAGTCGGAAAGTTAACTGGAGCTTGTGTTTTTTAATTTAAAGATAGGAGATTTTTAAGCTACGTTCACACTGGACATGTGTGGCGCATTGAAGAACGCGCTAAACGGGGGCTTTTGAATGCACTTTTAGCATATGATGTTCACACAGGTCTATCGATTCCCAATACTAGCGCATGTTGGAAAAAGTACCCACAGTTGGAAAAAGCTTGATAGGAAATGTCAACATTATTCTGGCCAGGCATAAACTCTCCTTCATGATCAATTTTCAAAAAGTTGGCACCTCCATGTTTTTAAAAGGATGCCAGTCAAATGTCACTACCAAATCCGAGTCCCTGATTGGTCAAAGTTCAACTTGATTAACTTTCAGGATGTATTGAATTGCTGCACGTTTTGTACGTAGAGCCTCAAACCAGACTTAAAAACTTGCGTAGCATCACGTGAACACAAGAGATTTGACGGAGGAAGCCCCAAACGCGCATACAGTATGCACACGTTTACATGAACTATTCATAAGAAGCGGTCGCTTGAACGTGCGTTTCCAAGCCCAGTGTGAACATAGCATTCTGGCAGAGTATTGTTAAGTCCATCTATTAGTTCGTTCAACTCCAAATCAAAAAACACGCACCTAATGTGTAGCTTTTCAATCAAAAATATCTGCTTTTAAAGACAAATACTCAGAGGTATGGAAAAAAAGCAATAAACATCAAGTGTAACCAGCCTGAAGAAAACATTACTTTCAGTATGAATTTGCACTTTTCAATAAAATACGTCAAAGAGAATTTGCACCCTATAGAAACCAACCTCATGAAGTCATTCTTCTCAGTGAGTTTCAGTTCAGGAGAAAAAAGTGTGGAGGCTTGATGTTTGATCTTTACAGATGTTTGTTGTATAAAAAAAAGCTGTTTGACCAATATATATATATATATAGTAGAGTCATCATGCAGCAATGCACAACAAGCACTGTAATTGTAGAATGTAATAATGCCTAAAAAGATTATCTGGGAGAATAACTGTTATCTAAAGAAAAGTTTAATAAGTCAAAAATGTTCAAATGTATTCAATATAAAACATGTTTTGTTCAAGCATATTTTTTACAAATTATCTTTTCAGTTTCACATTATAAATATATAATATAATAATATATAAAATATATGTTTTCTTCATTTTCCAATGAAGATTTTCATATTTATTGCTTATCACCCAAATAAACCCTTAACAATTGAAGAAACTCCTAAATAAACATAGCCCTCTTTCAAATGTAATTTAACTATTTTGGTTGGAGGAAACACAATATGACGGAAAGCAGGTGTTTAAATAAGCACAAACTTAGAGAGTGTGTTTGGCAGAGGAAGTCTGGCACAAGAAGCAACTGAGGAAAATGTCTGGAAGCAGACCAAAGGAAAAGAGAGACTCCAGGAAGCTTAAAGCATGATTATTTTAGTCGCTGTTAAATCTGATCTGGATTCAAGAAGGGCTAAAGGGTACAAGGGGTAATGGGAGGGTCTGCTTTGCTAATGATAGAAAGTAGAGGAAGAGTCAGAGGACAGTTAGGTGTGTTAATGTTTGGTCACATGTGACCTTCCACTTAAGCAAAGGTGAGCCAAACTGTTTGGTGGCTCATGACCAGAAAATGAAAGGTCTTCCAGGATCAGTAACATACTCTGGCTTATGTTAACACTTTCCTTCAGGAATGCTGTGCCGGGCCAGGCTGGCTTTGCTGCCAGGAAACCGACTGTAGTTTACTCCTCTGTAAGTCGGGATACTCACTCAACTGCATTGCAATGCTCGCCGTCAGCAGCAGCCAAGCGAGATGGGAAGGGCGACAAAGGAGACGACAGCCGAGGAGCAGAGCAGCGAACCACTCGTGTTTCTCTGCGGAGATTTCTTTCGGTTATATATAGCTTTAGGAGAGCCCTTGGATCAACACGTTCTGTAGGTGTACACCTTTAGTAATAAACACTGTCACTGACCTGCTACTGAAAGTCAAAATCAACACTCAAGTTTTATTTAAACTACTTTGAAACTTTATATATAATGATAAACCTTTTACAACATAGCAAACTAAACAAATCCTTTTCTATCTATGTCACTAGTAATCTTGCTTTTGACTGGATGTTAAGTGTGAATCCTCCATCCAGTGTGAGAATATATTGCTAACTGACAGGGCAGATGGAACGACAGGTGGACTGAAAACGAGATCGGAAAGCCGCATATGTCAAACACTTTTATGAAGCTGCCAAAAGGGAGAAGCAACGAGAAGGTGTCAAAGAGAAGTTCAACACACAATATTCTTCTAGAGCTTCTCCACTCTAGTATATCAAAGGCAGTTTACAGTGTGAAGGGAATAAACATTTCTGAAAGGGACACAGGATGCCTGTACACTAGGCAAAAAATAGCAAATTGTGAGTCGTAAATCAAGCCACTAATCATGGAAAGTATAAATCTGTTGTGCATCATGGTGTAAGTATGTAACATTAAATTCCCTTGCCATTGTGAAACTCAAATAACCTCTGCTCTATGATGATCCTTGTCTGTGAATTATTTTAAAACCTATTTAAATTGTTTTAAATTACAATTTTTAATGGTTGTTCTGAGAAAATCTTGGATAACAGGAATAGACTTGGAAAATTGTATTAAGCACATGCTAGGCCCACATACTGCGAAGCTGTTCTGGGTGCACCCTTTTGCCTAACAGTAGATGGGTTGACTCCAGCAACCCTGTGACTCTGAGAGGTGTTTAGCGAACTGGATGGATGGAAGCACATGCTGAAGCTGAATGCCACAACTGGAAATGTATCATAACCATGTTTAAGATCTAGGATAAATGGAAACGGATTTCTGAAGAAGTTTGCAAACACAGGCATATAACTCTGCACAAACCTTCATCATGCACCGGGATGTAAAATATGTTATCCTAAGATGTCATTTTATCCAAAATGTGACATTTAATCTAACCTAACTTAGACCCAAAATTCTGGAGGCAAGCTTCTGCACAGAATTTAGAGGTTAAAATAGATAGCAAAGTAAGGAGACATCCAAAGCTGCTTACAGCTGCACTTGAGAATCAGGAGTAATCTTATTCAAAAAGAAGAACAATTAATGAATGAATTAATCAATCAATAAATCTTTTTACTCCAAGGAAATAGATTTTCTTTTTGAAGTTGTGTTAAAAATGTTAACATCCATCACAGTAGCCTACACAATCATGGACCCTAGCTAGTTGGATTTTTGCTCAGAGACCCTTTTCTTTGACTAACTTTTCATGATTTTTTCATGCCTGCGGGATTACAAAAATCGATAAAACAAGGATCTTTCAGAAGAAATATTTTGCAGTTTGTTCTGTTTGTCAGCTTGATTTTAGAGATTTGTATTTGGGCACATTTAACACTACCTGTATGTTGTGTTTTTGCCTCCACAGGACTTCCACTCACATTTAAAGAATGGCTCTGAGAACGGTTCATCCTCACCAAGTATCTTCCACGACCCTTTCTTCATTGTGGAAACCATTTGCATTTGCTGGTTCTCCTTTGAGCTTGTAATGCGTTTTGCGAGCGCTCCTAGTAAAATGCGTTTCTTCAAAGACATCATGAACATCATTGATTTTAGTGCCATCCTACCTTATTTTGTTACTCTGGGAACAGAGCTAGCCAAAACCAATGATGCCTCTCCAGCCACTTCCTTGGCCATCATCCGAGTCATTAGGTTGGTGAGAGTCTTCAGGATCTTCAAGCTGTCTCGGCACTCCAAGGGCCTACAAATTCTGGGCCAAACCCTGAGGGCGAGCATGAGAGAGCTCGGCCTGCTCATCTTTTTCCTGTTCATTGGTGTCATTCTCTTCTCCAGCGCTGTATACTTTGCTGAAGCCGACCACAACACCACTGACTTTGTCAGCATCCCACACGGATTCTGGTGGGCCGTCGTCACCATGACTACCGTGGGATACGGTGACATGTGCCCAGCCACAGTGTGGGGTAAAATGGTGGGCTCTATGTGCGCCATTGCTGGCGTGCTCACCATATCCCTGCCTGTGCCTGTCATTGTGTCCAACTTCAGCTACTTCTACCATCGAGAGACTGAATGTGAAGATCGAACCGAGTACAATCATGTGCAGACAATGCTGTGGGAGGAGGAGGAGCTCGAAGAAGAAGACATAGAGGAAGGAGATAGGGATCCGGAAGATGAGTATAATGCATCTGAAGGAATCTGCAACCCTTTAAATGGAACTTTACTTGGCGGACTTTGTGCTGATCAGACTACAGAATATGGAAAGGTCAATACATATCTAGAAGAGCCATTGGTTACTCAAGTTTAGACTAAGTGGCTGTTTTGTCCAATAAGTCAAATAAAAGCAATAAAAAACCATTGAAATTAGCACAATGACCTACAAATGGTAGAATGTTTAAAGGTTGGAGATAATAATAGCTCTACACTGCCAAATGAGAAAACTGATTTGTAACTATTTATTGTTGTGTAAATGACATTTAAAGCACATTTTCAGTATTTTAATTCTCAGGGTCATGTTTTTAAAATATTGTGCATTTGTATGAATAGTCAAGCTTAGATTAGTTTCACTTTCTGAAAGCGTGTACCTTAAAACTGTGATGTCTTAGTCATTTTTACTAAAAGCTTTGTAGATTGTTGACCTTCAAGTTCATGGAGACACTAAAATCTAACAGATGACGGCTCAACATTCTCTAAATTAATTGTTATAATGCTATATTTTTAGAGATTAATAGATTAAAATCACTGGAATGCAATAATCACTGCTGATTGGTTGAATATTGTATTTGGGGATAAGAGCCATGTTTTAACGGTTATGAAAGAAATGTTTTCTGTGCTGATTTGTGCTCTCAAAAATTTGTATCAAATTAAGATTTTGTTTTGAAAAACATTTTCTTGCAAGAGACAGGCAGTGTGAACTGCTGAAATGATTTGTTTAACTTTAATAGTCAATAAAGGACAAAACAGTAAATAAAAGGAAAACAAAAAATAAATAGCCAAAATTTACAAAAAAAGCATATTTTCACATAGTAAAATGCCTTAATTTTTTTTTTTAGAATGATTTGCTAAATATTTCATTTTAAACATAATAGCAGCTAAAAGTGACATGCTACAATAAGACCAATTTGTGACTAGATTACAATAGCACATTTTGCTTTTTGCATTTGACTTATCCGCTTTTTTTGAGTAGAAATGACAAAAGCATTCAAAACCTGCAAAGAAATTTAGTTAAAAGAATCTTCAGGGTCAAGATTTTTTTTTTATTTCATAAAGTGTTGTGGTCCAATGTATGTTTTCTTTAGCGTATTTTAAATAACATAAAATGTTTGATTCTCTCAAAATACTAAATATAGTCATTTAAACCTTTGCAACAAATCATATGATTTGCTTGGGCAAATAATATAAAGGTTTGTATTTTTTATTAAAAATCAAATTCAAAATGTCTGCTTATATCGCCACAAGCATAAATATCCTTTTCATCTTGTAATTTCTTTATGAGATGATTTTCTGTATAAGATTATTTTGTTTGGTTCAACATAGTGAACAAAATCCATTTTTAAAACATATTTTATTTTTATTCAGTCATAGAAAAACACTATTATTGTTCAATTGTATCTTTTTAACATTTAAAATAACACAAAAATCTGTAATTGCAATGCCAACAAAGTTTTGCAACATTTAAATAAGACTTACACAATGCAAAAAAATAAATAAATATTCATGGTAAAACTTGACAACAGAGATGAAGCAGCAAAATCAGGTCTACAGTTTTGGAAAGAAACACATCTTAAATCTGTGCAGAAAAGTGTTTTACGTTTCCATTGACAAATGAGGGCTGATTACAGTATTTAGACCCATTCCAAAGAGGTCATCGGAGTCCATGTTGAAGAACCTCTGATTGTTGGATGGCTGCTCGGACAGGATCTCCGAAGTTAAAGTACTCCTGAGTGGAAGAAATCGAGTGAAAGGGATAGAGGGACGATCTGAGGAATGCCTTGATGCTAGAGACAGAGGAATTCCATAACTGGAAGAGATGAAACGGGTGTATCCGTCTGCCAGGAGCAGTTCTCTGAAGGAGCAGTCAGCCTCTTTATAGACACCCTGCCAATGATCAGAGATATGTCTCAGAATAGGAACAATCCCAGGGAAAAGAAAAGTGTGAGTGTTTTGATTCTCTTACTTGTCCTTTTAGATGGCCTCCGCTGTCTACACATAGAAACAGGGATGATGACAGCCCTTTGATAACAACATGACCGGGTTTGACTGATTTTAGCTGAAGCACACCTGGAAACACAAAAACTCTTTTCTAAAACCTTTCAACATCCCCTTCAGTTTGCTACGATTATCAACCCAATACTCACTGTAGGGAGTCTGAGCATCAGTTCCTGTCACTCTCCCATCTGAGTTCATCTGCAGGTAAAGCCCACGTCTGTGATTTTCTGCAGCAAAAACCAATAATATAAAAGAAAATTTTGAAAATGTAAGTCCTTTAAGAGTGTCAAGATCTTGTTATCCATCAGAAGCAGAATTCCTTTAGCAAAAAGACATTTTAAGTACCTGTGTAGAGATGCACCTCTCTGACCTGATTATTAAAGACTAGAAGAGGGTTGGACTCTGGGAGATAAAACCCAAAGCAAAGTGGAAAAATCAGGAAAAAAGTGGAAAAACAAGGAAAAACAGGCATTTCAAGAATAATTTTAAGAGGGCTTCAAGAAAAATAAATATCTAAAAAAACAAATATCGAATACAAATAAATTAAATAAATAGAGAATAGTTAAGTCTGTATGAGAAACGCTGCAACTGAAAGAAATGTTTTGCTTTTATAAAGGAGTTAGGAGAAGGAGGTGCTTCAGTAAAGTAAGCATGAGTCAGCTATCTCTTCATGATTAATCAGAATTGCGTGCTACAAGAAAGACCTGTGTGCTCCATGAATTTGGGTTTTTACAGTTGTTTAAAAGCAAAGATGCTTGAAAGGTTGAGTGAGTTAACAATTTTCATAGACATTTGCTACAGTAATTTATATAGTCATTATTTATAATAATAATAATACAATTCTGAAACAGAAACTTTCCAAAAACATGCAACTTTTGAAAATAACTTTTTTTCTGTGAACATGTTTCAAAATGTTACTACACAAACAACTTTTTGATATTTCCCAATACTCTTTGCATTTGTAAATAGTCCTCAATATCCTTTTATAGTAACCTTTCATGGTTTCCCATTTAGTCCTCTGAACAAAAAAATAAACACTTTACAATGAAGATGTAAAACGAAGGAATCCCTGCGTCATTTGCTCAATAAATGATGGTAAATAATTTCCGGAGGAAGGGACAAAAGCTGTTTGGGGTTTTATGGTGTTTATCCCATGCTGATACGTGTGTGGTGGAGAAAAAGAAGGAAGGAGTGGGTGATGCTAATTTATAAGCAGAGGGAGTGTTTACAGTGCTGCAGCTGTGCAGTCTTCAGAGAGAAGCTGAGTGTCAGGCTGGGAACTCACCAGCAAAAAAAGTTCTGCACAAAAAAACAACGGGAATGTGTCCCAAAACATGACATCATCACAAACTTCTGTTGAGGAAAGAGGCCAAATATTTTCCCTCTCTTTTGATAAAACAGTTGTTTTTTTTTTTAAAGAGCTTTTCTTGTTTTATCCCAATATTCAACATTGTGACAGGGCATCAGGTTTGCAAATGGATATGATATCATGTCATCATGTTGATATCATGCTATACAAAATAAACTGGCTTTTCATTCCCTGATACAATTGATGCCTTCTTGTAAAGGTTGTCCACAACAAATGGCCGTAACTAAGTTTTCAGATTTAATAAAAGTGTGATCATCCATGTCTGTTTTCTGAGAGTTTACTGCTTGCCTCATAGGGTTCCCAAAAGTGTTTACCATCTGATTTCTTGGACAGCAGACAGTACTTACCTTCAGTCTAAATAAGCTAAGCTTCCACAGAGGAGAGCAGCAATCGTGACTTATTCACAAATTGTTTTTCACATTTTTTTTTTCACAGGGTTCCTTTTGCACTCCCAGGAGTCTCTGATTTTTTGGAGTTTTTGAGGGAAATGGTTTAAAAAACAAGTTTTTACATGTTTTCCAGCTCAGGTCAACTAGACGTTGGTATAATGATCAAATATTGTTTTACTTTTACCTCTTTTTTAATGTCATAACATATGTTTTTGAAAAAACTAAATCAAGTTCTTAGAAAAATTGAGGACTTTTTGGCAGGTCACATTTAAATTAATTTCTGCCTCTTGCTCTTTCTGTTGGAGCTGCCTCTGAATTCAACTTTCCACCAACTAGACATCTGATGTAGGCAGGCTTATTACAGTCATTTTAAGTTACAGCTGAGAAAAATCTTATCAACGATCAATTGTCCTTTCTGAATGTGACACTTTTTCTGGTGCCATCCTACTTGTAATTTCTTTCAGTTACATTTGTTCTTAATGTTTTATTATGTCACAATCTTTAACTTTGTCCTGCAGCCTCAAAAACAGATGTCAAACAAAACTGATTCTTGCATTTTAACATAGTTCTCAGTGTTTACAAGGTAAATCTGAATATAAAATAATTTTTTTTTTTTTTTAAATCTAGGGCTAATTTTAATGTTTCTTTATGTTATCAATAAAATCTTAGTTATTAAAAAATATCATTTACTCTTCTTACTTTTGTTACTTATTTTATTGTGTGGATATGTGAAATATAAAAAAAACAATTTAAAATAATATGTAAAACATGTTTTTCACTTGTAGAGTTTTCATGAAGTTAAAAGCGAAAACCACGGCCTCATTACTAAATGCCTTTCAAATTAAAATAAAGCATTGCTTGAAACATAGGCAACTTGATTTTTTTTTTATTTAAACTGAAACACTAAAGGAGGGTTATTTTGAATATAGACATGTAAAAGAGGGCTGCATGGTGGTTAGGACTATCTCATCATAGGAAGAAAGGCATGTTCTCCTTGTGCATGCTGGGTTTTATTCCCTCAGCCAAAAAACATGCATCGGTGACTCCAAATTGGTGACTCCTAGCTGGGAATGTGTTTGATTGTGTAGGCCTTCGACAGACAACCTATCCTGGGATCACCCTGACTTTACCCAACAGTAACTGAGACAGGCTCCAGCAACTCCACAACCCCCAAAAGGGATTTTGCAGGTCTGGAATATTGATGGATGGATGGACATGTAGAGGATGAATATGCATTGCTACAATAGCCTTGTTTGTGTGGTGTGGTGATAGTGAGACTTCAATCATTGTGTGATGAGACGTTTGAGAACATTTCCAGAGAGCCTTGCCCTTGAATCAGTCCTGATCTCTTTATAAAGTAGATTTGATTGGTGAGGTATTGACCCCATTTTTCTTTGGAGGAAAACTGAAAACATGTCATGCACAAATTGTTAAAAAAAAAAGACCTCCAAAGCTGACAGAACTGGTTTAAACAGTGCACACACTTGAAAGCTTTATCTTTTACTTTTGTGTTATACTGTGTCACCATGAGCTAAAACTGCAAAAGAAGTCCTTTGCTACCGTGTTACAGGTATGTTATTTTAATTACAGGTTTTACAATCATTATCATTATTGTTTGTCATATTACAGTATATTCAATTATCACTAATCTCCAATAATATGAATTTAAATCATTACACATTTTCATTTTTTTTCTCAAAATGTACACATACAAGTAGCATATTTTAAATGTCCATCTTTTTAAAACATATTTCTTTTGCCAAACTTAAATAAAATTACAATCTTGAAACTAAGTATGAAATGAGAATACAGTTTAATACACACATACACATACACATACATACTGTACATACATACAATATCAGTAATCATAAAAAAATGACAAAAATAAAGTACGCACATTTTACAAAGTCTGGACCCGAGCTTTCACACTGTTAGATGATTGACATCATAATGTTCACTCTAAAATAGTTGATTTTGGCATGCATATTAACACAAATGCTCCTTAACTAAATTATTTTTTCCCCAGTTTCAACAGGAGTTTGTCATAAAGCACTTTGTCATCTCCGCTTTCACTGTCCCAGTTCACATTTGTGCATTTCATCTCTGTTATGGCTTAAGAACATACACGTCATTTCCCCTCCATGAATGCCTACATTCCAGCAGATTGCTCTGTATTGAGATCTTGTATGTTCTTCTATCGATCTAAATCAGATGAAAGGATGTATATCATTATCTTGATTCGAACAGGAGTGCAGTTTTCCACTTTAAAAACTATAAATTCGTTGTGTCAATATTGCCATCTCACACTCAAAAACAGGAGATGAATTCACAATAGGCAACTGTCACTTTCTACAGAGTCAAACAGCGTCATGCCACAACAATGGATCAAAATTGAGAGAAAAATACAGAGAGGGAGAGAGAGAAACTGATGAATAAAGACATTCACTCTTTTTTATCATCTTTTTAGTGATTATTCACTCAGTGCCTTTTGGTTTTTTTTGGGGGGGACACATAGTTTGAAGTTGTTGGTCATCTTCTAGTGTCCACTGAAAGTAACAACAGTCCACAGAATGTTTTTCTTTTTTTTTTTTCCTTCTTTCAAAATGTATTTTTTAATCCCCTTGGAATGGATAGTTAAGGTGTTGTTCTGCAAAAAAAAAAAAAAAAAGAATTGAAAGAGTGACATTTAAATACTTTATGTTATGGTTTTGATTCATGAGAGATTTCAAGGCATTTTTCCTCACCTGGTAAGTTTATCTTCAGCAGGAATATGTTCTAACAGAAGCAGATTCTCCTCTTGGACCGGAGTTTACTGATAAATGGACAGGATAGTTAGCAAAAAGCACAAAAATGTTGACAACAAATTCTTTTAAAAGACCCACTCTGATGATCATTTTGTTTTGGTGTTTTTAACATGTTGTTGTAGCTTTATTCTCTTCATGGAGGACATAATATGAAGGAAATTCAGATTTCAGTATTCTTTTATTCAAATCGTTGCGAATCACAGGCAGATGAAAAAACGCAGTTTGAAAAAGCTTGAGATTTGATGTAGAAGCTACATTCAGGAGGCCACAAGCACCCTGCTTCACTCCATTCTGATGCATCCACTTGTAGACGAGTAGATTCATGTATGTCTTTGTTTTCCTCATCTGTGCAGGTATCTGGATCAAGGCTGTACAGTTGGATAGCTCTAATATTTCTAATATTGCTCGCCATTTTTGTTGCATCTGTAATGTTAGGTTGGGAGTGTAAGGGGCTGAGAGAGTGTGTAAACAGATGGATGACGGGAAATGGGAATGGGCTTACTCACAACTCAGAGGTGAATCTTAATGAACTACTGCAGCTCGACATAAACTGTGTTAGAACATGATTTTTTTTTATTTTAGACAGAGACGGCCTAGTCATAATTTAAATGATCAATGGGAACGCTTTCTTAAATAGATCACAGATGATTGGAGTAGGACTTTAAGATGCTGCAGATTTTTTTGCAACTTGGTCATATTTCCTTGAAACCATCTATTTGCTGAGAGTTTTTGTGTTCCTTATGAAAAAAAACTTAAAACACATTGAGCTAATAGAGTGTTTTGAGGCTTAGGAAATTATTTTTTTTTTTCAATCACAATAGAAAAACTGCAAATTTAGATCTCCCCCCCCATTTTTGAGCTTTCAACAACACCTAGTTGTCAAGGTGAAACAGAAGTAGAAAAAGGAGACTACTGCTTCATTAAATTGTTGGAATTTAGATCTACAGCCACGAATTCCTCTACTATTTTTATAAATTTAGCAACTATGCCTCCTCCTATGTAGATTCTCTCTTTGTGTCTGACTTCAAATATGGCCTGATATTCCAGTTCTCGAACAGGAGGTTATTTTTAAAGAGTTTATTTACTCAAAATTTACTCTTTGCTAAAAACAATACATTTTTAAGTTAATTTAACTGGTACTTCTCACCATCACTCTGGACTTTTCTTAAGGTGACAGATGGGGTCGAAATGGCCGAGGCACGGAAGTTGGCAGGTAGCGTTTCTGAGGAATCGGAGGTCACCCCGCGGAGGTCTTTCTCTCGGAACATCTTCCTCCACGACGGCGATCGGGTAAATGTTTTTGTACCATCCTGATGAGACAATAAAATAATGCCAGAGATTAAAGCCCCAGCTGCTATCTGAGCAGTTTATAAGTGGGATGAAGAAAAGAAAGTATTTGTCAAAGCAATGCTGTTTGATCGAATATTGCGTTTTTTTTTTTTGCTGCAAGCTGCAGCCAGGTAATTAGTGGCCATGTAAACACAGCTGGGCCACTTCAACAAAGAACTAGAGGAGGCACGTGCACTTTGGTGTCAAAAATTTCTTTGGAAGGAAACGATTGAATGAAGATGTGTTTTAACAGAAAGGACAGAATGTGGCTTGAAATTGGCAGTTAAATGAGAATATTTTGCTGCCGAGTTCAACAATAAAAAGTGACAAAGCCTTTTTATCCAATAATTGGCTTTGTCGTACCTCATCCGGCCTCCTCTCTGTCCCCATGGAGATGAGAGCATTGTACTCCTTTTCCAGGACCTGTCTGGCCTGTAACACATCCAGAGATGGGCATAGTTCAAATTTACAGAAATAAGTTTCAGAAATTTTTCTGTTTCATCCAACAGTCATATTGATTTTAGAATTACAGGTTTAGGAAGTGAATTATGACCTGTGTGTTCTGGTTTGGTATCTGAAGAAGTAGGGCTAAGTCGGTGTAGTCAAAGGTGTCATCTAGTGCCAGAAGAGCCCCATGGACCCCGCTTTCTAAAAGGTTGTCCGCAAATTCCTTAAGACCAATGGCTTGGACCCAGCACATGACTCGTTCATTGGACCAAACCATCACATCTGAGTAGACACAAATATGATCCGGATATGTGAAAAATGTTCTTCAAGAGCACGTCTCCATTATTCACAGTCTGCACCTTGGTTCTGATGCTGGCTCTCCTCTCTTTTCCTCTCCAGCTCTTTCCTGTCATAGTTTAAGCGCTTCAAGCACATGATACCATAATGGAGACTGACTCTGTAAGTGAGAAGAACACATCAGCCTAATTTATTCATAACAAACAGCACAAACAGTGAGAAATGCAGAGGGTGTGGAAATAGGTTGGCGTTGGATGAAGAATCAATTTTCCGTGACAAATTAAAAAAGAATCACTTGTGCTTTTTTACCTGTGAAAACTGTCCACCATCTTCAGCTGGCCCCGGAGCTCTTTCTTGGTGAGGTGATCGAGCATGCGGGCGTCCACCAGTGACTCCATGAAGTAGGAGCGGTACTGAGGCAAACCTAAACTGGGGAGCCATTCGTTTCCTACCCACTCGTGGTTCATGTCTCCATAGGCCAAGATCTGAAAGTGGAAAGATTGGCCATGATGATCTGCAGGGTGTTTGATGACAAAAGCTTTGCTTTTTAAGTGACTTTTCCAATATTATCTGAAAACGAACTTTTTATATTTATGTCATACAAGATAAAATAGTACTAATCTCAATGTTTTGTATTTAAAAAAAAGGTGTTTGGGGATCTTTCTGGGATTTCTTATGAGTCCTATACGTCTTTACGAAGCAGACAAATTTCAGTTATTTATTGCATGCTTAGTTTTTGGCACATACTGTTGATTACTCGCAAAGATTAAACAAAATGTGTGATGTCTAATATGCTCACCTGATCCCAGCTGAACTCCTTCTGCTCCTTTTGGTTCATTCGGGGATAAGATTAAAGAGAGAAGGGAAAAAAAGTTGCAACAACAGGGAAATTTCACCAGAGAAAAGGGTGGATGTGTGTGTTTTGGTCACAGGAAAGATTGGACAGGAAAAGCTTTGTTAGTATGTGAAAATTAGTTAGAAAAATATCCCATCAAAACAGATTATTAGGGAATAGCAAGGGAAAGGTGAAGACAAACATTCCTAATTAGAGACAAAGAAAGAAAGAAATCTAGTCAATGAGAGAGGTTTACTCAAATTGTGGTATCAAACTGGCTTGTGACATGTTCTCGTAGTTTTTACTGAGCTTTATTGAGTCTTAATCTGACACAAATCCAAGCAAAAATAAGCATCTATGAAGGTTTAAACTAAGTCTTACTGGTTTGGTAGCTGCAGTGAGGGACTCCATCTCAGCGTGTGTCATCCAAATATTGCTGGTTGACTGTAATTGCAGAGAACAAATTGCACAGATTTATCGATGTGCTGGCACATACAATTCGTGCTCAGATGTTTTCACTGAGCCTTACGGAGCGGGTGCTGGCAGGTGCAGATGGACTGGTGAGGGACACCATTTCCTGGATGGCGAGGCGGAGCTTGAGCCTGTGCAAAGGGTTGCTGATACCAATCTCCCTCTGAATCTCTGTGTCTGACAGGTTGGCCATAATGGCACCGCTCTTTACGTTGGCGCGGCAGGCTGCTACATACCACGCAGGCATCCCGACCCACAACTGGGTAAACAGACAATTGGAACAGTCAGACTTTCAAGACCCATTCCAATAAAATCGTGTTTTTGGTGTTTTTAACACATTCTTGTGGCATTTTTTCCTGACGATAGAGGACAAATGTAAGGAAAATTAGGCCTAAAAAAGCAATACTGAGTATTTGTTCATTCAAATCCTGGTGAATCAGTAGCAGGCATTTGAAAAAGCTTGTAGCCTTGATTTAGAGGCTACAATTGGCAGGCCACAAACTCTCTGCTCCTCTCCATTCTGATACATCCACTTGTAGACGACAAGATGGGTGTGCATCTTTTTTTTTTTTTTTTCTTCTCCAAGCTGGCATCTGGCTCAAAACTATGGTTGGATAGCTTCAATATTGCTCGCCATTTTTGTTGCACCCACAATGTTAGGTTGAGGGTGTAAGATAGTGGGAGAGTGTAACAGATGGATGACAAGAAGTACGGGCGGGCTTACTCAACGCCAACAGTCATTCATTTTAAATGGTTTTTCACAAAAAACGAACTATTTAAAAGTGATGCGTCGCGTAGTCATGGTAACTGTTTCAGTGCCCGCAGTGAGTGTGCTCTGCTCTCTCACTTTTGCTCCCTGAGGAAAGCAATTGTCATGAGAAAATAAACAAAGCATAATTTTAAAGGGAACGTTTGCCTCTTTTCGCACAATTTGTCCAGATGATAAAGCAAAAATTTTTTTCAAAGAAACAAAGTCTAATTAGTTTAATTCTTCTTATGTTTCATGTCTTTGTGTTTTATTTCCTCCTTCTCTTCTCTTTTTCTTTTCTGCTTAATCTCAGTATTCAAAATGATCAAATTCACCAAAAAGGTTAAAGGAAGCTTTAAAATCACTTTTCTACTGTCTTGCTGTAATTATAAACTGTGGAATAAAGTTTGTCAACATATGAATTATGATATTAAAAAAAATCTGTGGTCAAAATTTTTTTGATTGCTCAGAAGTGTTCCTATTGTTCAAGATTGAATAAATCCCCCATGGTGGTGTAAAGTAAAGTTGAAAGTCTGTTATTATGAAAAACGTCATAAAACCACTTTTTAGTTTTATTTTGATCTTTTACTGTGAAACAATCTCACAAATTTGAATGAAAATACCTCAAAATGAGGGTTTTCATAGCAATCATAAGGAAAAAATATTTCCAATCAAAATGGATTATTTAGATTAATAATTACAGGCCACGATTAATTAATCACACTAAAAATGTATCGCATGACAGCACGAACCATAATTAAAAGACCACTGGAAAGGCTTTTAAGATATGTCAAATGAATATCGGACTGGGACTTTAAGTGTGTTAACTAAATCTTTACTCATTTCTAATTTAAACTATAAAATAATAGTATGTAAGCAACTTTCTCTATCACTGTTTCACTCCCAGTAAACTTACAGAAATAACACAACCTGGACAGTCTGTTTAGTAGGTCAATACAGCATAGGATGACTGATGTACCTCAAGCCAAGTGACAACAGTGGGACCATCCCATGAGGCAAAAGGGAGACCCTGACGACAGGCCTCCTCTAACAAGTCGTGCCTGGCAACGAGAGTGGAAAGTGAAAGTTCGACAAAGATTAATTTCCTAAAATCTCATCTTACCAATGTCTCTCATTATAAATAGAAATCCTGCAGCACTTGAGATGTTTAATGTCTTACTAGCTTCTCACAACACAACAAGGGCAGTTTCTGTATTTCTATCACTTGAATGTCGTGAAAAAAGATAAAAGGCCCACATTTGGTAGAAGTTACCTTACTGTGGAGCTAATGATTGTGTCTACAGAAAATTCCTGATATCTCTGGAAAAGATTGAAAACTTTTGGAAGCGTTACTTCTTTTTGCTGCGGCGATCTTTTTCCACCGTTCCAGTCCCGAGTTTAGCCAACCCTAATGGGTCAGCTGAGCCGAGGTCATCAGAGGGAGTGGAGGCTGCAAAAACATCAGATTTTAGTATTGTCTTCATTTCTGGTTAATATTGTAACATTAAAAAACAACATTTAGACAACTCAGGTAACTTTACTGCACAGACCTAGTGAGGCAGATTCCCGTCCAGGTGTACCCATCCTTCCTTTCTCCTTCTTGCCAAAGAGACGACCAATAGAGGACTTGATGCTTTTCTTTTTGCTGGCTTTGTGGAGAGAATCCTGGCTAGCAGTGGTAGCACCATCAGCAGAAAGACTAAAAATAAGACAAACAAAAAAAGCCAAATAAAAAGTACATTTTTGATCTTCTTAAGCAGTTTATTTGGATTTTTTTTCTGTGTACCTGCGAAATTCATGCCGGTCATCAAGACCCGCCCCCGGGTGAGTGTGGGTCATTCTGTCCAGTCGTAGGGCTCGAGGAACAGGCGGAGGAGTGGAATCTATAATGGCAAGGGCTCTACATTCTTCCCCATCTTTTGAGTTCTGCAGAGTAGAAGCAATCTCAGTAGATCCACACGGAAGTTTATTGGTAATCATTATGTTGTGGTGACAATCTGAAAGCAGCACCTGTCTGTCATTCTCCCGCGCAGGTGAATGAGGCAGTCGAGGGGTGGAATGTCCAGAACTGGGCGGTGAGGGAGATGCCAGGGTGGATGAAGTGATGGAAGGAGTCATGTAGCCCCTCCCAGCACTGTCCCGTCCGCCCAGCGAGGAGGGGGGTAAAGACGAACCGTCGAGGGCAACACTGCTTACCCGACTTTCAATCTCCTCTGCCCTCAGCTCTGTGCTCTCTTTCTCCTCCTGAATCAGCCTGAGACAAATTGTGGATTACAATACTGCCTGTTCAAAACGAGAAGTGATCCCACATTATTTGAATCCCCATACTTTATCTCCTTGTTGATGGCCTCCAGTTGCTCCTGTAGCATGATGGCCAAAGTCTGCACATCTGTCTGTCCACTGGGGGAGAGGAGCTCTGATCCAAACAGAGTCTCCCTGTCCTCCTCATCATCAGAGCAGCCTCCTTCTACACCGCCTTCATAACCCTGTCCCAGCATGCCGCTGTCCCACTCTCCATACTGAGAAAAAAAATCCTCTTTATCACAAATCAGACCATAATTGTCTAACGTTCCGCAAGCCTGAGATAAACACCTTGTTGCCGTCATCTCTAGAAGCTCCCCAGCGGCCACGGTTAGCCCGCCTGACCACCACTCCACTGGAAGAGCTGCTATAGCCGGCTGGGAGTGAGCCACTACCCTGAGGGTAACGGAGCTCCGAGGCGCTCCCCGGAAGAGATCTTCGGAAAAGGGTGGAAGGGAGGGAGCTCACACTGCCCGCCCTGAGATAGAATCAGAATAGGTCGTGACAAATTCAATAAATGAACGCATTATAGATAAGTAAGTTAGTAAGTGAGCAAATGCTTATTTCTATAGCAACTTTCTCAGATAAGAAATGCTTCACAATTGTAAAAACACCTAAAAATTACAACCATTAATCTTATATACAAACAAATTAAGTAGAAGACAATACAAACAAAGTAAAATGCAATAAAAGACAAAATTAGATCAACAAAAAATGCTCTTCTGACTAAAAATGTCTTCACTTGACTTTTAAAACACTCAACGGAGTCAATCTGTCATATTGAGAAGGAGACAGCGTTCCAAAGACGAGGAGCAACAGCTTGAAAGGTAAGGTCTCCTCTGGTTTTATAGAGGTCAGCAATTTATACAGGAGTTTGTCCATTTAAGGCTAAAAAGTAACATTTTAAATTGAATCTAAATCTAACTGGGAGCCAATGTAAAGAGGACAGTAATGGAGTTGTGCGCTCATTTTGGCTCCTGTTAAAAGCAGCAGAGTTTTAAACGAGTTGCAGATGTTTTAAAGAGCTTTTGTTAAAACAGGTAAAAAGCAAATTACAATAATCTAAGCATGACAAAATAAAAGAATGAATAATCATCTCCAGGTCAGGACTTGATAGGATATTGTTTTATTTTACCACATTCCTCAGAACGTGGGAAAATTACATGTATATACATTTTTTTTTTTGGGAAAAACAATCTTTTGGGCATAAAAAATATTTTATAGAGCATTCTGATTGAACCTGGAATATGAAGATCCAGGTCTGCCTCTTAGCTGATCCAGCTCCAGTTGGATTCGTTCAAGCTCAGCTAAAAGTTGCTCCTTTAACACACAAATTAAAATGGAATATCATGTCTTTAAGCTTCACATTTACTGTTCAAAGGATGTTTAACACAGTTGATTTAGGGTTACCTTGTTGGCAAGAAGATCGTCTTGTATTTTCTTCATATTGGAAAGCTCCTCAGAAAGGGCATTCTAGGAGTGTGAAAGACACATTTTTTTATTTAAGTATTTTTAGGAGTTTAGCAAAAGATTTTCTGTATATAGAGTTGTTTTCTCACTTTTTCTTCCAAAGCTGCCATCCTCTCTTTTAAGTGGAGCTGCAATCTCTCGTTAGACTCAGAGAGAAGCTTATCCACTGTGTCTGAAAGGCGTTTGTTATGCTCATCGTTCATTTTTTCTCTCTGTCTAGCCTATAATAAAACCAGAAAAAAAAGTTTTGCGCAAAAGAAAAGAAAACTTGTTAAAAATAAACGAAAAAATCAGTCACCCTCTGGAGCTCCTGATTCTTCTCCTCGAGCTGGGCTTCCATTTGGCGGAGTCGCTCCTCAAAGTTTCCATGTCGCTCCTCTGCCTGATGACAGCAAAAAATAAATGTTAATAAATGAATGTTAAGAACATTTAGGAAGCGGGGGGCACTGACTTTGTTGAGAGCAGCCACTCTTTGTGCAAGCTGAGCCTCGATTTCAGGTAACGTCTCTGCCCTCTGTAGAGTCTGCTGGAGCTTCTGCTTGGCCTCATCCAGCCGCTCCTGTAGCTGCCTGTTCTTTTCTTCACTCTAGACACATTTAAGCAAACATATACTTATGAACTCTGAGGCAGAAACGGACTTGGGAGATCTATTTTCATATTTGATGGCTAACACAGAAACAATTTCATTATAACTGTCCCTGAGTTTTGGGGGTTCTGAGACAAACGTACTTGTCTGTACAGGGACTCCTTGCTGGCAAGCTCATTTTCCAGCTTGTCTTTGATGTCATGGAGAGAGGTTGCCTCCCTCTGGGCACTAAGATACCTGCATGCAACACAAAATATGAAGGAGCCCTTGATTAAACTAAAGCAATTTACTTTGACACTTTTATATTCGGTAATGTATTTTTTGCCACATGACTTTAAAGCTAATTGGTGAAAAAGTACATAAATGTTTTAGAGCATGATGTATAAAGGTAAACACTTTGGAAACACTTATATAAACAGCACAGTTTCAAGTCCAAGGCAATACACCCCCTATCTGCTGAGATGTGCAAACAACATTTATGAAACTTTACCCTGTAGATACAAATGGATCGACGCAACAAATGAGATTACCTCCGTTCTAAAGTGGTAATTCTTTCCTCCATATCTTCTCTTTGGCAAAGAGCCTGAAGCAACCAAAAATAGACAAATATGACACAATTCAACAATCCTCATTACCCAATTATGTAAAAAATGAAATCCAGAAGTTGTTCACAAAGGTAACTATAATGCTTTGGTGGTGCATCTACTATTTATGCTTTGTAATTACAGCAACAGTAGCCAGAATATGTTCATTTCAAAACTGAAAAAGATGCAGTTTCCCTCTAATTGCCTTTTAGACAAATCCTCATGCACATGCTTCTGCTGTTTAAATATAATATAGAAACCCCAGGTGCTAAGATAGCTCATAGTTTTAGCCAGAAACAAGACAGATTGGCTGAACAGACCTCTTTTACTTCTCTTTGAAGCTTCTGATTGGCCTCCTCGGATTTCGTCACCTCCCTCCTGGCGGCTGCAAGCTGTTCCTCTATTTCCCCGACCTGATGTGAAATAACAGAGACATGAGGCGACACAGGCAGAATCAGTGCAGCAAACTCCCTACAGAAAACAAATGTAAAAGACATGCACGTGAATGATAGGTAAGTGAAAAATTTCTAAATTAAACTTACTGTTTTAACCCTTTCTTTTTACCTCTTGAATAATCTCTTCAACTAATCAAATGATTAACAGCTACACTGTTTATACAGTCTGTATTTTTATTTTTTTTGTACTGTGTTCCCTTTGTCTTAAACAAATATAAAATTATTATTTAAATATTAATGCTTTTGCAATACTACAATCAGCCACTAGAGGGAGGACCAGTTTTCCCAAAGTTTTGTTTTGATGAGATCTGGATTGTTTGAGACGTAGCCTGTTGACATTTTCTCATGTCAGTCAAAGCTACTTTTATAATAAAAAAAAAAGCCTGCCTATTTTTTGGAAAACAAAAAAAGTCATGGAATTCCAAATAGTATGTTTTAGCAATTTTTAAATAAACTTTAAATGAAAACCAATGATAGACTTGAAATTGATAAGATATGGTTTACTTATGCATTTATTTTATGCATTATAGACTAAAAGGGATTTTCCAAATTGTAGATGAAAGTTTTGACTCACCTGCCTGCACATGAGAGCCAGGCGCTCCCTCAGCTGGGAAAGTTCAGATCTCTGTCGCTCGATTTCTCCCTCCCTCTGCCTTTCCAGCTCCCCGTCCTCCAGGCTCGATGAGGGGCCGTTCGGTAGCCTCTGAGAATATGAGCATGTGTTGGAAATTGAGAGTGATACAAAGAAACAATCAGTTAGAACTTTAGCTGTACAGAAATGGCAATAACAGGAATACACCATGGTACCCAACATCTACTTCTCTAACACATTCACGAAAAGAACTGGAACCAACATGCACAAAACCCTCCCTTACATCTTTCCCGCCGTCCACCCCTTGTTGACGTCTTTTAATTTGGTCTCTTAATGAGATTACCTGAAATCCGGAGACAAAATGGGAAACTCAGGAATTCAGATTAACGTTGCTGGCATATTCACATACCAATTTTCCATATGGGTATTTACCTCTTGAGAAGATGCAGCAAGTTGATCCTCTAACATGGACACTCTCTCGAGGGCCACGCGGAGTCGCTCTCGGACCTTCAAGCAATGAGAAACACTGCAAGTCATCTTAACTATCTGTAGTATGAAATGTATAAACGTAATCTTAAAAAGCATTTTCATTCCAAGTTAAACCTTTTTGTCAAACTTGTCTTTAAATGAGGACCGATATAGAGGAAATATGTGCACTGCAAAAATCTAATTCTCAGCTTATTTTAAGAAGTTTTGGCTCATTTAAGAAAAGTGTTTATTTAGTCTAAATCATTGGGAGTTCAAATTTACTGACAACAAATGTGCAATAACTAAAACACATATTAGAAACTGCTTAAAATTTGATTACTAGTAGTTGTTTTGGCTTTTTTATATAATTCTAAGTTGCTTGACAGCATGATCCTCATGTTACTGTTCTATCTTGAAAACACAGCATCATTGCCAAAGGTAATTCTTTGCAATATAAACTAAGTAGCACTAACTAACTAACTAAAATGGCTGTCTTCATTTATGTTAATTATCCCTGGTGTATTTATGTCTCTGGTTTTCAGTTTGTCATTGTCAGGTCATCTGCTTTAACACCTTCTATAGTTGCTCCCATGGTTTTGTCATGTTTCACTTTATTTATAAAAAGGTTTTAGTTTCTATTACCAAGCCCCATCTCTTGCATATTAGGTCCTACACCACCAGTTAAAGTTCCATCAGTTGTCACAAACCTAGGTATGTGAAATTTGTTCTTTGCGTTTGGCCCTACCCCTGGGGGAGTGGTGAACTGCAATCACAGCCATGCTCAGGAACCATTTGGTTCAAACCCCTTAATGCTGAGTGTCAAGCAGGGAGGCTTGACCCATTAGGTCCCATTTTTAGAGTCTCAGCCTGGATTTGATCTGATGATCTTCCAGTCTCAGGGCGGACACTCTACCACAAGGCCACTGAGCTGGAGTTCCTGACACTGATGCTCCTCATCCTGAAATCTTTTTTTTTTTTTTGCATTTATGCATTTTGACCATTGACTTGAGCTGGACTGAGGGACCTCCCTCTCCACTCACGTTCCAAACATGAAAACAAGAGCCCAAAATCCCATAAAGATTTCTACTAAGCAATTATATTGAGAAATTATTATATTTGTCAGAATAACAATGTCTGCTCTACTACTTCTTTTTTAATATGATATTAATACTGCTTATTTTTTTCATAATGTTTGTCTGTAGTGTAAATTATTCCAATCAGAAGCCTCAGTAAAAGTATGTGGTCTCACATTGAACGTTCAAAGCATTTGATTGACAGATTTTCCTGAGCACTCTTTCAAGTGGTAGGGGTGTGGCATTCCAACACACTCACTCCTGATTGGCGAGGGTGATTGATTGCTAAAGAAATGTTGTCTCAGTTGGACTCCAATCAATCCCTGCAAACTGATGATGTCTGGGTCCAACATGGCAATGTCTGTATCACGATTAAATGGCATCTGAAGTAATTTCCTATGGGTGACATCACACTCACTCGGTCCAATTGTCATATGCAGTCAATAGATTTGACTGAATCTTCCAATTTCTTGCATAGTTTGGCTTTATTCTTTATCTATTTTTATTTTTGCTATTGATTCTTTTCCGTAAGTCTGTTAATACAGGCCTTGTTTGTGTTTTCCTTTTCTTTTGACCCACCTTTTCATCCAGTGCCTTGTGATGCTCAAACAGGGATTTGAGAGCCTTGAGGACTTCCACCTCACTGGACACCCCTGCAGGCGACTGGGCTTGCCTCTTCACCACTGTCATCCTCAAACTGCGCTCGTGGCGAGACACCAGACACTCCAGGTGTTCAAGCAATAACTGTGGGATATGAGGGGGGATTGAAGGGGCAAGGAAAGGTTAGATGTTGGACAAGCAAAGATGTTGGAGAGTCAAAAAATAAAAGGCAAACCGGAGAAAAGAAAGTTCAGATGAGAAGAGAAGGAGGGATGTAGTGGTAAAAAAAAGTATATGAATGGGTTCATATAGTTAGTAGGTAAAAGATTGAGCTTAGAGGGAAACAGCAAGCAAAAGTGTGTCACACCCACACAACCACGCTTGGTGAGGAAGATAGCGCCCAGACCGTTACAGTGCTAATAAGCAAAATGGCTGCTAAACATCTTACACGTGTGTTGTTTCTCTCTGCCTTGAGCTCAGCAATTTCCTCCTCCCTTTCTAGGAGCTGCTCCCGGCAAACGTTCAGCTCTTTAGTCAACACAGCAAACTCCTGTGAAACACACACAAGCTGCGTTCAGGGACAAGAAAAAACAAACTGTTTGAAAGTGTGTTTTAATATCAAACAGCCACCTGGGCTACAGAAAAGAGATACAAAAAATACAATATTTCAGCTAAGACATGAAAAATGTATGATTCGGCAAACCTGATTAAAGTGGCTTCTGAAAACACAGGTCTGCAAAAATACACATGGCTAATGGTTGCCAAAAACATGCTTTGTGAAACACCTGACTCTGGCAACGTGGGAGGACGTTCATGATGTAAACCTACATAACAATCATGTGAATCACTGACACAGTTTTTCTCTACTCTCTCTTCCTCATCCTCCCCTGTAAACTCTTCTTCATGGCTGGATTACATCACGGCGTTACGAAACAGCCTGACACCAAAATGCAAAAGAAAGACTCGAAAACAAAGCATCGATTAGGGATTTACAAAACTGATGGGAATTCTTCTGCAACTGAAGACAGCGTATCTTCCTTGGTATGTTTAAAAAAAGAACAATAAGACATACTGCTTATGATAACAAAAGTGTGCAAGAAATGTTGTAAATGTCTAATTTTAAATTGTTTATTTTTGTCAAAAGAGCTGTGTAGGGCCTGTGATTTAAAATGGAGAGTCACAGAAAGAAAGAAATCTATGCAGATGGCAGCACAGTAGGTTGATTGGCTCTTGGCCTTTTTGGGATTGTTTCTTGTTTGGATAGGGGTCAGCTTCTCGGCTGGTTTCCCTTGTCTTCTTGTATTTCCATTTCTACTTAACTAAGTTTATCTCGGTTGGCCATCGTTTCCATTCACTTCAGTGAATTTGCAGTCCTGTTCTGTGTAAACACAGAAGGGAAAAACCTTTTCACAAATTCTCCATTCTCTATTTTACTTTGTAGGTTTTTTAAAAAGGCAGCTTTTAAAAAAAAATGTCTGATTTCATCTAATTGTAGGCACTGAACAAGTTAACCATTTAAAGTTACTGTTCAATCAGATCTTGAGATGGATAGTTTTTAAATTCCTGAGCACACTAATCAATGCAATGTTCAGGTATATCTGTATTTGCCCTCAAAACCCTTTTTTCATCCTCACAATGTATCTGCTTACATTCAGATCTGCTCTGTTAGAGTTCAAATCTGTATTTGTGCTTTTAAAACCTTTGCATTTTCTGATCTCACTTCTATGAGACAACTGTCAAAATGTGTCTGTGAAATTGAACTCAAACTGTTCCTATTGTGTTTTTGTGTAGCTGACCTAAACATGTTGCAAATCAAGCTAAAAGAGAGTTGTGATTACAAATAAATAATATAGTAAGTTTTAGATGACATAGAACATAAAGTGCTAAAACAGTAAATAGATAAGGAGAAAAGTATCTTGCAGCTTTTTTTGCTTGATGAATAAATTGATTTCCCTGTATAATACTGGGAACGTTACAGTTTTATGCATACTACATCCTCCACAACAGAGTGACAAAAGAGAACTTAGCTTGTTTAGGATGAGCAGAAAATGACAAGAACATTAAGAAACAAATTCTTGAAACTGCAAAACTTTGTGGCTAACCTTTTAAAAGTTCACTTTCCAGCAGATTGAATGCAGGAAACTTACCTAAGCAACACGACACAGTAATTTCTCCAAAATTTGACTCCTCAATGAAAGAGAATATATATCAGTTGCAGCCTCACCTGTGGCAGAGCGATTGAGAGCTGCCTCTGCAGAGACTCCTTCTCGTGGCCGAGCTCCCGGAGCCGAAGCTGAGCTGTGCCCAGGCTCTCCTGTGTCTCCCTCAGGTTCTCCAGGAGCCTCTCTCTTTCTGTCAGCATGTTGACCATCAAAGACTCCAAGTTCCCTGTGCTGCCTCCTTCATCTCCTCTGGGCTCCCTGCCACTGAATCCTCCCCCACCCATCGTGCTTCCGGGGCCTCCGAGTCCTGCTCCCGCAGGTGAGGAGGAGCCCCCACCTGTCCCGCTTCGCCCATCCTCTGATATGGTGGGCATCACCTCGCACATCATCATTAGGCCGTTATGTGTGTGTCGAGTCAAAAATGAAATGTGGGGACAGCAAGTGCAAAAATGTTCTTCTGATTGAAAGTGAGTTTTTTTTTAAACAAGATTTTACTAAAAGCTTAAGTAAAAAATATACATCTTTGAATTGTATCCAAAAATATCATCCTTTTGGTCATGTTTGCCTATTTATGTGTTTATTGCCTATGTGTCTCCTTTCATGCTTTTTTTCAGGACACCTCTTTGCCTTTTTCATGCATTACAAGGTCCCAAATTGCTGGCTAAGTGAACCAAATGCTCATGTGTTCTCTTCTAATGTGAGAAAAAAAAGTCTCCTTTGGTGGGTGGCAGGGAATGGCAAGGGGAGAGAAAGGGAAGGGTTAATGAGGGGGGGGCAAGTAGGGACAAAGAATGGCTGATGATCTTAAACCGTTTCCACAAGGCAGAGCTCCTTACAGCACCCAGGATAGAAACTGAAAAACAGAGCAGGCATCACATCAAATTCTCTTCAGTAAATTCCACTTTGCTTTTGCAAATTAAGAATTTGTTACAGGCATCTTGCATGCATGTCTGATAATGAAAAACATGCTAACTTAGGTTATGTTTAGTGGTTTTAACAAAATTAGACTATTTTATGATGGATCACACATGTAATTTATGGCAAAAATAACTATTAAATTCTAAGTAAATGAATTTTCAAAATAAAATCTTTCTTTGAGGGGACTAACTGTCTCTCAACCAGAGTGATGAGAATGAGGAACAACTTTTAACCAGATTATGAAGCAATGAATCATATAATTTAATTTATTCATTTCCAGATCACCTTCCACCACCATCCAAGAAGCGCCAACGTGCTGTAAACAAGGCCAAACCAATACATAAAACGATTATATAACATAAAAACAGTCAGCTATAGATGCTAAAGCATGGTAGGTGGAGGAAAAATTTGGCTTTAAAACTCTCCAAGAGGGTGGCCTCTCTAATAGCCGGTGGCAGCTTATTCCAGAGTTTAGGAGCCAGCACAGCAAACGTGTGGTCCACCTGGAACTGCATTTGGTTCTCTGAACCAGTAGCACATACTGGCTGGAAGAATGAAGGGAGTTTGGGGGTGGGGGTGAGGTGTTAAAGCAAACTGGTAAGAATGAGTGACTTAAAAGTAAAAGCAGGAATTTTTATAAAAGTCAAATATTCAGTTGCTAATTTAAAAAAAATGTGTTTAAAATATACATTTTTTAGGCATTAGTGCTTTCCTGCAAAACAGCATTGTTTTGTATCCCTTAAAATTATTTTACGCCAGGGATAACTCCAGGCCTCGAGGGCAACAGCGTCTGCGTGATTTTCCAGAAATCCAAGCCCTACTCAAGACTGATTACCTGGTTCAGGTGTGTCCAGCCAACTAGAACATGCCAGAGCATGGTATGTTGGAAAATATGCGGCCCTCGAGGCCTTGAGTTGCCCATCCCTGAGTCTGTTTCTCTGCTGAAACTGTTTCAACACCTGTAAGCCTAGCAGCGGAAACCACTCAAATGCTTTTAATATTTTTTTAAAGCTCAACAAAAGTAAGCACTTCTTCCTCTTTTTGTGTGGTTTTGTGTGTGTGCGTGTTGCCTTTGACCAGAGCAAAGCGTTATAATTACAGTGCATTGAAAGAGAGGCAGCAGAGAGGTTGAAATATGCTGAGATCTTGTGTAACACATAATTTGCTGAATGCATTTAAAGGACTCCGGAGCTGATAAGCAGCAGAGGGGATGCATTCACATTTGCTGACGTGACTCTTATTTATGCCGGTGTGACAATATATCCATTAAAAGGTGACAGGGCAGGGGTAACTGAGAATGGAAGTTGTGAACAGGGAAAGCAGGGTTTTGTGGAGTTATTCATTGGAATATGGGCACCGAGTAAAGAAGCTGCAGGAAATGTTAACTGGAGGTCTTACACAGCTTAGAATTAGATTCTCATGCTGGAAATCTGGCCAGAACAATTGGCAGCTTCTCTGTGTGTCCCAGTAAAATCATCTAAACTTCCTTTCCAGCTCCACAAATGGATGGAGTTTAACAATAAAAAAAGGAAAAACTATTGCCCTTACATTGACTACAATCCCTTAAACAAAAAAAATAAAGAGTTTTAATTTTAAAACCTCTCTGGAGAAGCAGCAACGCAGCTGAGTTATTATACTGTCTGCAAAAGAGACGGGTGGAAAAGGGCATCAAATGTTGGAGTTGCCTGCTCAAGAGCACTAAAGAACTCTAGCTGTGAAGTGCTTTCATGAAGCACCCCCTGAGTAAATGTGATCACCACTGAAGGTCTGCTTAATGACACTTCTGACTGTGATAGCACTTAATCATTTCAGTTCATGTTTATTTTCATGGTCGTTATAAAAAAATACTTATTTTATCTTAGTCAAACTGCATTACTCACATTATTATTATTTTGTTTCCAAAACTACATTCTAAGCATAGAGAGAATTGTATTTATTCCAATTATTTTGAATCAGGAACAGATAAAAAAAATGTGTTTAAAAAAGAGCGTATTTGTGACATAGAAAGTACACTGCGTGGGCCACAAACTCCCTGCTTCTAGCATCCACTTGTAGGTGATCCATGCAGTCATCTGGCTCAAAACTGGCTCCAATATTACTCGCCATTTTTTTACACCAGTAATGCTAGGTTTGGTGTGTGTGGGGCTGTAATCTAGCGAGAGAGAGTGTAAACTGAGAGCCCTCAATACTGGGGAGATGAAGGGAACTGCATCAACAGTTCCACACACAGCTCATAGGTGAATCACTAATAAACTACTGCTACCCTGCTGAAACTATGTTCTAACATGGCATAAGTTATTTGATTTGGGGTAAAAACAGCATAATCATTGTAAAAAGACCACTGGAAAGTCTTTAACAATAGACCACATGATGAGGGTAAACATTATGTCAGGTAAACTGTAGACCAACCAGAAATGCTGTTTCCAAACTTTAAGATGGTTTTTATGAAAAGCTTTTGTTAAGCTGTACAAAGACTAAATAAAAAGAAAACATTATTTTAATAGTACTGAAAACTTAAAATTTTCACCCAGATCATCTTTTGATCTATTTTAAGTGTTCCCAATGGTCTTTTATTTTTAATTATGCAGTTTTTGGTCCAAAAAAAAAAAAACGGTGTGGTTTTGTAAGACCTAGTTTCTGCACAGCGACAATAGTTCATCAGAAATCTGCCTCTGAGTTGTGGGCAGGAATGTTGGTGTGAAGTGAGCTTTACTTTATTTCCCATCATCCCTTTGTTTACACTCTCTCCCATTTGCTCACAGCCCCTCACCACCCCAACCTAACTTTGCCGGTGCAACAAAAATGACAAATAATATTGGAGCTATCTAGTAAGTTTTGAGCCAGGTGCCAGCTCAGATGAGGAAAACAACAAATATGTACAGTCGTCTGCAAGTGGACGCATCAGAGAAGGGAGCTTGTGGCTTGCCGTAGTAACTTCGACGACACAGCTCCGAGCTTTTTCAAATGGCATTTTTTTTGCCTGTTCCTAATTCACAACAATTTGAATAAAGATTTACTCAGAAATGCAATTTTGACCTAAATTTTCTTTATATATGTCTTCCATCATGAGAAAATACAATGTAAAAAACACCAAAAACACTATTTTTTTGGAGTGGGTCTTTAAAAGCATATAGGGTAGTTTTGCTCAGTTTCTATAGGGAGCCAGAGGACATGTCTGCTCAGAAAAAAATCTAAGCTGATTTAGTACATACAAGTCTAACTGTGCATCCTGCAGTTTTGACTCAAGCATCAGCTCAGAGGTCACTGAACTTCAGGACCTGTGTGTTTATGAGTGTGAGTAAATATCAGCAAAAACAAGAGGCTGCAAAGTTGTTTTTGTACCACTGCCTGACAGCCTTCCTGCTATCTCTCACAATCAAACGATGCAGCCATGAAGAAGCATGACATGAATGAACTGCTTCTTTGCTGTTGGGTGAACTACATCTTTGGGCACGTTTGCTTGACTCACTGCAGAAGCAGAAACGGGGGAAGCTCATGCAGCTCTTTCACAACACTGAAAGTGACCAAGAGAACGTTTGACATGTGAAATCACATCATGAGTCCTCCCACCATCATCACAGTCACTCTGCATCTTGGTACTGGATAGATTGGCTTTGGCAAAATCTGGATGGCCAATCAAGACAAAGTCTGTCATATTTGTAAAAATATTGAAGGTGTGAAAAAATTATGTCTCGGGAGGGTGGGGGGTGCGCTAAACCTTCTACTGTTTGTTGGGAGATAAAAAAAAGGGGGAAAGCTGCAAAAAATCAACCACCCGAAATTGTGGTGAGGAGGAGCTTTTGCAGACCACCACAGCAGACGACAATGACAATCTGAAAAGTGGATGTTGAATAAATCCCCTTCACAGCAAAAGCGTGCGTAAAGGATGGCATTTCGGGAAAACAGAAGGACTTTGAACGACACCCACGGACACCACCATACTATGAAACGGTATATCCCCCGCCCCCCACCCCCAGGCAAGATTCGCATCAGTGGAACTGTGACTGTCGGGACAGCAGGATGCAAGCAGAGAAATTCAAACTAATATGTATTTATCTGTTTATGGTCATCCTATCTATAGGATGAAAGGAGGATGGAAACGTGCACCGGCGCGCATCTTTATATAGAAATCTTATATATTAAAGGGATCCTCGTTTTCTCCCTTTGCGTAATGAACGATCCAGTTCAGATCATGCTCGATGAAGCCTGTTGGAAAGCAGGATGAAAGGGAAGCAGTGTGGCCATGGCCATATCTAAACGTTTTAGGATTCCAAAGCAAAAAGGCCACGAAGGGCCACTGACGGCATGGAACTGGGTGGCTTGACTACAAACAAAGCTCCCTGTGCCAACAAGCCAATAGCCCTGATCCATCCTAAGCAACACATTCAAGTAGGCCAATATACAGTGGCATCTTATGATGGGCTTATAAGGACCTACCCCCGCCCTCTCGCACCTCTCCAACTGTATGCACAGGGGAACGAGCAAGCGCGCCCTAAATAAACCGTGCTGCCAACATGCCAAAACCTGACACGAACAAACCCCGACTGATGCACACTGACATCCACGGCTTTTCATCTATTTCAATACAAACATGCATGCAGAACACTCGGGACAGTACCCTTCCATCATCAACGCTTCACGCACGCATGCATGCATTTGTCGGTACATACGTGCGCGCATGTATTTCTCCTCCTGAGCTCCTTCCTCACTGTCTAGTTGCTGTTTTTTTCCTCTCTGTGGAAACTGGGTTGCGATGGGGCGGTGTGAAGTTGCATCCTTACCACAGTCATCGGGGAGAGCCCGTACTGCCCATGTTTGCTGGTTTGAAATAATAAAAAAAATCCCTCTATTCGTCCATCTCCGCGGATTTTATCTCCACCCAGGAGTGGGTCTTATTTTTACCTGTCTCTTTTTTTCCAAATGTAAACGATGGGGGGGACAGGGGGGGAGTCGATACGCCACCTTACCACAGACTCCTCCTCAGCCGGATTGGAAGGTAATGGCTCTTAAAGAAACATTCTCTCTGCATTTTACGCATCTTTGTGATTTACGCGCACGCCACGCTCTTGCGCGCACCCACGGGCCAATCAAACACCTGGTAAATTATCCAGTGCAAATTATAACAGAGGACAGCAGATCAACTGACGAACGATGTTGCAGAACTTTTGCATCCTGGAGATAAAAAAAAAACAGAAGATGCATCCTAATTTTTATTCTGGATTTTGTAAGATGAAGCAGCATAGGTCTGTCACGTGATCCACTGGGTTAACTTAATTTAATGCCACAATTTTATGGATGCACTTAAAAATGATTTGGATTTTGTCATGCCAGAATATCCAATCATACATGTTGCAGAGAAATGTACTTCCCCTGCTCGATATTTAAACTGACTGCTATCCGCACGCGCACTTTGATCCAGCCACTGCTTTTTTTTTTTTTTTTTTTTTGCAAAGTGGGTCTGGATGTGTGTGAGTCTCGGTAAACATAAGGTGGTGCTGTCTTTAAAAGCGAGAGCTCGGGAAGGGGTGATGTAATGTGTTCTCAGACAATGATGTCATCGGTTGAGACATAGCAGGATTTAAAGTGACAAAGGCATCTCCAGTGGATCCATGCAATTCTGCACAGGTCCTCTCAGATGACTGAGACTGAACACAAGGGGAACCCTTTCTGAGGATGGGACTGGTGGACCGACATGTATAATAATTTACTTATTCACTTCAAATCAATCATTTTTCAGGATAGTGGGTTTATTAATCGATATATCTGCATTACAAAACACATGTTACCGTGACACCAACAGGGTTATGTTACCAGACAAAAAGAAGCCCTCATTTGCAAACCTGTATTTAATCCGATAGTTTAAGGAATGAGTGTTTGGCCCTTAAGTATGGGCATCATTAACATTATTTATAAATAGTGTCCAAGAATTGTGAAAAATGGAAATGTTTAAGTTTATCTGATATTGTGCTTGTGTGTGTGTTTTTAAAGTTAGATCAGAACTTCTTCAAAGTCCACTTTTTCCAGAAATCACCTGACAGTTCTCCCATCCCTCGGAAACTTGTTATTTAATTTAAACTTGAGCAGCCAGTGTACTTTTCACAAACTTGTCCTTAATACCGTTACTCTTGGCTTCCCAAAGGACGCACTCCGAAACACTCCTCCACCCTCACACCCAAAGCTGGATAGGCTGATGGAACGCTTGTCTCCTCTTTCTTGCTCATTCTCATTAATCACCTTACTTAAACTGGTAGTTTTCTTGAGTTCTTCTGATCCCTCTTGGTCTACTTCCCTGTCAACTGGCTTTTTTATCACACTGTGTTCCTCTTTTGTCTCTGCACAGTCACTCTGTTGCTGATCAGAATCAGTGTGCTCAACACAAGCAACAGAGACAGCCTCAATAATCTGCAGCTCGCAATCTCGAATTGATCTGTCTCCAAGCTTCTGTGGAATTTCTTGAATACATACTGAATTTTCTAAACTTTGGATTTCCACTTTTCTATCTTTCTCTTTTTCAGTTTTTTCCACTGATAAGTGATGATGGGAATCCTTTCTAACTTGTTCAGGATTTCTGGTTGTTTCATTTGGGGCTGATTCAGTGATCAACACTATGTTTTCTTCCTCTGGATGAGATGATATTTGAGCATCACTCTTGGTTATGTCTGAGTCTGAGATACTGATGTCGCACACAATTTTGTAGAAGAGCGAATGGTTTTCCTTCATTTTCTCCAAGCTTTCACTCACTGCTGAAGACATTCCATTGGAATCGGTTGTGTCATCCAGAGAAGCCGTCTGGATTTCCAGATCTGCATTTTCTTCACTCGGTAGGGTCTCCAAGTGAGATATTTGTAAAGGTATGAACCCTTGCCACTGTTTGGTGGAGAGAAACCACTTGGTTCTTAAATCTGAGGATCTGACGTCATATTCATTGTCATCATCTACATATTCGTTTGGATTTTTCTGCTCATTGTAACCTCTGAATCCTTTTCCTCCATCTTCCTGGTAGACAGACATGGATGAGATATGATATGGTGAAGGTTGGCGTTTGATTTTTGTCTTGGCAATCCCTTCTTTCCCACTTTGCTGTGTTTTGTGCCCAGAATTGGGCTGAATTGTTGCTTTTTTAACCTTTTGGTGCTCCTTGTCATTATCCTGAGATTTTGCTTCAGGAAACTGAACTTCTTCACAAAGGCTTGAATTCTCATCGCTGCTCCTAAGTCCCTTGTGCTCTGAAAGGATAAAACACAGAGCGCTTTGTTGGATAAATCTTGAGTCTATTGATTTGTGTGGTTTAATATTCCAAAAGTACCCGCTCTTGTTTGGAGTTTGGATCTATCAGGGAGAACCTGGAGAAGCCCCTTCTCCTGTCTCCTGGTTGGGTGTTGATCGTCTGTTGTGGCCTTCTCCCTGGCTGCGCTGATAGATAGACAAGAACTTATGTGTGGTCGTTTCAACAGTGTAAAGCACATGCAGGAATAACATTTGAAAAGACAAAGAAAGCCAAACCTCCTCATGACTCTTTCTCGTATTCTTTCTACTCGCCGAAGTTTAGCATCTCTCTGCTCAGGACTCAGATTAAAGTTAGGATCCATGTTGTGGGTCGTTGGGGCAGAAGGTAGCTCCTCTGCCTGTTCAATGCACACATTACGATCACTTTGCACAAAACTACTTTTGTTCTCATAATAACCCTTAAACACTACCATTATTTTTAGTTTGTGTGGAGAATATTGCCATATTATAAATATATTATATATAGTTTTGGTTTTTGATTACTCCTACATCCCATGTTTTAGAAGGGGAACTGATGGTTTTACCTTTCAGACTCCTAGTTTGTTTGTTTTTTTTTACCTTAATTAGAAATCAAGCCAAACCTTCTGGTTTGCTGTGGGGTTTTAATTTAATTCTACACTCACTGGCCACTTTTTAGGCACACCTGTCCAACTGATCATTAAAGCAAATTTCTAATCAGCCAATCACATGGCAGAAACTCAGTGCATTTAGTCATATAGACATGGTCAAGAGAATTTGTTGCAGTTCAAACCGAGCATCAGAATGGGGAAGAAAGGCGGTTTAAGCGATTTTGAACGTAGCGTGGTTGTGGGTGCCAGACGGGCTGGTCTGAGTGGTTCAGAAACTGCTGATCTACTGGGATTCTCACTCACAACAATCTCTAGGGTTTGCAGAAAATGGTCAGAAAAAGAGAAAATATCCAGTGAGCAGCAGTTCTATTGGTGAGAATGTCTTGTTGATGGCAGAGGTCAGATGAGAATCGTCAGACTGGTTCCAGCTGATAGAAAGGAAACAGAAACTCAAATAACTACTGGTTACAACTGAGGTCTGCAAAAGAGCATCTCTGAGAGCATAACACATCCAACCTTGAGGCAGATGTGCTACAGCAGCAGAAGACCCCACCGGGTACCACTCCTGTTCACTACAATTCACACAGGCTCACCAAAATTTAACAATAGAAGACTGGAAAACTGGTCTGATGAGTCTCCATTTCTGCTGAGACATGCTGATGGTAGGGTCAGAATTTGGCATCAACAACGTGAAAGCATGGATCTATCCTACCTTGTATCAATTGTTCAGGCTAGTGGTGGTGGTGGGATGGTGTGAGAGATATTTTCTTGGCAGACTTTGGGCCCCTTGATACCAACTCAGCATGGTTACACCACCACAGCCTACCCGAGTATTGTTGCTGAACATGTCCACACTTAATGACCACAGTGTAACATCTTCTGATGGCTACTTCCAGCAGGATAAGGTGCCATGTCACAAAGCTGGAATCGTCTCAGACTGGTTTCTTGAACATGACAATGAATTCACTGGACTCAAATGACCTCCAAAGTCACCAGATCTCAACCTAGTAGAGAACCTTTGGGATGTGGTGGGACAGAAGATTGGCATCATAGATGTGTTGCCAACAAATCTGGAGCAACTGTGTAACGCTATCATGTCAATATGGACCACACTCTCTGAGGAATGTTTCTAGTACCTTGTTGAATCTTTGTCACCGAAGATTCTGAAGGCAAAAGAGGGTCCAGTACCAAGGGGTACCTAACAAAGTGGCTGGTGAGTGTATGTTAGTATTAAAAGATCTAAAATAACTTTTTTTTTTAGAAATAGATTGAACATTTTAGTTAAATCCCGTTTCAATAAAACTAAAATGTCTGATTGAAATGTGAAATAATCTATAGAACATTATGACATTGATTGTGCATCCTTTTTGTGAAACAATCCTATTTCTATGTGATCATTTCTTTCTTACCCCGACATTCAAATCTTTTTCCTCTAAACCTGTTAGATCTTGGCTTTGAGTGCTTGAAGCTTCCAGTCCCTCGGCTCTGCTCATTTCCGACAGTGACTCCATCTTGAATCCCCTGGATGCTCCTTGGTGTTGCTTTCTGCTTGTCTTTCTAACAGGCTGATCTGGCTGTGTCTCAATAGAGGATCTGCCGGGATCCGGGCCCTCCAGCAACAGTTGTCTCGATGGGTTGTCCAGGAGTTTTTTGCCCTGCTCAGGCAGTTTTTGCTGAATTTCTGGTGGGATCTGCTCAGGGAGCGAAATATGGAGCTCCGCTGGAGGATCCTCCACAGAAACTCTTCTCGCCACAAGAGATGAAGGTAAAACAGCTGTGACAACTCTTGTCACCCTTAGGGGGAAGGGGGGCTGAGAAATTAAAGATAGATTAGCAGTCATATTGTGTGACTTACTGTACATTCAGTGGATTACAGCGACTAAGGATTTAACAAACCTCCTCGTTTGCTTCTGTACTTTGACTTTGTGCACTCTGATTAGGGAGTGGAGGTTTCTTGTTAATTGTTACCCTCTCCTGATTCCTTTTCATCTTTTCAATCTGCTCCTCTTCACTCAGCTTTATGTTCCTCTTCTGCAGGAGAAACATCCTGTTTCTGTTTGTACAATTCATACATGAACGCTGCAGCTTACACACATTACTGTTTGCATTTGACTGCTCGCAGGAAAACTGTGATGGCTGCTTCTATGCTATGCACATTTGCATATCTGTTCATCATATGCACATTTATGAGCTGAAGAATGGTTGCGCCACTGAAATGATTAGTCTCTGGCTCCTTCTGCTGTCTAAAGATGGAACTGCAACATGCCCTATTTGCAAGGGAAGATTCAAAGAATTGGAATTTGGCAGTCATTCCAATGAGGGAAAACAGCTTTCTATAGTTAGAAGATGTTGGCTCATTATGCTAAACAGCAGAGAGGAAATTATATCAAATCAAACCTTGGTTGATTGGTTGCTTGTGTTTGGTGGGATCCTTCTTGATGTAAATTGGGAATCTGAAGATGATGTGGAAACAGAGATATTATATTAAGTAGATAAAGCAGAAAGAGAGGTGGGTGGAGGAATAGGATGCAGGAAGGGGATGAATTTGAAATATGAAGGAGGAAATGAAAACACAGATAGAGAAATTGAAACACCAAATTAAAACAAATTCCATGAAACCAATGAATTACACAATTTATGAAATATAATAAATTACATCAATAAATCTTTATATATATATTTTTTTATTAAACATGATTTTCCCAACCCAATTCGTCTCTTTGTGCTTTCACATTAAGAAGGTCAGGCTGGCTGTTTCCTATTCTGTTCACAGGATCAGCAGCAGGGCTATATATTCCCTGAAACATGAGCAGAGAAATAACACAGTCAAACTTCTACAAGCTTGAAGGTAATAAAAATGAGCACATTCTTATTTCCCACCTCATATGGTGACTCTGTCCACCCAAAGCCCTGGTGGTTCTCCTGCAACTCCATAGGTAAAGGCGGTCGGACTGGTGGCTCTTGGTCCATGTCCTGCAGGAGTAAACAATTATAAACCCCCTAATTGAACATCAACGGATTAATGAGTGGTCTGTCGCTTTAAATACAGAGGACAAGTATCACCTAAGTAGGACAGACAGGACTCCTACCAGTGAGCTATGCAGCCTTTCTGTGGGAGAAGCAGGAGATCCAGGATGTGGAGCCACAGGTTGGAATGCTGATGGGAGATCAAAAAATTGTCAAGGTTCTGACTCGTTTCTTTAGTTGTTAAAGTACATAATCTAACAAAACTGGAGCCCTTTTTTAAAGTGTTTTCTTACCTACCTCTTTTTCTTAGTTAAAATGAGCCAGAACAAACAAATGACAACTAACAAGTTTTACATGCATTAGTGGGTTACATTAGTGGTGCTACTTTAAATAAATTAAATTAACCTTACATTCTAACGGGTAACATATTTAGTGTGTGCTTATGAGGGCATAAATCAGAAGGAGAGTTGCAAGGTTTCCTTGTAAGGTAAGATTTATGCTGTGCTGCTCACCGTGATGCCTCTGTACTCCCAGCAGGAAACAAATGTGATCTCTGTTGACTCTTAATCCATCAAGGATGTCCTCCATCATCCACAGTTCCCGCTGAGCCTGAGACTGCTCCTGATCAAAGAAGATAAATCTGGGACTTATCCTTAGACACAGGTAAGTAGAGAGATTTGTGATTTATAAAAATTTGTTGATCCATTTTTAAAGATGATAACACAAAAAAATATGCATTTCTTTTTCATCATCTTAAACACACACTTTCCCCAAATTAAGTTTAAAAGTGGCTTTTTTTAACTTTTTTATAAACCAAATCAAAACTGTGTAATAAAAGAACTTCATTTTTGTTAGAAGCTTTTGCATAAAAAAGTTATTTACTTTTGTTTTTTTTTTTTATTATTTGGTAGCAAAATAAATAATTCAGCCATTCTGCCATGATGTTCACCCACAGTTACAATATACTGAAACAAAAAAGACCCTTCTGACCAAATTTCTTCATGAAAGACAAGAAATTTCAGGCGTGTCTTAAAATTACCTTTGGCATTCCAAAGTTGCAGATGTGCTGCAGGTGTGAGCGGATAACAGACAGTTCACTTTCCATTCTCTCATACTGACTCCACACCCTCTCCATTTCCTGAACGTAAGAGTTCAAAGATTTTTGCACAATCATGATAAACAAATGAAAAAAAAAAATGAAAAAGTTGATTTATTTAGTAAAATTTGCTTTGATTGAAATTACAAAGAAGGTTCAATATAAGTATGTACGGTAACATTAATTCTTGTGCTTAACTGTTGCGTTGTTACACACCAGTGACACGTCACACATTCTCGCCCGGATCGTGACCAGTTCGTCCTGTAGCAAAGCTTTCTGGGTAAGAGCTTCTTCCAGCGCCCGTGGTCCCTGGTTTTTCCACTCTTCCACTTGAAGTCGAGAAACTTCCAACGCACACTGGACGCTGTCCTGGAACACAAAAAAAGTTTTTATTTTCACAGTTGTTTTCTTTCATCAGTCTTATTTTGTAAATTTACTTTTTATTAGTTTTTTGAATAAATTTGATTTTTTTATCCACTTCTAGTGAGCAACTCTGTAGCTTATCTGTATATTAAATTAGCTGAACTATTTTCTTTCCCAGATAAATAATATTTAAAATTTGTAAATACATTGCATCTACCAACCTTATCCATTTGTAGCTGAGCCAGTTCTCCAGAAAGAGACTGTAACAGCTTGTCACACCCACACAGCCTCGTCAGCACAGCCTGAGGAGCAAAAATCAGACTCATCTCTCAAAAAGAAACGTGTCAGTCATTTTTGAAGGCTCCATTGCATTCTGGTTATTTTCCAGTTGTGTTCTTAGGCAGTCATCACTCACATCTGCATCACTTTCTAGTGAACGGATTGGAAGTAGTTCCCTTGGGTCGGGTTTTGAGGCCTAAGGAATTTTAAAACAAATTGTCAGATCTGAAATCTCTTCCTGTAATTATCCAAATATGTATTTAAAAAAGAAAAAAATTGTTGATTGCTGCTTAGAGAGCAGAGCACAAGCTGCACAAACTTCAATAAGCCACAAGCACATAATTTAAGGTAAGGCCTCCACAGGCTTGAGGAAATAAAGTGGATCTGAACTAGTAAATACACTAAATTGAACAACATTCTACTTCCAAAAACTGTGCTAAGGTTTTAGTTGCAAAAAAAGATAACATATCATCTATGTTTGCACAAAGTACTATTACATTCTGAATTGAATGGCATGAGAACAGATCAGCCAGCATGTCTGTACCATAGCTGTCGGTAGCACACAAGCAGAAACGAAGCTGCGCTGGTGGTGTTGATGGTGTTGTTGTGGGTGAAGAGAATGTGCAGCTCGTGATGAGGGGGGTAAAGGGGGCAGTAAGTCTGCACCAGTAGAGAGGCTCTGAGGAAGATACAGCAAGTATATAAAAAGAAAGCATGTCATGCTAGACTGAATGTACTCTGCATGTGTGCAGCTTGATTTAAAGCATGTTTGCATTAACATTCTTAGGGCTTAAATGATTAAATAGCAGCACAATGTATGCATCATTTGTGGTTTTGGATGAACGTTTTTTATATTATTGGATTATTTGAAATAGTCACCTTGCCCAGAGGCCTTCGTCCACTAGGTGCATGGTGGACAGCACTATATATAGGTGCAGGCTTTAAAGAAAGAAATGAAAAACATAAATCTGATAAGCTCTTAAAATTGCAGACAACTTGTAAGATTTATTTCCTTGAACTTTTTTTTTTTTACTTTGCACACATTTTCTAAACAAAATATGTGCTTTGAAGACTGACAGATTATCTTTAGTAGACAAATTCTATTGAATTAACAAGTTATTGTACAGAACAATTTATTTTAAACATATAAAAGCCTTATTATTAAATTTTCTAGTTTCAATAAAGGCATGTTTAGATTTTAATGGTAAATTAGACCATACTTGTACAACATACTTAACCTGTCATTAAACCAAGATAAAGTATAAGAACAAATAGAAAAGAAGGGTAACTTTCTTTAGTTTCTGCAGTATTTAATGTTAACATTTGATGTGAACTCGGCCCAACGTGTCAGGATAAAAAGTCCTCATGACAAACTTCTTACCTTGTTTTGCCACCGTTCAGTGACTGGAGTAGTTGGAGCAGATTTGTATTCTGGCTTTGGTGAGGCAGGTGCATAGTACAGGGTCTGCTGCACAATAACTGGGTCATCACGAGGGCGAATGTCAACCCGTCCTATGGGCGTATGAGGTCGTGAGCCCAGCTCTCTTCTTGATGTTAAAGAATTTGCTCCACTGATTTCTGCTGGCAGTGCTGTGTTTTCATCAGGAGAGTCCTCATCCTGGTTTGGACCTGCAGCTCTTCTGCTTAAGCCTGCAGGGCTCGGTGTTCGATTTGAAGGACTGTGGAAACATCAAAATATGAAAAATAAAAGCAAACGTCCTCTGCTACAAAGTTGGGGATGTGTCACTCACTTTACCAACCTTCTGTTTCTGTGATGGACATTCCGCCTGCCCCTTTGCTCCAAGTGTGACCTCACCGCTCTTCCACTGAGGTGGCTCGGTTCGCTCAGGGTTCTGCTGACATGCTTGTGTTTTTGAGAGAGACTCAGCTCATCTGAGGGAGATTTGGGGAAATCCATAGATTCTGTGCTGCCACCAATCAAAGTAAAATCCTGATAACTCGAGCAGCGCCTGAAGGGATCAAAATAACAACAAAAGTTCAACAACAAACACAGACATTCTCCTTTACAAAGTTGTACCTGTTTATTGTGGCGTCTGGCTCCATTGTAGCTGATTGACTCAGGGCTCGAACCCAACCCAACATGTCCTCTTGAGTGTCAGCACTGAAGAAGTAGGAGCGCATGCCCTGATGCACCACCTTTAAGACAGATGTACAAACATATGCAAGATTAAACTCACCACAGACAAAATGATATTTAGAACCAGAGTATTGATTTGATACGTTTTGCTGCCCTTATTACTCTAGAAACACTTTTATTTGCAAATATTTACATCAAGGTACCTATTGAGTCAATCTGAAAGTCTAAGTGTGAAGAGTGTCCCTGTTTTGACTCTAGGTTTGCTTGATTATTTGTCAAACTGTCCAGGGGTAAGACTGATCTAACTGATTAGCAAAAACTTGTGACTAATACAAGATACAAACAGATAAAAGAAGCATGCTAAAAAGGTTTCAATAATTTGGGAATTGAAGGAATATTACCTAAACTTCCTTATAAAGCATTGGTTCACCTGTAAAAGATTCTCAGAAAACATTTCCTCCTTAAAAACATTCCTTCCAACTCATACAATACAAGTGCAACACAAGCTTTATCAAGAGTTTTCATGAAATCAAGAAATATTTTTTTAATGAAAAAAAAAAAATCTGTGGCTCAAAAGATGAATGAAAATCAAGAACTTTTGAAACTTTCTGAACTTACAAGTTTTAAAGGTTTAAAACCCTGAACAAAAATAAACTTTTTGCAAATTCTAAAGCATACACATTGAGCAGGGGCTTTGATATAATAATAATAACAGTAACAACATGCAGGATACCTTGAATGTGAATTTCCTGTTTTTGCATTCTCTTGGTGTGCAGAACAGGATTTTGTAGCTTGGCAGAGGGATGCTGCCCAACACCGATTCTTCTCGGCTATCTGAGGACACAAACGCAGTGTTAAGAAAAAGACAGTGTTCATAGTTTATATTTAGGACTAAAAAAATGAGCTGTCATTGCTCCTACCTTTATAGTAATATAGACAGTAGTTTGAGAGCACAAACCATCTTCTCTTCCAAAGCTTCAGACCAGAACTATCCTACCGAAAGTAATGTTTTTAGGTGAAAAATAGAAAATAAAAAGATTCAGACTGTTTCCCTTGACATTTACATGATTGTATGTTTAATGGGACTTGTAAAAAAGAAAGTACTTTTTTGTTTAGCCATCCCCTAATGACCACAGGACAGTTAGGGTCTCTTTTGGCAGCCTGACATCTCTTCCCAAACGTTTGAACCTTTCCATCGTTTTCCTGTTTACAACGTGACACAATATTAAAAGCACGTAAACAAATTTGCATATTCTAATAAAACAAATAAAAAAAAGGAAAACAAACCGTCATGACAGGAAAGTAAGAAATTGTGGCCACACTAGATGCTTGGCTCACTCTGTCCTGGTCATCCATTCTATGCAAAAACATTCAGAAAAAAGGAGCAGAAAAAAACATAAAAGTGAACAAGCAAATAAGTTGCCAACGATAGAGGAATTATTTCCCATATTCAGTCACATGCAGTAAATCTGAAGTTACTAGCAGGACATAGCAACAACCCCCCCTGTTGCTCTCCATGCATTGTATAATAAGCTTGTTTTTGCAAAGATATAGACCTTACCAGTGCACTCTCTGCTTGTAGAGGCAGCCAGTCACTCCCAGCACTCCCACAAACATATGCTGCAATGCCATAATATTGAGATTTCTTTTCTTCTTGGTCAAATATTCATTCATTCATTCCTTTAATGTGGAGCTCTCCCACTTGCAGTAAAACTCTCCCGCAATTCTATTCTGAGCCATAACAGGCCAGCGCACATCCCCACCATGGAACTGACAGGTGACAGCTGCGTCGCCGTGGTAGCAGGGAGAGGCCGGGAGTGTGTGAAACTAATCTGGCAGTATGGGGCTGGCTGGTAAGAAGAGGCAAGATCTGAAATGTTCGCCAGACTGCAGTAAGGCATCTTATAGATGGAAGAATTAAAAAGGCATTGTGTGGTGTCAGGATAGGGAAACAACATGTTGAGTTCATGTGTCCTTCTAAAATGTAATCAGCTCATTTGACTCTGTTCTATCGGTCTCCTATAAACGTGCCGTTGGGTATGCACCTGCTGTCACTCCTGGATCCATTTAAGGATAATTTATGTGAAATTTTCTGCATTATTCTAGTTTCCTTTTTTGGAAAATTCAAACTATTTCACAAGTAAAGGTAGATAAAAATAAGACATAAAATGAAACCATTCAAATATTTTAAAGTAGTCCCAATGAACTGACTTCAAAAAATTGCTATTGTTTATTGACATTCTAAAAGGTTAAATTCTGAGCATAAACACTTAGCACTCCATTTTGTTACTTAACAAAAAAATCTGTACTTGACCTGATCCAGGAACTGGATCATGACTATGCAAAAATGTCAAATGTAATGACTCAGTAGGGCTGATGTTGTATACGTTTGCTTCTCCCCTCTCTTTTTCAAGCAATTAATCAAACTACTTGACTTTGGTAATAATGCATATTTTTAATGAATCTAACGTGACCTAAGTGTGTATTTATGTATCACTGCAAAAATCTCCATGATTATGAGTAATTAGACTGTTATTTTCATCTTACATTTACATTATTTTGTCTTTGTTTTTTTTTTAAATGAATGTTTTTTTTAAATAATTTGATTTTTTTGTTGCGTTCTCTACAATCAATGCTTAAAGTAAACCAATAAACCAAATAAATTAAATCAAAATCATTTACGTAAAAAAAATTGAAGTAAATCAAATTCAATTCAATCGAATTAAATAAAAAATAATTCGAATCAAATATTTACATTTGTGCTTTTTTTAACCTTTGTGAAACACAGATGAACCCACAGATAAGAACATCATGAGAGCTTTCTCACACTCACCACGGGGTTTGGTAAGGTTTTGGCATCAGCAGTCTGTGTCTAAATCAACCACAATCTCCAACTAGAAAGCCTCAGAGTAAAAGAGACACAACAATCACCTCTTTGTGAGGAATCTGTGGCGATGAACAACTCAGAATCTGCTGGGGGTTCTGTGGGTGTTGGGAAGTATTCAGAAAATCTGCTGCTTGATCAGTGAGGGTTTCTTACTGAGAGAAGTTGAGACTTAAAATGCTAAAGAGGGATGTTGGGGAGGACAAACGGAGGGTTTGTGAATGACACAGAGTGAGCTTTGTGATGCACGATGACTCTAAAACGTCATGTGAAGTTGTTGAATACATTTACTGGGAAAATAATACTTTTTGTCTTAAGCAAATATTTGCAAGTCTCTGTCAATCTTAAAAACAAAAGATAAAAATGTAGTTGTCTGTTCTTAGCAAAATTGTGGCTAAAATATTAATCTAGAATAGAGATGAAATGCAGTGTTAAAAATATTTTTTATGATTTTACATAAAGTGAAACAATATATTTTGAGGGAGTACAGCCTTATATGGAAAAGGAGCACCTGCACTGTTCAAAGCAGAGATAAAATATCATAGCAGCACCTTTGCGTCACAGTACTATGAGATTGAGGCAGCAAGAACACAACTTTATTTTTAAAAAGTTTTTTTCTTAAGTAATCAACAAAAGAAAGAATGAATGATACGTGATTAAAATAGTTTTAAAAGGAGTAATGACTAAATTCATGTAGTTAGGAGGGAAATCTGCTATAAATTGCCATACCTTATTAATTTCGCTCCCCTGGTGTCTACTTTCAGATCCATCCTTTGGCTGTCTTCCTCACAGCATCTCCTTGGGTATGGCTGCCTTCAAGCCCCTGTTCGCCTTTTGGCACAACTCTCCTCTGCTATTGGTACTGTTAAAGCTGTGAGTCTGTAGCAAACTGATTGACTTTCTTCAGATGTGGAGTGAGATGGGTGTTCTACCTACGCTCCTTTGCTTTTCTGTTTTCAAACAGTGAACTCTCTGTGAGCCCCTTTCTCATCATTCCTTCTTTTTCCCCGTCCCTCCCTCTTCTACTCCGTCTACTCCGTTTTTTTTTTTTTTTACTTTTCATTTTCAACTTCTAATTGTGGTTGCTATTACAAAGGTTTTAAACAATACTTTTCTGGTAACTTTTACAATGTCTGATAACCTAACATAACCTGTCATCTACCAGTTAATCCCACTCCTTCAAAACTTCAACTGCATCACATTTTCTTTTTGCTTTCTCGCTTTTGGTTTAAAAGTTGTGGGTGATTTTTCTAAACATCTCAAAACGCCATATAAAAAATGTTGAAACAGTCATTAGTTTTTATTTGACTTCTGCAATTTTTAATGGAAATTGTCATAAATAATCACTTTTTAAAAACGTCAAACTATTGTTAAAAATTGTTTGAATAATAACTACTAAATTTAAATTGATTAAAGTATTGTAAAAATGTTTCAAAACAAGAAAATGTTTTAAATATAATTAAGCTATGTAAGATTTTGTTTTGTTTGTTGTCAAGATTATTGAACTTGGGACTCATTAGTATTCTACTACAACTTCCACCCACCATCTCTCAAGGGTATAGAGAAGTGTAAATGCAGAATTAGTAATAGAGTAATAGTAATAGAGTGGGAATAGGGCAACAATCATCCAAGCTCACATAGAAAGTTATTACTTACAAGAAAAATAATCTAAATATTTACATCAACATAGTTTTATTTGTCTTTAAAGCTCATGTCTCAAAGATGGACCACATGTATGCGTAGTGAACTCTGCTTGACAGCTGGGATAGGCTCCAGGCATCATGTGATCTTGAACAGGATGGGTATAAAAAACCGAGAACAGATGGATAAAAGGATTAACCACATTGACATCCCTACCTCCCTGGGTGTGTCACTTTCTTCATTATTCACTTTGGGTTGAAACAGTGAAGTTAGCTTCAGGTCCTTTAAAAAAAATATTAGAATATTAAATAGGAAGCAGCAAAGAAAACAAACAAATACATGGTAATCTGGTGGCTTCAATCTGTCTCATATATGTAAAATTTGGCAGTGTTCTAAAATTCAATTTCAATGTGTATTTAGTGCTTTTTTTTAAATGATATACTAGCTAAAAGGTCCAGCAGATGGCGCTGTTGAAACATTTTTTAGATGCATCTTCTAAGAAATTTTTGACCAGTAGGCAACAATGCTGCAAAAGTCAACGTTAACACTTCTTATACTTAAAAAAAAAACTATTTAAAATACTAGTATCAACAAATGCAGATTTATTAACTTTTTTGGAAAGAACAATGAAACCAAGAAATGGGGCTTTTAGTATGAAAAAACAAACCACTTTAAATCCAGAGAAAAACAGTAAAAAGCATTTTTTTTCTCAAATTGAATAAAATGTGACTTTTGCTTCAAGATTGTAGAAAAAATTTTCAAAGAACTGTTACAAATTGGTCTCTTGTATAAACAGGCATTTTACGTTGTAAAGGAAACAGAAGAAAAATGTGTTGGACAAAAGCAATTACGCTGCACAAGCAAATGGAGGAACCGACGTCTAATCAATAATTAATCCATGTTAGATTTTTTTAAAAAGGCAGCAGTAGCATCTCTGCTGATCTGCTGGATCCTTGAAAGTCAGTAGTTTGGTTCTGTTCTGCATTAGGATATCCCTGGGTCAAATGAGACAATACCACGGGAGGAAATGATACGTTATTTCTGAACCAGCCTTTCACTGGGGCTTGTCAAGGTGCAGCACAAATGTAAACATCAAACTCGTAAATTCTGTATGAGGAAAGCTGGTGACACATTATTCATCTGAATCTGCTATTACAAATTTAGATGTTCATTTGGAGTGCACATGTACACAACACTACCCCTTCAACGACATGTGACACTGCAGTGAAGGTATCACTAGTGCAACTATGGTAGTGGCACAGTCTGTGATTTACAACCATTTTACATGCCTGACATAAGTGAAAGCATGCTTTGTTCATGCAGGACAGTCTGAACACAAAGCTAAAGCCCAGTGTGAAAATATCCCAGAAATAGAAGACAAGAATACTTCCTCCAAATCAAAAGTTGTCCCATTTGAATACATTCTTTAAAATTGTCTTTTTGTCTTTCTGCATTAAGGTCAATTGTGCATGTTTCGCCATAAGTGTGGCATTTCAGTTCTTGAAAGTTTGCAAAAGAAAGACAAAAATCCCATCATAGATACAAAACAGAGGACATCCAGAGTTCTTCATGTTTTTGATTTCAAAAAATGAAAGTTATTACAAATACTTTAAAAAAAAAAAATTTTAAGTATGTTGTTGTTAGGGAGACGTTTGGATCCATGTGCAATCAGTTTAATGACAAATTACAAGGGCAAGACATGAAACAAACTCAGAGTCCAGGCCAGTGTCAAAACACAGGAGCGAGGCAGAATGACAAGTGTCAGGCAGCGGTCAAAGCACAGGGAAACAGACAATGGATAACTGCTCAGACTGTATGCTAACGCAAAACCAGACTTCACAATGAAGTGAAGGCTGGAGCTGGTATATATGCCAGAGGCTAATTACAACAAAAGGAAACAGCAAAGGCTGATGGGAGTTGAAGTAAGGAGATGGGCGCACAGTACTAAGATGAGTGCTCCCTCTGACTGATCCAAGACAGTTTTGAAATTTTAAAAATACTTAACATAATGCCATTTTGTATACATCTCACGTATGTATACATACTGGAAGTGTAATTATGATTTAGAGTAATTTTACATTTGTATGTGTATATGGATATGTATTTGTTTCACTTTTATTTTTTATTTAATTTGTTTATTTTTTCCAATCAAATTGTGACCAATCATCCTAAGTTTGATATTTCCATAGATGTATATCTCTTAGTTAATCTTCTTTGGCACCTTTTTTTCTGATTGCTTGAAATCAATGAATCAATTCCAAATTTGAAGTTGACTTTACTGTAATTGTACTTTATCTATGTAATACCTCACAGCCAAATGTAAAAATCATTTGCAGAAATACTAAGTTAAAAAAAAAAAAAAAAAATTTTATAGGAGTAAATTTTGATTTTAGACTGGTCCAAGAATAATTACATTTCTCCAAAGCAGCCAGTTGAAAGTAGAGTTTCATGATTTATTGTTTCTGTGGGAAAAATTATAGCTGTCAGAGTGCTTGAAATATTACCACAAACATGGTGTGTGTGATTGTTTACTGCAGCTCTACTTTGTAAATGTTGATCGGGTTGCCTGGTGAAGGTGACAGCTCAAGTGTGAACATCATAACAGTTTGCTGTTGTGACCTATTTTCTACCAATCATCTTTGTTGTATAAATCGAAAACATTACAATTTTTTTGCATAACTTGTCTTTTATTCACATTAATGTCATATAAAGAGTTAGAATCACTTATTTGTACTTTTGTTTTACTGAGAAAATTATGTAAAATTTTACAAATAAGTGAAAAATTCTTACCCCATTAACTGTATTTTATTTTAAGTAAAAACAAATATATATATCTAGTCATTAAGTCATGTTTTCTCAAGCTAAGATCATTTTGCTGTCGAAAAACTTATCTTAAGGAAGAATGTTTTTCTCGCAAGTCAGAAAAGAAGACATTTTTTCTTTACTTTTTTTAAGATTCAGATTTTGCAGTGTACATATATTAAAATGTGCATGGGTTTTATTGTCTACTTCCTTGTTTAATGAAAAGTGATGAAATGGAAATAACTAACTGAAAAGATTTTCAGTTAGTCAGTTTTTTTTTGTTTCAGCACATATTGATTGACGAATTAAACTTACAGGTTTTTACTTGAAACAGTTACTCTTCACATTCTCAATAAAAGCACATTACTTTACACAGTATCTGATTTAAGGTTTTAAAGAGTACACTGGAAATTTTTTTTTTTTTTTTTCATTGTTATAAGTGAAAAAAAAGTCTGCAGTTGGAATGAGTAGAATTTGTTTTGGTGAGATTTCTTGAAATAAGTAGTGATGTCAAGCCTTTTTAAGCCTGAATTAAATCTTGAAATTAGACATAAACACTCACATTTAGGTAAATTGCTCTGGTAATTGGTAGTGTTATGCCTTAAAAAATGTTCATTCCTCAAAAGAGTATGTATATTTATACAGTTTTTTAAAAATATTTCCTATTTTAAGTGTTAAAACAGTCCAGCTATCTATATCTTATCTTAAAGACTAGAGTTACACATTTGAAGATAAATTTATCTTAAAAACATAAATGTAAATGTGTCTTTTCTTCAAACTTCTGTCCTGCTCTTGTTATTGCATTTGCTTTGTTACGAGTCAAAAAAAGACTTCTCAACTCAAACAAGTCTGTTTCTTGATATGAGTCCACTCACCATTCTACACAAAAAGTTTTGAAAATGTTGCTTAAAATAAGTTGTTTTCAAGATCAAATGCCTCAAGAAAACATTCAAGATTTGTTGTCTTAAAACAAGTTGTTGAATTTCACTGAAAAGTAAGTTTGTTTTGTATTAAATCCAGTGCTATAAGATATTTCAGCTTGAAACTAAACAACAATACTTCATGAGATTTTTATTTATGCAGTGTGAATGCAGATTTTGACCTATTGGCATCTAAAAGCATCTTAAGTGTTGAAAAGCTGTTGATCATCAAGAGTTTGCAAAGCAGTTGAGCTTTAACTTAACTTTAACTTAAATATGTTAAAATATGAATTAATTCAGTTCAATTGTATCCTTAATCAAACAAAAACCGTAATCAAAATCAAAATCTGACAAGATATGAGTGTTTTGTGCTTCTTTCTCTATTTTAAACTCCCAGCTTGCAACCTAAAAATGTTTAATGTTAAAATCTAATACAAAAGAAATATTGCCCAAGCATCTGACCAAGCATTAAAATGCAGTTAAGCTAAAAAGCTAACTAAAAATATAATGGAAAACACTGACTTTGAGAGGAGGTAATTATGGCCGATTAAAATAACACAATTCTTTTGAACCAGAAACATTTTCTGTTTTATAACTTTTATAACTTTTTTTATTCTCACTTTATCCCATTTCTTTATTAAAACATAAAACATGAGGAAAGTCTGTTTTTTTTTCATTTAAACTTTCTTTTGATACAAATATAAATGATGAAAAAAAACAGTATCACAAAGGCATTACGAGTTGGAGTTGACACAGAGACAAGAAAAGGTTAAGAAAACAACATTTTTAGTAATGACTTACTATAAACCTCAAGCCAGTTTGACAGTTTTTATTTTACATGTATATTTTAAGCCTCTTTCTTTATGATTGAACACTTAGACTGCATCCCCAACCAGAAGCCTGGCATCATTTTTTCTGTAAAGGAAGTCTTAATCTGCTGCAAAAGTATAACTTCCTTTTCTCCTGCGTCTTCTTTCAGATTCTCCACAGCATAGAAGTTAAGCAAACCAGCAGGATGGTCAAGATAAACACCTATTATGGAACATTCAGGGATGCCTCTGATCTCGTGATCGCCTTTGTGCCAGGCTTGATAGCAGGAGCCGCTCCATCCAATACCCCAGGAGTCATCGTTGTCCCCGAATCCACAGGGTCCATCGGTGTTCCGCCTTCCTGCTTGTTCACATGCGACTCCAACCACCACCCAACCGGAAACCTCCACCTCCCAGTAACCTCGAAAACCCAGAATGCCATCTTTGCAGAGAACCTTTCAAAACACAGACTAGTACTCTGTCACACAAAAGTGACACACATTTAATCCACCAGAATTTACTTGCAAAGATGTTTGTTTAAAACAGTCAATTATTTATTGGGACAAATACAGTATAAAATAATTTAATCAGAATAAAAACCTGCACCTGTGGGGCGTACTCATATCTCTCTGGTCGTTCTAAGACAGGGCAGATGGCATCATCTGTCATTCGGACCACTTTAGCACCATCTTTTGCAATCCACAGTGCCCGATTGGCAGTCTTATCATCCAAGGACAAGGGAATCCAATCTGAAAAGACATACACAGATGTTACTTCAAACAGAAATCTGTTCAAACAATAAACAGGTTATAAAAAGACTTACATTTGAGGAGATTGGCTCTGCATTTGGGTTCAGGAACATTTGGCTCGTACAACGGACTGTTTTCTGAGGAACAAAGCAGTTTCATGTTATATTTTAAACATGAAAGCCAGTGCTGCATAAATTAAAGTGACTGACGTACCTGTGGAATTGCTTCCGGCTTTATTTTTTTTTTGCTGAAAAACATAAAAGAATCCATGAAATCAGAAAAGGTGATTATGATGAAGCTTTTGCAAGAAATGAATACCCAAAAATTGAGCACTGATTTAAGATTTGAAAAAGAAAAAACTCAAATATATATGATGAAAAAAATAACAAGGCATTCTCCGGTGGCTGCAATGCTGATGTCATTGCTAACACTTTGGTGTCGGGTGTTCGCGTGCAGAAGGCTTTTTTTTTCTTTTTCTTCTTAGAAGAAGGATCAGGTGCAGGGAACACTTAAACCTCCCAGCTTTAAAATGTCAACACTGACACATACAAGTTAAGACTTTCATTTGTCAACAGCCATCATCACTCCTAAAATAATCTGCCAATAAAATCTGCATGCTTGTACACCTCTCATTGATTTTCTTTTCAATTAAATTAACTTTAAGAAAAAAAGCTGTAAAACATTATGAAATGTAGTTTAAAGGAGAGTAAAATCCATGTTTATTTTACTCCAACATCCCAAAGTTAGTGTGACACGTATAAATACGCTAAAATCTATATCTGTCCTGCCTGGAGGCTGAATGAGACTCTTGCCACCTGTCTGTACAGACTGGAGCACAAGGTGATGAAAATAGCATTTGTTTGACCTAATTACAAAGTGACACCAAGCATTTGGGCTTTAACTGCCAATAATATGTTGAAAGAGGAATTATTTCAATTCAGCTTCAAGCCATAATTACATGAAAGCAACACTTCAAAGACAGTCAGAGTGTGAAATGCTCTACATGCAGATGGTGTCGTCCCTTGCAGACTGTTGCTGCAAGGCAATAAAACCATTATACAGCCCCGAGCAACAGCCAGTGTGAAATTATGCCTGGAATTATTGCGCTTTCCAAGCAGACAAAAATGTCAGTGACCCACTCAGTCCAAACATGGCTGAGAGAATACCAAAAGGCCTTGTTGATGCAAAGCACTACTTTTTTTTTTTAATCTCTGTATACAGCAGAAATATCTAAAAGTTTGACCAAAAGAAGACAAAAAAACAATGTTGATTTTCTACTAAAACTTGTGAACAAACAGGGCGGCTCACCTTTGTCTGATTTCCGACTGTCTGAAATGATTCTGGTGCTGTTAGGCATGTTGGTTTTGGAGTTTGGCTTCACTACCTCCTGTGATTGCTCCATCTTGTCTTCTCTTAATGCTGGTCTCATAAATTCTGAAGCCTTTTTTTCATTTTTACACAGTGGGAAATCTTAAAAATGTTCTTATATACCTTCTAATGTAGTACATATAGGTTAAGAAGTATAGCTGGAGGTGTAGACAAAAGTAGCACAAAAGTTGCCAATAGGAAAGCAGGGGAAGGCAGGAGGTTTGTAACCAGAGCTGCAGATAGGTTTTTACCTTATAAAGACCAAATGGAGGCTTCTTGGTCATGTGACCTCAGTTCTTGGTTTTGGGACACTGATAAGCAAGGAAACCCCGCCTTATTCTTTATGCCTTTACAGCCATAAATCTTGTAACAGGAACCCATTTGTTTTCAGGTTGCAGCTCCTACCATCTATCCGTCTTTCAGTGTTCTAAACATATACTTCTCAGAGCCTCGTGGACTATTCTTACCAGCACTAGCATGAAAAAAACAAACACATAGCAGCTTTAATTTTCAAGAAAAACAGAGAAGAAGATACTGCGTCCTTCTTGTAAATCTTCTCTGGCGAATTTCATCACCGACACCTCGGTGTGGTTCTGGATTTAACAAGAAGGCTCTGAGGAGAGCCATAAAGTCAGCACAGGGAGTTATAAGAAGACAGCTGCCATCCCTATCTGACATATACAGTTTCAAATGGCTGTGCAGACTTACAAAGACATCCATCACTGTTTTCACCTGAGTTTCTAGTCCAGAAAGGCCTGCACCTCCGGACTCATGAACCGATTTCACCCAGTCACAGAAAAACAGAGAAAGTAATGACTGGACTTTTAGTGCTATTTATTATCTGTTGGTTTTTTTTTGTTTGTTTGTTTTATTAAATACTGTTTTTTGAGCAATGGTAACAAAGCTGTTGATCAATCAAAGTTCTAGCTTTTTTTCTGGATCAATGGCTCGCTGCTTTTTAGATTTATTCATTCATTCATTTTCCAATCCGCTTTATCCCTTTCGGGGTCACGGGGTTGCCGGAGCCTAACCCGGCTACTCATGGGTGAAGGTACACCCCTGGACTGGTCGCCAGTCTGTCGCAGGGGCCACAATCACACACCCATACACACTCACATTCACACCTAGGGACAATTTAGAGTAACCAATTAACCTATGAAGCATGTTTTTGGACGGTGGGAGGAAGCCGGAGTCCCCGGAGAAAACCCACGCATGCACGGGGAGAACATGCAAACTCCACACAGAAAGGTCCACCAGCCAGGACTTGAACCAGGAACATTCTTGCTGTGAGGCAGGAGCGCTAACCACTGCGCCACCGTGCAGCCCGCTTTTTAGATTATGTTAATTAACAATTTCTTTGCACTTTTATTTTCCACTTTTTATTTTCCAAATTCTGTCTGATTTGGCTGTTTGCTGCACAGTCACAACTATTCTATTCTATTCTATTCTATTCTATTCTATTCTATTCTATTCT
>BSAI01000012.1:15077892-15104482 GCA_036245035.1 Adrianichthys oophorus | reverse complement strand
CTATTCTATTCTATTCTATTCTATTCTATTCTATTCTATTCTATTCTATTCTATTCTGCATAGGCTTTGTCTGTAAACATATAATTATTTCAAGTGAAATGCAGAATTAAAGATAAGATGTCAAAAATCTGAAGTACTTTAGTGCTGCCTCATGAAGTTCTGCAGGCTTTTGAGCATTTCAGCTTCAAAAGTGATGAACTCTTTGTTGATTGATGTATGAAAACAAGGAACGGGGCTGAACATTTTTCAATGACAACTTTTTTTAATGGGAAGTAACCGAATAATGGACCAGGCCAAACAGAATATTTAGCTAGGATAACAATTGCTTCAGGATACCTCACGCAGGTTTTTAAGTGTTTAAATAAACATTTTAACCATCTTACACAGATAGCGACCCAGTCCTAAGTTTGATTAATACTTTAACTCTTCAATTATTAGCAGCCACTAAACTTTAAACAGTTGGACAAGCTTAAAACAGTATCATCGTGATAGCCGTTCACTATCAGTACAGCTTCAAAGCACATATACCGAATTAAAATAAAAAAACATGTCACAGGTCATAACTCTTGTTCTTGCAGCTCTCTACTGCAGGTTGTGTCACAAGTGTTTACTGATCCCGGCACTCTGCCCAACTTCATTTCAAGGCTGCCTCATCCTTCTTATGTTCCCGCCTGCCCAAACAGATGACTGACCCCAGCTCTGACTGCTGTGAAAGCAATAAACGGTGCACATCAGCACATTATAGTGTCAGACGTGTCCAGTGGGAAAGTCATAAAAGCACAGAGCTAAAGCAACTGTGGATAATGGGTCTGCAAGTCTGTATAAGTTCCAAGGATGCTCCTTTCACATGGACTCTGTTAGCTTTTGGATTTCAGAGATAAACCAAACCAGACGAGAATAAAATGAGATTGGTTATTACCTCCATAAATAATTCTGGAATCATTTTTTTATTAAGCTTTGATTTACTTTGATTATATATTTAAAAAATAATTTATAAAAGGGATACTTATAATTGGGCATAAGGAATGAAATTAAGACTTTGAAATCAGTGCAAACCATAAAAAACAGAAAAAAACCCAGATGGTTATGAACATATAATTGAAGGCTAAATATCTCATAGATGTGATTTTGTCACTTTTTTGTATGTGTACATGCTGAATTCTGATATTTTTAACAACGTGTTTTTGTTTTTTCTTGCCTGTCATTTTTCATTTCTATGTGTTAAAAAAATCAAATGTAATACTAAATAACTGCAGTAATTAAATAAAAAGTTTTTTTTTTTGCTCATCTCTGCTTAGTGTAATAGTGCTCATCCGTTATTAAACTAAATCATACGTTTTTGATTGATGAAGATACGCAAAAGGATTTTTTTTCTGGACAAATCACCTCTTAGTTGACCGTGATACGGGCAAAATTAAGCAAAACAAGCTGCTGATGCATTCTTTTTCCAAGCCATATCTGTCAGTGAGCTCATGTGGGTCAGTGGGTCAGGTGCTGACTTTGACATTTGTAGTTTGATTCACCAGCAGATGTGGCACGCTTGTTAGAGAACACATTATCTCTACATACCTTTCCATAATTTCACTTAGGGGCCCTTGGTGTGCTTGTATGCATGGAGGGGGTGGCATTAAACCTTTAACACCCCCTTTCCAGTAGGTATATAAAGACGAAGTCTGACAGACTGACCAGTATATATTGATAGATGCCAGCATATACAAAGCAAAAAAGATACAAAGATGCCAACCCAAACTCCTACTGCAAGAATCATGCCTGCAACCAGCAAACGTGGTGAGTTTGGATAATTAGGATATTGAACGCTTAATTCTTGATATTTTTAGTCAATAATCATAACACCTGAGATGTTTACTTTTTGCATTTATGTACATGTAGTCTCTTTTTTTTTCTATATGATTGATGGCATAATGCAGAGCGCAAAAATGGTACCAAATTGTCTTTCTTTATTAACCTACAGGAAAGAAACAAGCAGTCTCTCCAACAAGTGAGTATGTGGTCACATTTATTTAATTTAAGATGTATTTTTACACTTTTTTTTTTTCAATATTCAGTTAAAACTCCAGACTACGATCCAGACATCTCTGAGCCCATGTGCAGAGCTGATCTTCTAAAATGTGACTATTGTTATAAGTTTTAAAAAGAAAAATAAATAAAAAACACTTTTTATATCATATTCTGATTTATAAAATGTATTTTATGGTTATACATTTTCCACACAGATTGGATTAACCTTTCCTTGGATGAAAAGACATGCAGTAAAATGCTGTGGATTACCGACAGTGCATCTTCAGTATCACACATGACGGATAACGTCATTTGTCCTGTTCTGGACAGGCCAGAGAGATATGAGTATTCCCCACAGGTACAACTTCACTTAAGTTCAAATATTAAAATGAGTAAGCAAAGTAACCATACTCTCTTGCTGTCCGAAAAAGTTCTTTGCAAAGAGGGCATCCAGGACTTCAGAGCTTACTGGGAGGTCAAATACACAGGATGGGTTGTTGTTGGAGTCGTCTATGAAAGGGCAGGAAGGAGGAGAAGCGATGGATCCTGCGGGCTGGGAGAGAACGAGCACTCCTGGGGTCTGGGTTGGTGTGGATCATGCTATCAGTTGTGGTTCAATGGCAACGTCATAGAAATTGGGCACATTCCCCACTGCAATACCATTGGGGTGTACCTTGATCATCCAGCCGGCGTCATGAAATTTTATGTGGTGAAAGAGGAGGGAGAGGGTGCTGAGAAAAAGAAAGAGGCCCAACTGTTGCAGCAAGTTAAAACTCCCTTTAAAGGAAGAATTATGCCAGGTTTCTGGATAGGACAAAATTCCTCATGCTTGCTTGTTGACAAAGAAGAGTAATAGGAGTGATTTTTAAATTGTTGTTTGACCTTTTTTTCATTAAATGTATGCTATATTTCAGTATTAAAATGTTCAAAAGCAACTTACCTTGTGAGCGTTTATTTACACAAATGCACCCATTTAAATGATTTATTTACATTGATTTTTTTTTAAAAAACAGGACTCATTTTTGTCAAGGGTTTCTTTTTTTTTTAAATTAATTTAATTTATTTATTTATTTATTACTGGATGCCACTTTGCAAATTTTTGTAATCATCTACTTTTCTGATTTAAAAGTAAATTTAGTCATATAATCATGAAATTAAGTTGGCACAAATAGAGTAAACTTAAAATAAAGTGTAATCAAATTTTTGCATAAACCATCAAATCCAAAATAAACAAGAAAATCACCTGAATTTGAACGTACATTTGTTGATGCACCAATGAAAAATAAATATACAGGGCTTAATTGTTGTTTGCATCTGAAAAGTAAAAATAAAAATAAAAAAAAATCCTTCATGCAAATAACATTAATATAGTTAAATGAAAGGAGAGCATTAAATCCAGTTTTTTTACGTTTTCAATGAATGTGGTTTCATGGAAAATGTCTAGTAAAACAGTACATTTTATTAAACTGGGCCCTTTCATGTTTTTCTCACGTCAACAATTTATCAACCCTATTTGAAGAACTCAGAGTTGGCAACACCTCAAAATTTCGATCTTCAATCTTTGTGCTCCCCTGTTAACACCAAGAAGTGGAGCCAAAGGATTTGACTGTAAACATGAAAGAAGATCCTGCGAGGTCATAGACAAGAGCCCACGTGAGTACACAAATTCAAACACTGGGGATATGCTTTATTGGCTTCACTGAAGACAAAAGGTCTGGCTCTGGGGCCAAGTGTGACAGTATACCCTAGGTTTGGGGCATTGTGGTCTAAATTCAGGTCATACCAAAGCCTCTAAAATGGGACTCAACATGCTTCTCACTCAACACTTTGGTTTCAGAGAACTGGAGCTCCATTCAGTGGATCTGTAAATGTGGGAAACAAACTTTGCACAGATGTAACCTGTAACCTTTGTAACCTGCAGGAACAGCGGTACATTCCAAACGAACTTTTCTAGTAGAAATTTACACTCCTTAGTTTTTTGTTTTATTTTCACTTCCTCGTCGGTGACAAATAAAGTTAAAAGTAAAAAATAACACAATCAAATACATTCCTTTTTAATTCTTTTTTTTGATTGATTTTTTTCAGATGGTCACACTGATTCAAAGTCCATAAACGCACGCACTGTTTTACATGTATTCTCTTGTTTTAAAAAGCTCCTTTAAAAACAGAAAAGCAAAAAATGATATCTAAGATTCAGAGTTGGTCTATTTTGACTGAAACTTTTTGTGCACAGAAACTGTGATACGATGATATGAGTAAAACACATTTTCAGTTGCTGTTGGAAACAATGTAAATGAAACTCTGCTGGTCTTCTGTATTCCAGTAAACTGGGTGTGAAGGTCAATCTATGATGGAGAAGAATCAAACATATCAATGCAATACAGTTCATAGTGTCTGTAGTTCATTCATTCATTCATTTTCCAATCCGCTTTATCCCTTTCGGGGTCACGGGGTTGCCGGAGCCTAACCCGGCTACTCATGGGCGAAGGCAGGGTACAACCCTGGACTGGTCGCCAGTCTGTCGCAGGGGCGTGTCTGTAGTTACTGACTGACTGAATTTCTTGGTTCGTTTGTTATCAGACACAAGTATTGTTTTAACATATCTGACATGTTTCGACGGACGTGTTCCGTCTTCATCAGAGCCGTCATCAGGTGGTTGTGTGTGACGTTCTTAAAAAAAAACAGCTGATTGTCACTGAGGCGGCAGGTGACTCCGCCCCTTGCTGTCCGTTTGCCACTGGAGGATGTTGTTCCAGGTATGGGAGAGCAGGAAGGCCCCCTCATCCCGGTTCATGGTCGTGTGGGTTCGCTTCCTAATTTCCACCGCCTCCATGATCCATCTGCGATGCCTGTTCTCTTCAGTGCGAATGACTTTGGCCTTTTCCCAATCCATGATGTGGTTTTCCGGTTTGCAGTGATCTGTTATTGCTGATTTCATGGTTTCTTGGGATGCCTGTTGTTGTTGTGTTCTTGTCAGTCTTTTTCCTGCTTCCTTTTCAAATTCCTTCCGGTGTTCTGTTTTTCTGATGATGAAAGTGCTTCCTGTTTCTCCGATGTAAGTTTTATTGCAGGTGTGACATGGTATCTCGTAGATTAGGTTGCATTTGTTGTCTTGCTTAATCTTGTCTTTCGGGTGTACCAAGAGTTGACTGAGTTTTTTGTGTGGTTTAACTGGGGTGCTGATGTGGTGTTTTTTCATGGCCCTGTGGATGCATTCTGTTATTCCTCTGATGTATGGTAATGTGACCATTGCTTTGTTTTCTTTCTTCTTTGTCTGTTTCTTCTTCTCTTTCCCTGTATTTGCTTTGCTTTACTTGTTGTTTTCCCTTTTTTTATTGCCCATTGTGGGTATTGACACCTGATTAATGCATTTTGTATGTGTTTCTCCTCCTCTTTTCTGTCTTCCTCGTCCATTACCAGTTATGCGTGGTGATATAAAGTTCTTATTACAGATGTTTTGTGTGTGGTGGGGTGTTCTGACGTCCATAGTAAATACTGATCTGTGTGTGTTGGTTTCCTGTACACTTTAATCTTAAGGTCACTGTTTTCTGCATGTGTGATGTTTATATCCAGGAAGTTGATGGAATTGTCTTTTCCCTCCTCATGTGTGAATTTTAATTTGTGCTGTATTGTCCATGGTGTTGAGGTGGTCTGTAATCTGCTGTGTGTATCTATTTTTGACTATTTCCAGAATATCGTCTACGTATCGTTTCCAAAGACTTGGACGGAATTGTTCCGGTGCAGATGTTATCGCTTTCTTCTCCAGGTCTTCCATAAAAAAGCTGCTCATGATGGCTGATAGTGGGTCCCCCGTGGCAAAGCCTTCCTTTTGTCTGTAGATTAAGTTGCGGAATTGAAAGGAAGTAGATGTGGCGACCAAGTGGAGTAGTTGTGAGATGTTCTGTGCCGTGAGTTTTGGGCATTTCTTCAGGGATTTGTCAACTGTTCGTGCATTATTTTTAGTGTAGCTTCGACTGGCGTCCTGGTGAATAATGATACAACATCATGTGAAATAAATATTTTGTTTGTTTCCATCTTTATATTTTTGAGTTCCTTTGCTAGCTGTTGTGCATTTTCACAGTGGTTGTCTGTGTTTCTAAGGAGGGGTTTCAATATGTCAGAAATGAATTTAGATAGGTTGTAGGTTACTGAACCAATGCTGTCTATGCTGGGTCTTAGTGGTGCTCCACGTTTATGTATTTTTGGTGTTCCATAGATCCGGGGGATGATGCTGGCTGTTGGGATGAGATGGCTATAAGTTGGTTTTTCTATTTTGTTTTCTTCCTATAGCTGTTTTAGTATGATCTTGAGTTTTTTCTTCTTTGCTTCTATGGGATCCTTTTTCAGGACCTCGTAGGTGTTCTGGTCTTGAAGCATCTCTTTCATTTGTTTTTTGGTTTGTTCTGTATCAAAGATGACTGTGGTTCTGCCTTTATCGGCTGGCAATATTGTGATTTCTTTGTTATGTTTCAGATTGTAGCTGGCCTTCATTTCGTTTTTGTTTATGTTACTTGGTGGTGGCTTTGCAGTTTTAAGAATGCCTGCTGTTTTGTTGCGTGATGATGCTTTTTCTCCTGGGTCCTGCATTTTTTCACATGCTAACTCCGTGGCTACGATGAACTCCTCATGCGGGATCTGTTTCGGAGTTATGACGTAGTTCAGGCTGCGCGATAGTACGCTGCCCTCGGCTTCAGTCAGTTCGTGTTTTGAAAGATTGCATATCCATTCGTCATTTGTTATGTTATTTTGTTCTTTGTTTTCTGCTTTAGTTAAAGCGGAATTTTGTTGGGCCAAAAAGCTTGTAGGCCAAAAAGTTTCCTTTTACTGCAACAAACTCCCTCAAAGTAATCAATACACAGAATACATGTTTATGGTAGAACAGATGCAGTAGAAGATCTCCATCATCATTCTGCACATGGCAAAAGAACTGCTTATAATAAACAATCTACTCAGGCTTCTAAAGTCAAACCTTTTGGATAAAAAAAAAAAAAAACACCTAAAATAATCTAAATACTGTACATTTTAAACAAAGAAGCAACTGTTTTAATACCATCATAATGCAAGCAATTGTTTTGACCACTGAAGTTAGCCAGCAGACATTTTCATAGTTAAATTTTGTCTCCATCTTCTGTTTATAATAAAAACTACACTAGGCAGCAAACTTGAGACCTCTTCATTACCATCCATCCTTCCATGCATCCATCCATCCATCCATCCATTTTCCTAAACTGTCATATTCTTTTCAGGGTCACAGGGATGCTGGAGCCTGCCCTGGTTACTGTTGGGCAGAGACAGGATACAAACTGGACAGGTCGCCATTGTCGCATGGCACACGATCACTCCCACACACACTCACACATGCGCCATTAGAGTAACCAATCAACTTATAAAGCATGTTTTTGAACTGTTGGAGGAAGCCAGAGTGCCCAGAGAAACATGCAAGCTCCACAGAAGGGTCCTAGCTGGGATTCCAGCCAGGCCCTTCTCACTGTGAGGCAAGCGTGCTATCCACTGCGCCACTGTACGCAATCCCCGTGACCCTAAAAGGGATAAAACAGTTCCGAAAATGAATGTTGCATGATTATGTTTTTGCAGGAGGTGGATATAGAGGACTTGTGTAAGGTCTTCACACTCTCTCCTGCACAGATATATTTCAGTTGTATTTGTCACTGTAATCCACATGATTGCATTTTATGTATGTGCAAATAAATAAAAGAAAATGAAGCAAACAAAAAACCTAAAGTAAGGAGGGTAGAGAAACGGAAAATATTTGAAAGAAAGGAACTTGTTCAATAAAAATGAGTGAAACAATACAGCATGTAGGAGATAAATGTGCGCTGATGTATCATTCAGGCCGTGAACTTAGATTTAACACTAACAAAAAAGTAAGCTAAATAGAAAACAGGAGAAACAGAAAGCTTTCTAAATGAAGACAATGCTACAATGAAAATAAACAAACAAAAATTCCCTGATAAAGTTAAAGATTTGTATATCCTGGAAATGCAAGCCCATCACACACAACATTCATGTGTATTTATGATCAATAAACTTGTACATTTTTATCAGACAAATTCTTCCAGATTTTCACATAAAGCTTATTTGGAAGATTTTCACATTGTGAGTTAAAAGCAATAATATTTGGCTTCTATTGCTAAGATCCCACTCTGTAAACAGTTTGTGTACATAAAATTGCAGTTTGTCAACAATTCTGCTGCCCAGTATAGTTGGGGTTTAGGTTGGACGTAGTGCTGACTTATTACCTTTTATTTTTATTTCCAGTAACATCCACACGATGGCGCTATTGTGTCATAAAATACTATTTTATTATATTTTCTCTTTTGTTGTCTATTAAATATTGTACATTTCTGGATTATCATTTCTAACGTCACAACTTCTGATTTCATACATTGGGTAAGGTAGATAGACAGACAGAGAGACAGATAAACAGGTATAAACTCCTCCTTCAAGGCATATATCTGTTGAAGAAATATATACAACTTTTATTAAATGCTTTCAAAACTTAACAAAATACAATAAAAAAATATATATATTGCTGATCATATCCTGTAATGATCTCTCCCAAACTGTTAAGACCAAACTATCTGCTTTTGTATTCAAATTATTGTCCAATATCCAGAAAAATATTTCATGAAAAAATATTATTGTATATTCCCTGTACTTTCATTGAAATGCATTTTGTACACAGGTCAGTTCAATGATTGTATGGAGTTTCATAAAAAAGTGAGTTTATTCAGTAAATATGTGGTAAAATGGTTATAATGTCAGAAAAACTAGTAAAAGATGCAACTCTTTTTGGAAAACATTGTTCAACACATCTGAGGCTACCTCTGATGGTTGCTTTTTACAGAATAAAATTACCCAGAAATGAATGGTTTTTCTCTTACTCATTTTTCTTATCAAATTCTTGAGTGCTCCTGGGAGCTTCAGGAACTTCAGGAAGTTGCTGCACTGTGGCTCAAATGACACCGTCAGATATGTCAGTTGGAATTATCTTAAAAACAAACATGTCTCTAAATGAGGTATTAAATTACTCATTAAACTGATGTTCCAATGATAGCCTTGTGAAAATGGTTGTTTAGCATGTTGATTAAAGGTATAGAAATGTAGGAACAAAAATGTAAAAGTATTGTCTAGGTAGGGTAATGAGAAACAGTAGAAGTCTGGTGCAGCATGCTTATTATACCCAAACCCCCTTCTCTTGGGGGTTCTCTATTTAACAGCTGTTGAATGTTAGCTTACTAAAATGGTAATTTCAGCGTTTCTTTTGAAATTTGCTGCATCAGCTGGAATCCTTGCTATCCAAAGCACATTTTTCAGTCAAATTCAATTTAAATTAGTGCTGGAAGAAAAACGATATCTTGCAGATTCTAGGCTAATCACAGACTAATTACATTTGATGTGTCAAACGCTGACTGCAGGAAAGTTATTTCATGTCAGCAACAAGTTTTCATGAACTGGTCAAAGGAAAGGTGTTTGTGAACATCTTGAAGAGCGGAAGGACAGCCATTATCATCTTTAGATGTAAAATAAATAATCTGTTTTCACTTTATGGACTCATGGTTTTTAAAACATTACACTAAATATTAGACATTTTGCTTGGCATAAAGGTAACTACTTTAAATAGTTTATTTAGACATCTCTACTTGAACTCTCCTACCGTCAACTTATTTTTTCTCAGTTGAAACATATATGCAAAAAAAACCCACAACAGTAGTGAGTGCACAAACATTCCTGCCAGTTCTCAGATTCACACCCGAGCCACAGGGAACTTGTTTCCAGAGGCTGCAGCTGATGCATGCACATTACAGATAAATAAAGAGATGGATGACGACTACCGCCCCTGACCGAGACAAGCACGCTGCAGGACTAGAGTCTTCATCATGGGCAGCCAGGCAACAGGAGACAGAAAACTGCTGCATAATGTAAAACTGTTAGAGGGCACTGTTACTGGCTTTGGCTGGTTGAGTGTCAACAGCGAGCTTGTCGCAAATGTGGCTTTTAGCTGGCTGTTGACGCCTCAAAAGACTGAAAACTCTCTGCCATCTGCAGTGATATAGAAGTTTTTGTTGCCTTATCACCACAGTCCGTATTTATCCACAGGATTTAACCCTTTTCAAAACATCCTCAATGACCATAAAGGAAAAAGCAAATTTCTCAGTGAACCTCAGTTAGAACAATTCAGGTTCTGTTTCGTCTCAGTTTATTTTTACTGACTAACAAACTACATTTAAATGCAGTCTCTTAATAATTCAAATTACAATATAGTAAGGTTTCTTACATTTGTTTTTTTTCCAATAAATGTTATTTAAACAACCAAAAAACTTGACAACTTTTCACATGGTTTATACTATTCAGTATTTTTTATTAGCAGTTTTTCTTAGATATGTCATTATTAATAAGGTGCTGCTTACTGTATATTGTGTGAAACATAATGATTCAATGTGATTGATATTTTCTTCTGTGTCTATATTTAAGAATATATTTTGTGAAAAATGTAGAACTATATATTTTTTAAATCTGAATAATATTCTATATGATATTCTAAAAAAGAAGTCTATTTTAACCAAAAACACTGAAAGAAAAGATTTTATTGTTTAATCATAGTTGCCTGTCCATCATAGTTTTTTCTTCTCCACTGCAACCAGTGTAACATGTCTAGCAGAGTATTAGGTTTATTTTCAAACACTCACGGATCCTATTTGCACTGGCGCTGTAAGGAGAGATAATTGACAAACCACTGTGGCACCACAAGACTCAAGATAAAGTGTCAAAAAGTGGATCGGTTGTTGCTTCTCTCAGGATGTTCGGCATTTCCTTTAATTAAACTAAAGCTACAAGATTTAATCAGCTTGTAAAATGTTAAGTTCTGCTAAAACTTCTTCACCACTTTCCCATTGCATTGGTTCGCACTCCTTACTGACTGCTTCCATTTGTGAACTCCTCAAGGGTGTCATTCTCCCTGGACCTTCTTGTTCACTGATGGGTGTGGGCGACTTGAGTTCCAGAGAAGCTTTGAATAACACTGAGTGGAGAGGAATAAAAGGAATAAGCCCCACAAGCCTCAGTCATCCAGCAGAAAAGAGAAGACACAGGAATAACCATGCCTGAGCCAGTCCCTGAAGGTATGCAGACTACAGCATAATTTATTGTAATTATTATGAAGAGTTGGGTTGTAGTGTTGATGCTTGAATTTTACTTGGTCTGTAATGAGTTTTACTGAATTAAAGTATGCATAAAAAAGAGCAATCACAGATTTTTGCATGAAAGATTTACACAAAAAGTCCAAAAAAAAGTTTCAATAATATAATTTGCATTTTTGAAAAGACATTCAGAGTACTGATGGTGACAAAAGTGAAAAAATAAAAAAAAGTGGCTCAGTTACTGTGAAACCAGCACCCACATATATGCACTGTATCACTTAAACTAAATGTTTATTCTTACTGCAACTGCAAAAAGGTGAAATAACAGCATTTACAAAATTGTAGCTTAGAAAAATGGCTAAAGTCAGTTATTTTAATCTATATTTTTATTTATTAACTTATTATTTCAAAGGTCAAAAATAGTCATGCTGCCTGTTGTTAAGGCTCTCACTGCCTGTGTGTAAATGACATCAGAGAGGAAGTGTCACATCACTGAGCACACTGCAATGCCTTCTGAGCTGTTGTGTCACTGCAACAGCTTTGCGAGTACTGCTCCTCTTTGAGGAGGTACTGCTTTATGGACATTTGTTTATTTTGTTTATGCTGAATCCAAACTGATATGCAAATAGAAAAAAAATGTTTAAAAAAATGGGAATAATCCAAGTTTTACTGTGGGGAATCTTCAGTTTGAACCTCCTTTCAAAAATAATGGTTGCCTGCTTAACCTTATATTCAAACTTAAATCCTTTAATTGCTTCATTTAAGGGAAATTACATTGATCTGGTTACATTTTATGTATTAATTACTAAAAAAAATTACTTTTTGTCATGCTAAATCAAAATATAATCCTTCTGCAAGTAACTGTGGCAAAGTTGGTTACTTGGTCTCTACTTGGTTTGCAGCTGTTTCTAAATTAACAAGATACCAATACTTGAAATAATTAAGAAGGCTTAAGTTTCATCAGCAACCCACCAGCTGTTTGCTAAAGTGGTCAAAACAAAACTTGAGATTTTGAGAAGAGTCATGAGTTAGCAGCTGTTGTCAGGTAACATAGCTGCTCATGTAAAAATAAGCTATGATTTAAATGGAGAAAAAAATTACAGTTAAACGAGATATGTATTTTGAATGGCTTAGTTCATGGTGGATGTGGCATTGATTTAGAACTTCTTTATGCAAGGAAAAACAAATCTCTAAGGGGAGAAATAAGCGAAAATACAAATAAAAATGTAACTTTTTATGCATCTTTTCCTGTCATTAACCATCTACCAGAAGGCATGAGATACATGCACAGAAACATTATCAGGCCGTTTCAAATGTGCAATAGAGGAAGATCCCATAGAGAAAATCTAACAGCTCTTAGCCAAAAGAAGGCACAGAAGTCAAAAGTTTGGCAAATTAAATATGATTAAAGCACTTATTGGCCCCTTTTCTTAAAAATGTATACATTTTTTTTAATACTTTAAAAGGTGCTGCATTATGTAATCTCAGACGGTAAAACTTGTATCTTCTTTTTTTTTTTTTTTTTTCTGTTAAATCATAATTTCTCTAAAGGCTATATTAATTCTACACAAACAAGCTGAGTTGAAACATTATCCGAACTGCTTCACTAAATAGAAGCCAATTCCTGCCCTCTCCCAGCTGCTAAAAATACTCTACATTAAGCAATGACCTTTTGCGCTTTGTTTCCTTTTAAGTTCATCAAGTTGTACCCCCACCCAGGTGGATCAGGTTTTAATTGACCATTTCTGCTGTCTTGACGCACATACATCATTATGTAATCTGCTGCTTTTAAGCAGAAAGTTCCAGCCTGATTAGCAGGCCCAGCTCAGGGCTGAATTTGGCGCCACTCCAGAACAGTCATTCAAAAGTTTGACAGTTTTGTAGTCGGAGGTCAAAAGACATGATATGATACATGGTCATAATTCCTTTCATCGCTGTGTCCTGATGAAACACTATAATGGAAAATTGAACCATAACTGCTCTGTGAAGCTTTCCACTCCCTCGGAGCAGTTTATCTTTGTCAAGACACATGAACCTTAGTTTAAATTGATGACATGATTTAATTCCCTCTTTGAATGATCGAATGAGTTTGTCTTTAAGCCACTCACAAAAATACAGTCTTTGATCCTCACAAGTGTGAATACTGCATGGACCAAAGACTCCTGAAGGAGGCTGTAACACGAAACAGCATTTTGGGTTCTCTCCAGACACTTTCCACATTGATCCTGTGGTCAGTGTTCTGGCAATACAACAAATAAACAAAAAAAAGATTCTCCCAAGTGATTAATATCTAGCATCCTTACAGAATAAGTAAACAGCATTTTGTGTCAAACATACAGAGTTTACTAAATATTCAGCATAAATTATCTATTTGCTAGAAAAAGGTTTTGATTATAAAAAGTAACATCATCTGCAAAGAAGGAACTTTTGTGTCAAAAAAAGCAAAACCATTTTGGTTTCTATTGCTGAGATATCAGTGTAAACAGTTAGTGTACATACAATTGCAAGTTGTCCATGGACCTGCTACCCAATATCTATCTTTATGTCAAGTTATTAAACACACAGTAAATCAGACTGTCAGTGGCAGACATAGGAGATACAAACAGGAAGGCTCTCAGCGTGAAAACTGGCTTCTACTAAAAGAAAATGAAGAAAATGAAAAGAATTCCCTCCCCTAAGAGAACACAAGCAAATGTGTAACCTTTTTTTATTTATACCAACACTGCAAAAAAAAGATGGTAGTTTCATGTGAAAGGCTGTGTATGTCCCATAGCCTTGCACATGAAACTACATAGTCTCTGAGGATCATGCAGGCTGTGAGGAGCAGCTGTTCAGAAGTGCATTGCCTTGTTTTACCCCAAACTTGCTCGAGATAGTCGAGATTCCTATCCCACATGGATCATCATAACAGATGCTGATGTAGATTTGCACTCAGTGCAGGTGTTAAACCCTTTGACAAGGTGTATAAAAAATTTACATCACTCTTGCTATGCAGGGTAGCATCTTTTCTCATGCACATGTGAAACTTCACCTGCAAAGCAAACACATACTGGATGGGTTTTGAATTGGAACAAAGTACATCAAACCTTTCAACACCTTTTTCAAAAAATGTAATTTTTTGCTGCAAAATCACGCAAAAACAGCAGCTGTTTTGGGTAATAATGTATAACAATTCTAACAGTAAAGCACACAGTCAGTTTAGCCACACTATTCAAGGCAACTGTGTGCAGCTTTAGAGTATGTGGCATGACTTTAGGGAGGTCATAAGAAACCGTCCCTGTCCTTTAGCAACCCTCTCACTGACCTCACAGGGACACTTGGGGAGTTGGATACATTATATGTGTCTCTATTTCAGTGAAGAATTTCTTTTTACCAGAGATAGGGTTCAACAATAACTTCCAGAGTACTGCATTTTAAAGAAGATGAAAAAGAAAATAACCTCTTTTTTAGGCTTTAAGTCTTTTATGAGACGATAATGATGGTTTTGAGACTGAGACTGTTTAGTAAAGAGTTAAGAGATTATTCTTTTTATATTTTATCAGGCCATAAATTAGATTTACTGTTGGGATTATCCATGTCAGCATAACATCGGATATGGACTTGAACTCCTCAGAAAAACAATTTCATAGCCGTCTCTTTCAGACGACTGAACACCACAAATGGAGTGGAACCAAAAGAAATGCTGACACAACACTTCTTTAAATAACAACAACATTCTTTTTTTTGCTGTATATTTTGATTGAATGAGTCATGTTTTTCTATGTATGTCACCAATCTCTTTTTCTTCTTTCAGCAAAACCAGAGGGGGAGGGTGAGTCATCATCTTGAATTTTTTTCTTAATGACTTTGCGTGCACTTCAGATTATCCCAGCAATGGAAGACTTAGTGTCTCACGTTATTCGTTTTTCTCTCACGTTGCTGCCTCAGCTGTTTGCGTCGAGCAAACAGAGACTCCAACTTCCAATGAATCATAGTCCACTAAGCACCACATCTTTGGTTTTATGAAAAGGCCATGTCAGAAGAGCATCTTCATTCAGATTTCACATGCTGTTATCATGCTACTGTGATGAATGGCGTGTGGGGCATTTCTTTAAGAACATGTTCTGCGGAGCATTACATCATCGGTGAAAATGTTCATTCAACCATGTTGAAATCATGGGAATGCACAGAAAGAAGGAGAAAAGCCTATTATCTCCAAGTATGAAGGAGCTGGACAGAAAGAAGAATAAGTTTGGATTTACAAGTATTTAATTTGAGTTGTAGAGTGGATCTGTGTAAAAAATAAACGTCTTTAAATATATAACTGTTTTAGTTGTCAAGAAGATATAGTTCTACAAATAGTTTAGGTTAGCTACAAATGAGTGAAATATTTGACATAAATGAATGTTTAAAAAATGGAGTGACAAAAAAAAGGTTATCTAAACTTTTTTCTTTACTTTCATTTAAGAATTTAAATGATTTAAAATAGTTCACATTTATGTATTTATTTTAGCTGGTTTATTGTATTTCGATAAGAAGCAATATCATATATATATATTTACTCACATACATTAACATTAAACCCTTGGAACTCTAAAATGTGGTTTGCATATTTGGGTCAGACAGTTCAATCACACACTTACATGAACTCTGTTCACAAATAGACTGTTTCTGTTTCCTCCTCTTGTAAAACGGTAAAGAACGTTTGCAAGACATTTTTAGATTCCTTTTTTTCTTTTAATTCATTGAAGCAATTAAATCCGATTGAGGTCGTTCTATGCATTTTTTTAGATGCACCCCCAGCAGATGGAGGTAAGGCAATATCCTGGGAATGATTGCATATGGTTGCTCTGACTTCACATGCCACATATTATATAAAAATATGTGCTGTAATAAAAATCTGAATGTATGCAATTCAGAATGCATACATGCTCCAACATGTGTGGCATTATTGGTACTTTCTACGCCTTTATTGGCATGGTACATTAATTATCAATATTTTCTCATAAATGCCCTTTCCTCGGCACTGACTGACCAGAACGTTTTGAGGTCTGTTGTTGTTTGTTTTTGTCTTTTTTTACTTAACATTGATTTTGGTTAGACTTTACCATGATTGTGTAAAATTCTTTTGCTTTGGGTCTATGCAGTGCCATTTGAAACACAACTATTAGGTGATAGTGGTTGACTAATGACATTGAGAATTATGACCCAATTTCTAATGACCAATTTTTGTTCCTGAAATAAAATAAAATATCTTGAACCACTCTGGATGTGAGCATTATTAGCTAACTCCCATTCATGTTCTTTAGATGCACCCCCAGCAGATGGAGGTAAGTCATTGTCTGGGGAATGATGCACTTTTAAGATTAATTTTATGTATGCACATGGAGTGCATACATGTTCCATCCCGTGTGCCTTTTGATTCATTATGTTGTAAACATATTTTGGTCAATATCATGCTTACTTGTGTGCTTTCAGAAAAATTTGAATAAAAATGTAATTGAAATGAATTTAGATTCCTAAAACATAAAAAATTCAAATGGAATTTATTTTTAGCAAGTTAATATTTTTTAACAACCAGTTTGATTATTTTTCCTTTGAGTGTCTTTTGTTATATCTTTATTTGGTCTGATGATGTTGTTTGTTTGCAGTCCTTTCATTCTCTTTGTTTTAAGACCTTTTGAATAATGCTCCACAACTGAAACGTTTAGACTCGTGATGCATGTGCTTTTATCTGAGCTGTGTTTGTCAAAGTTGCAGTTTTTGTGCTTTAAGCTTCTGCTTCATCGTTGCTGTTTTTGTTTTGTTTGCTTCCTTGTATGCTGTAGATTCAGACGATGGTGGGGATGGTAAGAAAAGAACAATACACACTTAAAACGTGCTAATGCGACCTAAACGATATTTTTGTCAATATATTATATATTAAATATAATAGTCAGTGTGTCAAATTATTTGAAATAATTTTGACAACTTCCTTGAGGACAGGTCTAAGGATTTGTCATTTAATGTTATGTAGTGTCAATGCTAAAGATTTTGATGTCTATTAAGGTAGAAAATCTTCTAACTTTCAAATGCATCATATCAGGATATATTTGTCCATCACTTGTTGGTTATTATGACACAAAACAGCAATATATTTCGGTCAACTTCATGGCTGTATCTGAGTTTATTTAAAACTGGGCAGAGGAATCAGTAATTGAGTTTGTACAGGCTTTTCAAGATAGAGTTACAAATGTATCTGCTTTTAAAAATAAAACATGCAATACCAACAGCCAATTCACAGAAAATGTGACCTGAAAGCTGACTTTTAAAACTTAAAAACATCGTCTTTGCTAGGATAATTCAATTCAGAGTAAGAGAAAAATATTTCCAGTTTGATGCATTTAAAATTGAGAGTATGAACAAAATATGTGAGCTGGTATAGGTATAGATAGGCAGTGGAAAAAAACAAAGAATAAACAGTTATATGACTGGAATGAACTAAACTTAGGTAAGCTATAACATCTTTAACCTAAACAACAAAAAAGTACAAACCATTAATTTTATTGTACCCATGTTGCCCGATGTAATTCATGGTGTACTTCTTCATGTGCTTAATCAAACCTTGATGTACGGCAACTTTTTATATCCCTAAGACACCAACAAGAGCGGTGTTTGTAGAGCTACACTATCCACTGTTCCTGCTATGTCAATTCTATTAAATCAGATAACATGCTTGATGGTTGATTCCCAATCCAAAGTTGTGCTTTGAAGGTCACAGCTCATTTCTAAATCCATTGCCAACAATTCAGTGCTGCTGCATTACAGCTCAGGTTTTATAATGAAATCTAAGGGCTGCTGTTGTCAGTAAACTGCACCTGTCCAAGTTCTTCAGGATGAAACTTGTTTCAAACTGTCTCCTCACTGACCAGGAGAATATTTAATGAAAATAGGTGATGGAAGTGCGATCAGCCCCGCCTTTGTTTAACAGTAGCTGGATAGAACCCAGCAGGGTTCTGAAGATGAATGGCTGGATGGAAGTTGTATAAGTGCCAGGGTTCAGGAAACTGAGCACTACTGATCACGTATGGGAACTTTCAAGTCTGTGAAATGTTCCATAGTTGCTGCAGTTAAGAGGTAAACAGAGACATTTGGACCCTTGGGTGAGACTAATAGGAGTAGGTCATGGCTTCTGAGAAGTCTGTAATCTTCTGTAGAGCTTATTATCACATGATAAGAATTCAGTGGTTCAGCCATGTAAAATAAAATATAGGAACATGTCTAAGTAACATCACTAACGGGACATGATAGTTTTGATATGGAATTGGCAGGTGAGCAGCTTCTTCAGAACTGTGTTGTGTCTTAACAAAATGCTTTATGGGGGAGATTGATCACATCTCTGTTAAACTTCCCACCAAGAAAACTGAATTAACATGACCTACATGAGGCCATTAAATAGAAAATGCTGGTTTTGTCCAGTGTCACCCCTAAAAAATATGAAAATGCAACTACAGCTTTAAGTTTATTTTTTTCTTCTTTGTGCCTCTATGTTGCAATGAATGTCCATCACTAGGCTCAATAAGCTTTCCTTTTGCAACATTTTCCAAAGGAAATTTCTGATAAATCATTAATGTACTGTAGATACATGCTAGACAAAGTAAGCAAAAGACAGGCCACTATGCATGGTGTTTACCTCAGTCTTTAACTCGAGCAGATCAAAAAATAATGGCAAAACTACCAAAAAATAGTTTCAAAAAACAGAGATACTAAGCAACTTCTAGACATGAAAAAGACACTAAAGTTAAAAACAAACCTAAAATCTACCATTTCATGAATTGTCATACTGGTAATTTAGTTTCTCAACAAATAGATAACTGTGGGAAAGTAATAATAGCATTGTTCAAAAGCAAACAAACTAGTTTGATCCTTCTGATGGTGGCGGATAACCAGCGAATCCACCCGTGAGACGTTCTGCCGGTCAGACCTCGAGAGAAAAAAAAAGTAGTAAATATTTAGTAAAAAAAGTAGGTACAATCTTTACCAGATCTTGGTCATTATGTTGTCCCGTGCGTTGATCCCCAGACATGGAAAATAATACTTAACTAAGCTTTGGTGTCTTGTGACACAGCTCGCATCTTAAGTGCACATGCAGTAAGAAATCAGACACCTGTGCAATTCACATTTTTTTGACACCAGAATCACAGTTTGGTGTCTGTTTCTTTAGACATAAATTCTTCGTTGGAAGAAAAGATGTATACTTTGCAAACTATATTAAAATATAAACTCATGGAACATAGATAAAAAATGATAAATAAATGATGTGTGCTGCCCAACAGTTCTCAGTGAGTTCCACATTTAACCAAATCTGACTGAACAGAAAACAAACAATTCTGTGCCTCTACTATCTATCTATAAATCCACAGGTTCTGTGTTTTATCTGTCAGTCAAAAATCCTCAATTTTAAATGAGAAAATGAACCAGAAGAATTACACCATTTTCACTTTAGTCTTTTTTTTATTATTAGAAGACAAAATAGTTTTAAAAATATAAAGATTATACGGTTTTAAATTATTACACCTAAACAAGGTGTGACATTTTATATGTTTGTTTTATAGACACAAGTAGCCCTATATTTTAGGTGCAGAATCTACTTCAGCTTCTATTTTGGACGTATGTTTTGTTGATGCTATGATCTGATCCTCAGATGGTATTGCACTAAATTGCAGCACATTTTTAGGGAGTAAAATTTCTGTGTGGGAAGGGCTGATCATACCAAGACAGTTTACAGTCCTATCTGCTGGGGTATAGTGTGTGTAAAGATTATCATCACTTGAGCAGCTACCGTCTTTTTTAATTGCTACTGAATACTTTCAGCTGGTTCTTGCCAGAACCTAAAAAAATCTTCAACAATCTCATGCTTCTCGCAGTCCGTCATGAGACGCAGACAATGCAAAAAATGCAACTTATTTTAGATATTGTGTCAAAACTGAAACATGTTTATTTACAGTGTGAAATAAAGTGCTTCCTTTCCTAAAAGATCAGTCCAAAGGGAAGTTTTCAAAGTTTTTCAAATTGTTTAATTGATGTTTCTCAACAAAATCATCAGTATTCAAAACATTTGATTGCTTTGTGTCTTAACAAATGTTCCTCATGATCTTGTCGTCAAGAATAAAAGTGTCAACAGTTGACTGTGTGCGGTGGTTATGTACATATTTTACAGAATAAGGATTTTGTGATTGCTTGACTCCAAACTTGAGCAATTGTTCACACTGTCTGTTGACGATCCTGTGTGATTTTAAGCAAACAGTATTGTTTAACCCATAAGTGTCTTTTTTGACTAATGGTTAAGTATACTGTATTGCTTCCACATGTTAAGCAAGGTACTTGTTTTTCCTGTTGCTCAACTAAACTGAGCGACTTGTGGTAAGCATGTGAAACAAGCCTAAATGTGAACCATGACTACAGGTTGCAAGAAATTTTTTGCAGAAATCTTGATAGTTGCCATGTGTTCATTTTTTGTACTGTAAAGAGGACAAAATGTCTTTGAAAAGGTGTAATTAATAGATAAAAAAGATGACATATTTGTCCCTTGTTAGATAACCAATGCATGGCAAATCACATAAAGATGTTTTATTGGTTTGTCTTCCAAAAATGTCACTGTTTACAAATGTAGTATTACATTTAAACTAAGACATGCAGAATCTGCCTTTTTCCTTGTAAAATTACAGCTTTTTCTCATAATTTTATAAGTTTATTCTCGTAAATTTACAACTTCTTTTTCTCATAATTTATGAGAATAAACTTGTAAAATTATTCTTTTTTTTCTCATAACAAAAGACTTTTATTCTTGTAATAATAAAACTTGTTACTCATAATTTAAAGACTTTATTATCGTAACTTAATTTATTTATGGTGGCCCTAATACTCTGTCATACAAATGTCCTGTCCTTCTACGAGGGTTTTGTTTCACTGCAGAATTGGCATTCACACAACATGATGGCGGACACCATAGAAATGGGCAAGGGGAACTTCCCAGGATCCATCACAATCTACATGCATTAGACCAATGTCAATCTCTTTCCTCCTTTGTGAACGCCCTTTACCAACAAAAACATTTTCAGTTTACTTCTGAAAGGGTACAGATGGACACATTGGGTCTAGTGCATTTGTTTAGCACAAATTTGTGGAGACACTCAACAAAACAGAAAAAAATAATAATTTTGTTGTGATCATTCCTGCATGTCTGTGTTTTTTTTTTTTTGTTTTTTTTTTATAGAACATGAAACATGTTTAAAGATACTGCAATTCTTTGTCCCATTTGATTTGTTGTGGACAACAACATGTGGCTGTGCTGTGTATACGTTTGTGTTCCGTATGCTTTGATTTGTTGCATTTATGATTGTAAACAACATTTCTGTGACTTTTATGAACATGATTTACTAAATTAACTGATTTCCCTAACATCTTGCATTTTGTAATGCTTTGTTTCAGAGCCGCAATCGACTCAGCTCACTGGACTCTTTGTTGAGAAACCACCAAGCAATGTAGTTGCTGTTGCAGGTGGGACACACCCATGTGTGAGAGACGATTCAGACAAAAAAAAAAAGGAAAACCTTAGAATTACCTCACAAATTCTCTTGTCAATGGTAGGATCGGATGTGACAATTATTGCCAAGGTGGACTCAACCACCCTGACAAGAAAACCCACTATGAAGTGGCTGAAGGGCAAGTGGATGGACCTCGGCAGCAAAGCTGGAAAACATTTTCAATTCAAGGAAACTTACGACAGAAATACTAAGGTGTGTGAGTTTGGTCTGATCCTACTTTTTCAGAAATATTTACAAACACTGACTAACCATCATTTTCTCTCAAAGATCTACACTTATGAAATGAAGATCATCAAAGCAGTCCCCGGGGACGCTGGGGGCTACAGATGTGAGGTGACAGCTAAAGACAAATGTGACAGTTCCACTTTTGAGGTTTCGGTGGAGGGTGAGTGTAAATGGCCCACTGAGACTGCCTCAGATTCTGTAAGCGCTGCTGTTTTGATCCAATCTGATAAAAGTGTGTGTTGTTTGCGATTTCTCTCGATACAGCTGCACACCAGGAGGAGCAAGCAGATATTTTGTCTGCTTTCAAGAGAGCGTAAGTGCTTTGTGATTCGTGCTGTGTCAGTAGTCTCTGTGTTGGGAAAACAAAAAAAAGGAAAAGTGTGTGCAGGCTATTTATAACATGGTCTTTCTAGTTCATTTGCATATAGCTGTGTACTTTACTTAAAGGGTTATAATAGCAGAGGATGTATCTGGCTGCAAGGATTCAGTGCAATGTATGTGTTTCTTTGCATACAGGGACGCCGGGGAGGATGAGGGAGAACTTGACTTCAGTGCCCTACTGAAAGCTACTAAGAAGTAATTACATAATTTTAGCCTCAAACTTATAAAGTACAATACTGTTGTTGGTTTTTTTTATCTTTATGCAACTGAAGTCGTTTTCACAAGCCCTCCTTTTTTAATTGACAGAAAGAAGAAACCTGAAAAAGAGGAAATAGAGATAGATGTGTGGGAATTGCTTAAAAGTGCCCACCCAAGCGAATATGAGAAAATTGCCTTTACGTATGGCATCACTGACCTTAGGGGCATGTTGAAACGTCTGAAAAAGATGAAAGAACAACCAGTAAAGCATAGTGAGGGTAAGTCATGTCAGCAAGGAAAGAAGAAAGGGAGAAAAAAATCAAGAAGTATCTGATGCATGAAGGAAAGAACACAGAAGACTATGAGTTCAAAGATTTTCTAAACCGATGGATAAACCGTCTTTCTCCCTGTACCTCTAGCTTTTCTGAAAAGGCTTGAATCTTGCTACACTGTGGACAAAGGGAAGAAAATTGTTCTGTCTTGTGAAGTTCTTGATCCAAACGCCCAAGTCAAATGGTTGAAGAACGGCCAGGAGATCAAACCCTCAGCCAAGTATGTGCTCAAAGGTTCACCCTTATTCACTAAAGTCTTATGTCATTGTTAGAGTCAATGCTGCTGCTTAATCAAGTTCAATGGCTTGCCAATACCATTTAGCCAAAATAGTTAAGTTTACATGGACATAATGGGTAGTGCTACCCAAAATATCCGTCTAAATTTATCCACGCTACAAAGTCATACTTGGAGACGATTCTGCCATCACCATGTTTTATTTTTAGGCGATCACAAGAAGCCTCCCAGTGGGCTAAGGAGGTCTCACTGCCAAGACATCTTATGCTGCAAGCATGCTAATGCACGCACAGAAAAAGACCCCTTTATCTAAATTTAAAGTTGACAAAATGGAAAACACGGCTCAGAGTTTGACAGTCCAACCTGACAGAAGTTAAATATAACGAGAGGATGTGCTTGAAAACTACAGACTGATGTCTGATACGTTTCTTCTCAAGGTACGTCATGGAGGCCAATGGGAACGTCCGAACTCTTACCATCAACAAAGCCAACCTGGCTGACGATGCAGCATACGAGTGTGTAGTTGGGGAGGACAAGTGTTCCACTGAAGTTTATGTCAAAGGTGCTCACACGTTACATTCCCCACGCTCATGAAATGTATGAAGCTTTATGACATTAGAGAAGTGTGAACAAGTGCTGTTGTCACTTCAGAGCCTCCAGTGACCATCACCAAGCTGATGGATGATTACCATGTGGTTGTGGGCGAAAGAGTGGAGTTTGAGATTGAAGTGTCAGAGGAGGGTGCACATGTCATGTGGTCAGTAAATATACTTTCTGTGTTGTATCAGTCCTTTTTCTTTAGCTCACATCACCTTGCTAAATTAAATAACTTTACATAAAAAAAAGAAACAAATCTGTATAAAATACTGTTGCATTTTATAAATGTTTTTACGTCCATGAAATCTCTTTCACATACAAACATTTGCTTATCAAAGCACATGCAATTTAATTCAATTTAATTTCATGTATATAGCCCAAAATCATAGCCGTCTCAATGGGCTTCACACCGGTATCTATGCAAAGAACAACAAATCAGTCATAAAAATGAGTCATAAACATTAGCTGGTTGTTAAACTAAACTAAACAGACTAAGCTAAATTGGCATCCCTGCCCTTAGACCCTCCATCTTGGTGAGGAAAAACTCTTCAAAAAAATAAAAATAATAAACCTCAGGGATGCCCAAATGAAGAAGGGATCCTCACCAGGACAGACAGGCGATAAAACCTATCTGCACACAACTGTACACAACAGTTCCATTTGAAAGTGCATATATTTTATTGAGATTAATGTCATTTTCCTTTCAATGCAAAGCTCATTTCTATTTTCTTTTGAATTTGAAGGTGCTTTGAGGATCAAGAGCTTCACAAAGACAAAGAGTCCTCGAAGTACAGATTCAAAAAGGATGGAAAGAAGCACACTTTTACTATTCTAGAGGCTACCCTGGATGACATTGGCATGTACCATGCTTGGACAAATGGGGGTCACACCAAAGGAGAGCTGGATGTGGAAGGTGCAACCAGAAAACAATCACTCAGTCCTAATTGTCTTTTATAACTTCACACCTTTTTCCTTTTGAGACCCAGTCTGATGAAAATTGGGTTCTTAGTGCTTTTAACATGTTCCTTAAGCATTTTTCTGACGATGGAAAACATAGATTAAGAAAATGAAACTATAATTGCATTTATTAGTATTTCTCTATTCAAGTTGTTGTAAAAAGGAGCATACAAACAATGGGAAACTATTTTATTTGGGATGTAGATAATATACTGAGTGGGCCACAAGCTCCCTGCTCCGGGCTCTCAGTAAAGGGATGGGGTTGCTCCCACGCCAAAGGTCCCACCCACAAGTCAGATGCGATTTTCTAATGAGCTTCTGCCGCTCTGCAGGAATTATGTCAAAGAAAACGACACAAGTTTTTTTTTATTTAGCCTAAAAACGGCATAATCATAATTGAAAGACCACTGGGAACGCTTTCAAAGTAGATCAATAGATGATCGGAGTGGGTCTTCAAGCACAAGATGACTACACCATGAACATCTGCTCTTTTCTGCCCCATGCCTGTTCCCTGCTTGATGGATTCTTTTTGTGTATCCACTGTTATTCAGAAAAGGAGCTGGAGGTGTTGCAGGACATTGCCGATTTGACAGTCAGGGCAACAGAACAGGCAATGTTCAAGTGTGAAGTGTCTGATGACAAGGTCACCGGAAAGTGGTACAAAGATGGAGTTGAGGTCTTACCAAGCGAACGCATTAAAATGACTCATGTCGGAAGGTGGGGATAACAGTGTGGAAGAGTTTGGGGAAACACACACATTTTTCTCTTGGTAGTGTAAAGCAGATTCTTTTTACTTCATCCTTCACTGAAATACTTTTTCAGGTTTCACCGGCTGTTCATTGAAGACGTGAAGCCAGAGGATGCTGGAGACTACACATTTGTTCCTGATGGATATGCTCTGTCACTTTCTGCTAAACTGAACTTCTTGGGTGAGAGGCACAGTGATTTATAAGATGCCATTTGTCCATTAATGACTGTATTAATAATATTGTCAACTCTTGTGCTCTCTTAAAACAGAAATCAAGATTGATTATGTGCCTAGACAAGGTAAGTAGCTTTAATTTACTTCAAGTCAAAAAACCCAGAACTCTCTCTCTTTTTTCCTTACTTCAGAAATGATTTTTTTCTGCAATACAGATCCCCCAAAGATCCACCTGGACACTACTGGAAACATGGTCTCCCAGAATACCATTATTGTGGTCGCAGGCAACAAACTTCGTCTGGATGTTGAGATCACAGGAGAACCAGCCCCCACTGTGGTTTGGTCCAAAGGAGATAAAGTAAGAATTTAAAACAGGGTTAGTATGTGGTGGTGGGGTCTGCATGGCATGGAATACTGCACAAGATGAAACCAACACATGCAATCGTTGTCAAAATGAAATCATCCATTCATCCATCCATCCATCTTCAAAATCCACTGAATCCCATTTGGGGTCATTGGGGTTGCTGGATCCAACCCAACTCCTAAGGCAGTGTCCACCCTGAACAGGTCACCAGTTTGTTGGAGGGCAACACACACACAAACACACACTCACATGAACAAAAGGAAATCATACTATTACAAAATATAATTCTTCATCAAAACCAGTGTCTCAGTTACTAAAAAAACAGACCTTTTAATGACCTGATTGCAATGCATCACTGAAAATGTTCAGCTAACATAACCAAATCTGTTATTGCATAAATTAGACCTATGCTCCCCTCCATGAACCGGCACCTTAACGTGGTGGAGGGGTTTGAGTGCTCGAGTGATCCCAGGAGCTATGCTGTCTGGGGCTTCGGCTCCTGGTAGGGTCTCCCATGGCAGACAGGTCCTGGGTGACGAGCCAGACAAAGAACGGTTCATAAACCCCTTCATGAGAAAGCACATCATAGATCCAGTTGCGTCGCCCGGATTGGCGTTACCGGGGCCTCACCCTG
>BSAI01000012.1:15064663-15077492 GCA_036245035.1 Adrianichthys oophorus | reverse complement strand
GCGACCCGGTCCCGGATAAGCGGAAGAAAATGGATGGATGGATGGATAGACCTATGCTATTGCCATTTATAGCTATTTCCTGCCTAATTTAAAACATGTACAGCATAAAATAGTTGGACCAGAACACTCAATTTTACATCAATTTCTACTTTTAATGTAGAAATGTTAATAAAAGTTAGGAATTATTTTGGTCATTTTGAGCTATATGTCTGTTATTGTGTCTTAGTTTTCCAAAAACACTAATAATAATAGGAAGTATCAAACGTGCTAATAGATAGTACTGTAAATGACCCCCGTTTGCTTTGGCCTGATATATGCTCTATGAAACCCTCTTTAATTTCAGCCCATCACAGAGACCGAAGGCCGTGTGAGGGTGGAGTCCAGGAAGGACCTTAGCTGCTTTGTCATTGAGGGGGCAGAAAGAGATGATGAGGGCAACTATACTATATGTGTCACCAACCCAGCGGGAGAGGACAAAGCTATGCTGTTTGTGAAAATTGTGGGTAAGGGGCCCCTCTTCACCTCAAAACATCCAGAGGAATAATGTCCATTTTGGCAATGTGCTTTTCTGTAATGTGCAAGTTCAAAACGTTTCTTTTATCTCAATTCAGACGTGCCCAACCCCCCTGAGAATGTTAAATGCACCGGAGTGGGAGAGGACTGCGCCACCATTGTTTGGGAGCCTCCCAAATTTGATGGGGGAGCGCCAATCAAAGGTAGAAGATTTATTTTTGCCTTTGCAACACAAACCATGTATAACTAAACATGCCTCAAAGTCTAAAAAGCAATACCTTTTACAACATGAATTCTTTTTGAAATATCATTCCTCCATTTGTATGTTTGACTGTTTTCCAGGTTATCTTATGGAAAGGAAGAAGAAAGGCTCCTCCAGATGGACAAAGCTGAACTTTGATGTTTATGAGTCAACCACATACGAGGCCAAGAGGATGATTGAAGGAATTTTGTACGAGATGAGAGTGTTTGCTGTTAACAGTATCGGCATGTCTCAGCCAAGTCTGAACTCCAAGCCCTTCATGCCCATCGGTGACTTCTTTTGTCATTCTGAACCTTTTTCTGTAGTTCCCTTTGTGCTCGACACCTCTTTGGCAAAGCCAGTTGTCTAATCTTCTGGGTCTTTCTTTCTGTCACTTTCAGCACCAACTAGCGAGCCAACTCGACTGACCGTCCACGATGTGACAGACAGCACATGCAGCTTGAAGTGGCTCGCCCCAGAGAAGATTGGAGCTGGAGGTCTGGATGGCTACATTATCGAGTACTGCAAGGAGGGAGGTAACAATGCTCGTCATTATTTATCAGTACAGGTTTTTATATTTGACAACATTCAAAGTCTGTCTTTCTCTTCTCTTTTTCTTAGGCACAGACTGGGTTCAAGCTAACACGGATCTTTGTGAACGGCAGGGATTTGTGGTGCGTGATCTTCCTGTGGGGGAGAAAATCAACTTCAGGGTGATAGCGGTGAACATTGCTGGTCGTAGTCCACCTGCAACCTTGGCACAGCCCGTCACCATCCGAGAAATTGTCGGTGAGTCAGACAGATTCAGCAGTTCTCATCATAATTAAACGTTTCAGTGTGTTTTATCTCAACATTCAAGAATCGTTAGGGCTTCTCAGCAAGCCTGTAACACACTCATAATGCATGTTATTACCTGGTATTAATAGCAAGTCCATTTCTGCTTCAGAGCATCCAAAGATTCGCCTTCCTCGCGAGCTGAGAACAAAATACATCAAAAGAGTAGGAGAAAAGATCAACCTCACCATCCCATTCCAGGTTTGAGCAGCCATTTTAACCCCAAATAACATGGTTAAAGAAGTATGGAATAACAAATTAAATTAGGAGGTTACTTTTTTTTTTAATTTTTGAGCTTGACGTTTTTAAAAATCGGTCATTTCTTCCTTTCATGGCTCCTGGTACTACAATGACCACAGGGTAAGCCACGACCTGTTGCTACCTGGTACAAGGATGGTAAACCCCTTGACCCAAAGATGGTCAATGTCCACAACTCACATGTGGAAAGCATCCTCTTCATTCGCTCAGCAGAGAGAGATCATTCTGGAACGTATGAGCTGGTGTTACAGATTGAGAACATGGAAGACAGAGCAACCATTAATATAAGAATTATTGGTAAGGATTCTGACAAAGAAAAGCCTGGATGGATTTGATTAGGAATCTGAATGTGCTAAAAGATGTTTCTCCTGAACAGAGAAGCCTGGGCCACCCCAAAAAGTGAGAGTTACTGACATCTGGGGCTTTAATGCAGCTCTAGAGTGGGACCCACCCAAAGATGACGGCAACAGTGAGATTACTGGATACATCATCCAGAAAGCAGACATGAAGACCAAGGTGATAAAGGATGACATTGATATTTATCTTTAATTAACTGGCCAAAATTATTTAGGGCCACTTTTAAAAATAAACTGAAATGGAGGATACCTTCCAAGGACAAATCACATATATTTATTGGTGAAATGTTTCTTTTTTTTTTTTGTTCTCCAGGAATGGTTCACCGTTTATGACCATAACAGACGGACAAACTGCACAGTTTCAGACCTGATAATGGGCAATGAATATTCATTCCGCGTCTACAGTGAAAACCTTTGTGGTTTAAGTGAGGAGCCTGGCCTCAGCAAGAACACAGCTGTTATTTCTAAAACAGGTGTTTAAGAGCGCGCATGTGCAGCATATCAACCCTTATATTTCCTGTGTGGGTTGACTGTTTATGTTTGCAGCGTAAATTACATTCTGCACTGGTAATGAATCTTCTCTGCACTACTTTGGTGCAGTATGACTCAATTTTTCTGCCATACATTTTTTTAAATTGCAGCCCTCGAGCACAAAAGAAACCCTTACAAGGAGAAAGACATGACCTGTGCGCCCAAGTTTACTCAGCCGCTGGTGGACAGAACTGTTGTAGCTGGTTACAGTATGGCCATCAGCTGTGCTGTGAGAGGCTTCCCCAAGGTAAACATTTACAATAAAATAGTTTAAGATGCTGATTTACACTAAGAAGTGACAAAAGCTGTATTGATCAGATGAAGGACAAAAAACACCAAAAACAAATATTATCATGTGATCTAAGCAGGTTTTCTGCACTTTTTTTTTTACTTTTTGAGTTTGTTTACATCATAGCCTAAGATTGTGTGGATGAAGAACAAAATGATCATTGGAGAAGATCCCAAGTATTTGATGCAGAACAACCAGGGAGTGCTAACCCTCAACATTCGGAAGCCTAGTACCTTTGACGGAGGCAAATACTCCTGCATGGCTGTCAACGAGTTGGGCAAGGATGAAGTGGAGTGCAAGCTGGATGTCCGAGGTGAGGCAGATAGAAGAGAGTCTTTGCCGTTCCTGAATTAGGCTTTAGTCACAACTACCTTTGTTTGTAGATACATGTAGATATATACATTGCAAGACTGCCTGGTGAGCCGTAAAGTTAAAAAGTTCATGCACATTTTTTTCCCTACGGGTATGCTGTGGGCGACATGTCAAAGCAAACACTTATGCAACACATGAGGGTGAAGTTGGTGGGACGCAGGTATGTTGTATGAATATCTTAATCTTCAACCCCAAATAAATCCTGCGCACTGTGCAAGGAGCCCTTAAGTGCAGCCTAACTGTTAGAAATTAGGAAATTAGACAATTAGAGTGCAGTTTATATGGACATTCCACAGGTGTTCTATGGGTCTTATATATCACCTGCACTCACAATGCATGCAGCATTCATGCAGAGTCAGTAAGGAGCCAGTACGACAGCATCACCCGTAGGTCATAAGTGCATGTAACTTCCACCAGCTTTACAAGTACTTCATGATACGATTACCACACGCACGACAATGGTAAGTTCAATTTTCATGACGCCCCTTAGGGTGGCTGCAGAAGCCTCAAGGGAACTGCAAGACACACTTGTGCTCATCTTAGGACCCTCCATGGGTCGTAGAGAAAAGCACCCGTACGGGTCAGCTGTTTGTGACTAAGTCTTTAGTTGTTGGACTTTGATGTGTAACAAACGCTAACAACAAAAGCTTACCTTGATAATGATGTCAGCTGAAGTTGTATTGAAAAAAAAAAACAAATAAAACATCCAGATTGTTGAATTGAGGCAGGGGCACCTTTGAAATTGCCCCTATGGGGTAAAATACAACATTTAAAATGTTTGACTCACTATCATCACCGTAACTACCAAAATTAAACAAAGTGGGAAACAGAAAATATTCTTTGGTTTACTTTAACTAAATCTAATATTTTTTTATTTCTGCTTTTCCACAGTCGCCGCTGCTGAACCAGAGAAGCAATGAGAAACTGAAGAGCAAACAATGTAAAAGTGATTTGAACCAAATATTGAATGAAGAATAAATGTCACCATAAAGTCACAATGAGTGAATCAAATACATTTGATTGATAGATGCAAAACTTGCTGTTTAATTGATCATCCCACTGTTTTGTCATTACACACTCAAGCACACAAAATTAATGGAGAAAACCTCCCTAGGTTCAATCATATGCAGAAAAGAAAGGACAGTCTATGATTATCAGAGCTCTTCCACTATTGGGGGTGTTTGTTTTCGTATGCATTGTAATAAGATGTGTGGTCGTCCTTTTCTCACACCTCCCTGGAGTAGCGTCCTCTCCGTCTACGGATTGCTACACCTGTACTGAACAACAGTGCCACTGCCAGGACTCCAACTGCCACTGCAAGAGCTGTAATGACCCCTGTGAAACCAAACAGTTTGGTCTTGGTCAATACTCAGTTCCTAAAGCTTTTGTTATTTTTAAAGCCTGTGTGTTGTGCACTGAAGCAAATGTTGATGCACAATACCCTCACCTGTGCTCGACCATTTAGTTCTCAACCCACACTCAACCTCCAAGTCTTCTGCCAACACATCCTGCACCAGCTCAGTGAACATTGACAATGGGCAGGGGTGCAACCCATTGCATCCTGGCACAGAATTGGGGTGGGGGTCACGCCAAGTTTCATTGCGGTAATACATTTCCAGTGAATAGGATCTGTGAGTTTATTTGCATGAAAACAATGAGATGGCAAACATTTGCATGTCAATAAACGGCTGTGATAAAATGGTTAATTTTAACAGAATTTAAGAGAAAAAGAATTGTAGCTTTGTAAGTTTTGTGAATGCAGTGACTTGAAATATGAGCGTGTTTGACTGCGTGTGTGTGACCTAGATAACACACTTTAATATGCAAGGAGAAAAGTGCAAGAGGTAAAAAACTGGAAAGAAGTCATTACCCATCATACTCATGGTAGAACTCAAAGAGCTGACAGGCAGCGTAGGGAGGAAGAAGGCCGTTGTATACGTCCAAAGCTGCCTGGAGGGTGATGAGTGTAGAATCATGCTAGAAAAAAAAGAACAAAGCATCACAGTGTTTTTAAAAATATGAAAAACCAGTTTGCAAAATTGTCAATGCATGTATCAAAACAATAAACTTACAGCTGAATACATTATGAATTTGAGCTTGCTCCCTTTCTCTACAGCATCAGAGAAATTCCTCAGGATGGCGTTTAGTAGGATCCCTGGTAAATTAGAAGAGTCAATTGAATGTCCCACAGACACAAACACAACGCTTTGACCTCTCTGAGAACCTTCTCTTGGTTTTCTAATCATCTTTTTTCCCACTGGTACATTGTAATATTACTTTGGAAATCTCATCCCAGCACTTTAGTAGACACATTAGACACAGTTTTTTTTTTCCAATTTCTTTTTCATTTTTCAATACTAATGGTGCTGTAAATGAATTGCTTCTTTCGTGAATCCCCACCTCCCAAAAGCCGGGCTTTCTCCTTCCTCTTGTGGCTGTAAATGCTGTATGTGACCTCGAAGGATGCTACTCTTCTCAGGCTATCCAAGACTTCTTGGTTGGCCCAGCGAGGGAGAGTCAAATTATGAATTCTCTGCAACAGAAAATAAAAATGTCACTGCCTTGCTTAAATTCCCTTTAAATAGTAAAAAAAAAAAAAAAATGGGGTTACAGTGGCTCTATTATAACATTTCTATTACTCCATCTATTTTTGGAGCCAGTTGAAAGATAACAGATGCTCATTATGCAAGTGCGAATGAGAGTATTCAACCTGGCGCAGAATCTACTCATATAATAATGCTGTAATTATCATTTCCATGTGTTGTCCTATTCAAGTCTGACTGAAAGTATGAAAATAATTTCCCAGCACATCCATTCCGATTAAATTCCTCTGAACTGCAAATGTGTGCAGGATAGCAGATTGCTGCTATTCTCTCTTTGTGTTTCACTTTCTGCCACCAAAAATTCATTTCTGGTCCTTATTTCTCTTTTTTTTTATTATTACAGAGCAGGAAAAAAACAGCCCTAAAACATTTCAGCACTTTATGGGAGACATACCTGACAAGTGAGAGTGTCATAGACCCTCCATATTTTTTTACCAACCAGTTTTGACACAGGGTAGCCAGTGTGGTTGGAAAGTTCCTCCACAAAGCTCTGCAAGTAAGTTGAAAAAATGTCACTTTAAATTAATAGATTCAAACAATAAAATATTAATTTGCATTTTTTTATTTATACCTAACTTCTGTGTTACTTTATTTATTTGGCAAAATGTTTTAAAAGTTGCTGAATGTTTGTCAAACACCAGTATTATTAAATGAAGGCACTCTGCTTCCAGCAGAGGGTGTTAAAATTCAACGGAGAAGGCACTGGCCTGATATCAGACACCACCTTAACAGGCAGCACATGGGACTCAGTTTAATTAAAACCCTATATTGTAATTCTTTATCTAATTCAATCCAACCGTTAATTAGTGTCAGCGAGAAAGTGGGAGAAATTGCACTGTGCAGCTTTTTCTAGCCACTGGAGTCACCATGGCTGAGAAAATCAGCAAGAGGACATGATGTCTACTGCATAACTAACACATCCACTGGAGGTGCTGACTGCGTTGGCAGCAACAACTGAAAGAAACATTTTTACTTGGATTAGGCATTTCTCTAATTTAGTTAATACACAAAGCAAAAAGCTGATGAGTCAGGTGAGTGTTGCTCACAATTTCAGGAAACATGATGCTGCACATCATCTGAGCTGCATTCATAAGAGGTTCTTTCTTTTAAAATACGGTCAAACCCCAGACGGCAACCCATGTTCAAGCAGCCACTTCCAATGAAAAGTCAATGTAAAGGTTACAGATTTTTGAATCCAGAATTCTCGCTTTAAAATCTTGAAAATTGATAATGGAGAAGAAATTAATAACTGTGGTTTGTGCCCAACCGTTAATCATATGACACTAAGTCCTTCATGTATCAGAATAGAGTTGGGAAAGAAAGGTACACACAAGATTCAACATTACACACCCAGCCTCTTCCAACTGTAACTGGAGGGCATGCCAATAGAAAAAGAAAACAAAGCCCTTTCCTACTTGTCCAGTGTGAACACCATGAGCTAAACGAACATTCAAGGATGCACTTTTGATACGTTCTTGAACGGGCGTCAAATTCCCGGTGTGAACTTAGCTTTAGAGCTTAGTCTCACCTGATGGGCCTTCAGGAACTTCTGGTAAGGCAAACTCTCAAACGTTTCAGTCATCAGTGCTCTGAACCGTGGACAGTCTTTGCCAGGGGACTTTAACAGCTTGAAAATCAAAAATAACATGAAAATATTGGTAGAAATCATGCTTCACACTTTAAAGCAGAATGAAATTTCCGACCTGCTGTGTTCAATGACAGCAAAAGGGCTCTACTCCAAACAAACGACTTTCTACAAGCTTTGTATTTAACTATGTATGGCTTCTGGGATAAAGAAAGGAAATATTTATGCGGCACAGCAGCCTACCTTGTCCTGAACCCTGGGAATGGTGTGCACTGGAATTGGCCGCCACAGTAACTGGGGCATGATGGGAGGTGGGCGTCTGACAGGGGGAAACATCCCAGCGAGGCAGGCTTGGGCGCTCATGAGCGTGCGGTCATAGCTGGTGCTCCGGACATACACCTATATTAAAAGTTTAGAGTTTTTATCGAGCAGTTGCTTCAGAAAGCAGAATTGAGCTCAGCAAAAACAAACAAAAAAAAACAGAGATGTCATTCAAAATTTCAAATGAAGACATCCAAAATTAGAATATGGGGATGTACATTATTAAACACACCCCTGATATCTCTGCTGATTTATGTAAGCCAGCTGAGAAATAGGCATGATAAACAGAGATGTGGAGTCAGAGGAGATCCAAATGAATGAAAGACAGAGTGGGGGAAAGATGTGCCTCACTGTGATCTCTTCTGACATAAGTCTTTGCTTGTCTGTATCACTCTGTCGCTCCGTGTCAGCTTTTACACACAGTAAACCCAGCTGATAAGCTCGGATGCCCATGTGACACAATAACTACTTTCTCCCCCCTTTCGTGAAATTAAAACAAATATGGCAACACATGGGAAAAAATACAAGTTGACAAAGACTAAATGGCAGGTACTGAGAACATTTTAAATTTTTATGGTGAATGCATGCAATTTAAACTAGGAGGAGAGTGCCCAAAGGAAAAGTTTAAAGAAGGAAAAGGCTAACAAGGAGGAAGAGATTAAATGAGGGGATTGCGCGTGAGAAAAAACAAGGACAAAGAAAAAAAAAGGAGAAATCATATTCTCAAAATGACAGTGTGTTGAGCCTGGAGCTTAGGGACCCTGCCAACTTTATTGTACATACTTGAGTGCCCATGGGCTGCATCTTCCCACATGCTTCACCATATTACAAAGCCATTGCAGTGATCCCACAATAATGTGTCATGTTCTATGACTTAGTGTATGCAGTTGCAGCCATTGCAGCTGGTGCAATGCATGACAGCATGATGAGATGACGAGAAAAAAAGGGGAGACAGAGCAGCATGCAAATAAACTATAAATAAAAAATACTTGGATTTCACCCACCTCTCTGTGGTCGTAATCCTCACTGAGGAAGTTACTGTAACGTCTCCGCAGAAATCTTCCCAGCTCAAACTGCTGTTTCATCCCCAACTGAAAGGTACATTTTTCAGCTCTTTTATTTTTTCTATTGCACGTCATGTCTTATTAAAAAAAAAAAAAAAAAAAAAAAAAAAGTGTTGCTCCTTCTCTTATGTAACCACCATAAAAGTATCTAAATATCTGTAAAATTAAGCACAAATTGCAAGACTTCATTTTGGGAATTAAATGTTGGCTTCTTGAAACCCTAAATTTCAATTTAATCAAATATACAGCATCAGACTTGTAAAAACTCGTATTTATTTTTATTTTATTAGAACAACAGTGTACCTCAGTGAGCTGCCCAAAGCCTTGGGCCCACACTTCCTCTGCATGTGGATCTTTGGGGTAGGACTCAATGGGTGATCTATCTCCATGCCGGAAGACCTTGAAAGTGAGAAAAGATCATTTTAGAATGGCGTACATGCAAGAGAAATGCTACATTCCTGAAGGAAACTAAGTTTGGTAAGATGCTGAGATAAAACAGTGATTGAGTGAATACAGTTTGTTCCGAATTCAAAGCAAACCAGTGTTTGTTGACGCCTAAACTGGATCAGCTCCTTTTCCACTATCAGCCTGATGTCAGACATGTGCAGTGACACAACACACAGCTACAATTACAGGGATTATGAATGCATGTGATTTACTTCAGTGGTCACTGAGATATCTTCTGTCAAATCCGACTGTAAAACGTCAACTATTACTAAGAGAAGTCAACAAACATTTTCTAGTCTGCTGTGGGTTAGCATCAGTCTGTTTTTGAAACTCAACTGTCCTCATCCTCTCAGAGCTGAAGTTGGTTATACCATCTATCATCTGCTAGTGTCAGCATGCCTAACAAACATGCATGCGTCTTTGACATGGGTTTGCTTTTACAATGCCAGATGGAAGAACCTGTTTTATTTACAGTGCACGATTTTACGGACTTCGCTCTCTATCATTCTCTTACTTTATGTGTCTTTATGATAAAGTCAGAGAGGCCGGGGGATTTTTTATTTTTTTGGCATCTCATCCATTTTTTCAACATAATATTTAATGTGTTCACTTATTCCATCATATTTTGGTTTGAGGTTTATTATTTGTATCAAGATTGCATCACTTTTTGTAATTTAATTTAATACAAAACATGGATTTTTTTTAAAACAGAAATTCTGTGCTTTTTGTTGTGATTTCTTTGTTCATCAATGTATATCTAATTGAAACAAATTCACGCTTTTGTAACTCACCCCTACAAAAGATATCATAGAATAAAATAAATATGTGAAACCAGATATATGTTTCTTGTCTGAGCACAAAAAGTAAAAAAAAAAAACTATTAGTTAATTTCTTAAATACTCAAGTAAATTCTGAAGTACTTTTATAAATACACAGATAAGAAAGGCAACTAAATAAATAGATTTTACCATTTGGATTGTTGCTCTGTGGAAAAAAAAATCCTAAAGTGATTCTTCTATTCAGTGGTGTCACATTAAAAGAAATGTATGATCAAAGCTGTAGTGTCTGAGAGAGATGGGCTTTTGATTCATCAACAAAAATGCAAAAAAAAAAGCAAAATAGCTGCAAGATTGTGTTTAAATCATTGTCTAAACTAAATTATGTCAGTTATAATATGCAAGCATATTTTTTGCAATGTGCTACACAGCTAGATCCAAAACAAAAGCAAGATTCACATTAAGATTGTACAAAAGTAGGTTAAAGAATAACTAAATGTGGGTAAACTTACAGCAACGACAAATTTCAGCTGACGGGCTTCAGTACAGCAGATGAAACAGAAAAGGAAGGAGCAGAAAAAACTTGTTTTCAGCTTTTGCATTTTCTTGTGTTGTTGGTTTGTGCTTTCCGCCTAGGTTTTTCAGCTGACAATAGAGGGGGGGGAAGTAAGAAATTTAATGAAAATGTTCAAATAAAAAATAAAATAAAGTAATAATTGCTGCAGTGGAAAATATTTCCTACCATCTTTCGTTAAACACATAAATGAAAAGGCAATAAATGCAACATTGCACAGAAAAATAACAGTTATTTTTGGATATAATAAACTGTTTTAGTTGAAATCTTGCATGCAGTTGTATTTCCAAAATCCTTCAGAATTACTGGTTTTAAGTTTCTTCATTGTCCACCTACCTGAACTCCTCCTTTCCCTTTCTCCTATGGTGCTTCAGCTCCTGCTACAGCCTACTCCATCGTCAAACAGCCATCACATCAAAGTTCCTGGCAGTTCTTTACTCTGTAGATGACTTAACAGGCTGCCGGTTAAACATTCGTGAAGCTGGGCTTGATCTTAAAGAACCATGTTTGGTCTCTTAACTCCCCTCCCAAGATCCAGTCACATGTTCAGAGGGTTTGTAAGACCAGGACAAAGAAATGAGTTCTGTTGATCCACCCACCTGGCTACACAAAATGCAGACCCTTGGGTAAAAATACACATTTGCACACTAAAGCCCTGAGCCAGAGCTGCAAGCACTCATCATAACGTTCTACGTCAGCCTTTGTGGGTTTGATCCCACAATTGCAGGACCTGGAGTGTTTTTCCTTACTTTGCACACATGTAAGTATATGTTACGATCAAAGCAGATTTATGGGATACAATGAGATTACCAAGTGTGAAGATTTCAGACCATACACCGTTGACATCACATTTGAGGAGTGAAAGATATGATCTGTTGTATCCAGTCGTTTAAAGGCTCAGGCGAAGTGGCTTGTCAAAATGTATGAAAATTTTGAAAAGTCATATTAATATTGACAGTGATCTGCAATGAAGACAGTTGGAGAGCTATCAAGTTTAATGTTTGATAATAGCAAGGATAAAGAAGAGATCTTTGTTTCTCATCTGAGGTCTATGTTTATCCATTTTTGTTTTGGTAAACGCTTATGTCTTTAAAATATTTTTGTGTTTAATTGGAAAAGCACAGCAGGTTTCTGGCACGTACTGTTCTGTAAGTAGCCAGCGCTCTTGGATCAAAAGCATTAGCCACTTCAAGTATTCAAAATTGTTTAATTGCACAAACTTCAGAAGTCAGTAGTTCATTTGCAATGAAAATAAAATACCACAAGAAATTATTTTCTTACCAGTTTGCAAGTCTTTATTTTTAATTTAGTTTTCTTACTAAATTAATTATTTTTTTGTATCTTTTGTCACAGCACATTACAATCATTCTGTCACACACGTGCATGCACAAACACACAAACACTTGCAGCTATCAAGGCTTTGAAACACACCTGTACAAATGGGTCAGAAAGTCCAAAAACCCATCTTGGCCAGTGAGTGTGCTTATGTACTTTGGGGTTTTGTGGAAAATGATTTTGCCACTTGTAGCCATGAGGTCACCCGTGTGCGTATTTTCTGGGAAATGATTGCTCACTAGTTCATTAAAGGGTCACAAGATAAGATATACATAAATCCTTATCCATCTAAGAAAAAATATGCACTAACATTTTGTGAGATTTGTGGGACAGTATCTCCTACAATTGTTTCTTTTTTTCATCTATGTATTTATTTTGTCTTTGTTTAAATAACTGCAGTGATTCCAGGGCCGTAGTCATGGCAACACAGAGGTTGATGAATGTTGACAGGGCGACCGAGATCCGTTGCAGGGCGACGGAGAGACTGAAAATAGGAGATAAGAGGTGGGAGAATATGTGCTGAGCATGTGTGCATGCATGTGTGTGTCTGTGTGCATGAAGGTGGAGCTTGCACAAGCTCAGGTCTATATGGTGAATGCCGATCAACAGTACAGGACATCTCAGCCTGAGAGAATGCAGCCCAAGATCAGGAATTAACAGTTATGAGTGTATGAGAGAGATGAGGGTGGGTGGGGGCTATTTTAGCCTGGGGGTTGTCATGGAAACTGCT
>BSAI01000012.1:15049836-15064653 GCA_036245035.1 Adrianichthys oophorus | reverse complement strand
GGAGAGGGCTGGAGGATGGAGACATGGTGGTGTGAAGGTGGGGGTAGAGAAGTAAATGGAGGGGGGGATGCAAGATGATGGGATGTGGGAAACAATGCTAATGCTAATAGAAGAAGCAGAAGCCCCTCCCGCCATCCGTCTCGTTTGCTTCTCCTGTCCACAATTGCAACATTACCAATCGGAATCTATTTGCTCAATATGGCACTCTGCCCATTTTCTACCAACAAATGATGGACAGGGACCGTTTCCGCCGTGCAGTTTTTTCTCCATATAACTGGAGCTGTCTCTGAAAAACTCTCCTCCAATTTCAATCATTTTCTGAGCATCAATTTAAGTGAAAAAATACAGGCGTGATTGCTATCTGGACAATGTCTATAATAGGGGGCAGTTTGGTGCTAAACTGAAAGCAGGTCAAATGGCCCACAAAGCAAAGATTTATCAGAGAGGAATGCGAGGCCGAGGGAGGACCAGGGCTATTTCATATAGATGTCATCATCCCACCTTCTGTCAGGACAGAATGGGATATCATTATTTCAAAAACATCTTAAGACACTTGAACAAAGCAGTTTCCCCAACATGTGAAGATGGGAGGCGAGCAGCAGAGATAGTGGCCTGCAGAAGGCTGTGCATATCTGTCACAGAGAACACATGTTTCTCCTGATTTATTGTTCTCCTTGGCTTGCATTTTAGTCTTGTTGACGTTAATATTATGGATTTTGTTTTTTTGGCTTAATGTTCTAAGCAGCTTTGAACTTCTGTTTGGTTTTTGTTTCTGTTCATTAGGTTTAAGGGGGTATACAAACTGGAAAAGTCTGCATAGTTTGGTCCTGATCGTGTCACGCACCATGCGTTTAGTCTGGATTAAGACTGCCTTTCAAGCAGACATTTCTGTTTCGAACCAAAGCTTGTAAACAAAATCATGTGACCAAAGATCTTTTCAGTCATACGAGGCTGTGGAAAAGCAACGAGAAAAACATTAATGGAAGTCCTACCCTTTGCAATCTTGGTCAGGATAGTTCACTTATTTCAACTTTAAACTTTGCTGACCAGTTTTGAACATCTGTATCAACGTCAGGCACAACACTTTTTACTTTCTTTGGCATGTCGGAGGCTTGCTGCAAGGCGGCTACTAAGTGTTTTGACATATAGATTGTCAGAAAAACAGTGTGAGAAGCAATGTATCTCACGTTAAAAGTTGATTTAATGAGCCTGCATTCATTCGACCACATTTCAATGAGTTTCTGTGTCTCATTGTTGCCCCATGTTTTTCTGTGGCTTGTCCCTCTCTGTTTGCATCCCGTAACGCCTGGCTACAGTGGCCGTTTTGGTTCAGTCCAGCTGTTCCGCTCTGAGCATGGAGCCTATTCAGATTAAAGCGAAGATAAATCGGTGAGTGGTTCAAGAACCAGGGTCCACTTGGGTATATTCAGACTGAAAGTGTGTTCTGGATTATCAAGGAAAAGAACTCTAAGCGAACCAAATGTTTCCAGTCTGAATACATACTTAGTTAATTAGCACAATTTCTCTTAGATTTTTCATCTTTTTCTTAGATTTTTACTTTGATGTGTACTTTCTGTTTTGCTAGTTTTTAGTTGTCTTCTTTTCCCATTGAAGCTTAGCAGTCTTATTTATTATAATTTCTATTTATTACATATTCTTTTGTTGTTGTTAGTTTTTGGGATTTCAGGTTTGTCCGTCTAAATAAAATATTCACCTCTAACAACAATTTAGGTGCTAGAAAAGTTATACAGCACTCAGTAGATGCATAAAGGTTGCAAAAAATTCTCCACCAAACTACTTTTACTCTCTGGCGTATTGTATTTGTACAGCTATCAATGGTCTCTTCAAGATACAAGTTTGGTTAAACAATTTCCTGCATTTTCCTGCATCAACGCAGGTTTCCATGTCGGTTTCTATTTCTGTTTATACTTTAAGTTTTATTCATATTTCAATTTATGTCTCATTTTGTTAGATGCATGGGGTTGGAAAGGTCAAGGGCATTTTGTGTGATTTATAATTTCATTTTGAATTGCTTTAAACCTGTAAAGCACTTTGTGTTACTGCTGTATAAATATAATGTTAAGAATAAAGTTTGCATCTGAATAGGAATTTGAAAATAGCCCCACAGGTTTTTGGACAAAAGAGAAAAATAAAACCATTGACAATATTGAATAAACTATTTTTAAACTATAATAAACTAATTTTTAAAGTAATTTATTTTACATTTCCATTGAAGAAGAGTGATGGAAAAAAATCTGCAAGTAAATTGGTGATAATATGAAATAAAATTTAAAATTTGAATCTAAAATGACAGCAAAATTAGGAAAACAAAAAACAAACAAAAAAGACATCAGAAATAATTCAACAGAAATAAACAAATCTTCCAAAATATCCTATATATAATATTCCTAGTTTATTTTTTTAATCAACAATTTTTTTATTGTTCTTTTATATGTGTGACATAAGTTTTAGGAAAGTTTATTCAACATTTGTTTTTACAATAAAAAACTGAATGCACCCCAGTTTCATTTAAATGAAGTATATATATATATATATATATAGTATAATATATAGTTCTAAACTAACTGTGGTTCTGAACTAAGTAAATAAGAGACAAAAGCAAAAGTTAGAGATGAAAATTATTAAACTAAAAAAACTATTAATTAAAATAAATTATGCACAAAATTGTTATTTGCAGTGCTAATTTCAGTTCCTACTCACTAATAAGGAAAAAATACTTCATTTTTTTCCTCTCTGCACAGACTTATGGTTCCTTCTCTCCATATCAAGTAAGTCGTTTGAAGTACAAAAAAACTTAGATATTCTTAAACATAACCAAAAAAAGGCAAATTATGTATCTCAAGACATAATTAATGATTACACTGGTATTCAAGTCCAAATGAGTAGACATTTCCTGTTTTTTGTTGTAATGACTTGTGACACAATGGAAGCTATGTAAGTTCCTAAAGTACCAACAAGACAAATGGAGTAAAAGGGTCTACATAATTCATGGTGCCATTAAAAGTAAAAGGTGCCATATCATTTACCACACAAAAGTAAAAGCTTTTCCCTTATCTGCAGTTATGGAAAATCGATACTCAAGTAAGTGGAATAATTTAATAACAAAATCAACACAGTGCCTGTAGAGTGTGTTTGTGTGTGGGGGTGTATGCACTAGGGAACAATTTGGTACACATCTCCCTCAAGTAAATAAGCAGAAAGTGTCTGTTTATAATGTATACTGGAAAGAAATTATTAATAGGAATATAATTACTTTAAATAACCTCTCCCACAGGAAGGCTGTGTAACAATTACCTTGTTGTGTGTGTGTGTGTTTCTGTTGTGTGCAACTCCTATTGTTCTTTTGTTTTGTTTTTTTTTAAGCCATTTCAGATTTTTGTTCTTTTTTCAGGTGATACACTTGCTGCTGCACAGGTTGAGATTTCCTAAAGGATGGAATAATGGAACTTTGGATGCTAACAAGGTGCCATACAGTATGTTTATGTAAAAAAAAAAAGAAAAAAAATTGTCCCAAAATGGGTTTTATTTTGCCTCTTTGTCTGAGATCATTGTTTGAATTTTTATGGTTAAAAAGGGTGTGATAGTAAGCAAAAATTGATATTATTGTGTGAGACTCTTATACAAAGGTTTGACAAAAACTCCACAAAAATGGAATCAACTACAGACTCAAAAAATCAGAATTTCATCTGTTTTGCAATCAGGAAGCACAGCTGGGTCACTGTCACGTTTTTGCTTTTCCATGATGCTTTTGACCCGATTTACCCCGCAAGTGAATCTGGAGAGACTGTATTCACATCAATAACACCTAAATAGGCCACAGCATCTATACTTAGTTTTTTGGGGGGGTATTACTCCAGCCCACACAGCTGTGTCAAACGCTGCTAAAGCTCCTGTTAATCTCTGCAACCTTTAAAGTGTAAAAAAAAAAAAAAAATGAAGACGCTTTCGTATCCTCGTGGTTCCTCGATCTGCAAAGATGGGGCCCCCAGACTCTGACACCTCAGTATCACAGCAGGGTTTATGTTGTGTCAGGCTCCCCACAGACTCCACAGTCTGTCTATTGGCCAGGAGAGCTGGGGGAATCCCTGGAGAAACACACAGCTGGGAGGTTATTGAATTTGAAGGCAAAGACAGCACAGGGAGGAACACAGGATAGTGCGGGCACAGTGGAATTGCAGAAGTGATTGCACCATATCTATGTTGAGGGAATAGTGGCTGTACAGGGAGAATGTCAAATTCTGCAAACAAAAATCAAGGTTTCTTCTTCTCTTTGAGGAAAAAGCAGTCTAAAATGTACAAGTGAGGATTTGTGTTGATAAATGTATATTCCTCCACTGGATAATGGTTGTTTCTTGCTGCAAGATTTAAAACTAGAATTTTTAAATTCCACCTTGTCTAATTTCAAATTACTGAGCTGCATCACATTATATTCATGCCCAGATCACAGAATGCTCAAACAGTATTTGCATTTAAGCTTTTCTCTTTCATCTCTAGTGCATATTAATGCATTCTTTTCTGCTGCATGCACTCTCCGCTCACATTCTCATTTCTTGACTTTGCATGAGCATTCACATTTTCCTGGCAAGATAGTTATTAATTCAGGTTTTCTACACGCTGATTACACTTTTGCATGCTATTTCTAAAGGCTGAGAACAGCAAAAAGCAAAGTTTGCTTCAAAACGTTTCCCCTTAGAGTGTTAGAGGAGCTGTAGCTTCATTTAATTCCTTAGTGTTTCTAAATACATCTGAAACATACAAATGGTGTCTCTTATCTTTCAAGTTTGGTGTCTATAATATCTAAGACAGAAACCCAGAGGAGGGAAAAAGAAGCACAGACTCGTGTCTCAGGAGAAACGACAACAAGTCAAGGACAACTACATTTCAGAAAATAACTTTGCACTGTGCCCCTTTAGATTTTTCCAATCCAATCTACCAGCTGTAGGGCCCAAACATTTTATCTAAACATATTAAATTCATAGTTACGGTTCCTGACTGATGAAATTCTTATGACACAAATCGCTTGAAGTTGTTTTGTGATGAGGCAGTGCTGTGGACATCTGCGATGCATTGTGCAGATTGTCTTCACCTCAGGGTTTAAGATATGTTCCAATTTTGGAGCATTCAGAGAGCAAATTAAAGAAGCAAAATATAATTTTGTTTTTTTTAATAATGATGCACAGGAAACTGTTGGGCTTGCATCTCTACAACAGCTGTTTGCATCGTTCCTGTCATTTAAAAAAAATCATCTACTAAGTAGAACAAAAAGGTTAATATATGTCATTTTGTTTTAAATTACCCGTTTAGAATATGCACTAATTCCTAACACGTGATTAAGAAAACAACTGTGAAAGGTATTATGAAATTCCACTGACAGAGCATTTGATTAAAGCAGAAAAAGTGTTGTAGTGACTACAAAATGTATTAACATTCGTAGTGTGTTAAATTACTAAAAAATTTCATTAGTAGCCCCCTTGGCAATCAGTTACTCATATTTTAAAATGACTAAAAGCAATTTAGAGGTGTTTTGGTCATGAAGAATCTTAACGACTGCAGGTGCAATAACTACTGTTAAAATACTGCCAGTTAAAATACTGCCAGTTCTAAATATTTCAAATTAAAATTAAATAAGTTTAGTCAGTAAAATCAATTTTAAAAAAGCACACTTTAACAGAAAAGAATGGGTCACAGTCTATCATTTGCATTAAAGTTTAGAACTCATATGAACCTTCAAATTTGTGTATGTTTTAGCAGGACAGGTCCTTAAAGCGAATAGCAAATTAAATTCACACAGTTGTTAAACAGTAAAATAACAACGCCTTCAGTCACAGTGTGACAATCATTATATTGCAAGAATAGCACATTTTAGAGTTTAATATGACTGAAGGAATGGAAACCTCCACCACACTGCACTTGAATGAAGGTATGGCTAGAAAAGGACATTTTAATGGCACTTCATACAAGCTCATGTTAAAAAAAAACAAAACAAATGTAGAAGAAAGGAACGATTTGTGTTAAATCATTTATATCTACAGCTACAAAACATTTAAAAGAAAAGGGGTTTGTTTCTGTTGTTTAGGACAGCTTATCTTAACAGGACCAAAGGATCAATCAAATTTTCTATCTTGAAACTTAATGTTTCATTATTTACTTTATTAAGGATTGTTGCTTTCTGTGCTGTTACCCAACTCCATTACTCAAGCCACAGACTGGCTTTTTCCTTCAAAATAATCAAACAATTTCTGATTTCACTTTGAAAAAGGTACAGCCTGGTAAATGATAAAATTACCTTTTATGCTCATAGGCGAATTAAAAATACAAGTCACATCAGATGAGACGTTCAAATTTTAACAAATTAAGCTGTCTTTAGTTGTTAGCAACTTTAGTAACTAAAACTTAGTAAACAACTAAGCATGTTCTGTCAGTGGCCACACTACGTTGTTTATCCTTGAGTATATATATTCTATTTGCATTTTTATGAGGCAACAATTGAAATCCCAACTCATGATTTCATTCATTTACAATTCAAGTGAAAGCTGAAAATTTATACCTGAAATTAATACCATAATAGATGTAAAATTGGTTAAAGTAAACAAATAAACAACAAAATATACAATAAACAAGGTATGGAATAGATGTTTCTTTCATAATCTTGAAAAAATGGCAACAGCATATTTGATTTAATAAGTCATCAACGTAGTTATGTGTTGTTGATATTTCTTCCATTATATGTGGTTGATTGATGACAGGTTCATCATCACACATAAAAAGCCCATCAAGTTTTAGCCTAAATATGTTTGCTATAAATACTATGCCTGATGGAGAGGTGCAAACAAGCTAAACCCGCAAAAATCCTTATGCAGTTCATGCTCAAATGCCCCTTTTGAGCTCAATTGCAACAAACATTTGAGGTTTAATAAATATACGTTAACTAAAATCCGCCCTTTATCCATCACATCAGCAGTTCTTAATCATACCTTTTCGGTTCGTACTTGCTTCACTCTACTTAAAATAGTTTCTCCATGGGACAAACAAACTGACTAATTTCAAACTAAAGCACCTCTATTAACACTAACTTCATAAAAACATGTATTTTCTTCCAAAGCCGGTGGTGTATGTTAGCCATTTTTAGAGGAATGACTAAAACCTGTGTGAACATCACAACAAAACCATAATCGGCAGTGTGACTACAGCCTGAACCACAAACCAAACAATCAACCCAGATTTAGCACAGCGGACTGCGTAATGTCTCACTTTCTATTTGTGTGGTTGCCATATTGATCGCCCACAATCCGTTAAATGATTGATTTATTTCACACGTAATGATACATGGCTAGACAACTGTACACATTATATCAAACTAACAAAAATAAAGTAATACATAGTTGTAACGCAAGAAGCGTAAATGGCATTTAACATATGAAAGTTACACTGTAAAAATGCAGATCTTACAATTGTCATACAACCAGACATTATTATTAATATACTGTACATTTCTATTCATTTCGATCATCCTAAGAAGGATGTTTAATCCCTTCTTTAATGCTGCTATAGATGTCTTGTCATCTGTATGACAGCATTTTATGGCCTAACTGTGATAACCATTAGCAAGGAGGTCATATCAAATTCCGGTCTGAAAGCAGATATCTGGCTACTGATCAGATTCAAATAACACACTGTCAACACTTTATTTTACCCACGCAGGTCTTTGACCTTGATAACCTTTTTTTGTTTGTTTGTAAAATGATGTAATTCCATTTTGTGATGCTGGCATTTAGGTGTCAGATCATTCTCAAAGAAATGTCCCTTTTAATTTTAGACTTTTACAAAATACAGAATACACTCTCAAACACAAACATTTTGTAATTATTGTTACTGAAACAATAAACAAAAAATTGTCAAACAGAGAGTTGCATTTACTGTTCAAGAACCTAAAAGGATTTCATCTAAAGCCAATTGAAATATTGACAATGAGTGTTGCAATTGAGCCCTTGTGTTTCTGAGTAGTAGCCAAACTTAAATCATAACAAACCTCCAGTGAGACCACCCCCTGATTATTCACAAAGAAACCAACTATACCAGCTTTTACATCCATCCCAAAATATGTCTGCATCAGAGTCTGCAATGATACATATTTAGATGAAAATATATTCATATAATTTGTGGATTTTTCACAGTAAGTTGTACTGCACTGTACCTTTAGTCCATCTATTTATGCCTACATAAGTTTCACCTTAAAGGAGTCTATTGAGTCACTTGAGGGAGACTGCGTCTCAAGATTCTGTGAAGTAAAAATGTCTCTTGGGTTTGATTCTGCAATATCGCTGCTCTTCAATGTGGTAAGTGATGTGCGTGTCTTTCAGCTCTTCTGGCCAACAATGATTTGGGAATTGACTTATTCCGAAAGGCTAGTGTATTTTTTTCCTGTTTTTTTTTTTTTCATGAGAATACAGCTTGTAGAAACTGCAAAAAACATTTGCTTTGGCACAGATATACATTTTATCAATGTCCACTCCTTGATCTCCAGGCCATGGTCGTTACTACAAACACAAGTGGGCCATTGTGGTAATCCTTGGCTCAGTACACAGTCACAGAGAAGTCTATGTGTTTGTGTATTGCCATGTCAGTCTATCCGCTTTCCTGTTGTAATGTCAATGCACACTAGTGTCTTACCATTCCCCACGTAAAACCTGACATCAATTCCCTCTCTGTCTTTGACGCTTGCTCACTCTCTCTCTATACTCACTTTTGTTTTTAGATCTGAGTCTCTTGGACATTTTCCTTCGAGCTCCCCTTGAAGAGAAGGGGCTCCATTTGAGGATTTTGGTTTTGGCCCATGAAACCCTTGATCGACCCATGTAAACCCATGGTAGGCACAGGGAGAGATATCGGCAGTGGTGGGGAAATGGAGCTGGGGATGGTGCTGGTTCCGTTGCCTGATGTGCAGAGTAAATTAGTTGTAGGAATTGGAACAGAGGTGCATGAGATGGGGTTATCCTGGCCGTGCAGACTCTTGTTGTGGATCCCACCTGGTCCCATTCCTTCATTGCCAATATTGAGACCCAACACGTTGTTATTAAAATGGTGTGCCTTGTAGTAATGGTTTAGGGTATCCATGCGACCAATGTTTGGAAGGTTGACAATTTCCGGATGATGTATTCTTAAGGTTCCCTCTCCACATGTGCCAGAGTTAATTGTTGATCCACCTGAGATTCCACTTCCAGTCCCGGCTCCAATCTCGTCCTCTACGTTTACAATTTCAATGGCTCTTGCTGGGCCGTGATGCTTGTGTAGTTGGTGTTGTTTTCGGAGTTTATAGAAAACCACCAACATCACAGCTGCCATGAAAGTAATAGCCACAAAGCAACCAATAATGATCTTTGTTGTTTTCATCACGTCGTCAAGGCCAGGGATGTTAGTTACAGCAATTATAGGCTCAGTGACTGCATCTTCCGTAACTCTGTTAGCTCTTGGTGACAGTGAGGAAAGGGATGAGAGGGAGGGCGAAATGGTAACACCCAGGCGGCCATCTAACCCTCTTTGAATTGTGGGATTAGGCAAATCTATGAAGGTCTCATTTATAAACTGTCTTGCTGAATTCTCCTCTTCTCCTCTTGCTGTTTCTAATGTTTCAACAGTGACTGTGGTGAAGTAGGTGTAAGTCGGGTCAGAAGCAGACACATTGAGAACAGCAGATGCAGTGGTGTTTCCAGCAGAGTTGGTTACCATGCAAGTGTATTGCCCAGTGTCCTGAACAGTCACATTTGTAAAGTTCAGTGTTCCGTCATGGAGCACTGAGATCCTAACTCGGTATGATCCGTGTGTCATCAGAGTGCCATTTGGGGTGAACCAGTTCACAGAGGTCATTGAAGTTCCTGTGCGACATTTCAGTTCAGCAGCCATGCCTTCGGTGACATTGAGGTCTGTGGGCGGCTCTACAATCACCGGAGCATAGCAGGGAAAATGGCTTTGGTCTAGTTCCCCAATGTACTTGCCCTTTAGACCTGGAGGGGCATGACAACGAGCACAACATGTTGTGTTGCTTGGAACAGTTTCTTTAAGCCACCAACTAAGCCACAGAACATCACAGTTGCAAACCCAAGGGTTGTGGTTTAGATGCACCCTCTCCAGTTGATGTAAAGGGGTAAAGAGGTCATGGGGAAGGGAATGTAGTGAGTTGTGGGAAAGGTTCAGCTCTTCCAAGCTCTTGAGTTCATCAAAAGCATTGCGTTCAATGACTGACACTCTGGAGTGCATTAGCCACAATTTGCGAAGAGAAACCAGACCCTGGAAAGATCCGGGTCGGACAATTCCCAACTGGTTCCCTGACAGCTCCAATTCCTCCAGTTTTACCAGTGGAGTAAGGTTAGGGATGTCCTTTAAGCCACACATGCCAAGGTTTAGGAAACGTAAATTCACAAGACCTTCAAAGGCAGCTTCTGAGATGAAATCCAGCTTCCTGAGCTCCCCAAGATCGAGACGCCGTAAAGAGGGAACTCTGTGAAAGGCAAAGGCCCCCAGCGTCTCTATAGGGTTGTTTCGAAGCCATAATTCCCGTAGCTTGCTGAGGTACTCAAAGGCTTGAGACGGTACCACTGTGAGACGGTTGTCAAAAAGCTCCAAAGTATTGAGGTTCGGGAGACCATTGAAAGCTCCAACCTCAATCTGTCGGATATGGTTTTTAGAAAGCTGGAGAATTTCCAGGTGCCTCAAATGTTTAAAGGTGTCTGACTTGATCACCTGTTTTGGGAAGAGAAAAAAACGAGACAAAAAAAATATGTTGCAAGGTAATAAGCAAAATTGGCTGAATTACTGTAGTCTGTTTATAAAACTGCAATTACCTGAATGGAGTTCTCCTGTAGATTGAGGTATCTTGTGTTTTCGGAAATACTGTTGGGGATTTGATCTAAATTCTTTCTTGTACAGATGACGCGGCTCGCCTGATTGGAGCAGGTACAAGGGTTGGGGCATGGGGGTGCTGCCTCTATCAGGTGAGGTCCATGGTTGTGAAACCACAACAAAACCTGGACCAACCAGAGGAGGGGGGAAGGGGTGCAGGGGCTGGTCACCATGACAATACGCATGGCAGTTGAGTCATGACCCACCCCTATTGCTATGATGTTGATAAGTCACCTTCAAAAAAGGTGTATGTAGCTGCTTATCATGATTCTAAATATCATTACTCTTCTCAATTGTATCTACCCAGAAAAAATGAAAATTGGATTTTGATGATTTGTACCACTGAAACCCTAGATCACTTTGATCATACTTAATATAAATTGCAGGATTTATAATGTTGTCAACCTTATACTTTTGTAATTATGCTGAATTAGGGGGAAGATAGTTGTTGTCACTGCTGAGTCTACTGCTAGCCTCTGCAGGAGGAGGGACAGAAAAAAAGAAAAAGGAAGAAAGTCATTAGAGCACATTCAGGTATGTTTAACATGATCAAAATAAAGAATTCAAGCTTTTAGGTAAAAGACTGTAACAGTCTCCTAAAGAAAAAATAAAAATAGAGCAAAATCTTTCATTTTAGCTGACACCTGTTTCAGTGTTAAGGTAACTTGAATGAAGAAGCTATATATATATATATATATATGTATATGTTATTCACAAGTGATTTATGACTTCTGACGCATTTCTTATTAACGCTCTATTGCCATCATCATATGATCCCCTTAGCCTAAAGGTCATTAATAAAATAGCAGGAAATCATTTTTCTTAACATTAAAAAAGTGTACATTTTACAGTATTTTAATAACTTTTTAGAATCTAAGTGTTTTTCTTTCGTGGCCTTATCTTATTAGAAGAGTGACCAACACTATCTGGAATACAAATGAATGCTAGCATCAGCAGGATCGCTAAATTTAGAGATCACTAAGCTGTTCATTTTGTAATGATTAGAAAATAAAAAGTGTTCCTTGTTTCTTTAGGCCTTAAAGTTTGACTTCATTGGTCACAAGCTTGTGATAGCTGTGAAAAATAAATGAAAAAGATCTTTTGTTTCTCAAAGCCCCTATGTCAACACTCTGCAGAAGATGCTATTGAATAGATTCCAAAATCATTTCAAATAGAAAATGTCCACAGTAAATAAAAAAAAAACAGCTTTCATGGCAGTCTTCAGCATCTGCTTTCCAATGCATTTGCTCCTAGGAACAGGGTTGCTGTGGCAACCTGCTCACTCACCATCTTGTGTGGTTTTTTTTCTTTTTTTTCTTTTTTTTTTTTTACTGTTCAGGGCCCAGTTCCACATTACTGTGCTTAGCCTGATGAGCTTGATGGATGTTTGCTGTTCAAAACATAGCCGCTGCATGTATGGGTTTTCAGCCATACATGATGCACAGCTCACAGTAATTGTTTTAACAGCTTTTTCCATCATAGCAGATATAAGATCAGACATTTACTCAGCAGATGGCAAAAAATGCATTAACATAAATGCATGGAAAGCAGGCGTTCGAAACTTGACCTTCAATATCAGAGCTAGTCTGCGATATAATAAAATGTCTTTCGGGGCTGAACTTTGAGTCAAGATCAGTCATTACTGAAAGTATGGTGATGGAAATAGATAAAATAGCTAAAAGAGTGCTAAAAATATTAATTTTTCACATGTTCTGCACATTCCACATTCTCTCCTCGTGTCTTTAACAATCACATATGGGTACGCAAATCTATAAACTACTAACAAGTACTAAAAGAAAAATGTTTTTAAACCCCAAACATCTGTGCATTATTTGTGGCGGAAATAAAAACTGCTTCAATTTCTTTATCTTTTTAGAATTCAAGCCTAAATCTGATCCAGAATGGTGGTTTGTTAGTAATTTACAATGAATCATAGAGGTATCAAAAAACCATTAATATTCAGCCAGTCACAGAACTGATCCTGTCAGAGCCATTAGGAAAATCCTAAGTTTTATGCTGTTTTTCTGCCCTAATACTTCTCTGAATACATGTTTATTCAGACGTTTCTACAGTTTCCAATAAGTTTATATCCTCCCCATGCACTGATTTAAAAATATGGAGACCAGAGTTAAAGGTCAAACACGTTGGTCAGCCAGCAGCAAACACTGCAGTTTCACTAAAAATGATTACAAATTATGTTTTTTTTTTCACGCAGTTTTCAGCAAATGCCTTCATTTTACCACTTATGTCTCAAAAAAATCTGCTTTTTTTTAAATTGCCACTTAATGATGTTGGCACTTAATGTTGTTCAGAATAGAGAAGCTCCTTTCTAACATAGGGAGCTTGAAAAATATCTGGAATTATATCCAGAGTGAACTCATGATTAATTTTGTTTTTGTCCATTCCTTCCAGGAAAGGAAAGTGAAGAGCAAATGTACGGCCAGAAAATTTCCTGTGTCTCGCCAAAAATCCTCAATAAGATTTTGCCAGGAAAAACATGCTTTTGTTATTGCAGTAAGAGAGGTTGAGCAACGTGATAGGCACATCCTCTATTCTATAAAGGTTGTGAGTAAAAGAGAACTGGGGCTTCTTTTTCTTGACTGGGTTGACTGCATTTGGGCTCCAATGATGATCGGGTTTGGGATGATGAAGATCTTCTGAATTTATTCTTGAATAAACAGACTCTGAGCAGACGGCAGATTCCAGTTTTTCTTAATTCTGAGTTTGCCTTTTTTTTCAGCAATATCTTCATATCATCTCTAGGCGATGACGTCTATATACACTTGACAGCTGATTTAGACACAAATCTCTAAACGACCAAATATATTTGCAGTTCAAATATAACAAGTGTACCTTCAAGTGCTAAAAGAGCATTATGAGGGCTAGATTTGATGTATATGGTTAGAGGCCATGCATTTGACTCCATATGGGTTGCAAAATCCATCCTGTCGGATGAACGCTGCTCAACAGAAAATAGCAGCTGGGGGATATGTTGCTATGTTACAGTTTCAGCCATGAACTGTGAAAATGTGACACTTTACACTTGTGGAAAACATACATGTCACATTAAACTGAGTGGAACAGAAAACTGTGAAAAGACATAAAAATGCTGGATGGATCTTGACTTCCTCCACCCTTTAAGAGCTCAAAAACAACAGCGTCCACCATGATGGGCTTTTATTTTTAGAATATCACACCTTGACTCATCTGAGGAGAAAGTTTTGTCGCCTGTAGTCTTCATCCTCATTCTGCTGTCTTCTTTGAGCTTGTGACGTCTTTAAAATCCTAACTTTTATCTGATTATAGTTTTATTCCAATTCATATGACTTTTTTGATCACATCCCTTTCTTTTTCTTTTTTGGTGAGTGTTGAGAGTTGATTGCAACCATGTACATATTGATTATTCGATTGGGCCTGAGAGAGTGCTCAGTCGTGAAAAGACAGATTAGCTGCAAGCTGCTGACCAATTGCAACAAACCAATCACTTCATTGTAAGCACCTGATTATATCTGATCACCACCGTATAGTCATCTATGTTTGTTGAGATGTAACAAAAATGTGATATCAAAACAAAAAAGAAGAAAACCCAGAGGATTTGGGTTCATTTTGAAAATTGTCCACAGATGATGTAGAAAAACACAAAACTGCACAGGTGCGGCAGGGCCAACATCATCTACTGTAACTATGACAACACTAGATTGATTCGGGAGGTGGGAAGAAGGACATCTCACCAGAGGAGTAACAAACAGCGATGTTTGGAAAATTCCAGGTTCATGATATTTCCTCACCGTGAAATGTGGCCAAATGTTTATTTCTCCATTAAAACGCTATTCTGTCAAGAAAAAAGGAAGGGATAGAATAGAATAGAATAGAATAACATAGAATAGAATAGAATAGAAT
>BSAI01000012.1:15032402-15042674 GCA_036245035.1 Adrianichthys oophorus | reverse complement strand
TCAAGAATTATGCACGCACAGATCCAAAGTTACGCACAAATCAAGAATTATGCACGCACAAATCGGGGTGATACTACTGTACATTCTTTTCATAGGGTTGAATTATGATCGGAAGATCACATGTTCAGTTCCCACTATGGTCACATATCCCAAAATGCCACCCTGCTGCGACCTAAATGCAAGTTTTTTAGCAAATTTGGCAGATGGTCATACAGTGGTATTTGTAATTGGGAGGCGGTAGTCACATTTCCACACACCAGCCAAGGTTCTAAGAAAAAGTTAACATTTTATGGTGACCGGGCGATTTTTGGACATTAGTCAGTGGCCACCTGAGCACATTTGGAGGTTGGGCGGTGGCAGTCCAGGAACAGGCGGGAGGCAGGAAGGCTGCAGTACAATATTTGACTGATAGAAGGATCTTCTAGGTCCCCAAAATCGTTTGATGATAGGCCGATTTCAGACTGCCACCCCCCTGTCCCTGTGCTGCCGTCCCACTGCCACCATCCGATTCTTAGAAATCGTACGGTAGCAGCGTGGGCACTTGACAAGGGCTGTAGACATGAATCTGCCGATCCCAGCCATGTGGGTCCAAATGTGGAGAAGGCATTGATGCTGCACAAAACTCATCATGGCATTGATAGCACCATGCAGCGACTCCAAGACCTGCGTATTGACGAATTGTGGTTGCTACTGAGAAGAATACGAAGAAAACACAGCATTATGTTTTCTTGGGAGGCATGTTGTCTAAAATTTTGTACATTTATAAATTGACATAATGTTAATGTGCTCACATATTAATATGTGCTCCAGATCTGAGTTGCGAATGACCAGAGGTGCAGTGGTGCAGCCCATTGCACGGTGGCAGTTGTGTTTGTGACCGTAGCAGCAGAGCCAACATCAGTGTGTGAATGTTTGGGTGAATGGAACTGTGACTGTAAAGCACTTTGGGTCTTCAAGGACATTTGACCGTTTACCAACATAAAGCTGTAAGTGGTCCATTAGTAAACTGCCTTGCAACTCCTAACTTGGTACCAACTTTACAAATGACAGTCAGTCTTGAAGTTAAAGGGTTGGAGTTAAATGTTGCCAACTGAGAGTTTACAAAAATGAACCTTTAGGATTAGTAAATTAAATTGTATAATCAAATATACAAAAACATAATTAAATTAAATAAAAACAAAATTTGTGCATTTCTTTCTTTCTGTATGTTGTCATAAATGTCAAGCAGACTTTATGGTGTTAAGATGCTGCTCTCTTTGTGTGTTGACAGGGATTTCAGGATGTTTGCTCTCTCCAATCTAGTATTCCAAAAATATTTCTTATACTGAGGATGTTATTTAGAGGGCGGAGAAATCTGCATTCACACATTTTTACATTTTTCCAAGATTTCGTCGCATTTGTTAATAAAAATTAGAAGATACTCATTTTCGGTCTTTCCTTTTTAATGGAAAGGCACTCTGACGTCACAGCGTTGAAGCGTTTTTCTGATGCTCAGACGGTGTGGAGCAAACAGACCACTCAAGTTCCCTCTCCACCGCGCGTAATGGACACCTCCGGGAGTTTTCAAAGAGGATGCTGCATTCCAACTCCGTGCGTATGAGCGCCTGGTATTTTCTATTTCCATAACTTAAAGAGACGAGAAGATGGGTTTTGTGGTTGTAAAAGGCTGCGCGGTGAATTAATGGACATCAACTTTTCTGATTTTTTTTAAGTTACACCTAGTGGGCAATTGGACCACTTGATTAAAAAAGGACGGAGCGCAAAACCAGCTGGAAAATTAAACCATGCGCTGTTCATATATATGGAGAGATGGCATGCGTGCTCCTCTTCAGTCGACTTCTGCCATTCTCTCATCGGCTCAGAGGAACCTTCATTTGTTTGTTATCTCTTTTTTTTTCATACTTGTGCTATTGTGCGCTGTTCCCCGACAGTGCACTTGTGCAAAAGTCAGGTAATCCGTCCAGCTGTCAGCGAGCGGATGGAGCTAAACGGCGCCTCCAGAAATCCCTCTCCTGCCTGCCTGACCCGAGCTTTGTGGATGCATCACAGCTGAAAACTGACCAAAGACGCGCTTCCACCCTTCACATGGCCGGGAATAACACGCCCATTCCACCAATTAGTATTTTAAAGTTTGGCAATAAAAAGTTGCCAAACGCCATAATAGTTGGCGTAAAAAAAGGAGGGACGAGAGCGGTCCTGGAGTTTATAAGAATCCATCCGGACGTGCGAGCTGCTGGAACAGAAACGCACTTCTTTGACAGGAACTATGACAGAGGGCTGGAGTGGTACAGGTAAGAAGAAACGTCAACTCTCACCTGCGTCAAGTGGTGCGTAAAAGTGAACACATTTATCCATAAAGAGTCTTCTCCAACTTCATACACTTTTACTCTGAATATTTTAATATATTTGCCAATTAAACTATTTAAATTATTTCTATGGCACTTCAATTTAAAAGTGGTTTACGTCAAGATTTTGTGATATTATATATTAAACTTTATATAATATTTCAGATAAAACGTCCCAAAAAACCCCCAATATGCTTCAGAAACATAATTTATGTACAAAAATTTTCAACATTCTTTCAACCATTACTCTCTTTCATGTTTCTTTTCTTCAAACGGATTAAGTCAAATCTAAATGTTTTTATCTTGTTCCTAAACTAATGAAAATGTTTTTGTTTTCTCATGCACCATGGGGTCTAAAGGATCTATATTTTCTTTACATTCAAGCATAAATATAATGGCGGGCTTAAAAATCTCTTTATATGTTTTACTGAACTATATTAAACTACATGGAAAATCAAATTGAAATGGGCTTTGTGAACTAGAGATTTTAAAAAGTCAGATATAATACATGCTGTGCCTTTGTAGCAATGCAAAACAAAAACAACAAAAGAAAATCTTAAGAGCATTTTTGCTAGAACAACTTGTCATCTGGCTAATGATGATCATTTATGAGGAGAAATGAAGAGCAATACCTAAACTAACAAGTATATAACTGGTTGAGCTGGGGTATTTTGCCCTATTTATATATTTGTAAAATGGCTGTGTTTTATTTACTAAACAGCTGATTCTTTACCAGTTCTCCACCAGTTCTTTACTTTATTAAATAGAGGGACTACAGTGGCAAAAAACGCCTTTAATGCAAGGGCAACAAGAGTTCTTGCGCTACAAAAACAGGCCCCTTGAAAAGAAGTAAAAAAAAATCCTACCCCATTTGCAGATTTAAAAAAGAAAAAAAATGATGTTTGGTGTAAAAAATGGTCTTACCAAGAAATCTCATTTAAAAAAAAAAAAAAACATGTTTTCTCAAACTAATGCTTTTGAAAAACTGTCCTAAAAAGATTATTTTTCTTGCAAGACAGAAAGTAAGACTTTTTTTCTTGATTTTTTTTACTTTCTTAAGATTCAGTTTTTACAGTGTGTACAACAATGGACTTAAGTTCTGTTCATGCAGCAAAAATGTACACCTTAAATTGTGTCAGAAATAGAGTAAACTGAATAAAACAACAGAGACAAGGGTTTATTTTTCAGCTGTGAGTAGATGCTTACAGCTTAGCTCCTTATCATTGGCCTGACTGAGGTCTACCAGGCTCTCTGAAAGTTAATCTTTGCCATATTGCTGCAAGTGTGCCATGTGTGGTCATCTTTTTCCCATTCAATTCAAGCATCCTTGATGTGTAGTTTGCTTTTGCATCCTTGACTATCTCAAGTTGCTTTCAAAGTAAGCTTAAAAGAAAGAAAATAGGATATTTTCAAGCAAAACAAAAGAAGTCTCCAATTTGATCTACTGAGAAGTCATTTTCAGATTTATTTTTATTTATTTTTTTGTATTCCATCTCTGGAGCTAAGACGTTTGATCATCACAAGAGTCTGTTTTTCGAAATGCATTGTCGCTATCCACAAGTTCCAATATTCATGAAATAGACCCATTCAAACCCTCTGATTACTTATTTAATGATAAACATGTTTGCTTTGTGAATGAGAACAATATTCAAGTTGAGACGAACAAAACTTAAACAGTGACCTGCTTCCGAATGCATTTCTTGTAAATGATTGGCAGTCATGGAGCCTGGAGGGGGTATGTGTATACAATAATAATGGACTGAAAGTATCTCCACTAATTGGCACACTTCAGGACAGTTGGTAGCTCGAGCCCTTTTATCTCAGAGATGTCTCTTGGAGATGTGAGCGCCAGCCCATTACTGTGGTTTGACTGTCAGCTTTCAAAGCGGTAGCGGAAAAGGTCAAATGAGGATTGCTTTCAAAACAAAACATCTGCATCACCGGGAAAGTCCAAATCGTTTCTGCCCAAATTCTTTTGTTCTGCAAATGCAATGAAGTGCGGCTCGTGGATATTTTTGTTTTCATGTGATATCTAAACAAAAGAATAAAGATTTCTCCAGTGAACTTGCCAAGCATCAGATGGTGGCATGACTGGCCAAGTCCCGGCAGTGCTGAAACGCAAAACCAGGTGGGCCAGAGCAAAACAAATAAAAGCAAGTTTGAAGAGTCTCAGCATCGGAAAACCAATGTTGATTTTACATTTCCTGCATACAGTGCGCAGTCTGTAGATCTACAGACCCTAAAACTGAGAGGTTTCAGAGACTCTTCACAATAAACTACCAAGACCTCCAGCATAATCTCCGTCAGCCGTTCCTCCAGCCTGAGCCGCCCAGCAACCACGTTTCTGCCAGGACATCCAGCCAAAGATGTCAGAAGCGTTCTGGCACTTCCACTAGAGGGGTGGTTTGCCTCTCATCAGTATGTTCACACAACTTTTCATTCAGACTTTTCACTAATCTTTGATTTGAAAGGACTTGACATCTATTACACCTGCTGAAGGTTTCAGCACAGCCCTCATTTAGAGAAGTATTGATGCTAGTGGGACCTTTCATTTCTGCCAAGCAGTTTTTTTCTACTCCTCCTTTTGAATTCTGTGTAATATTCCAGGAACAGCAATCAATTTAAAAGAAAATATGAATAAAACAAAAAAATTTAACAACTAACATGTTGAAAGAGAATTCTTATGTGACTACAAACTATTATTAAATTAAAAATTTTTAGTAATATCTTGCATGGATCATTTTATTCCAGATATAAAGGAAAAAAAATCAACAGCAATGCAACTTTGTTAAAAAAAAAAAGTGTGTGTGGCTTCTGATAACTTTTTTAAATATAAAATTACAGTTCCATCTGAGATGTTATGGTTTGTTGGTTTTGTCAGCTCAACCATGCAAAAGTAATTATTTGAAAGAGGTTTCTTAAATGTCACGACCGCCACCCATTTTTCCCTTGTATGCAGTTTTGCATGTGAAGAAAACCTTTGTATTTATGATCACATATGAATCTATGTTAGAGGATACAAATTGTATAATGGGCTGACAGTTATGTCTTTTTTTTATTCTGTTTAAAGCTTAAGGAAAGTTGCAATTCTGAGAAAAGTCTTCTTTCTTTTTCTGTAAAACCCACTTCATCAAATAATTGATGGAAAATTCAAATTTTAACATCTTTATTCCAAAATATTAAGATGTGTTTTATAAACCCCAAAAAAAGAATTTTCCATAATTATTGTGTATGTCATATAGATCAGGGATGGGCAATTCCAGACCTCAAGGGCCGCCTTCCTGCATGTTTTCCAACATACCATGCTCTGGCATGTTCTAATTAGCTGGACACGCTTGAACCAGGTCATCAGTCATGAGTAGGACTTGGATATCTGGAAATCATGCAGACACTTCGGCCCTCGAGGCCTGGAGTTGCCTATCACTGATATAGATAGTGCCGTATCAGTGATGTGTTGTCGGATTTGGTAAGTTCTTGCTCACAACAATAGCTGCATTTCCATTGACTGTGAGATTTCACAAACTGGATTTGCGATTATAAATGTGTGAAAAAACTCGCATTTATTGAAAAACCTTTTTTACGCTTGACAAAGGTGGTTTTTGAGGCGTATCAAAATTGACATATTTTGAAACACTGCAATGGACACACTTTCTTCAGTTAAATGAGTCACGTGACCAACAACCTCGGGCATTGCACAGCAGGCGCCACAAGGGGTTCCCACAGCCTCACACTGCTCATGAAAAATTGAGCATGTCACGCAGTCTTGTTGGATCCGCATCTCCTTTATAAAATCACCAACCACAATTTCCCAAAATTGTTTCCTCCAAAATTATTATTTATTGGAAAGAATGTAACCACAAATATATATATTTTTTTAATTCTAGAATTTTGATAAAGTTTTGCGCATCTGTGTAATGAAAACGCAGCTAATGCTAGTTTAAAATACTGAAATATTGGCTCTGGACAGAAACAACTATTCCCTGTCTCAAATTTGATCCGCACATTTTTAACATGGTGTAAAAGGCACATACAATTATTATCATCAATATTTTGATCACAGAAAGTAGTTATTTAAAAAATAAATAACAATAGGTAAGTTATTCTCACCATAAAGTTTTGAAAATGACCAAAACTTTTTTCTCTAAAAGGGTTTTTGAGGTTTTGTGGAAGCAGCCCTTTTGAAATGAGTAGAAAAAGCCCTTCTATTGCCCCTAGTGGAACGATTATGAACTACAGGGCAGAAAACATGGAATGTTGTGTACAGTGGGTTTTCAAGGAAAGTTTTGAACATGCTAATGAGATAAGGATCTCAGAAATGCATAATTAAATATGATGCAACTGGTTTGGGTTAACCTCTTATTGGTAAGTAAGAACAAAGAGTAATTCTAGTCTCAATTTGATTTCAAATAGGCTCAGGCTATGAACACAGATCTCTAGCTGGTCCAAACTGCTAAAATTTGCTGTTTTTTTTCCACTAGTTTGGCCGTTTCTGTTGAAAGTGAAAAATAATGGTGTTTGGCGAAGACCTACAAAGAAAGGCTCATGGCAAAAGTTCAATAAATTAACTAAATCCTGACCAAAAAATAAAACCTGAAAAATAAGCTCTGAAATATGTTGAGGGCTAAAACAGAAATAAATGTGGAGAATTGAAACTGAACCTAGTGGGGAAACAATACGTAACCTGAAAAAAACCTAAATGCTAATTTAGAAACCAAGAAATCCAAGAAAGGGCAGCAGTTTTCACAGTGAAAGGATATTTCATTAATAGTAAAGCTTTCTCAGCTTTATTAGATAATGTTGGTTTCACACAAAATGTTAAGGAACCCACTCACTGTCACAAGCACACCTTGGACCTTGTCTTAACTCGTGGTATAGAGATCAGCCAGCTGAGTGTGCTCCCTCATAACCCCATGCTCTCAGATCACTTTCTAATCATCTTTCAGTTTGTTCTAGAAAATTCCACCGCTCCAATAAATAAAGAACAGCTCAGAAGAACATTGACTGACCGTTCTGTCTCTGAATTTAAACTTACAGTCCAACCAATATTTAGTAACATGCTGAGCATACACTCTGAGAGCAGCTCCCACAGTTTCAGTCCCAGAAAAAATGATCAGTTTGTTGATGACTACATGGAGGCCCTCAGGAGAACACTTGATGTTGTTGCTCCTTTGAAACCAACATTTTTTAGACAAAACCGAGTATCACCGTGGTTTAACGCTGAAACACGTTCTCTAAAACAAGTAACCCATAAGTTAGAAAGAGAATGGCGCCGATCCGGCTCAGAGCAGTCCCTGAATAACTGGAAATATAGCCTTTTAAATTATAAAAAATCTCTGCGTAAAGCCAGAACCCAATACTATTCAGCTTTAATGGCACAGAATGGAAATAATCCAAGATTTATTTTTAGTACTATAGCCAGACTGACCAGCAGTCACAACTCAGTGGAACCGCATATTCCTGCTACTCTCAGCTCTGAGGAATTTCTTTCATTCTTTGATTGTAAAATCCTAAATATTAGACAAAAGCTGAACAAAGTTATCCTTACTATCAGCCCAGAGCAGGCTAAAACAGTAGAAACAAAGGCATCTATGGAAACCTCTGTAACATTAGACTGCTTCACTGCTGTAGATCTAGCTGAATTAACATCAGTTATTACATCCTCCAAAAGCTCAACTTGTCTTTTAGACCCAATCCCCACTAAGCTTTTTAAAGAAACCTTCCCCTTAATTAACAAATCCATTTTAACTATTATAAATACTTCTATAGAAACAGGTTATGTGCCACAGTCTTTTAAATATGCAGTTGTTAAACCTCTTCTGAAAAAGTCCAGTTTAGATCCTGGTATTCTGGCCAACTATAGACCAATGTCAAATCTCCCCTTTATCTCAAAGATATTAGAAAGAGTTGTAGTTAAACAGCTATACTGCCACCTACAGGACAATAGCCTCTTTGAAGATTTCCAGTCAGGGTTCAGACCTCACCATAGCACTGAAACTGCACTAGTTAGAGTCACTAATGACTTGTTACTGGCCACAGAAAAGGGACTTATCGCTATTCTGGTCCTGTTAGATCTTAGTGCAGCCTTTGACACTATAGACCACAGCATCTTGCTCCAGAGACTAGAGCATGACATAGGGATCAGAGGATCTGCCCTTCAATGGTTTAAATCCTACTTATCTGATAGGTACCAGTTTGTTCATGTAAATGGACATTCCTCCCATTATAGTCGAGTTAGCCACGGAGTCCCACAGGGCTCAGTTCTAGGACCCATCCTGTTTATGCTTTAGATGCTGCCTCTAGGGAATATAATCAGGAAACACAGGATTAATTTTCACTCTTATGCGGATGATACACAGTTGTATCTATCCATTAAACCCGACCAGAATGACCGCTTAGAGAAACTTAATGCCTGCATTAGTGATATCAAGATTTGGATGGCAGTTAATTACCTCCTCCTAAACCCTGAAAAAACTGAGGTCATAATACTAGGTCCAAAATACCTCAGAGATACCCTACCTGTTCAGATGGTCTCCCTGGATGGTGTAAATATAGCCTCCAATCCCACAGTTAGAAACCTGGGGGTTTTATTTGACCAGGATTTATCATTTAAGGCACACATATCACAGGCTTGTAAAACTGCATTTTTTCACCTACGCAATATTTCTAGAATCAGAAACATATTATCTAGAAGCGATGCTGAAAAACTCATCCATGCATTTGTTACGTCTAGGCTGGATTATTGTAATTCTTTGCTAGCAGCGTGTTCTAAAAGTTCTTTAAAAAGTCTTCAGCTTGTTCAAAATGCAGCAGCTAGATTGTAAGCAGGAACCAGCAGAAGAGAACACATTACTCCTGTGTTAGCTTCACTTCACTGGCTCCCAGTTCAATCTAGAATCAAGTTCAAAATCCTCCTGCTAACTTATAAGGCCTTGAATGGTATGGCCCATCCTATATTAAAGATCTCATAGTGCCTTACCAACCAAACAGAACACTTCGCTCACAAAATGCAGGACTGCTTGCGGTTCCTAGAATCTCTAAAAGTACAGTTGGAGGTAGAGCCTTTAGCCACCAAGCTCCTGTTTTATGGAATAAACTCCCAGCTCATGTAAAAGAGGCAGACACAGTTTCTACATTCAAAGTTAGACTGAAAACATTCCTCTTTGGACAGGCTTATTGCCAGGCTAGCTAGCAATCAGAGATTATCTAACTTACTGCTCCTCTGCCTCACGTGCTGTGATGGGGTTTGCCGCGCTGGCTCTGCTCGCTCCTGCTCAGTCCCCCCCAACTCCCTCCACCTCAAGACTTCCTCCTTTTTTCCACCCTCCCCTCACACTACATACACGTTAAGGGACTTTATGTCCTATGGCACTCACTTTAATTTCAAGGGACCACCAAATCCCAACTGCACAACATTACATAACACCTTTATTTCAAGGGATCACTGGATCCCACTGCACTCACTCAGACTCCAAGGGACCCCCAAGTCCCATCTGCATTACTCAACATACTCAAGTCCACAACCCCCTCTCCTTCATCTCTCTCTTTCCTTTTCTACTAACCTTCTACCTATCTCACAATAAACCCTACCCTAACCCGGGTCTGCACCCCCCCTCTCTCCACCTGCAATCTTCATTACATCACTTGCCATCTACCATTGCTTTATTTTATTTGGTTTATCATGCCTCTGTTTGGTGCAGTGTGATTCACATGTTGTCCCTCTTTCCCACCCCCCTACGGGGGAGTGGGAGAGATTTCTGATTCCAGGTGGATCATCTGTGCTCCTGTCCTTGGCTGTGACCTCGCCTTTAGCCCCTCCCGCTCCTGTCCTTGGCTGTGACCTCGCCTCACCTGTGCTCCTGTCCTTGGCTGTGACCTCGCCTTTGGCTCTTCCCACCCCTGTCTTTGGCCGTGACCTCGCCTTGGCTCT
>BSAI01000012.1:14855270-15032392 GCA_036245035.1 Adrianichthys oophorus | reverse complement strand
TTGGCTCTTCCCACCCCTGTCTTTGGCCGTGACCTCGCCTTGGCTCTTCCCACCCCTGTCTTTGGCCGTGACCTCGCCTGGCTCTTCCAGCAACCCCAGCTGTTACCACAACTCCTACTGGATGAAGCCCATCTGATAGACTATTCAAACATGTCTTTGTTTATTTAATGCTTAGCTGTTACCTTTACTTGTGGCTGTTTATCTAGACGTGTTTGTTTATTGGACATATACTTGTTATTCAACCATGTAGTAATAGAATTAATTAAGCTCACTTTTCTTTAATAGTTTTAGCACATCACCTGTCCGTCCGGGGTTGAGGATCTCTCCTTCATGTGGGCAACCCTGAGGTTTCTTAGTTTTTTTTTGTTTTTTTTTTCCCCCCCAAAAAAAAGATAGGGTTTTCTTTTTTTTTTTTTATGAGTTTTTCCTCACCGCGAAGGAGGGTGTAAGGGCAGAGATGTTTGTTCAGCTTAGTCTGTTTTATAACCAGCTATTGTTTACTTTTACATGTTAATAATCTTTTTTTTGCTTCTTGCAATATATTGATAATCAGTCCAATGAGATGGCTATGGCTGTGATATTGGGCTATATAAATAAAATTGAATTGAATTGAATTATCTGTGTCAAATGAGAGAATATAAGGATTGTCTCATACAGAATGCTATTTGATTTTTAAAAATGTTAATTGAAAATAAGGCAATCTTTACATTGTAGCAAATGATTAAAAGCTGCACATTCCAAAAGATTGTGATTTTTAACAAATGCTCCGAACATTTCACTTTATCAAAGTTCTGGTTTTCTTTCTCACAAATGTTTCATTCTGACATTTCAGAAGTGCTAGATAATCAACAAACTGAGTCATTAGGAAAAAATAATTAACGTCAGTTCTATTAATAACACTGGGAAGCCTTTAAACCTGTTTTCTGTGAACCTCTTCAGTTCTCTCAAATACCAAAGTGGCCTAGTTTGAAGGTGTAAGCTGACGATAAGTCACTCTGCTGTATTTTTTTATTCTTTTTTTTTTCTTTTCTTAGATTTATGGTGATTTATTACTCTTCAACAGAGTTGGGCAGATCCACAGGAAAGCTATCTGCGATCCTGCGATGCAACTCTCCAGTGACAACTCTCTAGTGCCCACTACGACTTTGCTTCATTTACATTCAGAAACTGGGTTTTTGGTCAAGCAGGGCTCACTTAGCGTGGTTTGATGCTCGTACAGTTCCACTCATGTAAAACTAGTCTAAATATATCTGTTATACTTCTTACTTTTAACAAAGTGAGTATAAGGGCATTATGTCCTCTGTGCCCAAATGTGCTTTTGAGGTCATTCAAGCATCCCTAAACACCAAAACTGGGCATGATGTTAAAAAACAACCGTTTGATATTTTTTTTTGTCACACAGTGGTCTCTTTTTTATCATGGGAGTTACGTTTTAAAAATAACTTGCAATAGGTGAAATCCTCAATGTAGTCGTCTTTATTTTTTCCAACAATTATAGATGTTTTAAGGCTGTAAAATCCCTCACCTCTCACTTGATATCTTTTTTCAGACAGAAATGATCATTTTAACACTTTTATCTGTCTTGTCTGACTCTCAAACTTCAAACGTTTGTAGAAAATAAGTCTCACTGCTCAAGATCAAAGATTTATGTAAATTTGGCAATCTGAAAACATTCTGTGTAGTACACGTACCACGAAGGAGATTGACTGACAAGGTCAGTAGCCAACCAGTATGCAGAACACAATCTGCTGTTTAAAAAAAAAAAAAGCAAAATTGTACTAAAAATTTTGGCGAAACAACAAGATCGCAGAAGGTGAATCACAATATAGCGAGGGACTGCTGTATACCTTATTTGTATGCTTAGGTATGAAGTTTACACTTGTCTTTTTTTTTTGTGCAGAGGTTTGATGCCACGGACTCTAGAAAGCCAAATCACCATGGAGAAGACACCAAGCTACTTTGTAACTAAAGAGACCCCTCGAAGGATTTCCACCATGTCCCACGATACCAAACTCATTGTTGTGGTGCGTGACCCGGTCACTCGAGCAATATCAGATTACACTCAAACTCTCTCAAAAACTCCCGATCTGCCAAGCTTCCAGGAACTGGCCTTCAGAAATCAAAGCCTGGGCCTTGTTGACATGTCTTGGAATGCCATTAGGATTGGCCTGTATGCCCTTCACCTGGAAAACTGGCTCCGGTACTTCCCTTTGGCTCAGATCCACTTTGTGAGCGGAGAGCGTCTAATCACAGACCCAGCAGGGGAGCTGGCTCGGGTGCAGGACTTCCTTGGGTTAAAACGCATCGTCACTGACAAACACTTCTACTTCAATCGCACCAAGGGCTTCCCGTGTCTTAAAAAGCCAGAGAGCAGTGGTTCACCTCGCTGCCTGGGGAAGTCAAAGGGAAGAACTCACGTGCAGATAGACAGAGAGGCCATTGAGCAGCTGCGGGACTTTTACAGACCTTATAATGTCAAGTTCTATGAAATGGTTGGACATGACTTTAAGTGGGAGTAGATGTTGAAGTCATAAAAAGAAAATCTGTTTCTTTACATACATTCTGCAAATGTACGCCTATCAGTGGATAGTCAAACAGCACAGGCAGTTTTAAACTTGAAAGTGACTTTCAACAGAGCACTCGCACTTGTAATAGTTACCAGCATCAGAATCACAATTGTTGCTGTGTATCATTTCAGCTATATAATCCCATTCATTTGGTTGTTGTCAATAATGTGGATAATTGTAGACACGAGTGCTGATTTCCTCATCGATTCTTAAGAAGTGGGAGTATTTGTCCTGAAGGTGGAACTTTAAAGCACCACCTTGGAAAATGTCAATGAAGTTGTCTGCTGTAGCACGGTGGTGGGAAGTCCAAAAGCCATAGCGGAAGTATTAAACCACTTTTTTTTTAAGAGTTGTAATTTATATCCAGCATGACCAAGCTCAAGAAAGAAGGCGTGTATGCTGTTACTTCTGTGCTGTGTTAGCAAAATCTATGCTTATATTTTTGTTACAAAGACATGTACTCACTGCAATGCTGATTCATGAACTTTAATAAACTTAAGTCAAGCACAAGTTAAGGGTACTTTCTGCTTTTGCTAAATCCACCCTGGATCTTGCTGAAGATGTTAAAAACTAAATATATTTACATTTATGCTGCAAAAAGATCTAAGCCTGGAAAAGAGCGGCTCATATTCATACCATTTGTCCCATCTCATTTTCACTTTGGACGGTTATGGTTTCCGTAGAGAGCAAGATGGAGGCAACTTCATTAATTTTTCAGACAAAAGCAGGGAAAACTCAGTCACAGTGTGTTGTCAAAAAGATTCTGGGACCCCTTGTCACTGTATGGTTGTGTCATTTCTTTGATTTGGTGAATACTAAAGTTGGACGGTGTGTGTGATTGACCGTAAAAGCACTTAATGAAGCAGGGAGCTCGTCTTATGACTTGAAGAAAGCTGAAGTGTGTAATTGGGCACTCCATTATTCAGATCTTATTTGCCTCTTTGCCTTAAATGTCTTATGCTGCTTTTTACTGCGTTTAAAAGATCAGCAAAGCTGGAAAGAGAGGGAGTAGGGAATTCATTTTTTTTAAGAAAACATTGCTCCTCAGAGGGATGAAGTGGCTTGTTGGTTTTCTGGGTTTTTCTAGAAGGTAATTACTTTTAATTTTTAAGTAAATCCTGTGTTTGGGAAGAAAAAAAAAAGCTTGTTAGAAAGAGATTTGCAAAATGTACTGCGGCAGAGTAGCGTGTCAGATGAGTTTTTTGCTCAAGAGAACGGCGTCGACACTTTAAAGCATGGATGTTTAATCCTGATCCTCAAGGACTGATGTCCTGCTTCTTTTCCATCAGCCCCTCTCTTTGTTATTTGTCATTGGAGGAACATATCTGATCCACACGGTAATTGTAATAAGCTGTTTTTTTTTTTTTTTTATCACGAGAAACAAAAACAGAGGGGGTCTCAAATGAGTCATGCTAACAGTTTACCATAACCACACCAAACTACTTAAAGCAGAAATCGCCAACACACACTGGCATTTTAAATATTTTAGCCACCTTCTAGCTGAAACTAAGTTACATACATTATTAAATTGCAGAATTTACAAGATCAGCATGTCTTTACATGGTGCAGTCAAGCTAGCAGATGACATGAGCACACTAGAAGAATAAATCCAGCTAAGATCAACAGTGTTTTCATAATCCCAGAAGTCTCTGGTGGAAGCTTTTAAAAATGTGTGGTGGAAGAGATACTCTTCTGATGTCAGTTTGGTTCTGTGCAAATCATCCACTGAGCATTCAGTGAGGAGTTCTTACTCTGGTTCTCAGAAGAAATGCAGTTCACAAAATGTATCCACTTATTCTTGATTATTTTAGGTTAAATCTATCTGTGTGATGAACACTTGCATGCAGATTGAGGTGTCATGTCTGTTTTATGCTCTTGTGCCAGCTTTAGATTACATTCAGAAACTATTTAATACTTCACGAAGCATCAATTTTAATTTTACACTGTTGCTTTTACAGTTTAATTTGCCAATGATTCTGTCTGAAAAAATGTTGTTGCTTTGTTGGGAAATCTCACACACAGCAGCTGATATAGAATAATCTAATGATCTGAGAAACCAAACAGACTTGACACTTCATGTGTGAAACTTGTAAATAATCACATTTTCTGCACATGCTCAGTTTTTAGTTTTGACCACAAATGGAAGCAGAAACAACCCAATTATCCAATGATAGAGCCAACACAAAAGTCCAATTTATAAATTGAGGCCTTTTTGATAGTGGTATAGAAGAGTTGTTTTATGGTGTGTTTCAGTTTGTGCATTAAAAGTGAAGGAGAGTAACTGAATTTAAAATCAAAGCAAAGAATAATGTCAAAAAGGTAAATACAGATTACATAAGCTTACAAAAAGATTTTAAGAAATCAAGATTAATCAAGAACCGTAGCATCACACAGCAGATGCAAATGCATAGTTAAAACATATTGTGTTGATTATTTTCTAAGCAAACCCCCAAAAAACATATGCAGGATCATTTAAACACTCTCCAAATAGTGACATTCCTCCTAAAATTACATTTGAAAATGCAAGTAGAGCAGCTATGATTATCAACAAATTTTAAAAGAAAATTCAAATAATTATTTTTGCAAAAAGGAAAGGATGGCTAGTTCATTTTTTTAGCATGTGAAAGTGCTGAATTAATTCCTCACTGTAGTTTAAGTGTTGCAGTTTTGATATTTGCCTTCTTTTTCTTTTTAAAGCTCATTTTTAGCTCGTCTTGAAGAAAAAAAATCATCCAGTTGGGTGACTTCTTTCATTAAATAATTCTTAAAAAACCTGAAACTGTGTGTGAAATCTCAGACAGAAAGGTAAAAGAAATATAAATTATTTTGATTCTTACAAGATTAGGTTTGCACACATAGTACCATGGATCTCTGTCTGACTGGAAATCCAGAATTGATCGCAGAAAGCCTATCCCTGACTTTCCTAACTTTAGACTCGATTTATTGCTCCTCAGCAAACGGCCACAGCAGATTGCCAAAAGAAGAAAGTTATGAACGAGTCTCCTGTCTCTGTGACCCCCCCACACCGCCCAGATGTCTGCCTGTTCTTCTGCATCTCCCCCTTACTGCTCCTCATTCTCAGCCACTGTCCTTACATTCATTAAGCTCACAGGACATCCAAGTGGGGGAATGAAAGCACATTGGCTGCACCACTTCTGTTGCCCTCCTTGTCATCATGCTCGCCAATAGCTCATTTCTGTGGCTCTCCCAGCACACACAGGTGAGCTTCCACCCAATCGGCCCTGTGAGCGGCAACCCCTCTTCATGGTACACGGGGGTCCTAATTAGGCCTCAGGGTTGAAGAAAGGCAATCCCCGAGAACAAGCATCAGCCAGAGTCTGATTAGACTCTGCTATTGAACGGCTCTCCAGAGATTGCTTGCAGGTCAAATCTCCCCTTCTCCTTCTACCTCTTTTTCAGCTCAGCCTCCTTTTCAAATATGAATCCCCCAGGAAAGACCCATGCAAATCCTGAAATTCCTTCACATGTTAGAGCTTTATGATGTGACTTATTTGCACTGAAGCCTGAAGGCGTGCTTGTTAAGCTAAATTAATGTGTTATGTATATTCATGTTTGTCTTGTCAAATGGCGATAATAATGAATTGGGACAAAGCTAAAAAAAAAAACAAAATGCTGTACATAGTCATGCTAAATGTGCAGGATTTTGTTTTTCAATGTTTCTCCCAATGAGTGCAGTTTTCATTTTCTCATCCAGGGAGATCTTCCTGATAATTACTAAATGGTGAACATATGGGAAGGAGTTATCGGGAACTTTTACAGACCCACTCCGATGGAAATTGTGTTTTTGTTTTTTTTAACATGTTCTTGTGGTATTTTTCTCATAATGGAGGACATACTTAGAGAACATTATGCTCAAAATAGCATTTCTGAGTATTGTTTTGTTCAAATTGTTGTGAATCAGGAGCAGACACAAAAATGCCAGTGGATAAAGCTTGCAGATGTGACGTACAAGCTGTCAGCAAGCCACAAGCTCCATGCTCCGCTCTGGTCCATTCTGATGCATCCACTTGCAAACGACTAGAGCCGATATCTTACTTGCATTGAGCTGGCATCTGGCTAAAAACTGTACGGCCAGATAGTTCCAATATTCCTCACCATTTTTGTCGCGCCTGTAATATTATGTTGGGGGTGCAAAGGTCTGTATAAGCTAGCGGGAAAGAGTGTAAACAGATGGATGATGGGAAGGGGGAAGGCATACTCCATGCCGACAGTCCCGCCCACAACTCAGAGGCAAATTTTTATTGAACTGCTGTCACTCTGCAGAAACTATGTCCAAGAAAATGACACAGGGTTTTGGATTATGGCCAAAAACGGCATCATCATCATAATTAAAGGACCACTAGGAATGCTGTTAAAAAAGATTGAAACATGATCAGAGTGGGATTTTAATATTTAAGAAATTGTTGGTGCGCATGACTGGAACCAACGACGACTTTTGACTGATTATTTGCAAAATACATTTTTGAAGATGTATGAAGTATGGATAAAAATCTTAAAGGTCTTCTTTTCTCTACAGCAACTAATAATGTCTAAAAACAGAAAATGTTGTGGCTAAAGTCAGATTTTCAAGTGTTCAAATGTCACCAAGGTGTTCTATTGGTGTGGGTAACTTTAACTTTTCTCCAGCACAGTCCCAATTCAATGTAGCCTCAAACATACATTTTGGAGGATTTTTAATAAGCGAAGAAGCAGCAAAGGATTATAATTCAAAGAATCTTCCCTCGAGACTGAAAATATTTGCAGTGTTTTCTGTGTGCTTCTTAAAAGATTTGTTGCAAGATCCAGAAAACACAACTTTTATACGTCTGAGTTAAGCTGGAGTGAATAAGAGAGCATACATTGACTCAATTATCCTCTTCCTCACTGTTTCCTCATGATGTTCTCATGGGATTTCAGTAGGTTCCCTGGTACGCAAAGGGGACAGCAGCTGACACAGTAGAGGGAGAGACTCACTAGTGCACCTCATTCAGTCCTAATGCTTCAGAATAGTTTAGCTTCTACAGTAGACAGGATGTCCCAGTGGTCAAAATCACCAGTGGCATAGGAGCCAAATTAAAATGAAGTGCTGACAACTGGGGTACAGCCTCAAGTATGTTACGATACAAGCTCTGATGAAGGTCAGAGTGCATGCAGGCAATGAGCATGAGATTCCCAGGATTACAAGAAAGTGAAGAACTGCAGAGATATATATAAAACAAAAAAAAAAAAACGTTTCAGGAATAACTTTAATTGTAAGTCACTGGCTTTCACTTTCATCTGTGCGCTAAATGTCCTATTTCCGCTTGTCCGCTTGACTTGACTCCTTCAAGATTTAGATCTATGACTTTCTAGGATGTCCTCCAAACATTGTATAAGCACCGTTTCCTTGTTGTTGTTGTCTCCATTTGTCAGACAAGTGAGAGTATGCCTTCTGTGGAGAAGCTAAAGTGAGATGGAGAGCTGATTAGATCGGAGAAGTAGTCAGACCTCAGCGCCTATCTCACCGGGAGATGCGCTCTAATTAGAGAACGCGCTTCGTGTCTCACTGAGGAGAGTAACAACCTTCATCCCAAAGCTGCTTCTGGATGAACGAAAGAAAAAAAAAAAGCAAAATCTATTTGATGCAGCAGAAACTCCTGGACTTCAGACAGCACCTGGGTTTACATGCAGCACATTTATATATTTATGGAGGTGTGCAGACTGTGGCAGCGCTTTCTAGGCTAAAAGACTTGAGGATATACGCTGTTGTAAACCACATCTATTTTCCAAAGGAGGAGTTAAAACCCAAAGTTTTGCAATCAAACATAACCTTGATACTTTTCCAAACTTTGGGACTGAGCTTTGGCAAAGGATCGGGAGCATAGTTTAATAACATTTCCATCTTATATAATATATGAGCATGTATTTTATGGTAGATGCTGTAAATGAGAGGATCACTGTGGACAAAACTGATTTTGAAAGGGAAACTTGGAGGTATTTTGAAAAAGCAAAAGTGAAGTACCTAATTAATTATTTCAAAAGACATTGAAAAAGATGTTGTAGATGGTATTATCCACATTTAGGAAGTGAGTCAACAGTCCTTGATCAGAAGTCAAAACATTTCAACTCACCTGAGAGTGCACTTCAATGCCCAGTTTGCCATTTAAGCTGACTGCTGCCCTTTTCTCAGTTTACAGATGCATTGGTGTTGATTTATTGACTGAAGTTTGCCAGACCTTGCAATGGTAGCTTGCAACATGCAGGAAGCCACTTGCTCTCTGACTGGACAGTTTGATTTGTGGCCATCTAATCATAAAGACTTGTAAAGACAGGGACAGAATTCGCAACCGCTACTTCAGGAGCTCACACGCAGTTTTTTGCCTCGCATCTGCAAAAAAATAAATAAATAAATCCTCGAAAAAAACCTAGAAATTATTTTACAAATGCAGATCTTTTTTACGAGCATGCAGATCCCTTTTTACACAATTGCAAACCTACATTTTCTGGGCAGGTTTATTTTGCCATATGATAAAACTTGATTTATGTACGAACATGCAGTTGCAGTTGCGAATCCATTCAATTGCGATTTCGAATCTTTAAGGCCTTATATTGACTCCATAAAGAGCCTTCATTTAATTAAACTTTTGTCTTTTCAAAATCCTGTTTGCATCTGCTTAGGGTTTTAACGATTTATTTTAACAATTCAATTCATATCATAACACAAATTATGATATGATTGTAATTTGTATTATGATATGATCATAATCCGATTCACTGACCTAAAATCGATTCAGAGCATCTTTAGCCAAAAATTCAACCTACCAGGGTACTGACAATACTTAGAATATTCCACCACACTGTATTTTCACGTCTGCTCAATTCAGGGTTTCCACACATTGGACTGTAATGATGGTTGATCATTTTTTGATGCCATCACATGTGTGTTGTTCGCTGTGATGGCACTTAGTCATTTTTACCTTATAGTAAAATAAACCGACTATACCTCAATCCAAATGGTATTTTCCAATATTGATTATAATTGATTAATTTCATTTTGAAACAATTTCTTAATGGTATAGGTTGATCCGATGAACAACTTGCCTAAGACAGATAAATCTGGTAGGTTCGTAGGAATTTAAAGTGATTCATTCAAGTCAATAAATTGTTACACCCTTATCTGCTTAACATACTAAATACACTTCTATCTGATGTTTCACTATTGTAACATTAGAAGCAGTTTTGTACAAGATGAAGTTGTCCTTTCTAACCATGCACTTTTTTTCTGTGAGTAGTAGTGAGAGCAAAGTAAAAACATGAAGGGACTATGGCTTACATGGCTGGACTCATGAATCAAAGTCAGTGAATATACATCTTCAGGTATTTTTCTCAAGATGCAGTTCTATAAAAGGTCATGTGTTTACTTAGAGTATCATGAATTTTAACTGTTTTAGAATTAAGCAGGAACAAATCAATTGTGCCTCCTTATTTACAAGTTAAGTAAAAACTGAAAAATTAACACAAACTAACTTAGTCATGCTACATATTAGGTTATAACTTTTTTTATAACACGTTTTGCTAATAAAATTTATAAATATTCACAAAACTTACAAAAAGGACTGTAGAAAAACGCTTGGCGTATGGGGATCAATTGAGTTTTTTTCAAATAAGATACCTGCAGCTAAGGTACCAGCACATCCCCAGCTGGGTGGTAAATCAAGCAACATCTTTGAAAGAGCGTATTTGTGGATGGTTGTATGTGTTGCCTGTTTGAACTCACTTTTTTTTGAGCAGAGAAATATCAAAGTGTGTTATTTGCCTCCACGGAACTTTGCAACATCAAAGACTAACCCCCACTCCCACAAGAATCCAAGAACCTTGAGTTTTTGGGGTTTTTTTACCCGTGCAGCTTCGCCTATCTTCCATCTCAGCATTGCTCAAAAGGCAAAAGCCTCTAATGATACAAGATACAAGACAGAGAAATTGCTGCCAACTAAACAGGAGGGGGAAAAAAAAAATCAACAACCAAACAGACACATTTTAGATGATGATTGACGTCCCTGTATCTTTTTATCATGCCTGTGATGCTCGTCCAGACTCACTCTTGCCAGAATCTGTGGCCTCACACTTTGGCTGATGCAGCAATTTGGTGTTATGTGCCTCTCTGCCTGCCAACCACCTGGCCAGAAAAGGCATAATCAACCTCGCGGTCAATCACTCCTCACTTAGCCACGGGTGTGGGATGATTGTCAGAGAACCGTGGAAGACATTTTCAGGATGACTTTACACCTTCTCCCCAAAATCCTGACACATCTTCTACATCCGCCTTTACCATTCTAACAACCCAATGCTGCACATTATAATGCAGGCACAGTGTGAGGGAGGAATATGACAGCTGGATGTCAGGTACCAAGCTTTTGGAAGAATCTCATCCTCCAATTTAATCTGACAGTGCTCTTCGCTTTCAAAATTTCAATCATTTAATGAACAATCTCAAACTCAAATGAAAGAGATCAATATTTGCACAGATTTTGTTGAATAAATAGATATTTTTGATTACCTGGATTCTTTCAGGACGTTGACAGGGAGTGCTTTTGGTCTTAATGGGCACCACAGTTGTTTTCAAGGCACCATTCACTGATTGAGGTTATGTAATTCAGATATGGATGTCCTACATGACACATCATGTATATTGCAGTGCTTAGAAAGCACCCCCCCCCCCCCTCCTCACACTCCCCTCCATGATGCTCTGACTGTACTCAAGCCTTACAAGATTTTTCCTTTCCAGTTATGAAATAGAACTAAAACATTCCACCAGAGAGCTCGGCAGAAGAGAAATAATTAACATCTTGGCAAAAAAAGTAAATCATTTAATTTGTTTTTCCACTTAGCAAGGGGAGGTGGGGGTGGTACAATGAGAATACATTTGAAGATGTGTAGGTCTTAAAATATTAAGGCTAATATAATTAACTAATGAGTTCCCTCAACAGATTTTAAAATTTCACTAAAAAGGCTCAAGTATTCTTTTGTTTTAAGGACTTCACAAAGGTTGGACTTGGTGAAGTTTTGCATCAAAAGTGCAAATCACAAGTTTTTTAAAGACATGGTGTCATATTAAATCATTAAATCACAACTTTCTAACAGTTTGTGGGGATAAAGTTTTGTTAAAATCCCATTTCGATCCAGAAATCAAGATTATGGAACACGGAGAAACAACTTCCTGTGAGATCACATCAAGGAAGAAAACGCTTGTCATGTTTATCACTACATCTACAACGGAGTATTAGGGACACCAAAAAATAAATAATGTTATATTATGAAATTAAAGTTCTAAATTTATGAGTTTACTCTAGTAAATTTACGACCTCAGGGCCACAGATAAAAAAATGAGATTAACAATATTCCTGCACTTCCAATAATGTCTTCCTTCACAAAAAAAAGTCTCCTCCAAGTGCATGTAATGCATCCACTTGAAGAGGCAGAGGCCCAGTTTCTGGCATATTCTTTTTAATGTTCCAATGCTAGTATTAATATGACTCTGAGCCACCAAAAGGCTGAGATTTTCTTTGTTTTTGAAACTTATCCCAAAACAAAGCTTCACAAAATGCTATACATCTTACGCTTCCAACAAATCCAATAAACTTTATTCCCCCTTACTTTACTTTTGCTTTGATTGCATGATGACTGTTTTGTAAGGTAAAGTTTGCTGTCCTGTTTTTTTTAAGAATACAAACCATGCAATGTATGGATTAACTTTACCCTCTTGGTAAGCAATAATTTTAGGTTTTGATATTAAATTGCAACTACTCAAAGTGAACTTTAAAATGTTGCTAATGTTATCATCCTGAAGGAAACATGCAGGAAGCTATTTTGTGAGTGCTGACTCATAAAAAGTATAAACATCTACTAATCATTCAAAGGAGCATTGAACTGTAAGCTTTCATGGTACTAACTAACATGGTACAGCAATTTTGAGGATAAAAATGTTTAAAATCAAACATATAAACTGCATTTATGGAACAGATTAGTGAACACATATTGATTTTATTATTAGTAGACTATACATCTCATGACGACAGGTGAGGAAAATGACAGGTGAGGCACTGCTTCACCTGCCTCCCTGGCTGAACGGGTTGAAACGTATTTCAATAAGGAACTATAAGCTCCCGAACCAATACCAAATCTGACAAAATTATGTCCACCCGGCTAAAGCAATTTTTGCAAAGTCAGAATAAAAAATGCCCTAATGAGCTGGAAACTGCCCAATCTGGCAACGCAGCCTCTGCTCGCCAACTTGCAAGTCTCTCAACTTGGTGTTGACTGGAATATTCTATTGCTGCAGAGGAACGGGGGAGGATGAAACACTTTCATATGATAAGTCTTATGTCATTTCACTAAATTTGAGTGTTTTTTAATGATAGAGTTAAATACTAAGTGCTTAGCTTGGGGTCTCCAGAGTGTTGGGGGCCCCATGCAATCACCTACCTTTGCCTAATGTTAAGACTACCCATGCCTGTAAAATGGTAGTATGGACACCATCAAGAATATAAAACTGTTAAACGAACTGCCATGTTATTAAAGCATGAACAAATGTATTTAAGATGCATCATAATTTGGTTCATCACATAAACAGCATCCTCCTGCACATATCTGCTAATATTTGTCATCCACCAAAACTTCCTCACTAATAAAAAAGAAAAAGACAATCCAACCTTCTCTCCTAGTTTAGCACTAACTATAAGCAGAGCAGTGGAGAACACTAATATACAAACTTCTATTGGTGTGATGCAAATGCTTTTTGCTTGATCATGTCCAGCTGCCAGAAACCCAATTGTTCCATAATAATTGTCCTATAAATAACTATTTGAAATAATTTGAGACCTACCTTCCATGCGGGAGGCATGTTAATTGTAAATCAGCCTAGTAGCAAGTTGTTTGGTGTGACATACCCGATGCAATCTTCTCGACTCTGCGTCGACTCTTGACTCTTGCGTCAATAGGTCGCTGGTTTACAAGGCCAGATGCAATGGTAAGGGTTGTTTGGAATTCACTATAAGTCGGTTCAGTCTTGGGCTCTCTCCTATGGATGTCTCTTATCCCTTTCAAGTGGGGAAACTGCAAAAGGAGAAATAACTTGACAGCATGTGAAGTTGGACTCCATGTTACATGCTGGAATAGGTCTCAATCTCCCTGCAACCTCACTAATATTAAGACTCATTCTAATAATCTTTATATCTACTGTAAAAACATTATCAATAATTAAAAAAAACTGTCGTTTTCTAGGACAGTTTATGCAGTAGTTCATTAGAAATTCACCTCTAAATTGTGAACGGTACTGTTCGCAGGGAGCAACACCGCCGCTACTTCCTCTCTCCATTACTGAAAGCTCTCTGTTTACATGCTTACAGCCCCTTACATCCCAAACCTAACGTTATCGTTGCAACAAAAATGTTGAGCATTATTGGAGCTATCCAGCTGTATAGCGTTATTCCGAGATGCCAGCTCCTCAGACGGGGAAAACGAAAAAGTACATGGATCTTGTCGTCATGACAAATCATGAGAAAAATGCTAACAATTTTTAGTGGAGTGGGTCTCTGAGCTAAGAGCAAAATTATTATTATTATTATTCTAGTCCCAATAATCACCATCTTAATTTAATACAACATTGCAGGACTTTGAGGACTTTGTACCTGCTTTTATACAAATTTTCATCTCCTTGTTCTTGTTTGTGAGACAATATGATGTAAACAAAATGCTTTAGGGCTTTAAATGTCCTAGATTCTCAGTGACTGCACATTTGAATGAAATAATACAAAGATAATCAGACTGTGGACGCTTCTCTTAAAAGCAACACACTCTCCTCATTATAAATCTTCATTTCACCGATGCCTAACATGTGAAATGTTAGGCAAGCTCTTAGTAAACAACATCACACCAATAAATAATTGCATCAATTTTAATGTGAAACACGTCTCCAAAAACTAGACATGCTCCCCATGCTGCAGGATTATTACGTTAGATTAAAATATGTCTTAATAATAGTGTGGCCACTAAAGTGAAGGCACTTATCTACTGACCATTGCCTGATGACTTTCTTCAGCATTCAGAATCAAATTTGGCTCCATGAGAGATCAAAATTAGACTGATCACTACAATTAGATTCCTCTTGTAAAATGCATTTAGTGCCTCAATGAAGCTAAAGCAAAACACGCAAACTAACTCGATAAGTTAGATGCATCATGATCAGGAGTCAGGAAGGGTAATGTCACAGTTTGTGTGTTAAATCTTGATAAAAGTTGCTGAATTCTCCTCTGAGGTCTTGCTAACGATGCTCTCCTGGAACTGATACAACTGGCAAATGATTATTGATTCCAGCACTAGAGGAGCCTGGCTCATTTACAGAATGATGTTCCAGGTTGCAGTCTGTGAGTTTTCTAATTATGTATGTTGTTGGGAGCGCTTTGTTTTTCTTTAAAAATGCTCAGTGGAATTCTATTATTTCCTAACAAAACATAAAACCTTCTCCCCCTCCATCTCGCATGTGGGGGAAAAAAGGCACTGCAGGGCCCTCGCATTGAGGGCACTTTAAAATTTTCATCATTTTTCCGACTGCACAGGGGGTGAGAAAGTGAGAGGGTGAAAATGCAATTCCCAAAACAGATGACTGTTACACAAAATTACAGGAATAGAAAGACAAAGGGGGAACATTAACTCTTAATGCACTCAGCCTTGGGCCAAACTAATAATGCTGCAATTGAATCAGCTCTAAATAAATGATGGTGCTGTAGTTTAATAACACATCATCTCCTTCAGTGACAGCATTGGATTTGACACCATTATAGATCTTAATCATTCAACAAGTTGAAACTAAAGGGCTTTTGTGGCAAACAAATTCAGTGGGAGTGCTCCTTTTTCTTCCTTGCTCAATGTCTCTGGACCCTCCTGAGATTTTCAGGCAAACACTGAGCACCACCAAGTGGACCTAAAGAAAACTGTGCAGCACACACAAGCCGTTAATGTAAAACAAACCACCCGAAAGCCACTGTAAGTCAACAAAATGCTGCTTTAATGGTGTGGTCTCATTTCGCTTGTTGCACTGCACTGCTCAGGCCATGCCACCCTTGAAAAAATAAAAATGAAACACTGTACATATCAAAAAATTCCAGACAGATATGGAAAAATGGATGAATAAAAACCCGACATTCTCGTGCCTTTGTGTAAAAATGTAATAACTCATCATATCGTGAGCACCGGAGGAGTCCTGTTTGTGATGTATGCTCGATGTGTTAAGAATGAACCCACAGCATCAACACCAGAGCCACCAGGCACTAAAAATTATGTCATTACAGTTTTTACTGTTATTATTATATGCACTTCACTATGTATGCCAAAATAGCAATTTGTAGTCATGCTGTTTGGGAATGTGAACTCCTTCCTGAGCAAAGCGCCTTCGACTACTCTTCAGCTCCATGAGAAATTCTGCTTTTAATGTTTTTGATTAAAAATTCTTTCCTTTGCTACATGTCTTAAGATGTTTTTGCATTTAGGTAATATATATGTATATGTATATATATATATATATATATATTATATATATATATATATACATATACATACATATTCTCCATTTATTACAAAAAATATATTGAAAAAGACTGAAGATGTTTTTTTAAACAAACAAACCTGGTAAATCTTCTGTCTTGTCAATATATTGATTTTATTTTCCCATCTCTCAAAGCAGATCCAATTATTGAAACATTATACAACTACAAATTGAAAAATCTACTTTTTTTTAAACAGCACAAACGTTCTGTTGTTAAGGTTATCCCGAAGCTGTCAAAAAATAAAAATCAATAAAATGACGAAGTTCATAGGTTCATTTGTACATGAGCTGATTTACTTTGAGAGTGAATGAGCAACACCTGTCATTCATACAAAATTGATATTACTTTGGAGAAATATGCAAATAAAGCTTTAATCAAGGATGTCTTTGCATGCTCTCTGATGCAAGCTTTTGGAAAAAAAATAAATATACATTTACAAATAAATACACATCCAAGAGCAGCACGTCTACATACTCCGTGTGGGCATTCGCAAGAATCTGCTTGCATAGTTAAGTGCATGCATTTAAGCAATTTCTCATGCAACAACTGTCATTTATCCCAAGATTCTCAGTCAGTGTGAACACAGTCGGTGCTGATCTGCTCTCCAGCTTGTGCCATGTGCACAAGCTGTGATGTCACATGTGAGCGATGCACTCGAATGCACCACGGCAGCTCTATGTACAAGAGTGGTGTTCAGCGAGGGCCTCCCAGCTCCCTCTGAACGTGTACATTGTTATGTTAGGCATGAGGTGGCTTGTATGCATTAACCCTGTGTTCATCTGGAAGGAATGTCTGGAGACCTGCGGCAGTCTGGAGAGGTTGATGTCCCATGATGAACATGGGGGACAGGAAAGTGGTGGCATCAGCAGATGGGAGGAACAGGTGGGCTGCGATGTGAAGAAGTTGGAGGCTAATATAGGTTAAGTAAAATGCAAACTTTGAGAGCTCTTTTAAAATAGTCTCAGGATGGTACATTTCTATATTTTTTACTCTTTTTGACTCAGAAAAAATAAATAATCTTAAAGGCTGTTGCAGTTACTTTACCAAAGAGCATATATAAACAATACTTTGGGTTAAATAGGCTTTACGTGTGTTTTTCTTGAAAATTCAGCTTTTAAGTGCTTAATAAATATTAAAATTCAATTACAAATTTACTGACACCTGGAGTTATACAATTTAGATTAAATATTTCTTATGATTATCTGAGGCACTGCTGTTTGTTGTTGACGTATGGCTCTCAAAACTGAAGAAGAGCAGTCACTACATGGTGGATTTTTCAAAATAATTCACTGCATCAGCATGTTGAAAATTGCCATAAATGTCCTTTGGTGACTAAGCTGTCCGTGTTTGATGGATTTCAAAAGTTTTTCTCCTCCCCGACATCTACTTTCCATCTTGTGCAAATCCTCTTTTATATTCAACTAAGCCGGTCCTTTTTCCAACGTCGCTACAGACAGAACGAGGCAATAATGTCGATACAAGACCATGCTTATTTACAGTGTACGGTATAGTATTCTTTGAAATCAATGCGATCCATACAAAGTGCTTTGTTAAAATCCATTCCTAAATAGCTATTTAACAATGTGGACAGTGAGTGTCCAAATATGGCAGCTGGATTCAGCTACAGGTTTTATAAAGGTGTTGATCAGACACTTACTTTATGATGTTAAGAATACACATAAAAAACACCTCAAAGCTGCACTAGAAAGATTGTTTTTTGAAGGGAATATCACTTGAATTTCTGGCTAGTTTGTGAGGAACTGATGGGAATCTTCCTGGATTGTGGTTTTTTAGCAGGCTCCTTTTTAGAAAGGTCCTTCGAAACCCCAGAGGATTGAGTCGCTTGAACGCCAGGGAGCTTAGCTTTTGTGGAGGACAGCAGTGAATGCTTAGCTGCAGCTGATGCTTTAGAATGTTCTTTGTCTTTGGTTGTAGTTACATTATTCTGGGATTCTGAAGCCACGTTTTGGGCGTTCTTGCTCCCTCCACGTGTGATGACTTCTCTTGATCCATCCCCAGAACAATCCTCTGGGATGCTTTTGGTCTCTCCCACCCCTGCTTTCCCGCTCTCACCTGCTTTGCGGGTGTCCTTCGGCCTCAGAGCGGTTTTAAAGAAGGACAAGCCTTTGTCCTCTGTCCTGCTGTTCCCCCGAGGTGACTTTGACTGTGGAGCTGCACTGGAAGATGAGAGGCCTACGCTTGGAGAACGGAGGCTTGTCATTGAAGAGCTGCTGCTGGAGCTCCGGCCTGCTGTCTTATCCTCCGCACCTCTGCCCAGACGTCCTTCTGCTCTAGCGGTGGAACTCAGCCTGGAAGGAGGACCTCCATGGCTAACTTTTCTCTCAGACACTGCGCTCACCCGTGAGGATTCCCAGCTTGTGCTCCTATCTGCTGCTCTATTCCTTCCTGAAGAGCTTTTCTCGCCTCCCTCTCGAGGTGATGGCCTCCTTTGAGAGCTCTGAAGTGCTGTGGAACTGCTCTTCCTCTGCTGGGAGTCAGGATGTGACCCTTCTGTAGTTTGGGGGGACCCTTTCCTGGAGGGGGTTGCTGCTCTTGAAGAACCACCCTTGCTTGTCTTTAGCGGTCCGTCACCTTTGGAATTGGAGGTTGCTACTGCAGTCTTGGACTGTGTTCGAGACGGAGATTTATTGATGGCTGGGGAAGCAGGAGAGAGGGAGCTGGAGGATGTAGAAGAGGGGGCAGTCCGCTTTTTAGGACTCCTTTCACTCTCTGACCCGACCTTGGCTGAGGTCCTTTTCACACCAGAACCATCTATGCTCCCGTTTCTTTGTTTGGACACCTTCAGAGAGACTTTGTGCTGTTCACTAGCTGTGTCTACATTGTTGTTTTCACCTGACGAAATGGCATTCCTCTGCTCTGCCTGCGTCATGGCCTTGACGTGGACTTCCTCTATGAGCCTCTTTCTCCCTGAATTACTGTCCAGGGTAGTGAGCGTTGATTTGCCCTCTGACAGCTTGTCTAGTTTAGGTGAGTTTGTGAAATACGTTGGTGACAGCTGAGTATCAGCGACCTCTCCGATTCTTTCCAGTGTTGGAGACGAAGAGTGGGACTCCACTGAGAAGCGTGAGGGAGAGTTGGAGCGAAGCTGGAGCTTAGCCGAGTGGGACCAGGATGGTTTTGTGCCATTTTCACTCAGTGCCAGCGGACTGGCAATAGAAGATCTTGACGAGAAAGTTGGTCTTTGTATGCCTCTTACCGCTGGTCGCGTCGATAGTCCTGCGCGATTGAAATCTTTTAGTACAAGATCACGCTCTGTCATACTAAAAGCAACAAAAAAAAATAAGAATTTTAAAACAACTTTTACCATCATCTTCACTTCGTTCACCAGCAAACTCAGCAGACTCTGAGAGGGAGGCCAGCGAGGTGCGTCTCGAAGAACCAGATGAAGCCTGGCTGGGTGGACGGCTTCCCATCAGACGACTTATCCAGTGTTCGCATAAAGAAGAGCTGGTGGAGCCTAAACAGCCAAGAAGACACAATAAATCTGTACTGCTTACATTTAAAGCATTTTGGTGTGTAGTGCTGAAATCCTAAATTATTGATTAATTCAAGCATTTAGAAAATTAATTTTCACTACTCTTCACAAACATGTTGCAAGACTAAAAAAAGCAAGCATCTAAATGGTTTGAAGACTAAAACAATTTTTCATATGCTTGTTTGCTTTCACCGTCCAGGAAAAACAGGATTTTTGTAAGCACTTAAAAAATATTTTTTCTTTTTACATAAGAAGAAATAATCATAAATAAAACATAATTCTGTAAATAAAGCAGTCAACAGTGCATCATGAATTTGAAATGCATGACTTCTCCTTCACAGAGTCAGTTTGGAGATATTTTGCACATGCTGATATTGCTATAAATTACCTCCTACAGAGCTGTTGGCGGACCAGGATGGGATTGTTGCCCGTCTCTGATAAAACAGGATGTAAGCAGTCTGCTTGCAGACCTCATCTTCCGATAAGGGATGAACATCGCTGTCATCAAAGCAATACCACTGTCCGTCAATGGAGTTCTTGCAGAAAGCTGCAAGGCACAGCAGAGCACAACACAGCGTTACAGTCGGACACCTCCTCCATGAAAGAACGGCCTTTAAATGCCTCCCTGGTTGGGCTGTCTTGCCTGTGTAATGGCCTCCTTGCATGGTCCCATGATGGTTACACACTGCATACAGGTCGTAAAGATAGTCTTCCGGATCGCGGCCCATCCCATAAGGCCGTCTCCATGGTGACCAGTGAGAGGGAAGGCTCCAGCTGCTCTGGCTTCGCTTCACTATGTGAGGCGCCATGTCCATCCCGGTAAGTGGAAACTTCACTGTGTTCTGCATCTTCATACGCCGATCTCCATCCTGAAGTCACATTTTTATAATATTTAGAATTTTAAAAACAGCTACAAAGAGCTTAAAATCTCGAACTTCATGAAAGTTGGGACCTGTCTGAAGCGCTTCAGGTGCAGAATAAGAATGTCTGGTAGAGTCCAAAGGCTGAGTTTGATGCTGCCCTGCTGAAGCTGCTTACAGTGTGGACATCGCCACGCATCGTCAGGGGCCAGCTGTAAGTACATTTGCACACTTGTGAATACTCATCCTTGATATGGGACATTCTCTTCATGCTCGACTTGCAGCCCAAATGACACAAGTTTCAGCACACCTGCTCCTCTTTGGTGTAGAGCTGAAAGCACTGGGCAAGTGAACAGGTCTGAGGCTGCAGATGCTGCTCCTTCACTTGACGAACGCTCTCAGCATCAGGGATGTACTCGTCCTCAGTTCTTTTGAACAGACTGGGGGTGTAACATTGCACACATTTACAGAGACATCACACAGATTAGATGCTGCCGTGTGTCTAATGGGAGAACTAACACCTTGCCCATCTGCCACAAATTTAATTAAAAGGGTTTGAGTCTTTCACTTACTAGTCTTTCGTCTCCTTGTCCCATTCAACTACAATTTTCACATGAGGAGGACCGCCTGTACCACAGGACTTATACGCCCTGTTAAAATTAAAAACATGTATCCACATTAGTTTTCAGGACTTAAAATAAGACAACCAAAAACAGACATTAGAATGGAAGAGTTATGGCTAACCTAAAAAGCTAATAACTTTTTATAAAATATACATTTTTGCTTTAAAAAGGTTATAAGACCCATTCCAATGTAAATTGTGTGTTTAACATGTTCTTGTGGCATTTTTCTGATGATATGGAGAAAATTAAGCTTAAAATTGCATTTCTGAGTAATTATTTATTCAAATCTTTGAGAATCAGGAGGAAATGAAAAAACGCCATTTGAAAAAGAGCATATATGTGACAGAAAATACGCTGGGCAGGCCACAAGCTCCCTGCTCCTCTCCATTCTGATGCACCCACTTGTAGACTAATAGATCCGTTTTCATTTTTCTCCAAATGAGCTGGCGTCTGGATAGCACCAGTATTGCTCGCCATTTTTGTTGTACTTGTAATATTAGGTTGGGGGTGTGAGGTGCTGTAAGATAGCTGAAGAGAATGTAAACAGAGAGCTTTCAGCAACAGGAGGGGGGAGGTGGGAGGCCAAGGGGATGGGGTTGCTCTGTGCCCACTCAGAGTTGAGTTTCTAACAAACTCCTGCCGCTCTGCCCAAACTATGTCCTAGAAAATGACACACATTTTTTCAGCTTTAAAAATAGATTTAAAAAATTATCAGAGTGGGTTTTTTAACTATAAAATTATGTGTTTGATCCTTTTAATTTAGACCAGGTAAATAAGTGAAAGTTTTAAAGAAAAAAAAACAAACCTGTATTCAAGAGTGAATGTTTTCTTTTTTTTCAGCTATGCAAGGTTAAATTTCATTTTTTGTCTTATTACTTTCATCTCAAAAATCCATGCAGCGACCACAGAGATCAATGTCTTCTTACAGGAAAAATCCATAAAAACCTAGATAAGCCATTACACATCCCTGGAGATGTTCTAACATCAATACTTCTAAAGACATACCTTTGAACCCTAATCTGCACTAAGTGAATTGAACTCACAGCAAGAGCTCGATATCAGCATTTGTAGTGAAGCAACGCTGCTCTCTTGTGGTGATGCGTGGAAATTACCTCTCTACAGACGGATGGCAGAGCGGCTGCTCCTCCTGAGGCAGCAGATATGTGATCCCAACCACTCCCACCACACGCAGAGTAAATGGCCCCACCTACAGGCCATCAAGAAGAAGACACTTTAAACCAGCACATAAACAAAACGCCAAATTATGGAAATCTGAGGTTTGGAAACGTATGTGGAACCTGCACAAAAACTCCAGGCCGCAAAAGATGCCTCATTTTCTCTAGGATCTCTGTCTGGAGTGTATCCCACGCCACCGTGCGCTCCAAATATAGAATAAATGGGTTCCCAAATCTGCAAGAATTGCAAAAAATATTTTGAAGGAAAATTTTATGGAACCGATGATAGAAACACCTGCTGGTGTTCAGTGAGGTGATACCTGCGACCCTGCTGTCCTGCGCAGGCTCTGTTGCACACCAGCAGTACGATCTTCTCAGCCTGACCGCTGTTCTTGTTGGGGCTCGGCGGTGGCGTGGTGGGCTCTTGTATCTGTGTGGACATCCTGGTGATGTTCGTGCCATACTTCAAGTTGTTCTGGTTGAGATTTACATGAGGGCTCCCTGAATTGAGCACACAAGGAAGGAAAATTCAGGTGGAGAAGAATTGATCAAATAATTCCATGCAGTTCCTAAACAGGTTTTCCAAATAGGACTTGAATCCAATCTGGAATTTTATGGCAAAAAGATAAACTGTGTTTAAGAATAAGCAGGATGCCGTACCGCTTCGCTTGGAACGGATCTGTTCAGGTCTAAAGAGCTCAGGTGTTTCAAACGCAAAGATGGAGTCGCCCTCTTGAATGATCTCAAGGTCTTCATCGTCGTCACAGAAGGAGCGATGGAAGCCGTCAGAGTACATTTCCGTCAGAACAATCTGCACAGAGACAAAGACACTGTGTGCTGCTGAGTATTTTCCTCAACAGATTTTTTTCTGGCAGCTAAAAGAACTTGCATCAGCTTTGTATTTATCTTCTGTTCTATCACTGTTCCCAAATATAGATTTAGAAAGTTGCATGTAATTTCTTCCTTATAACACACATTTCAGTCAAAATTATGTGTTTTTAAAATGATGTTGAAGTTGCAAAGTGATGGCCTTGAAAGGAGGTTTTTAAGGAGGTCGCACCTGTTGGGCAGGGATTTTGGTCTCTTGGGCCACAGCTTGCCTTAACCTGGAAACAGTGCCAGAGAGAGGCACGGCCACGCCGACTCTCATGCAGTGAGAGCACTTCCCTTGGTACACCACTGTCACATACAGAGGCCTGCAAACATGAAACAGACCAGAATCAGTTGGCTGTTTCCTAACCAGGGCTGCTCTGATGTTTCAAAGACAGACGGGCTCTTCTAATTTTAGGATTCTCCTGTTCCACCTGGTTTGGATAGACTCTTAACCTCTGGGTTCAGATGAAATTTTGTTCTGCTTTTATATTGAAGTTCACTAGCAAGACTCAGAAGCTATCTTACCGTGTGTGAGGTACTGGGATTGGCAGTGAGATGCAGAGGAACGGATCAAAGGTGTTGCTCTGTTTCTGGCAGTGAGGGCAGGTCAGTGAGGACCTAATCAAGACAGGTGGAACAATTCACATTCACATTTTCCCATTCCTGTTCTAAAATTCTTAAATCAGTGGCTTTCCTGTCACACTTTTCCAGCAGATGTTATCTTTTTCCAACATACAGTCTTTACTTTTTCTTTCAGCTTAAAACAAAATGTAGTCTTTGCAATAAGATCAGTTTTAATCACCTCCCTAGATGTTTACTGCAGTCAAATATTAAAAAAAAACACAAAAGTAATCAAATTTGAGTGGAATTAGAGGAAATGGAAATAGATGTTCATAAAAACTGTAGACAGTCACTGAAAGTCCAGATGTCTCATTACTTCAAATAAACAAAATCTTTTGACTATGCAAGAAATGACCCATTTTACAACAAACATGACATTAAAAAATGTTGTTTTCGCTAAAAAAAAATCCTAATTAGTTGAATTTTTTTTCATTTTCTTAGTGTCTTTTTGTCAATGTTCTCCTACTTCGATGTTTTTCTTCTGTGAATTTCACCTGTATTGTGCCTGAAACAGCTCTTGTACAAAAGATCCAGGTGCTGGGAGTGGAGACCCTTCAGGGACAGCTTCTTCTTCTACTGGAGGCTAAACGCAAGGATTAATTGACGCTAAATTTACATTGTAACTCAGATAAAAGAAAAAATAGGCAAAGTGAAAAGAGCAATTTTCAGATAAAATGGAATAAAATGCTCTAAAATTGTGATTGTAATGTTGAATGGCATAATAATTATTTATTTATTCAAACACTTGCTAAATCATCTTAGGATCTATGTGGATATTTACCTTCCTGGGTGGTCTGCTGTCAGGATGAACGATTTGGTTGAGGTCTTCATGGACTCTGTCAAGTAACCAGAGGAGGAACTCCTGGGCATCGTGTTGGGAATTTCCCCTGAACTGAAGGGCGCTCTTTGACACCACATTCTGCAGCCAGGAGCAGATGAAACAAACTGAGGTGTGTTTGCAGCTGGAATTCATGCAGGAGGCTCTTGTGACAAAGTTGGATGATTCAGAACATCAAGTTAACTAGAAGAAGCGTAAGGGCAATCAACATGTTATCAAAAAGCCTTTTATCCTGAGTTGGAGAGTGTGTACTAAAGTAGTGAAGTCCCTTCCACTCATAATGGTCATTAAATGTTAGAGGATAGAGGACTGGGCTGCAAGAGTCTTGGCAACTTCTCCTTCTACAAATGCAGCATCAGCACCGAGCCAGCCTTGTTTCTGTGGCTGCACCGCACAAGCTGTCTCTAAGTAATGGTTTGTGGATGGAATTAAAATGTGTGCAGGATGCATCTGTTTTAGATTTGAAAGGTCCCTTCATCATCTTAGAGGTCTGGTAACTTCATGACAAACGGAATTTTGTACGATAAAGCAAAAAATGTAGTCTGAACAACGACCTAAATGACATTTTGCGTAAACCCGCTGCACAGGAAATCAGCTATGTTACCCCAAAAGGAATAAAGAGGATCTATTTGGGGAAGAATAAGGTCACAAATCACACATGTGGAGGCTGATTACAATTTCTCCACACTCCATGTATCCATTATCTCATAGTATAGGCACCACAAGGCATTAAGACTGGATCCATTAAACGAGGATCAGGATAATGACACGGTTTAAAGAAAAAAAACAATATTGTAAGAACATTGTATTACAAAAACTCATGAATCTTAAAGTAGACTTTTAGAAATTGTGCTTTTCTACTATTCTTGATGCTTTGCTTCTAACAAATTGTGAGCGTTTCTGCATCTGTGGCAGTTTGTATGGGTAATTCTCTTTAAGCATTTGGGATTGTGCTTTCTGTTGTCCTAAAAACCGGCTCATGAAAGAGAAGGAATTCTGAGGCTCAGTAGATGAGTGTCCTCTGTTGTTAGCACAGATGGTTCTCTAATGATCTTTAAGTGCTCTCTGTTTAGGCTCAGAATCATTAATGGGAAAATGTGCAGTTCCATTTCCATGCTCAGCTGTAAAATGGTTGGATTTTGCATAAATATATTAATTTATTTGTAAAGATGTGCCAATTAGAGAAAAATGCTACTTATGATGACTGGTTTTAGCCACAAAATGGAAAGATTGAATTTAACTATGAATCAGACACTATTATAAATGTGTAGCATTTTTGCATAAACTTTGTTTCCCCTTCAAAGTACCGGTATTTAGTATCTCCGTCTCTGATGAAACTAAAGGAAGATCAAATCCGACTATACTGGGGTAGGCCAAAAAGAGAAAAAACATGGTCAAAAATAGAAACGCAGCCAAAAACAACAATGATGTTTGGTCTCTTTCCACCTTGTACAACTTCAGAAATACATTTTTGATTGTAACAGTCTTTTAAGCTGATACGCTTAGACGCTTAGAACGATAGACAAAGATAGAACAAAAGTTTGTTTAAAAGATGCAAAGCCAGCCATCAGCTGTTCAGCAGGAACCCAAAGTGAGAAAAAAAGCCTTGTGAGGCTTTGTCAATCTGTTGAAGTAATCATTTATAGCCAAAATGAATTCAAAATTCAGTAACTGTAACAGACTGGTGACCTGTTCAGGGTGTATGGCAGCAAAAAATAATCAAGCCATCATTACAGTCCAATGTGTGGAAACACTTCGAATTGTGTGACCACACATTGTGGCATAATGTTCTAATAGTGTTCCCTTTGTATTATTGTGATGTCGAAAAACACAAAGGGGCTGGAGTTCATAAAACTAAAATGTGAATGGATTTGTCATTCATTCTTGTTTACTTACTTGTTTGTGCAGACATTTAATTTACACTTGATTATCTTCCAAGAAATACGAGGAATCTGGAATCTGTACCGTTCAATACCCAGGTATTTATCTCTGAGTCATACTAGTTGAATATTAGGCTGAAGATATCCTGGATCGATTTTAGATCAGTGAATCGGATTGATTAAAATGAACTAATATCAACTATGAATTGGATCAGCAACAACAAATTATGATCATTGCTTCTTTTTGCCTCATGAAACTGGCTGATGTGTAAATAATAGCTTACTATTTGTTGACCCTGAGTTTAAAAGGGGTCATTTTTTGTCACGTCGTTTGAGGACTAAAATTTAGTAAATATTGTGATAATTGTACAAAAAAGTGACATTTGCCCATTTTAAAAACCAACTACAGTGAAAACCGTTTTTGGTGTTTTTACCATGTTCTCATAGCATTTTTCTCGTGATATTTGATATGTATAAAAAATGTAAGAATAAAACTGTGTCTTCTGAGTATTTCTTTTTCAAATCGTGATGGATCAGGGGCAGATGAAAAAACGCCACTGGCAAAAACTTTCTGTTGGGAGGTAGAAACTTGAATGGGCGGGCCAAAGTCTCTCTGTTCTGCTCAATTCTTGAAGATAAATGTACGTCTTCATTTTCCTCATCTGAGCTTTCATATGTTGTCTGAATAGCTCCAATAGTACTCGCCATTTTTGTTGCACTGCTAATATTACCTTGGTGTTATAAGGGACTGTAAGCTAGGGGGAGACAGTGTAAACAAAGAGATGATGGGAAATATCGGAGGCTTACTTCCATGCCAACAGTCCCACCTACAATTCAAGAGGCAAATTTCTGTTGAACTTGCCTAAGAATTGATCATCAAGATATCACTGGGAATGCTTTGAAAATAGATCAATGGTTGGAATGGAGCTTTAAAAAGGCTGTAAAAAAGAAAATAAAGTTTATGGGCTACTAATACATCATATTACATAAAATGATGGTTTGCATCAACTTTTAGGACACGTGACCTGCAGCCTACCTTGAAGTCCCTGCTGTGCTGAGGCGTGTACTCAAAGGTCCACAGAGCCCGAACCAGACCTGACAGCTGCTCAGTCACTTCCCCCGTCTCCTGCTGCAGGCTGCTCCCCTTCTTCTGCACCAGAACCCCGTTGGATTTGGGCTTCTCTCCGCCGCTGCTCGCCTCTCCTCCCTTGAACTGCTCCAGAGCCAGGTACTCTGCGAACAGCTCGGTGTTGCTCAGGCACTGTAAGATAGCGTTCATGAAGCAGGTGTTCCCGTGGTTCTTCAGTCCCGCCACTCCCGGCACTTTGTCCCCGAAGGGGAAGCCCCCGCAGTCGCTGTCATCGGACGGGACCGAGCCCCCCGTGGTACTCTGGATCAGGGCTGCGTCGTCCTTCTCGTCCTCGGTGGTCTGCTCCTCGCTGCCGATGTGAGACAGAGTGGACAGGGTCCGGAGGACTCTGTTCATGAAGCTCCCCACGGAGCGCACCGAGCTCCTCCGGAACAGCTTCTTGCTGAACGATTTCTTCTCCTTGTTGCTAACAACTTTCGACATGGTGATTTTTAATATGATGTTCTTCAAATCTCAATTCCAGAAAAGGCCCTCTGCTCTCAAACGTTGCCTCATCTTCCTCACATTCTGAGTTTCTTTCACAGAAACATGAGGCCCGCCAGTTCTAGAGATCAGGGTCACTTGCATGTTTGCGTCGGATCGCATCAAAGCTTCTGTTGAACAGCGCGCGGAAGAATGAAGCCATTATGGCACGCGCTCGTCCCGCACCATGCCGTAGCCATCATCCCGTCTAGGTGTCTGTGAGGCGACAACCCCTCCGCGGAGTCATTGTTCGGGCGCAGGAATCAGTCAAATCAGCTCTTTAACAATCAGCGGAATTCCTCATCATTTATTAAAGAAACCGCACCCTTTTATCGCTTCTTTATGTCTTCATTTTGGGGGCTGCTGGGAAGAAAATCGAAGCATTTTCCCGGTGGTTGTTTTCCTGATTTCCGAACTCCGCCGCTCCCTCCTGTCTGCCTGCTGAGAGTCATCGCTTGTATGGGGCCGGAGACCCTCCCCCGTCCCCCGGTTAAAAGTTCCCTCTCCTCCCAGCGCTTGTCACAGCCTCCGCGCTTCTTATTTCCGCCTCCGGGAGGGCTTTCATGACCAGGCCGCTTCTGTCGTCTCCATCATCAGGCGCAGACGGGGATACTGCGGGCGGGCAGGGCGGCGACGGCTGACGTCAGGCCCAAACACTGGTCCATGCTGGAGGAGAGCAGGTACAGGATGCTGCCGCTCCATCCCCGGACAGCACGGAAGACAAGCGATCAACGCGCAGCACCATGAGGATCAGCACAAAACAAAACAATTATTCACAGGAAAAACAAACAAACAAACAAACATGTGTGATCCCTTTAACGCGGTGCTGCCTCAATCCCAGGTCCCGCCCTCTAATATTAGTGTTATAAAACTTAATATAAACTGGATAATATGAGACAGAGGCTGTTATAAATTCCATGTAGTTTTAATCTTATATAGCAGTGCAGGGATACATAGCCAATTTTAATGAGATACCAGTTTATACCATTTTATTATGCGTTAGAACATAAGGTACCAGACCAGCATGTCCAGCAGGAGTCATGATGCACAACCTGGTTGGAAAACGAATCACTTCTGAACCTCAAGAATGTCTTTAAAAGTAATAAAATATGAGAAAAATGAAAGTAATCACTGCACCAACGAATTTAAATACATTTAAGAAAATAGTATAATACAGTGGGAGGCATTTTAAGACATGAGGGTAATTTATGTGGTAAATAATAATAATAATAAAACAACAACGAAAATGAAGCGGAGTTTGAAGCTGTTCAATAAAGCAAGAACGAGAAACCTTAAGGGAATTTTCTTCTGAGCCAACAAACTTTCAAAATGTTTGTGTTGTAGTCAAACTTCTGCATCTTTTCTGACGCAATTTGAAAACTTTTAAATATTAAAATACGTTTAAAAGATGCTTGAGACATATTTGTCATTCTTAAATGTGCATTTTTACACAACAATAAAATGTGTTTATCTAAACTGTAAAATAAAATCTGAAAGAGTAGAATGAAGATAAACATGGAGTGTAATTATATCTTTTTAGTTTTAGTTTCAGTTCGTTTTATATACATTAGTACATAAAATACCAGACTGGCTGTCCAGCAGGAGTCATGATGTAGAACCTGGTTGGAAAAAAATCAAATTCCGAACCTCAAGAATGTTCCCAAAAAAAAACATAATTTCTGCATCTTTAAGTTCAAATTTGTTAAAGAAAAAAGTACAATACAATAAGACCTTCTAAAAACATGGTCATTTTTTTTCTTTGGTATTTTTGACCCAATCTGGAAATGTTAAACATTAAATTCAGTTTAAAAGATGTTTAAGAGACATTTGTCGTTATTCGTAAATAGGAATTTTACACAACAATAAAAGATCTGAATAAAACTGTTAAATAAAATGATAAACAGTAGAATAAAGATAAACCCACATATTTTTGGTTCTAAAGACCAAATATTAATATTTTTGTCAACCAGGAAATGTTTTACAACCTGTATACCAAAAAAACACAATTTCCCAATTAACCACAGTTCAACTTCTCTTTATTGTTATTTTTAATAATCTAAATTATGAAAATAGAAGTAGAGCCGGAAATATTTGAAGACGCACAAATCCCTGGTAAATGGATTTAATTGCAAAACCATCATCAACCTTTTATTAAAATAAGAGACTTTCAGCAAAGAAAAAAAAAGTTGCATTATCCCATTCACACTTATATACAACCTTTGCAATAAAAAAAAAAAAACAAAAACAAAGAATGCCTTTAATAAGTAGAGATAGAGTTAAACATACTAAAATATAATTTTCCCTTTCTTTCAATCACAGAAACTAACTGGATACCAAACTAAAAAAAAAATCAACAGATTAGATAAGAAATATCACCTCTAAATAATTTAATAGCCTGAAATTTTTTTATTTCTTATTGCATTCATATAATCAAACATGCCTTTCAAACTATTTTAAAAGGCTTTGTCACCCTACCACTTTATAAACGCAGAACCAAAAATAACCAGATATTTTTAGCTTTTGTTTGACTTCAACTGCATCATCACAGATGAAGATTTATTCAGATCTACTTTAATCAGAGGTAATATAAGAGCAACTCCAAATTCATTTTCACATCCCAATAACGCTCACTCATTTGGACTGAAATGTTCTAGCACGCCTCAGGAGAAGGTTTCGTTTTAGATTCAGCACATCTTCATATCACCTTAATCTTCTCATTTACTAGGGGGGACTTTTGTTCCTCCTTCAGTGTTAGTAGTCAATGCCCCGGAGTGCAGCAATGGTGGAGGAAAGCCGACGAGGCAGAAGCTTGGTTGTCTGCCTGTAGTCTGCTGGTTTGGCCCTTAAAAGCGTGACGATGTGTTGCAGAGTGCGTGACGGCTGTAGCCCCAGGGCATCCATCACATTGCTCAGGTAGTCTGCAGAGAAGAAACACAGCTCAAATTTTAATTCATAGGATTAAAAAACTTTTTACAACTTTGGTGTACAATGTTATCAATTAAACAATTCCGTCTACTGTTCGGCTCTTCTTTACCAATATCTGTGGCCAGCTGTTTAGTGGAATGAGGAGTAAGTTGTGGAATCAGCAATATGGCATCGCAGTAGGTCTGCATGGTTGCCCGGGCGATGGAGCCCAACCAGTAGTCTGCTGTGTTTTCTAACTCAGGAAGGTCATCACCTGAGACAAAAGCGAGGTAGAGTTTCACACTAAATGTGATTGAGATAGACACAAGGACACAAAAGCTCAGGCTTTTTTATGACCAGAGAAAAACAAGATGGCACAAAATATCTAAAATCATTTTAAACGTTTTTGTTTTATATATGATCACAAAAAAAGACAACAAATCTAGAATTTTTGAAACATTTGATTTGGTACTGACCTTGCTCTGGAGGGAAAGGCAATTTTCCAGCATGTAAGGCCATCTCTAGCGCAGGATCCTCTTGCGTCACAAAGGGCTCCAGGTGAAGAGGCAAAGACATCAGGTACTGTCCTATCTGTACAGAAAATACACAAAGAACTGGAGCTAGCTTCAGCAGTTTTCCAAGTAATCCGACGTTTGATATGTCTTTTGTAAGTTCTACACCTTTTATATACATAAATTTAAGTTATTATGAATATTTTTAATAGGAGAGGTTGACTGATAATATGCATACTTCTAAAAAGCAAGCATCATTAACTGAACTTCATTTTTTTAATGCATTTGAAATAAATCAAAATTATTATATAAGATCCCTTGACACCTATTGATGCAAAAACCACTTCAGCTCCAAAATTCCCTTAATTTAGAACCTGCAAGAAAACAAAAAAATTGGTGATTTTTTTTCATAGCCGGAAATAAATTCAGGCATCAAGAGCTCAAATTGAACAAAACGCATAGCTAAATTTAGGCTTCTTTTAGGGGAACTTTTGATTTCATTGTTCCCAAAACACAAAAAAGGACATTAAATATAATTGAGGACGCAAAAAGAGACGCATTTGAAAAATTGAGGATTATACATTTCAGCAAAAAACAAAAATAAAATATTCAGACAAATTTTGTGGAGGCTTTCCACATATAAAAACCAGATAAAGTATTTAGATTGGCATCTGTGGCTTGTGTGGTCCCTGAGAGGAAGACGGTGGTGTTGTCTTTCATTCTGTTTTCTTAAAGTCAAATATGCCTTGCTGATAGATTTGTAGATGTAAAAAGAATAAAACAAAAACTTATCAGCAAATTTAAGGCTGATAAGAAAAATTTCACGAAGTACCAATGAGTTCACAAAATGTTCATATTGTAGAGATGGACTAGATCTTCAGGTGGTTTGTTAAAGAATTTGCTTCTTTATTAGCTCTGTACTAAATCACATCAAGTACTGGAATTAGAAAAATGTAATGACTTAAACAAGCCTTGCATTTGTAATATATTCTTGCGGTGACAGACTGAAGGTAGGCAGGTCATCGGTGAAGCTCTCTCCAATGCCAGAAGCCTCTTGAATCTTAACATGAAGCAAAAAGAATGAGATCAGAGTTGAGCACATAGAAGTGCTTCAAGCGCTCAAACACATCAAGTCAATCTCCCTCCATCCACTCGCTCACATCAGTTTTCAAAATCAGATTGTTGAGAAACTTGAGATGCAATCACCTCCATCTTGGACACGAGACAGAGCTGGTGTTTGATCTGCAGGAATACGGAGTCGAAGGCCAGCTGGTTGGCCTGCTGATTGAGTCTGGTCAGAGCTGTTCTGGGCTCAGCTAACAGGTTGGAGTTACCTGTGCCTTTCTCCTGCAGGATGATGGGTAAGGATAGTTGCCTGCATTGAAAATTTCTTTGGACACCAAACGCTACGCCATACCTTTAAAGAGTAAAGGATTTCCATCAAATTGTTGTATTCAGCCACACTTCCTCTTTGGAGGTAATTGTATTCCTGCCAGGGGTTTTTCGTGGAATTCTTCCTCTCGGTGGAGCTGGCCTCCTGGATGCCTGTCAAGCTGCGTGGGCTGTACGACTCAGACAAATATTTACCTGCTGTGCTCAAAATCCTGTGGAGGGAACAAACCAAAATCTCTGCTAAGTGCCCAATAGAAAAAAAAAACAATAAGATGATCTGAAAAAAAAAAAAGAACAGCATGAAAAAGCATTTCTCTCACTTGTTGGATAGCTGCTGTTCAAAGGCCCCGCATTGTCTTAGCAATTCTCCACATGTGGCAATGATCCTGCAAAGATGAATAAAAATAAAAAAGGTAAACGTTGGGTTACCAGTTTTCAGTTCAATTAAGCTATGCCTTAATATATACACAGTGTTCCCTTGCTATGATGCGGTTCATCTTTCATAATCTTGGTGTTGTGCAGATTTTTTTTCAGAGCGATGTTGCCTCCTTTTTTTTTTTTTTTTTTTAAAAAGCGCACTATGTTCTGCATCCTGATTGTCTTTTGACCGTGTCAAATTGATCTCCTCCATGCCATGCCTCCTGTACACATTCATATAGTTTGCCAAATCTACATAAATCTTTGATTACAAGCAGATTTTTTATTTCATTCTACAAGAGTTTGAACTTTGAGAGTTTAAACAAGAGAGAAAAGTGTGAAAATGCTCATTTCTGTCAGAAAAAAGGGGGTAGTGAGGGTTTTTACAGCCTTAAAACATCAATGATCCTATTTTGCAGATTTTACCTATCACGGGTTAATCTTTCAACATAACCCCGCAATAAACGAGGGAACACTGTATGTATATATTTTTTTAAATTCCAGTAACCTGACTGAGTACTGGAAAGCTGTCCAGTCCTCCTGGAAAGCAGCTGAACTTGGCGCCTCCTCGAGTTTACACTTTTTCCTGACTGACTGTAGTGTTGTGGAAAAATCTGACACGTACCTGGAAGGGGCAGATCGTAAAACACAGGCAGTTTCAATCCCTCACTCTCTAAAAAAAACTAAAGCAACATGATTCTAACTAGTATAAGACAACTCTTTCATAGTTGATTATTAGTGCAGACACATTGAGACTTTGGTTAAAAGCTGTTTACTTTGTGAAGAGGGCTTTGAGAGCTTTCAGGAGGCCACACACGCCAAGTCCATCAGTCAGTTTGACGCAGCGGTCCACTGCTGCACTCGCCAGACCAAACAACTTCCCTACAGAGTGGTTCAACTCTTCCACACAATCAAGTACCTCCCCATGTTCCTAAAACAAAGAAGTAAAGGTTAAAAAGAAAAAAAAAAGGAAGGTAAAAAAACAAGATGTGACAACTTGCCAAATGATTTGTAAATCTGTGTATGAGAGCAGAGTCTTACCAAAGGAACGGCACTCATCTGAATAAGGAGGTGAGCCTCCTCCAGCTCCCCATACTGCAGTTGATATGACTTGTAGGAGTCATACATAGCACACACCAACTCATTTACTTTCAGGAGGTTATTCTCCACTAAGGAGGAAAATTAAACAGTAAAAAAGATCTCAATTTTTGAGGGAAATCCAGAATCTTGCATAAGCACAGACCAAGGTGTGGCAGCATGGCAGCTTCCAGATTGCGTCCACAGGTGGACGTTGTGTGATGAAGCTCCAGGAGAGTTTCCAGGCGTTGCTCTTGGGGCGCTTGCTCCATGGCTGTGCTCAGGCAGACGGAGATAGATGGCACCATGGCACCCAGAGTTTGAATCAGCAGCACTGTCACCACTTCATAAGGGTTTTTGAACACCTGCAATGGTTTCAGAACAAAGACTAGAGTTTTTTCAGCACACACAAATGAGATTACACGCTGGAGACCGCGACGTGTTTCACCTGTGTGCACCACTGGAGCTGAACATGCCACGTAGAGAGCAAGGTCTCATAAAACTCTGACAGCTGCTGATTCAGACTGAGCTCGCTCTGAGAGAGATCCTGCCAAATGCTCACCAACTGACCCTAAAGGTCAAAGAGCACCCATAAGTTTAAATATAGGAAGTGGGAATTGTGGAATAAGTCCAAAGAAAGTTTAAAGTGGAGACTTCGGTCTACCTTGTGGCACTTGTAGTAGTACGCCAGAAGTTGAGGCATTCTATCAATCTCTGTAAAGACTTTAACAAACAGCTTGGCTTGGTCTGCAGGAAAAGGAAGAGTTTGTTTGGTAAAAGCAAATTAAAAGAGACACAAAATGAAATCAATTGGAAACAAATATTGTTACCTGTTGACATTGAATTAAAAGTAGCTACAATCTGTGGGCTAGCCATGGCCTCCAGTCTGTTCTTCAAAGCCTCAAGGTGGACACACTTCTCAGAGTAGTCTGGAGTGTCCACCAGCATGGCTAAGCTGTTCTGCATGCTTGTCAACTTGGAGGAAATAAGTGCAAAGTCCTAAAGAAAAAAAAGAAAAAAAACAAGAAGAAAAAATTTATTGTCCAAATAATTTCAATATTGTACAGTTTGTTAAAAACAGCTCTGCAAGAGTTAGCTATGAAAAATGTCACATTTAGATGCCTAAATAAAAATGAACAATGTATTTATTCAATTAAGGTAGGCATGTCCAAAGTCCGGCATGAGTCGCATTGAAATTTATACTGTCCCGCGAGCTCATGTCATAAAAACAATAATCTGCAGGATCCAGCACTTTCTAATAACTGTCTGCACGATTGCTTTGATAATAATTGGCTGAAAACGAGGGCCGCTGCTATCATAAGTGAAAAATTGGCATATTTTTTTGTATTGAAACACAAAAACAACTGTGTCTGCCTAATATGCCAAAAGACCCTAGCTGTCTTCAAGGAGTTTAATGTCAAGAGGCATTACCACACTAGACATGCTAACGTTGACAAACTAACAGAGATGGAACAGTGGGGAAAATTGACACAACTGCAAAGTGCTGTAACGACACAGCAGCGTTTTTTCACAAGAACCTGTGAGTGAAAGAGGTGAGCTACGGGTTATCAACACTGATTGGAAAGCACTGCAGATCTTATACCAAAGGGGAATTTCTTAAAGCATGCGTGTTGAAAATGGTCGAGAACATTTGACCTGAGAAGACGCAGGAGTTAGCCTGACTCATAACGCTGTGGGTCGGAGAATTGAAGACAGTTGGAGGCAAATAGAGTGGAGTTTTTTTTCATTAGCCTGCAATGAAAACACACTCCAACACCTCTCATTTTTTGAGAGGAGTGGACAATTTCTCCATGTGCCCTGATGACACTCCAGACCACCTGCAGACGGAGATCTTTGAGCTGCAGTGACGTTGAGTGTCGCAGTTGACACCAACAGGCCCCGCTGTTCAACTTTTACCACCAGTTGGATAAAGGCAGCTTTCAACAGATGCAAACATTCGCATTGAAAATGCTGGGCTTGTTAGGCTCGACTTACTTGTGCGAGAAGACAATCTCTGTAATGAACTTTAACAAAAACTGCGTGAGGACAAGACTAAGTGACTCTCACTTGCGTGACATCTTTCACATCAGAACTAACATCTTTGAGCCAGACCTGGCCTTTTTGATGCAATCGAGCTCTCAGTATCAGCCATCACATTAGTGTAGTGATGTTATTTGGTCAGTCTTGTGTGGTGGATTGTGGCAAGTAATTACAAAAAAAAAAAAAAAAGTTAAGAAACATAAGAAAAGGGAAAATATGTTCCACTTTGTCCAGTTTTACCTGTGTTTTGAAGGTCTCCTCAATGTCAGCACTCAGCGTGCTCCATTTGTCTGCCTCCTGCAGAGCCTCAGCTGCCAGCTGCATTCGACTCTTTACCTTATCTATTTCTACCAACACCTGTTGACAATAATTCAGTGTCAGAGTTAGTCATAATGCTTTTGTGAAAAGAAAAAAATCTAAGGTGTGTGGGCAGAAATTTGCATCATTTTGAAGTGTCCTTGTGCATGTCTTCATCTCCTCTTTATTTCCTCTTTCAGAGGTTACCATGGTAAATCATCTGCCTCTATTTAACATTATCCTGTACTTCCTATCCTCAAAGAAGCAAACTTGATTTTCTTTGTTCAACATTCTACATCTCCTCAATTTTTTTTTCCCTATACCATCTGCTTGCAGCTCTAACCTCAACATCCTTGCCAGTAAAAGTGTTCACACACCTGCATGGACTGCACCGTGTCCTGTTCAAACTTCTTGATGTCTTCTTTCACCAGGACCATCTGCTCTTTCAGGAAGGAAGCTTCTTGTTTCAAAGCCTCCACATCTCGCAAGACTCGCGGCATATTTTGGAGGGCTTGATTACTGCTCTCTGTGCAAAGATATTATTAGTCAGTCCTAAAAGCACATTAATCCTTTAAAGTTCCACTCTAATCATCTTTCGATCAACTGGAAAAGCGTACCCGGTGTTATATATTTTTTTCCATTATAATTAGCTATGATTTAGCTCAAATCAAAAACCTGTGTTGTTTTTCTAGGACTGCAGAGCGGCAGTATTTCATTAGAAATTTGGTCTAGGTTACTTCTAGGTTGACTGTTGGTGTAGAGTAAACCTGCCTTCATTTCCCATCATCATTCTGTTTACACTCTCTCCTGCCAGCTTACAGCCTCTCACACCTCCAATCAAACATTAACAGTGAAATAAAATGGGGAAGAAATGTCGGCGCTATCCAGCCGTACAGTTTTGAGCCAAATACCAGCTCGGACGAGGAAAACTAAGACAAACACGGATCTAGTCGTTAACAAGTGGATGCAGCAGAATGGAGGGGAGCAGGGAGACTGTTGCTTGCCCAGCGTATTTTCTTTGTTACAAATATGCTTTTTTTTTCCAACAGCGTTTTTTGTCTGCTGATTCACAACATTTCGAATTAAAAAATACTAAGGAACACAATTTTAGATTAAATTATTTTAAAAAATTTAAATTATTTTTCCTCCATCATGAGATAAATGCTAAAAGAACACGTTAAAAACACCAGAAACTTGATTTTCGTTGGAGTAGTTTTTTTTTTAAAGAAAATCTGCAGTCTATAAAAATCCAAGAAATTCTGAGGTTAAATTAGAAAAACAAATATTATAGTCAATATTAGCTCCAAAATACGGGAAAACATATTCTTTTTACTTGATGTATATATATAATCTATCTCATAATTATTTTTATCCAGATGGAACACTTAGTAATTGTAATAATCATTTTTAATAACCAAATATAAGCTGAAAGGGTCATTCTGCATTTATCCATAGCTACTGCAAAAAAACATTTCTCATTCATTTCCCGACTACTTTTCTGACTTTTGAGAATGCAAAAATACTTTGAAAAGGAAGACAATATGATAAAAGGTTTTTTTTCTCAACTTTTTTATTCGTGGGTATGAAAATAAAGTCTAATGTGTGAGCAGCTACTTGTAAAGATAAAACGATTTGGCAACCAAACACCTACTTAAACACGAGGGCAAAGTGGAACTGGCAAAAATAATAACATAAACACAAATGTATTTTTGTTGTCGTAAACAACTGACCCTCGATGGCATTGTTGACCTCCTGGATGAACAGCTGTAGTTTCATCACCAGAGTTGCTGCGTGCGTATCCGCCTTTCCTGGAGCTTCCTTCTGCACCACCTTGAAAGCCCCGTTCACCCAGTCCTTCACGTCAAAATCTTCGTCCAAAAATTTAGAGAAATCCATCTTAAGCTGGTTTATTGAAACGTCATCGACAAAGCTCCCGGAGTGCAGTTTCTGTCATCGACCCATAGCTAACACTGGGTTAGCTAAGCTTTCCCAAACAAAGGCTTCGACACGAATATGAAATAAATTGCCCACGAAAATGAGATTATCATCACGACTAAATAAAGCTCCAACAAGGCAACGGCCTCCTCCAGAATTGATTTTAAAAGCTTACGGCCTTAAAGGGGAAACAATGAAAACACATTTCGTGTGCTCAAACAACCCAGATCCTACTACTGACAACAACTTCCTTGTGTCCTTTCTATTTATCTTCCCCGTTAACACGAGACGACAAAACGTTCCTACTTTTAAACAACACCAAATATATTTGTTTTAAAATTTGTCAACTAGACAGCGTAGTAATATTTATGTTTTCTAGTAACAAAAAAGTGGGTTGAGCGTCACACAAGTAGTGCAAAAACAGAATATATTTCAAGTTTACAATCCCTAAACAATTAATTTAAATAATGAATTACTATAAAAATATTGTTTTTGTATTTTTTTTTATTTCACAAGATAACAAACTGCACTGACACGCTAAAACTCGCAAAAGAAAAACCAAGAACTGTAGTACTGAAACCTGTCCACCAAGGGACAACCTTTGCCCTACTTACATTTTTTTACATTAATCTGTATTAATGTAGATGTAGATGTATTAATCTGTTATCTTTTTCTTCTTCAAAAATCCCTTTCTTTCCTTATTATTTTATTATAATGCTTACTTAAGTAAAAATCATAATATATATAATAATATATATGTAAAGCTTTGTGAGACTCCTATTTAGTTATTTATTTATCAGAGGTAAATAGCCTCTTTTCCATGATCATCTGTGCCTTTCTTTGAATCCAGATACTATATCAATTCAGTTCAATTTTTATAGCCCAATATTACAAAACAGTTGTGTCAATGGGCTTCACAGCAGCATTTGCATAGAAGAACATAAAGTCATTCATAAATATAAACAATAGCTGGTTGCTAAACTATACTAAACAGACTAAAATAGGATAAGCTGGGCATCCCCGCCCTTAGACCCTCCTCCTCGGTGAGGAAAAACAGAAAAAAATTTGGGAAAGAAAAAAAAGAGAAACCTCAGGGATGTCCACCTGAAGGAGGCATCCTCTCCCAAGGCAGACAGGCTATGTGCTAGAACTGTTAAAAAATAATTAGCTTATTTATTTCTACAGCTACATGTCTGAATAGTATAACAGCATGGCTTCATCCAGATGGAACTTGGGGAGAGCTGGGGGACGCGAGACGAGGTCCACGACCAAAGACAGGAGCATAGACAATCCACATCAAATCTCTTCCATTCTGAGACGCGAGACAAGCCAGAGGCCAGGTCCAGGCCAAGAACAGGAGTACAGAAGATCAACATGGAATCTGGAATCTCCCCCTCTCCCCTGGAGGGAAGTGGGAAGAGGGACAACACAGAAATCGCAATGCACCAAACAGAGGTAGGAAGAACTAAACAAAAAATAATACTGGATAAATGATAAAGAATAGAGGAGAAGAGAAGAAGAGAAGTAAAACAGGACAGAACCCAGTGCATCATACTTTCCACAACTTTTAACTGCTAGTAGCCTATAGCAACTAATTGGCATTGAAATTTAATTCAAACATGTTAATGGTAAGTTGCATGTAATATGGCATAAATAGTGCATGGTAATAATAATAATAAGAATAGAAAATATGCAGTTTTAGCATTTAAATAATGCAATATATTGCTAATCTAATTTAAGCCTGCGTAAACCCACTAAACTGGGGGAACAGGCCGCCATGGCTCAGTTTATCTTCCCTTTGCTTAGCTCTGCAGAGAAATTAGTATAATGGATGTAATGAAAATTGCAATTATTCCCCAAACTTCATTACAGTAGGGGAGCAGTAAGTAAGGCTTGGTGGCTATTTATCCATGAATATGGACTAGAGAAGTCATTCTCTGATTGGAAGATGGTAGGTTTGGTACCCATCCTTCCTGCCTGTCAAAGTGTCATTGGGCAAAACATGGAAACCCACATTGCTCCTAGTGGTTACAAGCACAATTTGTTAGACAGTGGAGCTGCCATCAGTGTGTGAATGGCACTGGGACTCTAAAGTACTATGGGCCTTCAAGGCAGATAGAAAAAAAGCTATATAAGTATAAGCCATTTACTATTTTAAAAGATATAAGTCTGATCTGAGGAGTCCTTCACATTGAGTCATCAGTGCACCTGGCTCAGTGGGGTTTTTGAAATACAAAAACCTGACAACTTGTTCTAGAAATGTCTAAAAAAGAATATTTTGATTGCATCATATTGCAATTCTTTTTTATTTTTCAGTCCCTAATGTGTTCTTTTAATCTGAATTAATACAGTCACAAAGTTATAGGTGGGTTTAACACATTATAGTTTGCAAAACCAGACATTTATCAGTTTCAGAATGTATGCAAACCAGATAAGTAGTAAAACTTTTTACACATGAAGCAAGAGCACATTAGACAAATTGCCTCTACCATCTGTGTGGACGTACGAAGCCTTTGTACCCTCTTGTAAGGTCTTTCTTTGCCAAAATGGGATGTATTGATGGCATCAAAGACATACTTTCCCAGGCTGTGTTTTCACCATCCACTCTTCTATCTGGACGTGGGGCACTACACATGGCTCAGATCATCCTGTGTCTGATCACCTTCTGCCTGAGTTTGCTCAGAGGATTCAGCAGCCATACTTACTGGACATATGCAATGTTCACCTGGGCTTTCTGCCCTATCGTGACCCTCTTCATCACCATCATTGAGATGTTTAAGCTGGACATTGTCCTGAATACGTTTTGCATGGACTGGGGGGACTTCACCACAGGGATGGCAATGTCCTCCACGCTCATGACTGTCACTGTTGCCATCACATATGCTAACTTCTACATCTGCAAAACATGCCTTTACAATTGGATCGTGACTGTTTTTGCGTTCCTGTCTGGCTTTGTCTACACTTTGGAAGTGGTGATGGACAAATTCTTCAATAAGAAGAACGGCAGCTACCTGGCTGCTCTGCCAGGATTCTGGAAAGTCATGGAGGCCTTTGTAAGCTGCATGATTTTTGTATCGCTGAGTGGTTACAGTGATGAGCCAGCTCTGATCTTCTGTGTGATTGCTTATATCATTCCTTTCCCCATCCTGCCTGTGATCATAGCCACCAACATCTTAAAAAAACTAAAACAATGTCGACCTTTCAATTTGGACAGGTTCGTGTTCATATTCCTGGTGCTCTCTGTGGTGCTATACATATTTGCAGCGATCGTATGGCCTGTGTTTGTGTTCAGAAACAATCCTCGGCCTGGATCGTGCCCACCCAGCTACTGCATTTGGGCCATTCAGTTTGTGGTGGTCTTTCTGACTGTTGTGAATCTTATTCTTTTTACACTGGATCTCATTTTTACACTGTTGGGGATTTGTAACTTTAAACGCACTTAAAATTAGCAGCTTCTACAGGCTTTGTTTGATGATTTAGGTGGAAATGTTTCCAAAAGCTTATTTCTAAAAAAAAAAGTTCCCAAATAAAAAAAGGTGATGTTACATTTCTGTTTTCAAACTAAATGTTTCTCTTGCATTACTCCCACTGTATTTTTTGTTGATGTTTAAATTAAAAAACTCAATGATAAAAAAAAAATAACCAGCTTTAAAGAGTGATGACTTCAGCATTCTCGTTCAAAGGTGGACTAACTTGAATGTGAAACCAGTCTAACTCGTTTTGTATCTCTTTGTGGCCGAGATTACAGAAAAATAAATATTACTGTCTGTATAAAAACACCTAAGACTCTTGAATACACAAAAATCTGTCACTGCACCTGTATTCTACTTTTTTGATAAAAATTTGAATTAATATGAAGCAATAAAAAAAAAGAGTAAGTGTGACCTATTCCCATTTGATACAGCAGAATTTTGAGGAAATGACTCACAATGTCTGCAAACAGAAACTAACATGGGAAATTAGTGCAAAACAAGGAAAAGAATATCCTTACAAAACACCCACAAAAATTGGAAACCAATGAAGTCTGACAGGACAAGGGTTTAGTAACAGGAAAACATGAAGCACAATGAAAGCTGAGAGAAAAAGAACCTGTTTCCATTGATGTGCTCCGTGCGTATCTTACGCCAACAGTAAATTTGGTTGTGGAGCGCCACACATTGAGGAAGAGAATACAGGGTAAAATCCATAGTACATTATATTGCTGCACAAAGAGAACTTTCTTCTACTGTTGAGTTTGCTAATGCGGATGATACGATTAGGGACCACCATGTGGAGCATGTTGCTGACCCCTCATCAGAGAAAGGCTCCTGCTTGAAACTAACTTGACGCTAGCAGATGCTATCACATTAACCACTCAAGCTGAGTCAGTTAGTGAGCAAGCTAAGTCCATGGCGGGTACCCAGCAGCCACCTGTGCAAGTTGTGAAAACAGAACTCAGGATGCAGGCGTAGACAGCCACATCAACGCTTTTCTGCGAAGCCAATACAGAAGTCTGCTTCTAACCCTTCTATACACACATGCTTTCGTTATGGATCTGAGAAACACTTATCTAACTCAAGTGAATGCCAAGCAATTAAAACAACCTGCAGGAACTGTAACAGAAAAGGCTGGTTTGCACTGGCGTGCCAGCCTTTGCAGACCCATTCAACTAAAGAAGTTGAATTGCCAGAATACACACTCCTGTTGGTGGACAGAGCTGTCGCCCCAGACGGGATACACGTTACAGTGAACATTAAAGTGGCTGACAAGGTCACAGAGGATGGAACTGACTGTGAATGCAGGTGCTGCAGTCTCCATCTTGCCACTCTGCATATCAGGAAACATTTAAGGGTGCTCTGTTCAACTGGGGACCCTCTCCCAGACCTCAGTTCCAGTGATGGGCTGCATGGAGGGATTTGTGCACATACAGGACCTGAAAAACCTGCAATATTTCATATTGTGGACTCTGTAACTTCACTCATGGAGAGGGATTTAATAGCTGCTTTCAATCTGCACATTTAGGGCAACACTGCATACTTGCCATCCACACATTGAGACGCCTTCCCTTTTTGTGCAGTCTGCTGTATCAGAGGAGCTGAACCGTCTCCTCTTAGCTGGTGCGATTGAGCGCATTGACGCTTCTTCCTCTTGCCAGTAGTTGTCATACAGAGGAAAATTGGAAAAATCAGAATGTATGTGGATCTGTGAGAGCCTAACAAAGCATTTGTGGTGAATAGCTTTCTCTCTTCCTCACACGGAGGAATTCTCAGCGTTAACAGGTGCAACGCTGTTTCAACCATCGATCTGGAAAGCGCATCCCGCCATGTGTTGCTGCACCCTGATGGCAGGGATTTAACGGCTTTCGTCACTCATGAGGGACTGTTCGGGTTCTGCAGGTTTCCTTATGTTCTTGCCTCAGCCCCTGCAGCTTTCCAAAAGCTAAGGGGAACAGTGCTGCATGAAGTCCCAAATATACAGTTCTACCTTGATGACATAAGCTGTTACGGACGCAGAGCACAAGAGCATGATGCTGCCTTGGAGACAGTCCGACAAAGACTCAAAACAGGAGGCTTGCTGCTTAATGACAAGAAATGTTACTTTCGTCAGACCAGCCTGAAGTTCCTGGGACATCTAGGGACTGCTGAGGGAATTAAACCAGACACAGAGCACCTGCAGGCCATTACGCAGGTCCCAGCCCCATCAGATGCTGTCAAGTCTTTGCTCATTCCTGGGAATGCTGTCCTGGTATGGAAAATTCATCCCTAATTATATTGCAGCAGTGGGGTCTCTTCGTGCCTGTTTACGTCAAGAAACACAGTCTGAATGGACTGATGAGGCACAGCGGTGCTTTCTAATTGTAAAATGTCTGCTTGTAGAAAGTCCAGTGCTAGCCTTGTTCAACCCTGAGCTACCAACCACAATCTCTACTGATTATGATGTGGGTGCTGTATTTGCCCAGCTGCACCTAGATAACACAGAACGAACGGTAGCATTTGCATCTACAGCACTGTTACCAAATGAGAGGAAATACTCAACAGTGGAGCAAGAAGCTCTTGCGTGTGTCTGGGCTGTTGAAAAATGGCAGACATACCTATGGGGTCGGAAATTCATACTGCGCACAGACCATCAGGGCCTCACAACACTCATGTCCACAAAAGGGACTGATCGAGCAGGGATGCGCATTGCAAGGTGGTCTGCGCGTGTTCTCAGCTTCACGTATGTTGTGTACAGAGCAGGGCCCCTGAACCAAACAGCTGACTGCCTCCCATGTTTACCTCTGCCAGTCCCTTCTTCTCCTCCTGAGGACTCAGAACCTGAGTTGGTGGCTTTACTGACTGCAACCCCTGTATCAGCAAGGTACATGGAAAAAAACTGGGACTGGATTTTATGACTGGCTCTTCTAGCTGACCAATTATTGCAGAAGGGTTCTTTAAAGCATTTCGGATGACATGCAGCGCTATCAGATTTGCAGTAAAGCTTAGTAAGATGTAGATTAAACAGAAGGAATGCTGTCATATATGATCAACCCTGTCTGTAGCTCCAAACGTTGCTCTTTTGTGATGCCACTTAAATGTATCTGTCACACTAACTCTAAGCTGGCACTAATATTTAAATAACATTTTTATTATTTTGACAAATAACATGAGTTCAAGCTTTGCAGGATGTTTTTTTTGTTTGTTTTTGCAAATTATTTATTTAATTTTCATTCATGTATTTATCAGTTTTACCAAAATACAAAAGTTCAGTTGAAATTTGACTACAAGTTTGACTAATCAGTCAGTCTATTTTTTTCTCTACTGACACTGTAATAAAATTTGAAATATCATTTGAATAATTGCTCATCAAATAAAGATGAAAAATTAAAAGATCATTGGTTATTGTTAGATGGTGTTTTACCACATAATGTTATATTTTAAATTTGTAAGATGAAAATACGAATTTTAAACAATATAGTAGCATTCATGCGGTTGCTGTTTCCTCTGGTTCATCAAACTCGACAGTTTCCAACAGGCCTTGAAAACAGAAGTAGTGTGAGTTACAGTAGACAGGAGGCCTATTGGGAGACGAACCCACCACTTCTGGTTTCAGCGACCTAAAGGGGTTGGCTCCGCTACCCTTCATGTCCATCTCCAGCTCCAGCAGGATTTGCAGAGAGTAGATCATCTCTGTCTCACTGAGCAAAGAGGACAGACAGCAGCAAAGAATTTCAAACATGTGCATCAACCCACAGAGACAACGTGAGAAGAAAGAGAACACAGATACATCTGCATACAGCAAATAACCGTACAGTTACACAACATCAATCAGCCAAAAGGCTATGACTATTTCAATCTGTTTAGATAGACTAGATATAGGCATGGGCCAAGGGGAGCAATTCCCTCTAAATGCTGTGCCTGCCCCCCCAAAACCTGATGGCCCACAAATCCAAAAATAACAAAAGAAATAAAAATTACAAAAAAAATCACAAAATACAAACATAAAAACAAAAGACATAAGGATGGACAGACAGACAAATAGATATAAAAAGTAAAATAAATAAATGCAGCTTCAACAGGGCACAAACCAGTGTCCTGCTTGTACCTGTCCCTAGTCCGGTAAACGCAGGAATCTGGAAAACTTCACCTGCACTGTTCGGTGCCCAGGGTTTTATCTCTGAGACACACTGGTTGAATTTTTGGCTACAGATGTCTTGGATTGATTTTAGGTCAGTGAATATGGAGGATGAATTAGATTAGCAAATATAAATTTTTACATAAATTTTTACACAAAAATGGCTAAAACCCACCTGAGAGCTGTGAAGAGAGAGGGAATGTTATAATCTCTGAGGAGCAAAAGCGTGGGAAGCCAACCCTCATCCAAGGCTTGACTGGCATCAAAGCCTTGATTGAAAAAGATTAGAAAATGTTACAATGTCATTCATTTGTGGTGAAGCTAATGTGGCATTAAATGTAAAAAAAAAAAAAGAAAATGAAAATTCTTACCTGGATGAAATCCAACCACCAGGTCCGGTTTGGTTGCTTCTTCTTTCTCCACCACTTCTTCCCAAAATTGATGGTAGAGTCCCTTATAGGCACTGATGTAGACCCTCTGCTTGGGGCCAAATGCCCTCAGAGGAGGCCTCACAATAGGGCCGTTCACCACCTCCGGTCCAACCATGACAATCTCGATGCCCTGGTGCCCAGGAAACATGTGGTTGAGCTCGTCATAGTCAGTCAGTCGGGCCCCCAGTGTCTCATTGTGGCCTGCTCCCACCAGATGAACAGTGAGAGGTTTGGAGCAGGGGTTAAGGCCGAACAGCCTCATTCCCCAAGCTATCGTCAGGGGTCTGGAGAAGAACTCACTACAGACCCTCCACAGGGACTGCTTCAGTTCTTCTTTACTAGGCTGAGGCCTGCCTGCATCTGCCCATAAGTTTTTCATATTTTCTCCGTCTACAATGAGATCCAGTCGTGAGCTTAGATCTCCCTGCATGACAAGCCAGTCATCCCACCCTTTAACCTCTGACTGGGGCTTTGACCATTTTTCAGTGGGGAATGGAAGATCTCCTGATGGGAGAAAACACGACAAAAGAGTTAGACACAGCTGATCAGTGTTGATCTTTGTTGTTAATCTTTTGTGAATTGCTAAAATAGTTTTTGAAATCTATCGACAATACCTTTAAACACAAGCCACTCCACAACTCTGTCGATGGCAGCTAGATGCAGCTGTGAGCAAAACGCCTTGTGTTTGGACCAGTCCTCTTTCTGACAGTCTTTACAGCAGTAGTAAACATTCAGACATCTGAAAAAACAAGAAGAAACCACTTTGAAACTCCTCATTTTTAAAATGACAGGAGATAAAACGTGTTTTTGACTCACCTGGCGCAGCGCTTTAAGTTCTGTGACCCTGACAGTTGATCTGGTCGTTTTTCACAGGAAGCACAGACTTTAAAAGACGCCTCCATCTTCTCAAACATCTCTTTTTGAGACCTGAAAGCCATGGCTTTGACCTTGGTCTCCTCAACAGTTCTGATGGAATATATGATATTTAAAAGGCTTTTGTGTCCATGTTCCAAGTATGTGTTCAGATTTTTCATAAACTATACTTGCAGAACAGAACGAGCTCAAGAAGAGAAGAGGTAAAACATGGATTTAAATTTAAAGCACACACGCTGATAAAATCAAACATGTTCTCCTTACCTCCCTGGTTCTGTCATGTTCGTCTGTGTGAATGAGTGACACATAGAAAGAAGCTTCTTCTGGTTTGATATTTGAGCAGCCTGTTGAGGGGTGTGGGAATGGAAAGGGGGGCTACTATGCCAGATATAGTAGCCACACTTTGCCTTCTAGAAGAGTCTGACAGATCCAGACTCTTCTCAAAAGTTGCGTCCTTACATAATATGTGCAGCAAAGAAAACAAGCTTATAAATAATTGCCTACATAATTCAAACCTCATCCCAATTAGACACTGTTATTCTTCCTATCTATGTTTTCATGTAATAATAAGAATACATTTCTTACAAAAACCCCTGTAGTTTTGTTGATGTCTGTTGTGTTCCCTTGCTAAAACTAGCTTTCTTGGATGACATGTCTGAATTCACTTGGAAATAAAAACTAAAATAAAAACCGAAAACATCACAAAAGAAAATATTTTTCCCCATTTATGTGAGCAAACCAAACCTGAGCAATTACCCACAATGCCAGTGCTTCAACCCCCCCACTGGGTGTTGGTTATTAAACCTACCGACACTCCCTGAACCTGGGTGTATTGAGGCTGAGTGACCACAAGAAGGCGTTGTTGCTCTGTTTATTTCTTTTGCCATTTAAAAGGTATTTTATGTTGAAAGAAAAGTATTTCCTGGCAAAGTAAAACTGAAAAGTCTAAGAAAACTCTATTAAACTCAAATAAGGAGGGCCAATTGTATCATAAATGTTATTTAAAGTAGTAAAAATACGCAAAGAAATATTATTTACTGTAATAATGCATTGTAATTATTTCATGCAATATTTCCCCAAACAATCTCACAGAAACACTTTTGACTTTTTTGCTTTGTTTTTGCATATTTTTTTTCCTGTCTAAGATATTTTTCAAACCATTGCATCTGTGTTTTCAAAATAAAAAAAAAAACATTAAAAAGTCTTATATATTTTGATGAGCAGCTTTTAAAAATTTAACAATCCCACATGGCTCCACTGTACCAACATTTCGAAAGTCTGCCTCTGGTTTTGATGTATTGTTCCCAATGGTCTTTTAGTTATAATTATGCCATTTTTAGCTGAAATTGAAGGGGAAAAAAAAGGAAAAAAAAGGTATCGTTCTCTAGGACGTAGTTTCTGCAGCGTGGCAGTAGTTCATTAGAAATTTACCTCTGAGTTGTGGGTGGGACTGTTGGTGTACAAGTAAATCTCCACAGTGGAGATTTACTTGCAAGCTTACAGCCCATCATAACTCCAAGCTAAGATTAGCGATGTAGCAAAACAGCAAGCAAAATTGAAGCTATCCAGCCATACAGTTTTGATCCAGATGCCAGCTCAGATGAGGAAAACAAAGACAAACATGGATCCAGTCATCTAGAAGTGGATGCTTTAGGATGGAGTGGGGCAGGGAGCTTGTGACTTTTTGATTGAAGCAGCTATACCTACGAGTTTTTTAATACTCAGAAATACTCAAACACCATTAGAATCTCAATTTTCTTAATATGTGTCCTCCATTGTGAGAAAAATGCCATAAGAACATGCTAAAAACATGATTTTCAAAGGAGTAGGTTTTTAACAAGTCAATAACAACAGTATTTTTACTCGCCAGAACAATTATCAACACAATTTTCCTAATAAACTTTAGACAATCAGACTCCCTGTTCATGAGTATGCATGAAGGCCTTGAGAGATTTGGGAATTGCTCTATTCACAGATCAAATCAGTGGTATCAGACAGCGACATAACTCATTTTGAAATCATTATTGTCGCATAACAATAAACAAGTAATGTAACCCTTCAGAGCATAAACAGAGACAAATCTCAAATGGCTTCTTAGAGACATCATTAAACCAAATAAATCAGATTTTTTTTCTCACCATAGTGTAATTCATGCTCAAATCATGGTATTTCTGAGACTACTTTAACGTTTTGGTTTTTTTTTTAAATCAACATCTACTATAAATATCAACAGATATGGGGAGGTTGGACCATACCAAATCAAGGTCTGAAGTTCAGAAAAGCAGAAGCATTCATCATATTTAGTTATTTGTTTTTTTTTTCACAAACTTGATAATGCACTGCTGGCTGTTGGAACTGAACCTTCAATGTCCTCATGAGGCAGCAGTCCTTGGAATCGGATGAAATGAGAGTTGCAGTAGACCGGAGCTTTATTCGGGCAGGACTGGACCTGCTCCGGTTTCTGTGAGGTGAATGGATTGGGCCCTCTGTCTTTGATGTGCATCTCCAGTTCCAGCAGGATCTCCAGAGAACATTGGAGCTCCATTTCACTGTGAGCGAAGGTAGAAAAGATCAGCAATTGATAAAGATTACAAAAGTAAACATAAAAAAACCACAACAAAGTACCAACAGATAAATAAGTGGAGGGTTATCTAGGTCTTGGAAAATGAAGAGGAGGAGTTGCTGCCTGTTCTATACTCATCAGCTCTAGCATGTCTTTCCGGAGGAGTTAGCAGATGGTGTACAAAATAAGTTAATGAGTACCCTCTAGCATAAAATCTTTTAAATATTAAAGCTTGCTCAGAGGGCAGGAGAATGTTTTTCTGCTCATGAAACGAGTTGAAAAGTATAAAAGTGGATTTACCTATACAAGGTGAAGAGAGAAGGGATGTTGTAGTCTCTGAGCAGCAGAAGAGTCGGCAACCAACCTTCCAATAGACCCTGATTGGCATGAAACCCTGGATTCAAACACATGAAGGATGATTCCACTTTTTAAACTCAGACAAAAAAGTAAAACAAAAAGAACACCATGTGTCATATGTCTTCCAAACAGAAGGGTTATTAATATGGAAATAATTTGAAAAGCCATTTCTTAATTACAGAGCACAATCTTTCATACAATTTAATTTTAAAATCAGTCAAAAGTCATTTATGAAACAGGAAGCGCTGCAAGTAGAGAGACACAGTTCTAGGTGCCTTTTAACTGTATGTTCATGTTAGAGGATTCTGACAGGCTGCTGGGAAATCTGAAGGATTTAGACTTGCTGAACTAAGCGAGAATTCACAAAAAAACAAGACGGCTGGACAGAGATGCTGTAATCAATGGAATCATAGGTGTTTTGGCCATTCTGAAAGTTTCCATTTCAGTCAAGATCAGCGGGCCTGGAAAAATAAGACACTGCTTTGTATTTATGTTGTTGTTCAAATTATGATAATTATAAATTATCTATTGTTTTGGCATTTATAAACTTAAACATGAGAGGAAAAAGCATTTTTTCCTCTAAATCTTCAATAGTTTATTACTTTTAACATAGGTTCATGATTCCCTTGCAAAATAAAAGACATCATATTGGACCATGTCAATGTTGAAACTGTCGTAGTAGTTAATAATATCTGCCGTGACAGAGAAAGAAAAACTAAAAACAGTTCATTTAACCATTTGTGGTGTGTCTAAGCCAAAGATTTGTAACTAAAATGAAATAAGAGCTAATCGAGTGACCATGACTAGACCTTTCTGGCCAGAATATTGAGCTATACGCATGTTTCACACACACAGATCAGAGCTTCTTGATGTCATATTCTGTGAACGTTTTAAATTCTCAATTCCTTATGCTTTACACTACACCTGTATTTTCTCAAACTGTACTTTTTCTTCCCACAAAGCGATTCCAATTTGCTTGAAAAAGTTTCACAACTAGATTTAGACTTCAAATCTAATGAAAACTGTTGACACTCTCTGATCTGCATAGAAAACCTGCAGGCCATTAAAATTCAGGCTTCATAATCTGCCGGCATGTTAAGTGGCAGATGTCATTTCATCCGGAATCTGGTTTGTACTAGATGTTTGCCTTATGAACCGAGGGGTTGGGGGTGAGGGCGTAAAAAAATATGTGCCCTTCAGCCAGATTACTGAGGTTGAGAGACAGAACACAGGGAGACTTTTAACTCCCGCTCCTGTGATGGCAGCACACAGATGGTCTCTGAGGTCTGAAGGTTTTGATTAAATGACATCAAAATCCCAGAGGTCACACCTTCCACCGTAATAAACGTTTGAAAGGGACTAAATGTACAGGATTTTACACCTCTGAGAGATGTGGCAGCAAAGAGAGGCTTCAATCTGCCTGCTAATGATAGGAATTATGGTCTGGTACCAGTGCATTTGTGGTTGCCAAATGGTTAATGGAGCTGCTGTTGATGATAATAGATTTCTTTTGTTTTCAGGTATGAAAAGATGTGCCTCAAAGCTCTGAAAAGCACTGGATGACAATCAATCTGAGTGTCACAGAGGTCCCAGTTTGGGGCTGTGTCTCAGCATAGATGATGTTACACATTCCACATTTATCTCCTTTGTGAAAGCTGATAGTCCACTGTCTCTCTTCCTCTCTCACAGGATTGAAATTTCCTGCTTCCCAAGTGTGCATTCCTATTCCTTGCAGGTTTCCGCTCTTTAACTCCCTGTCTTGCAATTTCCACACATACACACACCAAAAGCACCGTTTTTTTAAGTCCTTTCATCATGCTGTCTGCTCCCCCATAACTGAAAAAAAGCATAGCTCTGCCAGCGGTGGGGTAAAATAAAATGAAATTAAAAAATCCAGCCAGGCTCTGAGGCAGTTTACAAGCAGGATAGCAGCTTCCTGTATATTTAGCTTTGGTGGAGCCTGCGGTGATTACGGAGCCTGGGGTTATTCGTACATTTAAGTCTGGGATTTACTGCTGATTTGCACTTTAAAAGGTCAGAGAACAGTCAGTGGCCAGATTGGGTGCAGAGTTGTACCCTCCTTTAACAAGTCATTGTTTGTCTCAGTAGGCAATGACGTCAAACTTTCTCATTTGTTTTGCATTTTAAGATGATTCGGTTTTTAGCGACAACACTCAAATCATTGACTTCATAGTCCCTGTGGTTGACAAAGAACAGGGACTCCCTTTTGAAAAGGCCAGCATCCTGACATTCATGCTGAGATCAGCAATTGAAAGCCACATTCTCTCCCAGCAGCCTCCATTAATCACTTAAATCTTCAATAAAAACCTGTCAGTATTTAAAAGGCTGCATTGAGTGATTTAAACATCTCCTTCTGCCTTTTTTCCTGAAAAGAAGTCATTGTCAGTCCAACTTATAGGAAGAAAGTTGCTGGTTCTCCACGGCAATTGACCACTTTCTATTGAAGTCCCACTCCAATCATCTTTTGATTTATTTTAAGTGTTGTCCTTTCATTTTTATTACGGCATTTTTAGCCAGTATCACAAAGCTGTGTCATTTTCTAGGACATAGTTTCTGCAGAGCAGCAGGAGTTCATCACAAATTTGTCTTTGAGTTGTTGGTGGGACTGTTGGCGGGGCGTAAACCTGAGGATGAAGATGTAAAAATGAAGATGTGAATGGATCTATTTGTCTGCAAGTGGATGCATTAGAATAGAGTGGGGCAGGAAGCTGCTTGTAGCATTTCTGTTACATCTACAAACTTTTCCAAAAAAATAATTTTTGCCTGCTTCTGATTCACAACTATTTGAATAAAAGAAAGTCAGAAATACAGTTTAAAGCCAAATTTTCTTCATAGATGTCCTCCATCATAGGAAAAATGCTACAAGAACATGTTAAAAACACAGTTTTCATTGGAGTGGAGCTCTGATGATGATTATCTTTGCTGGTTGACCTAAAAGCATTTAGACCTCAGATTCTCCATAAAGTTTGATGAATACGTACCAGGATGAAATCCAACCACCAGGTCCGGCTTGGCTGCATCCTTTTTCTCCTCAACAGCTTCCCAGAACTGGTGGTAAAGGCCCTTGAATGCACTGATGTAGACCCTTTCCTTTGGACCAAACGCTCTGAGAGGAGGTCTCATGATGGGGCTGTCTACCACCTCTGGTCCCACCATGACTATCTCTATGCCCTGGTGTTTGGGAAACATTTTGTTCAGCTCATCAAAGTCAGTCAACCTGGCTCCCATGGTCTCATTGTGAGATGCGCCTGCGAGGTGAATAGTAAGTGGTTTTGCATACGGGTCCAGACCAAAACGTCGGATGGCCATACCAACTGTTAGAACCCGGGAGAGAAACTCGCTCTGAATTCTCCACAAGGATCCTCTCAGGTCAGCATCATCAGGCTTTGGCCTGACTGCGTTCTTCCATAGAGTTGCCATGTTGGCACCAGACAAGATAGTGTTCAGATGTGCTGAAAAATTCCCCTGCATGGGAATCCAGTCATCCCAGCTCTTCACCTCATCTGGAGACTTGGTCCATTTCTCAGTGGGAAATGGAAGGTCTCCTGCAAAAATAACACCATTTCTGTTAATTCATGGCTTCTCGCAGAAAAAAACCCAGATAAGATTATTGGAAGCTTGAGGCAATATAGGACCCACTCCGATCATCTTTTGATCTGTTGCAAAAATGTTCCCAGTGGTCTTTTAGTCATAATGTTGCTATTTTTAGTCAAAATTTAAAAAACCTGTGCCATTTTCTAAGACATAGTTTCTGCAAAGCAGTAGGAGTTGTTGATTTGTTCCTTACCTGTAAACATCAGCCACTCCACCAATCTGTCAATGGCCACCAACCTCAGCGTCTTGCAGGCCTTCTTATGCTGAGGCCAGTCCTTATTCTGACAGTCCTTGCTGCAGTAATACACATTCAAGCACCTTTGGGACAACAAAGGAGAAAGTGCTTCCATTAATATTGCAAACATTGATGGTGAATTGAAAATAAATTTAGAAAATCGTACTTTTTCTTTTGCAAACATAAATACCATGAAATATATGTTGCTTTACATCGAATAAACCATTGACAAAATGTTCAAGTACACATGAACTCGTTTTTTGAGCTGAGTTACACCATAAAAAGGGTTGTGAGCTGCAGAAAAAAGCTTCTTTTGTTTAAGCAGAAATCAGAATGTTTTGTTCTTCTTTTTGTGAATCTAAAAACCTTGTTCCAACCTCACAACTTAAAAAAACCAGTGTCAACGTGTCCGTGAGTTTTAGAGATGAGGTGATGTGTTGAATTAGAAGCCTGACGACGCAGTCACACTTTGTGCTTTTAGAAACTGTTTACTTTGTCAAGATGGCCACAAATGAATGCAAACAGACATAAGATAGCTTATCTGTCATCCTTGTCCACCATGGAGTACTTTGCAAAAGAGAATATTCAAAGAACGTTAATGCAGTGAGAGAACTCAGGTGTCCTTGTAAGTGCATGGAACTGTCTATTAGAAATGGGGTCAGCATCAGACACTGTTGGATTGTGGGTGGTAATTTGATGTCTACAGTCTGGAAGCTCTTTCTGTCTGCATTTGTGTTTTTCTTCAGATTGAATGAACTGCGTCTGCTTCTGGTTAGATTACAGAGAGAGGCAGTGGCAGCTTAGAATGTTAACAGATTGCCAAAGCAGGACTGTTTTTATCAAAAGCTGAGTGCAAAGAGGGGAGCGCAGAGAGCCACAAAAATAACTGCACTCGTGGAAAATCCGTCGTCCTAGTCTTTTTTTTAATAGATTTATTATGATGGGCGACTTTTTGAACTGCATTAAGCTGCTCTTAATAAGCTGCGGAGTTGCAGAGAGATGAATCACAGTCAGGGGACTCTGCTATATTTGCCATTGGCTGTTGTCCACCTCTGCAGAGCTATCCACTTTACAGCAGCTTATCTTTCTGCTGCTGATAGAATGGCAGCTGGTAATTCTTTACATATGACAACTATTGGACAACGAGGCCAAAACAATACCCGCCTGTGTGGTTGCACAGATAAAGCAAGGTCGGTAGAGGTTTAAGTTGCCTAAAATATTTAGATTGTCAGCAGCCAATAAGGATGGAAAGTGTTGATGTAAGTTTACTGCAATTCCTGAACTGCAAACTATGTGATATTTGGCAAGATTTAAAACCTTATTTTTAGATGCTCTAGATAGTTGACCAGGTTTTAGCTTCTCTTTGCTCTACGCCTTTTCCAGCTTTTCTCAAAATCAGCTGAGAAGTTCTTTTTTGTCTCATTAAGGACTAGGGTCTAGAAATAAGGAAATTATTTTTAAAAAAGAGTCAGTCATTTTGCTCCTAACAATAGAAAAACTTGATTTAAAACAAAAAAAAACCTCTCAAATTGCACTGTAATTTTTTGGTTCAAGTATTAAGTATGCTATTTTAAAGTTTAGAGTGGCATTCATTGCCTTTAAAAAAAAAAAAAAAATTGTAATTTATGTTCTAAGAATAAGTGCTAGTTGTAGATTTTATGAGGATTTATTCGGATAGGCCAGCTTCTATCAAGATAAAATTCTCATTTTGTTCACATATTCTTCTAAAATTAATCATTTCCACCTGTTACATTCTTTTTTTGACACTGTTATCAAAATGAACTATAATTAGGTACATAAAGGCAAAAACATGGACAGATTATTTTACTTTCTTTATCCCTAAGATTAGTGTTCTTTTCTTTTTTTTAAGCTACCTCTAATATTTCAACTTCATTTAGCCAAGATCTACAATTGGGAGATCTAAAATGTACTTTGCTTTGTTTTGCACTCACTTCACACAGCGCTTTAGAGTCTGTTGCTCATTCAAATGCTCTGGGAGTTTGTTACAGCCGGTGCAGAACTTGAAGGTGTCTTCCATATTCTGGAACATCTCCTTGTAGTTGCGGAATGTGACTGCTTTCGGCTTTCCCTGAACCGCAGCCCTGCAAAAAAAAAAAAAAAAATTTGTTTGGTACAATGGTGGATTTAAAAATACATTTTGACACTAAAAGTTTTTGAAAGCAGCATTTACCTGTATTCTCCATAGTCCTTCATATTGAGTTTACTGAGAATCACCTTGGACAAACCTGGTACATTGGAGTCCAGGGCATAGAAGCCAGACTGGTCAGAGAAGACGCTGCCAGTGCTGGGAGTGAAGGACTGAGGAAGCGCTGGGATCTGGGATGCCATGTCGAGGTCACCTCTTCCCTCTGAAATAAACATGAAAATGAATCCACTCTACCATCTATTCTTATGAAGATTCTTCTTTTTGTCGATTAGTGAGGACAATTTTTTGCTGCTGCACCTGAAAAGCAACAGTTTATCCTCATCAAATGAATTTTTGTCTTTGCTATTTGTTTTTTTTCTGTGAGTTAATGAGAGGGACTGCTCCTTTTTTAAGATTATGGCTTCTTCTGCATTCATCTGAATGTGTAATGCTGATTAAAAAACAGATTTAACACACCAGAATACCTTTGAAGCAACTCAAGATGAATTTTTGATCCTGTGCTTGCTATAAGTACTGCTGTATGTAATTACTCAACCAGTGATATTTTTAAGATGTAATTTTCTCAAAGTAAGGAACAGTGTAGACACAGAGGTGATAAACTCGTGTGAAAAAGGTTAGCCCCTCCTTTTTAAACCTAAAAACAAGAGCATGCATGTGAATCATTTGTGCCAGATTTTGTGAATAAAAACATGCAGATTGATATGAACTGCATATGAATAAAACCCCTGAGAGTAAACACATGTTTTAAAGACAGATTAAATCATTTTTGCCCTATTTCATTAGTGGGATCTAGCATGTTTAGTGTATCTGACAAAAAAAAATAATTTTAGATAACTGTTTAATGAAGGAAAGCAAAGTGCATGGGTATCTTCTTGATTCTGACTGACAGCCCATTTTAGCTTATGATGAAGATGATGATAATCACATACCCCACTGCCCCCATAAGGAAATTAATGTTGGGCTGGGATTTTGCACTACCACACGTTCATAGCTTCAGCAACCACAGTAAATTTCACACATTATGCACAGCTGCCTGTCGCGCAAACACGCAAGCCTCATGATGAGATCACACAGGCTTTCATTGGTTGGGCTTTTTGATGTTGCATCCCAGTCAGTGACAGAAATCTGCCATGTCCACCCTGGCTAGTTTGCATGACACATGATTTATTTACTTGGCCGTGTAAGAAGGAATATAAGAGGGCAGGGAAATCTGATCATCTCACGGCACACACATCCACGTGTTTTTTTTTAGTTTTTACTGCAAGCCAACGTCCAAGACTTACCATAAATGATCGTTAAAGCTGCATCTGTTGACCAGCGCTCCAAACGAAATGAAATCAATTCCTTTCCAACATGTATACTCTCAGCTTACAAGTCTCCTATTTCCAACATGTATACGAAGAAAGTTTTTTTTCCTACTTTGATGAACTTTTATCTGTAATTTCATACAAAAGAAGTGACTCATCCTGGTTAAAGAAAAAATAATAATAATTCTTGCACTTAATTAGTTGCTTCTTATCTTCAGAGCACTATGGGAGCAGAGGGTGGAAATGAAAAGATTCCCCTTGAAAGCTCTTTCTTCTTCACATATTTAACTACGAGCAACAGTTTAGATTTTTTTACTTGCAGAATTTGTCTGTTCACTTAGCACTATAGCATTTCCCCACTCTTAAGCAGGCACAAACGAGGAATATATTTCATATTCATACCTTTTTTACTCCTTTAGTGGAAGAACTACCTTGTTGATGCTTCAGTTTTCTCTTTTCTGGATAAAGATGGGAGTGAATGATTGACAGCTCCTTGTGCTGGATGCCACCACCTCCTGGAACCTTCCCGGTGTGCCTCTGCTGGGGTTCATAAAAGTCCCAAACCAAGAGCCAAAGTGAGGATAGGGCGTGTTTGAGGATTGTGTAGTGCTGCAGTCATCTGAGGTAAGCAGGGACTGCTGGGTGGGAGAGGGTGCAGGATATGATGGGGAGGAGGAGCTGGCTAGGAGGATGAGGAGAGAGAGGGGAGATGAGGTGTCAGCTCAAAACCAAACAAGTAAACGGGGATAATGTAACTATCATAAATGCAGTGAGGCAAAAAAAAAAAAAAAGTATTTGGCAGTTACCGATGCTGCAAGTTCTCCCACTTAAAAGGATGAGAGGTCTGTAAAGTTCATGAGAACCTCTATGGGGGAGAATGAAAGTCTGTTATCTGGAGATGGAGGTAAAATCTAAGATAGCAGCTACAGTGGGGGCAAACCTGCTGACAGGAAATTTTTGATCTCCCTAAATCAAATCAAACTAAAGCAATCAATTACATCATAAAGTATTTTGCTTTTAACCAAATTCTTCTTTTCTTTATCATTACACTCATAATTAAAAAATAATTATTTCCTGGTTCCTTTTTGAAATGTGTATCTCAAGTTGAAGTGTACCTATGATGACCACTGCAGACCTCCCATCTTTTTGAGTTGCACAATGTGCAGATGGGCAAACAAATACATTTTGGCCCCTGTGTGTACAAGCAACACTGCATTTTTAAATTAATTTAGAAAAAAAGGCTTTCAATGACGAAGATTAAAAAAATCTATTATGGTAGAAGATCAGTGGAGGTGAAGGGAGGAAAGATAAATCATTTTTGAGACTGACAGTCCAGCGGCTACAAGAGATAAAAATACATTAATACATTTTTTCAAATGCATTGTTTTTAATCCATGTAATGGACAAAGGCCAAAACAATTTTATAAAAATTAAAAATATGTTATGAAACAATGCATTAATTATAATAATGACAAAGGGTTCATTTTTAATTTAAAAAATTTTATTTGGTCCAATGGAACCTGAGATTGAAAATCAAACATAGACATCTGTACACATAATCCCCCCATTCCAAAGGAAAAAGAAAATCAACAAAACATCACATTCGTCAGAGTTAAATTTCTTTAGCATTCGGTTATATTTTTGTTTGTTGTTTTTATGATTATACCATGTTTTGTTCTTTTACAAGTCTTAAAGGATCGGATGATTTTTTTTAAAATTTCCCCTTAAGTTTTCCCATAAACCTTTGTTTCGTGTTAGCTTGCAGTCTGTACAATTTACAAAGAGGGATCAGGACTGAGGAGGAGAAAGGCATTTTGTCAGCTGCGTCAAACCCCTCTGGCTGCTGCTTTCTCCAGCAGCAGGGGGTGTCCTAACACAAGAGCCACCAAGAACAAAAAAGGGGGGCATCTTTGAGGGACACCAACTTAACCAGAAGCCAAAAAAAAAAAAAAAAACGCAAATGACAACAGCAATAGAAATAAAGAAACAGAAGAATGAATTTCACATAAATGTACACTAACATTTATATCTCAGGTGGCTTTTCTTTGCAGGTGTTTCAGTGTTTCCCAACTAAAGCCACGCTGCGTCACATTCCTCGATCTGTCATTCATGAGCTCAGTTACTCAGCAATTAGAAAACTATTACTCGTGCTCATTTGTACAAATAAATTAGAGGTGAAATTCACAGCTCTCGAAACAATCAGACATATGAAAATGTTCACTACACAGGATGTCTCTTTGGAAAACATATTTACAATATTTCAGCTTCTTTGTAAGAACAAAGAGGACTTGAAGACGTTGATGGTAAACACTGAGGAAACAGTGATTTACAGCTCTTAAAAATAAATTAGTAAAAACTTCAATTATCATTAGATGATGAACTTTTGTAATATTTTGTCATTAAAAAGTGATTTTAGCTTTTAAGTTTCAAGTTTTACCCCATTTCTAAATGTAAGACTCCAGCTTGCAGTTTAAAAAAAAAAAGTCACACAATATTAATTCACTTTAGTACCGCATTAATCTTTCTCCTTTAGTTGCCATGGTAAAGACTGAATCACAAGTAATGGCTTTGACACTGGAGGAATGAGAGAGTACTGCTGCTCTAAACAATGACTGACATAAAATAGCTATAAGCAACCCATCCTTTGAAGTAACACACACAACACGTGAAGACAGCTATGCAGTGTGTCGCTCCATGTCTCAAGGGTCTGGTACCTCTTGTTATTTGTGCACCCAGCCTGACAAAACAGCAATTTGTCATTGCATGAGGACGTTGTGTTGTGGCTAATACACTGTCAATGTGCTCCTCTGGGGGGACGGCGTAGTGCTTCCGCCAAGTAAACAAAAGTAGTACCTGACCACCCGAGGTCAAATAAACAGCTCCGTAAAAAAAAAAAAGGAAACCCTGCAATGGCAAACGCAGCTTAAATGTTCCTTCAGCAATTCCCAAGTACACAAAAATGGATTTGCTGAAAGTGGTAAATGGATACTGGCTGGATGCGACATGACACGAGTGCAAAATGTAATCAGAAGTTACAACATGAGGTCGCATTTACTCCGAAAAGAAACGGAATTCTGGATGTGTCAAATTCCCAGAGAGCCTACACAGAAAATGAATGGAAAGAAGAAGGTGTGTTATCTTTTTTTTTTTCAAAAAAGTTGAAATAAAACGTCCAAAACCCCCCTAAGTGAAGGGGAGGCAAATGAGGCACTGCTAACACCACCACCAGCAGACGTCAGCGTAAGGATGATGAATCCAGCTATCTGGGAACAACACAGCTAGTGCTAAACTAGACTTCATGTACAAAAAATATGGGTTTGGTCCTGAGCTAGTGTGCTAAACAGCATTGAGGTGATGAAGAGGAGGGGCAGGCTGCACCTTATGGATAATGGCTTTGTATACAAGCTAAAAAAGAAACTTAAAAAAACCCTCCAAATATGGATAAGACTATGAGGATTGTATATAAAACAAGAAAAGCTAATCATATGTATAGAAAAACATGAAATATTGTAAGTAATTTGTGGTTTTGGCTCTAGCTACCGTATGCAAGTTTTTTTTTACCAAGTGTCCCACTTTTCCAGCTGTTTTTGTGAAACCATGGGGCAAACATCTTATCAGGTAACTAAGTCATAGACTGTGACTGTGCAGATAACGCAGTAGTTTCGGCACACCTTCTTGTTGGAAGCTAGCCAAAAGGATTTGCCTTCCAAATTAATGAAACTGAGAAGTGACATGTGACGTCCATTTTGCAAACAGTGCTATCAGCAACCAAAATAAAAGAACAAAGAGTAGTGTGAACTTCTTCATTGGCCCAATTTCCTACAAACACTGTGACATGGCACAACCAGTTGGCAAGAAGCAGAGTGCGTGATGACCAAAAAAAAATAAAATCCCCCCAAAATGCTTTCAATTCATGTATAAAGTCAAAACACGTCACTTTTCTACCCTTCCAGTGGTCTGACAGTTTATTGTTTTGCAGTCTGTGTGCCAGGGATAAAGTGAGCAGGGGTCATAAAGGCCTGGGTCTGTGCAGGCCATCGATGTCCGGGGTAAGCTGGGGACTGTGGGTGGCCTTGGTGGGAGTCCAGTCACCCAGGGAGGCCTGGGCCGCCTTGCGGTGAGCCAGACGATGGGTGATCGAGAAGCCAGCGTTTCCCTCCAGCTGAGAGAGCACCACCAGCACCTGCCTGCAGGGGGAGACAGAGAGCGTCAACTATAAAGTCTTTGAGGGGACTTTGCCCATGTTGTTACTTGAGAACAAGCTTTCGTTTTGGATTTATGTGAACATCTTCCACCTCCTTCTGGTTTCTTAATAAACCAGGTTTCCTTTTGGAATAAGTTATAAGTTAGATTGAATGATAAAAAAACAGTTTGGTAAATAAAACATGATTAATTGAGTTTTAAGTAAAAAAAAAAAAGCCAAAAATTTAAACAAGGGCAAAAAATGTGTTGATGTCCTCTTGATTTTGATTTACTAATGTGTTGTCAGTATAATCTGACACAATGAACAAGACCATCTTCCTTGGGAATCTTTTCATCAAGTACATTGCTCAAATGTTCTCCATTATATCAAAAACTGACAATAAAAGACAATTGTTTTTACCATTTCTCATTATGTGGGCCATAAACATTGGGGTCTAAACTATGCAATAAAGTGTCTCAACAAAAGCAGAAAAAAGGAGGAACAGAGGAACCTAATGGTGTGTGAACTGCTACACAATACTAAATTCTACAAGTGTGTCTGCCTGCAGCAGAGTAAAGAGTGCAACAAGAGCCACAGGGAAAAAGCAGTCTGAATTGTGCTGAATTTAGGATGAATAAAGGGTTAGGAAGAAGAAAACTCCAACCGGCTGGGAACATTCTGTTTTCATATACATGACCATTGTGTTCCCTAACAATACAGTTTCCTTTTTAATTTCTTTACAACTGTTTGGACAGAGGGAAAAGAGAGAGATGGAAGGTGCACCTGTGTAAAGGCGGGACGCTGTCAATGGTCTTCAGGCTGCCACGTGTGGACACCACATTGAAGCTGTCAGTGCAGTCACAGGAGACGTGGAGGTAGTACTTTGGGTGGCGGTTTTCCACCACCACGATGAGGCCTGCCCAGCCATGGGTCAGGTAGTAGCATGTCATGCCCTCTCTGCCCTGTGAGCACACGTGACAAAACAGTTTTTACATTTGGACATCAGAATTTTTCAGGAAAACGCATTTATTTATTGAATCAATACATAAAATTGTTGCTTTTTTGTTCTTCTCACTTTTACCTTAAAAAAAATAAATAAAAAATATAATGACTAATAACACGCACAAACAAAATTTTACTGAAAGTGCTGCAGTGTTTGTACATTAACCATCCAAAAACCTGAGGTCATTTCAACATAGAATCTATAATGTAACCTTCACTTAGCGAAAAATATATCTGGATAAAAACTAAATAAAGTGAAAAAACACAATTTAAAATCCATTTCATCTAAACACGAACATTAAAACTTGGTTAAAATGACTGAACAATAATTTTTGACTTGGTCAAAAAAACTAAAAATGCATAAAAAATAACAAATGAACTGTTATGAGTTAAGATTTTAAACGCATCTTCATGGCCTCTACTAAGTGATTACTTTAAAGCCACATTGCCAATATTATCAAACAAGTTTAAACTTTAACCCCATGATGTCTGAATTTATTTCCAGCAATGAAAAAAACAAAAAACTAAATTTCTTACGTTGTTTTTAAGTAGATACTAAATTAGGATAACTTAAAATCCAAAGTGGTTTGATGTATATTTGCATCAATAGACATCCCATGTTTTTTTTATGAAAAAACAAACTAAGAGTGTCTTTATTTAAGACAAATATATTTGATAGTTTCCATTTTAATTTGTTCAAACAGATGCTGGTAACTTTTGAGTTCAGAAATTCCTTTCTTCACTCCTTAATGTTGTTGGCATATATTATTTTTTTTGATAAAAAATCTTGACTTAAACATGCTGCTAAAACAGCATGATGGGGCAAAGGCTGTCAGGTCCTCCTGAAGGCTTAGCAGTACTTTTGTATGCAGTTTATTCCTGGAGCGCTGAAGAGCTTCATGATTTAACAAGGCTGATTTGAAGTGTTTAAAAGGTTCTGCTATCCTCTGAAGTAAGAGCTGCTAAAATGGCACTTACAGGAAAGTGCTGTTTTGAAGAGCTGTAATAATGTTTGTATTTAGTTTGAGAGGCTTATTGCAATAAGTGCACAAGACAGGATATGCGTGTGCCAGTTTGTCAGGATGCATTTTTAATTGTTGCACAGAGCTGCAATGAAAAGTAGATCAAAAAGTAGATATTTTCTTAAGTAATTACCTAAAATATATATATATATATTTTCCTCTCATTTCCAAGACTACATGCTTTTTTGAAATACTTAAAAGTTTTTCTTCAGGGTTGGGAAATGACATGGAATTAAATGTGTGAAATATGTTCCACAAATAAAGAAGAACCTCAGTGAAGGGATTTTAGATGAAGAAAAAAAAATACAGGTGCCTAGAGCAAAGTAACAAAATGTAAGTAAATGGGGAGGAAAAAACCTAATGAAAGCAAAAATCCATTTCCACAGTGAAAAGAACACTCTCTGACTGCACAGGAAGACCATTTTCCTTTAAATGGCATAAAGGAACTCAGTTTCAGACATGAAATTAGGTCAAAGCTCAAAGCATAGCTCGTCATTTGTCAAAAAAACTGTATTTTTATTCAAGGTTGAGAAAATATAGGAAGGGGACACATTGACATTCAATAGAGACTGGGTTAACCAAGAACAAAAGGGAAAATTAGATTCCAGATTCTCAGGGTACTCAGATTGAGTCTATTAAAAAAATATAAATACATAAATAAATAAAAAAATCATAGAACAACTTGTTCTTCACTATGGTCAGATTCCTCTACACCTTTGAAGGCTTTGTCAAAAAAATACTGAGACAGCACTTATATCTTATTAGTTAAGTATTTCATTTATTGGGGCAATCTTGATGCTTGAATTAATTTTAAATGGTTCTATTTGAACACTTTGCAAGCCCAAAACCTAGTGACTCATAAAATGTTCAATTATTATACATTCTCTTTTCTTTCAATGTTGAAACATTTTGCTTAGTATATTTTTAGCAGTAACATTCTAATTAAAATAGAATTTACTAAAGTGAAAGTTTCCTTAATTCTTCCCTCTTCATGAGGTGATTCTGATGCAGGTTTTATTTACGCGATATGAACAATAAATAAACGAACATGTCAGCTAAATAAGGTAACATTTGATTATTACAGGCTATACCAAAAATGTTTACCTCCTAGTTTTTAACAGACTGGTCTCACCTCATGTCTTTCTCCTTTGTTCTCAGTCAGCAGGATGATGGCGTCGGCCAGGGTGGTGGCAGTTGCTTCCACCTGTTCCACCATGACTTGACGAGAGCTGTAGATGGCTAAGATGTAGCCAGGAAAGTCCTGGCTAGGTCGCCGTGCTGCTCCGCTGGTTGGGCTGGAGACTATATAGTAAAAAGACAGGTGCTGATTTCAGTATAAGCTCAAAAACTATAAATATATTTTAATTTCAGTTGTTTGCACTGCTTCATGCCACTGTTTCTGTACACCTACCGGGTGTGGGTGGGCCTCCTGTCCCGCTGACATTCATCTGCCAGTGGTTGAAGGCACAGCAGACAACAGCATACTCCCCCGGCTCCAGCATGACATCACAGCCAACAAACTTCTTCACCGCTCTCTTGCTGTGCGCCAACAGGCGGCCCAGTGTCAGCTTGTTACCGCTACCAAAGGAGGCACGGAAGACCATGATGCAGAGGTCCAGCAGGTGGCTGTCTGCTGTGTCTGAGCGCCTGGAGAGGTGTTTTTCAGGTAGTGAGACACATCAGGAGAAAAGATAAAAGCATCTGAGGGAGATGACTGTGTGTGGAGAGAGTCGAGCGGTACCTGCTTCCCTCCTGGAAGAGAGCAAACTCCAGAGCGGTCCTCTCCAGCACAGTCAGGGCTGTAACCGTGACTGGCCCACTGGCTTTGCTGGGGAAGCAGCCTTGTAGCCTCACCTCCTGCCAGTCTGAATGGATTTTACAGATGTCTACTGAGTCAAAGTACCTGCAGAAGCATACAAGTGAGCAGTGAAGGCATTTGTCTCCAGGACAACAAGACTGCACAATGTTCATGCAAGTCAAAATACTGCAAGTTTGATTTATTTGTCAAAAACCTTGTTTATAATAACATAATCTTCTTATGAAGGAAGCTCTAATGGATCTACAAATGTATTCTACAAATATGACAAGACTTTTTTCATCTCACAACATCTTTCTGAAAAATAGATTCTGTTCATTCAGCTTCCCAAATAAAGAAATAAAAAAAAACTAAGCAGAAGGTTTGCCTGGGAGATTATGTGCTTGTTGGGTAAAACAAACAACCAGAGGGTGATGGGTATTGTGCCTGGGCTGAGCAAGTTTTCAGGTTTAAGTTCTTTTTTAAGGATGTTAGATTATTTCATTGAAAAGAATGAGCACAAAAAACAGACAAAATTCTGTAATTTGTCTCACTTCATATCATATGGACTGAATCAGGAAAAGGCATCTCTGTCAATGCAATCACTATAAAATAGTTAAAAATATATGTGTATTTGAAATGCCTCCTGAAGCATTTGCTACCAGTCATCAGTTGCAGTCATATTTTCCAATATCCAACTATCAAATGTTTTTTTTCTATTTCACTTCTGCTGACAAGAAAATAATACCAGAGAGCCGTTGGATAAGGAAAAAAAAACAGAGATCCTGCCATGCAGATTAATATTAAAGAGAATACCCACAAAAACAAAGAGCTTGTCAATAGTTGATGCTGAGGGCAAGGATTATAAGTAATATGAAAAAAAACAACCAAAATGTAAGCCTGTGTTGAATCCCTGACGAACAAAGCACTAGGCGGAAAAAAAATGCGTGTATAGCAGATAAATAGCAGATGGTCAAAGATACCCATAAAAGCACAAGATTATTCATCTATTCATACCATGTAGATAGGACTTTAAAGACAGTTTTTACTGACTACCTGGCTGAAAACAAAAGATTTTAGTGCTTTTATCATTACCAGCTGAATATTCAAGAGTATAAGAAGAATGTAGCCATTTATGACTGCAGTGCCTTTTAAACAAATAGCACTTACTTCCACTTGGCTTACATTTTTTGGCAAAAAAACAGTTACACAAATAGTAATTGTAGAGTTGTCCCTATAAAAAAAAAGTGCAGTTTTACTGACAAGCCAGTATGCAGTAGAGACGATGCTTTTATTTCTGTCGCTCACAAGGGGGCAGGATGTTTGGTTTGATTTGCAGAGATATAGGAGCCACCACACTGACTAAAGGCGAATTTACACTCCTGTGTCTGCTGTGCATCTCTGATGCATTAACACAAAAAAATGAACGTTCACTAATCAGTTGGATTTTTTTATATCACCTTTGTCATGCCTGCGTCTGATGTCTGTCCCTCCACAACGGAACCCAAGCTTTACAAAAGAGTTCTATTTCAGTCCGTTGGCCCGTTGACTTTGTGGCAAAAAGCCGAAGAAACGGGAAAAACAGGTTCGGATTTAATTTTTCAATTTGTCCTTTCAAAATAATCTTTTTTTTAATTTTAATTTGGAAGAACAAAAACACAACATCGTAAATAACACAAAGAATGCATTTTACAAGGACTCTAAGGATGGAGGGGGCATGGGCCTGACTGCCAAAACTTTGGATAAACTAACTAATCGACACGAGGTAGAAGGACAAACCACTCCTCCGGGAACCAGGGGAGGTGAGACGGACAGAGACAGAGACACAACGGACACAGTGACCAAATTCGAATAACTTCTCTATGCCTTCCTGTCTAAAAGTGTCTGAAAGTGTTTTTTTAAATGCATTTCAGCTACGTGCCAACATAGATGACCGGCAACTAGTCATGACATCATCAAGTAGTAGAAATGTGCGAATTTAAAGACGTTATTTTTCTGTATTTCTTCATTTGGAGGGATAAATCTAAGGGGTAGGGAGAAGCCATTGGGGGACGGAAGCAATCTGGATTCGGCCTATGTAAACTAACTGATGGTTGTGAGAAGGACTCCCCACGCACCGCAAGAGAGACGCACCGCAGACGGACCAGTGTAAATCCGGCATAACTTTATGAGCACAGACAAAGCTTTAGGGTGAGAGAACATGTTTTTGTGCTTATTATGTGCTTTTGGGATTATTACTTTATGAAATCGCTGTATTCCATCCAAAAAACTCCTTCGCTGCTACCATGAGCCATCAGCTCGTGACGAAGGTGCTGCGGCCAGTCTGTCCACTCGTCTGACCAGCTGCCATTCCAGGAGAAACGCCCCCACGGATTTCGGAGACGCAACAACCTGCGGCAAAGAAAAAAAAAAGTTGAAAGACAGAAAGAAAGGTACAGATAACAGGTAAAATAAAATAGTAGTGGCTTTCCATTAACAGCTCATTTCTTTCCGGGCTGACTCATTTGTTCTTTAATGGTTCACTACCCTCACTTAAGCACAATGTTTTATTTCCTTGCCTCCAATCTGACAGCAAGTAACAGAAGAAAAATGGAAACCCATTACTCAAAGTCCACACTTTCCAAATAAGGAACAAGTGAATCATTGATTTCAAACCACTTTTAACATCATGACAATCTCTGCATACTGTGACAGCATCACTGAATGCTTCACAGCTTTCTCCCTGCTTTGTAGGTAGGAATTAAAGCGGCTGCATGCATCTTTGGAGCAGAAAACAGTGAATTTTGGCTAAATACCTACAGTAAGTACCGGCTTTAATTCAACATTCTTTAATAAAATATGCCCTCATGATGTTTTGGAGAAAAACATAAAAAGAATTAAAACCGGTAAATAAAATAAAAATTTAAATTAATCTTTCATTTATGACTCAGATTCACAAAAAACCTCAACACTGAACATTTAAGCAAGCAGCCCGAAAAGTTAGCTCTTCATTCACTCTTGTACCTGTAACCCTGGACATCTCGAACATCCAAGATGGAATAAGCATGTCGTGGCCTCAGACCCAAAGACTCGTAGACAGTATCGTCCACCTTCATGTTGCCTCCTCCACATGATGCACCCATCAGAAACCTAAAAGACATCATGTGAGATATTCTTAAAATAATCTGATTAGTAGTAACAACATTATCTTTCTTGATTGAGGGTCTGAATCCCCTATTACCCAGCCTCCTTGGAGCTAAGCATCTTGGCCCAGATGAGGTCAGTATCAATGGGTTCCTCCCTGGGGTTGGTGGAGCTGACCTGGAGCATGAGAGAGTCACAGGGGGCCCCCGTAAGTGTAGCCAGACCTTCGATGGCACGCCCTGCCTGCAGGGCAAAGTAGGAACCGTGGAGTTTGGCAAGAGCCTTTTCAATGAGGGCCACCCATAGCTGCTTCCTCTGGGCCTAAAATGACAAGACAAAAAAAAAAAAAAAAAGAGGTAATGAGGATGACTCACTGGGAGGGGTAGAAGTATCTTTGCTTCAATGCACATTTTAAAAGATTCTCAGCTGGCAGTAAATCTGATTTTTAGAACTCAAGCATCCATATGCAACATTACTATGACTATTCTGAAAAAATACTTTCCATATGCAACTCAAAATGTTCTGACGCCATTCTGTTGTCTTTTTGCTTTTGTCTGTGCCACATAGTTTCATGAAGATAATAGATATGAGATTAGACCTTTACCTGCAAGGAGATTTGCAAGTCTCTTTTGCGGATAATGGAACCTCAAAATGTCCTTATACTTTATAATTACATTTTTATTTGCCACATAAGGGCTGATTAATTAGATAATCACCCTCTGTGAAACAAGCAAAAGTGCTCCCATGATGACAAGTGACACAATAAGCCAACTTGAGCTTCATAAGACAAAGAGGTTGCACTAAGACTACAAAATCTGTTTAAGCTGTTTTATTTTAAAATGGAAAAGTAATTTAGATTTTAACTTAAACCTTCAGGCAAATCTTCAGTCTTCTTAATTTTTCATTTAAATTAAATCCAACATTCCTTGATAGCAACAAACAGATCAATTTTTAATCACACTTTTTTTGTAGAATTCTAAAAAAATGTAATCTGTACCTCTATATTAGATTTTTTTCGTGTGTTTGTAAAGCACCATTTATAATAAGGCTTGTTTTCTTTTAAGAAAATCACTTTTTTTCTTTTGCCGTCTCCATTTTATGTAAACATAACAAGAAAAACTTAAGGTTCGTTTGCAAAGTTTCAGATTAAATAATAGTACCTTCCTAAATGAATTAAGAGCAGATTAATTCAAATAAATTTGCCTTGCTTTTATTGGGAAACAGGAAATTCCTTGACTGAGCATTTTAGGAGTCCTGGGTCTGGGTCTCCATGTGCTGGTCCTCAACCCAGATAAAATACAGGGTCTTGTCAGAAAGGGCATCAGGTGTAAAAACTCACAGCCAAAAAACCTGTGCAAATTAGTAAAAGCTGATTTGCACAGGTGACCCCTGACAGGATGTGCCGAAAGGTGAACAACAACAACACAGCTACGTGAGCCGCCTGGACGCCCAGCAGTGGCTCTCTGGCTGCTGGCCAGTCAGCTGCTTGGGCGGCCCGTGCGAGTGAGCTTCGCAACCTGGTGCAGTGAGCTCTGAGGCCCGCCAGCCTAGCAGGCCCAATCAGTCCAGCCCCTTGGGTCCAGCGACAGGCAGGCGACTTGTCGAGGGTGTATCCTACCTTCACCCAACAGTAGCAGGGACAGTCTCTGGCAACCTCGCAGCTCCAGCGGATTGAGAAAATGGATGGAAGTTCAGGACAAAAACCCATGCATTGATCAGCTATATTGGATTGGTTTTCTCCTCACTGATCAAATCACATGCCCAAAGCTGAGTCCCTCTCACCAAAATTACTTTTTTAAAACTCAAATCGCACTGTTGCCGGACTGACGCGGCACGCCCAACGCTGGAATCGCGCTGCAGGACCTATGCCCCTATCCAGCGAATCATGTTTGCTGTAAATGCAGATTTACAGTCCATTGTTATAACCTGGGAAAAAAGCAGGTATCCATATTCGTCGCAGGGCAGCATGTCATCCACCAGCACTGTTGTCCACGTTCCATCTTTACACAGCCGAATCTGGTATGCTCCCTCGTGACAAATCGTCCTGGTGATCATCACCCTCTCCACTAGCTCTGGACGCTCTGCCAACACCGCCAGTGCACTCAGGAACCTACAGAGAAAGAAAATGTAACTTGAAAATGGGACATTAGATCTGAACAAACACATTTTAAAGTCAGAGGCAGGCGGTGGAAAAAAAACTCAACAAGAACTGATAAGCAAGACTGACAGCTAAATAGCAAGCAGAGTAATTCTGCATTTCAGTCAAAAGATGAACGCTTTAGAAATCAAAGATTAAAAGAACAAGCTGCTATTGAAACTGTAAATGTAATACAGTGAGCAGTTCTGAATATCTTATGCATGATTTAGTCTCACTAAAATGAAATGCATCCTATTTCATAAGTTACTTTTTTATTTTTTCTGGCCACTCTCTGTGCTGTTTATTAATTTTGCAGAACAGAAAGCACATTTTAATAATTAAGGACACTAAGCCAAACAGAATGTAAAAATACATAATTATGAAAACTAAAGTAGGTGGAAAAAGCCATGCATTAAAATTCAAGTAAAACATCAACTCTGATGTCCACTGGTGCTGTACCTTTCAAGAACGTGAATGTGAATTTCTTTCCTTCTATCTTTATGTCTTTGTGCTTGCTAAAAATAAGAGTTACAGCCAGCATGGAATATTTTTTCTGCTAAGTCTGGTTGCAAATGAAAAGATTTGCTTCTGGGGCGATTTATTTTTGATAAGCTTTGTGAGCTGTGATGAAGTGGTTGCACTGGCACGACTTTGCAGTACAGGTGTGCGCTTGATTGTGCCTGTGGAGGGAGATGGAGCATGGAAACACTAAAACACACACACACATCAAAAAGACCCTCCCAATAAGGGCATGGATATAAACGACATGCTCAAACCCACGGTTGGAGTCGGAGCCCACCTGTCAGGTACACCTGTACATCTATCAAGCTGCAAAAGGTCAATGCATTTCTTCCTCCCTTCTATGGTCAAAATTTGCCATCAAATAAAATAATGTTTAGTTTCCCTGATCCAAGTTGGAGATTTTCTTAAAATTAATTCTATTATCACTAATTTTCTGTTGACAACCCTCTAATCCTTCAGATATTGACTAAGTTTTACAATAACTGTATGATATGGGGTGTTTTGTCAGAACTTGTCTTCCCTTTCCAAAACTGGTTTTGCAGGCCACAGAAGTCCTATGGATAATGGCATTTCCTGGTGTCCAGTGCTTCGTTGTGTTTTGTTGTGAAAACTCACCAGCAGTTTCCAAGGAGCCCTTGGAGGATGTCAGAAGGCCTTGGCGTGCGGAAGACCGACCACTTGACGCCACGATCTTTGAAGTTGCTGCAGTTGATTTCATGGGGACGCAGCCACTTTTTGATCCGCTGCTGGACGCTGTCCCCCTCTGGGAAACCCACAGAGCAAGGTCCCGGGGGAAAGCTGTCATCCACAAAGTTCACAGAGTTCTGGTTGAGGACAAAGTTACATCAGAGATGAGAAGTGGCATACATGTGAGCATAAATAAATATGATTTGAGGCGTAAACATTTCAAGAAAGCACATTTTTTTAAGAAAAGCTTTTATTTCTGTGGGAACAACAGGACAGGCAATCCCATAAGCACCAAATTCTGGGTTAAACAAGTACAAACAATCACTTTCCCTTATTTATGCATGTGGCAGGAGAAATTGCTTCCTCTGTTCTCATGGTAGTTAGGTAGTATGGATAGCAGGAAACCAGCCGTTTCACACAAGCTGTTTCAAAAGCTGTTTTTAGAAAATTGGCCAAAAACAAACAAACAAGGTGAATTAAGAGAAAAACTTCTCGATCTGTGTTCAAACTGAAGAATAATCTAAAAACCTCATTCACACAGAAATCCATGGAATTTCCTCATCACATCTTGAACATACCTAGGAAGCCACATGCTAAACCACATCCAGCTTCCTAACCAGAATGAAGTGAATGGATTTATTCAGTTGTGTCGCTAATATCTAGAAGCTTACAGTGAAAAAAAAAAAGTTTCACACAGGTTTTTTTCTGGTGTTGATGCAGCATTAGCAATCAAAGAAACCACTTCAAATCTTCTTGTAACAAGTCAAGTACTCCATGTGACCCTTTGAATATGTTCATTGTACAGATTTAGTAGGTCACCTAAGTGATTTTTTTTTCTTTGCTATATGTGGTAAAAAGTTATGGTTATTTAAATAGGCACAACTGTAATAGACATGAATCATACAGCTATTATATTTCTATACACACATCTTTGTGTTTTATTGCAAACAGTTGATGAAGTTTACAGTAAAATCAACGATATATGTAAACCTAATCTAATTAATGGGTCAGAAAAATAACTCATTTATTTGTGTAAAAAATAAACCATAAATGGAGTTAAAACCACTATAACAAAAAAGAGTATTGCTCCAAAAAATAACTAAGAAGTAAAACCTTACATGAATACCGGTAACCTAAGAATTGGGTTAAAGAAATGACCCAAGGACTTTAAGAGTGTAGGACTTTTAAGAAAATTACATAAGGTCTGACCTTGAATACATATTAATCTAGAGAAACACATATAAAGACATAAAACTTTAAAAGGAATTTGAAAAACATCCCACCAGTCATATTGAGCCATAGGACTGTCCTCACTGGGTGACCTTGGTCATGGTGACCTGGATAAACCTAGATAAAAGCCCCACTATGAAGAATGTTGTACAATCCTGTGTCGAGGAAGAACTGCTTGATCCTAAACCTTCAGAACCAGTAGCATCACCCACCGATCCCATAAAGTGCAGGGACTGAATTATAAAACTAAATGTCATCCTGCACATCTGCCATTACAGATACTTACAGAGATGTCACTCCATGCTGTCCCAGTTTATAATCAACCTTGTAAAACTACATATAATTCAAGCAACACAGTAGAATAAAAAAGGCAAAAACCAAAACAATCTGCTAAAATGTGGCATTTAATTGACGCTTTCTAAGAGCCTTGGAAAGAAAACCTGAAAGCTTTTCTGTTGCTACTAGGCACAGTGAGTAAGCAGACCGACTCGTGAGCACTGGAATCAAGCTTACACCTCTTATTCTCAAAGCTAATCAAATCCAGTTGAAATTAAAGAGCTGAGGTGAAAAAACTGCAGTTTTTTATTTTTTAACAAAATATTCCATCACTGCTGATTGCTTATTAGAATGGTCAAGAGGTTTTGTAGAACACTTTGAAATGCCATGACAGATGCAATTAGGGATTAAAAGTCAACATAGGAAAATAAAAAAAACAGACCTGCTCCTATTTTCATTGGCTAAAAATAGGCCAGAGGTTCTGCATTGACCTTAGCCCACAACCTGAGCACGACAAATAAATTGGGTTTGTTTGTTGGGGAGCAACAGGGATATATTTTCAGGCAACATTTTACAAAAACAGGTCTGAGCATGTTGACAGATGTGATGGAAGAAGGTTAAGAAGGAGATGAAGACAGGAAAAAAGGAGAGCAGAGCCACTTGAAAAAAGTATCTTAGCAGAAAAAAATGGCAAAAGTAAAGAAAATCTCAGCTGAAATGACAGTCTCCAGTTGGGAAGCACATAGATGGAAAGCGAGGGTGGGGATGAGGGATCTCGAACATCCTTCCTCGCCACTGAGCCAGCTTCCCTCCTATGCTCACTAAAATGAGCCCTGTGACTTTCAAAGAAGGCATTAATAATGCATTTCTGATCTCACTTTATACTATTGTAAACATTGGATGAGTGGTGGCATGCAGCTATAATAAAGCAAACACTGTATATGGCTGCCACCTGCATACAAACGGATTTACATTTCACAAAGCAGAAAACCAGTTCTATCAGGCTTTATCAGATTTGTCTCATCAGCATTAGCATGAGTAAAATGAACAAATTGTCTCAGAGCTACGCTCAGACAGTCCTCTGTGCATAAGGCTTGCCTTTGCTGAGACAAAGTGAGCTTCAAAGGTGTAATACAATGGAGAATAACATTGCTTTACATGCTGAGGGTGGTGTGTTTGTTTGTTTGCAGCCAAACAGCTGTGACACGGACTCACACCAATCAACTATGAGTCACTGTTTCTGAAATAAAAAATGTAAATGTAAAAACATTATGTAGGTTCCAGGGAGTGACAACATGCTCCTTTGTCAAAGATTCCAGTTTTTATTTATTACCATTTTACTTGCTAAAGACCCATCGAAATGAAACTTGAGTTATTTTTGACATGATCTTGTAGCATTCTTCTCATGATGGAGGGTATATATGAAATAATTTAAGCTAGGCCTGGGCGATAAATCGGTTTCATTGAATAATTCGAATTTTTTTTTTAAACAATATTTTTTGGAAAATCAAGATTTTATGTTTCCAGCTCTCTGTTTTCTTGGGCTTTTGTTGTTTGGAGTAAAGACAGCCCGCACGTCTCTTGCAGCGACCAGACAGGAAAGCGGCAGCAAGCAGAAAAACTTCTTCTGTAAAGCTGAGAAAAAAACATCTTGTTGCGCAATATTCATAAGTGCACGCAACACATAAAAGCGTAATTGTAATTTGTAACTTTTTTTAAAGAAAGTAAGACAGGAGAAAAAAATCTATTAAATCTGAAAATCGAATCTGGTATGAAAAAATCTCAGCTTTTATTTTTCGCCATTTCTAATTTAATCTTAAAACTGTATTTCTGAGTATTTCTTAATTCAAATCATGGTAAATCAGGAGTATATTAAAAAAAATGCCAACAACTCCACAACTGAAATGGGCAGGCTAAAGTCTCCCTGCTCCACTCCATTTTGATGCATCCACTTGTAGACAAATAGATCCATGTACGTCTTCATTTTCCTCATTTGAGCTGGAATCTGGCTCAAAATGGTACGGCTGGATAGTTGCCATTTTTGTTGTTCTACTAATGTTAGCATGGGGTTGTGAGGGCCTGCAAGCTAGTAGGAGAGAGTGTAAACAAAGGGATCATTGGATATTAGCTTACTATTACTAACGGAGGCTTACTTCCACACAAACGGTCTCGCCCACAACTGAGAGGCAAGTTTCTGATAAACTCCTGCCACTCTGCAGAAACTATGACCTAGAAAACAACATAGATCTTTTGATTTTGCCTAAAAATGGCAAACCAAAATAAAAAAAACACTAAAAAATGCTTTCATAATAGATAAAAATATAGTTGGAGTGTGACGTTAAGTAATATTTCATTGAAATACAGTGGTCCTACGCTATAATCAGGTTCACCTTTCATGGTTTTGAGGTTTAAAACAAACGAGCGTGATAAAAATTTTTTCATTCTGTTCTGCGTCCTGATTGGCTGTAGGTCATTGTCAATCAATCTCCTCTGTGTTGAGTCTCCAGTACAGTATGCATTCAGCTTGCCAGACTTACATATATTGATCATGAGCAAATCTTGGGTTTTATTCTATAATACTAGACTAATTTTTCATTGAAGGTAGAAATCTGACGAGACAGAAAATTGTGTAAAAATGCATGAAATCCTTAAATAAAATCGTTAAAGAAAGCCTCAAAACATTGAAAATAAAAAAATATGACTTGTTTGTGGATTTAATCTACAATGGGTCATTTTTAGAACTCAAGTACCGCAATGAACGAAGGAGCACTGCATTGAAATACCAGCCCATTTCTACTTGCCAAGCTTTGTCAAATAGTTTTGGCCCATGACAGAAATATTTTTCAGTAGCTTGTTGGCAGAATTGGTCGTGCTTTTCCTGAGTCATAAAATATTTCAATTTTGCAACTTCTCCCTTCTCTTGTATCTGGTGTGGGCATAAGGTGCCTTTATTCTCTGCAGTTGAAAAAAAGAAACAACCAAAAAAAAAACACAAAGTAAGCAGATTATAATGTGTGGATTTGGTATTTCTGCTTTTCAGGAAGGATGGGGGTGGATTGCAACATTACTGAAACTTCAGTAAAAGACAAAACCATTTTGGATACACTGAATACAAGCTATTATGAGAATAGATGGTCAAGTGTACTTGGAAAAATCTGCTATAACTACCAAATCTCTACAGCCTGAAGAAAGTTTAAGTACTTTAAGTACAAGTACTTTAACCTATAAAATAGAAGTCAGTTCTTTAGTTTGAAGATAATACAATTTATGATCCATAAAACTTTCTCAAATTAACTGAATTTACTATACTGTCCACAAAGGTTATATTATTGACATTTTTCTCACCTCTCTACAGAAGCTGACAATGTTCTCCCAAAGCTCCTTGGCTTCACCTTCATCATTTCGTCGACGAGCTTCCACGTGCATACTCTCCCTCCTCTTCAGGGGCTTCATCACTTTCCGGAGCGTGAGGTACTGCTGGGCTGTGTGGCATGCTGCACAGTTCTTGGCCTTAATGTCATTGAGAAGAGTGCATGCTGGGCAGCTCCACTGTCCTACTTTCTCTTGAAGGTTAGACGGGGTGGAGAAGGTGGAAGAACCAGAAGGAACCACAGCAGAAGAGGAAGATGGAAATCCCCGTGCCTGTTTGCGTGCTTTATGACCAGAGGAAGGTGTGCAAGAGCATGATGCAGTGCCCGGCCCTGATGGGAGGCCACAGTTGGTACAGCAGCGGGGCAAAAGAGGCTGCTGCTCCTGAAAGCCGTGCAGTTTGGAAGAACCACAAGCAGAACACTTGGGTGCACCAGTAGGATTGCGCAATGTACACTTGGAGCAGGCCCAGGTGCTGAAGTCCGGGCTAGAGGGGCTTGCTGGGGTAAATCGTACCGTCTCACCAACTAAGTCAATGAGGTCAGAGCCAGCCCGAGATGATCGACAGGCCTCACACTTGGAGGAACTTCCTGAATTGGGTAAGGAGCAGCTGGGGCACTTCCAGGTGGAGACAGCTGAAGAGGATTGAGGGTGATGTTGAGCATCTTCTTCTTCCAAGATGCTGAGGCGCTTTTTGGGGTAAGAAGGTTCCTGGGGCTGAGCATGTTTTGGCTTGGATGGCTGCTGTGGGCCTGGTTGGGGGGGCACAACTGCTGTTGAAGGGGAGGTAGGGCTAGGAGTGTTTGCAGCAGGCCGCCCTGGTGGGGGGACCTCTCTCCTGCTTCGGGGTACAGGATTGTTCTGTAGAGAAGAAAAGGGGGTGAAAGGGGATGAGAGGGTCTGTGAAGAACCCTGGGGGGATTCTTGAGGATCAGAGGAAGAAGGTGGTGGAGAGTCGTCCGTTAGGTCGATGAGCAGTGGTGCCGACCCCGCTGTGTGAACTGGGAATCCTTGCACAGGCGTACGCACCTCAGGCACCACAAGAGCTTCAGGGGGGATCTTGGGCAAAGACAGTTTTCTGGGTCCTCCACATGCTGAGCATGACATTGCCATGGGGGTGTTGTGGAGAGTGCATCGTGGGCAAGCCCAACCTGAGTTCAGCCCCCCAAGATCACCCACTTCTCCATTGCTTTCAGGTGGCCTTAGGCCTTCATCTTTAGCTGCCTTCTGTCCATGAGGCTCCAGTAAAACCGTGCTGGTGATGGTAGGGGCTGAAGGTTCATCAGAAGAAGGTTGAAACCCATTTGGAGTGGCAGCCAAAACAGTGGTAGGGGGGTTGCGTGTGTCAGAAGATGGCCCAAAGCCACAGATGGTGCAGGCTCCAGATTCCTGGGGATTGTTGAGTGTACAACGGGGACACGCCCAACGTTGCTCCTCGCCGCTACTCAGCCGCAGGATCTTGTTGAGATCGGGTTTTTGGCGCGGTGCCTCACAGATGGAACAGCGAGGTGCCGCACCGGCATTCAGGAAGGTGCAGCGTCCGCAGGACCACTCACTGCTTCGCACTGCTGCAGCCATGGAGCCAGGAGAGTGAGAGTGGCTGTGAAACATAAAAAAAAAAGATTCAGAAACAAACATTTCAACCAGTAAAGCACTTTCTTTGTTACAGTAGGAAAAAGAAAACAAACAGCACCGTCTGACACATTTTTTTTCCTTTCTAGGTATATTCAAAATAATATTTAAACAAGGTGAAAGCCAATAGAAGGACTAAAGTCAGAAAATAAGAACCTAAAACTGATTATGCAAGAAAATACAAGACGGACAGTAAGACTACAAGTAAACAAAATAAGAATAGTGTGTGAGAGGAAAAGATTATCCATTGCAGTAAAGTATAAAATCAAATCTACCTCGGAGCACAGAGTAGTAAATCTATACATAATGGCCAACTGATTAGAGCCAGAGAGAAGCTGCACTGAGTGGAGCAGCCAGAGGGAAGGAAAGCAGAGAAGCAGAGGTTTCTTGCCTCAAAACATTAGACTAACATTGCTATAGCACTCTTGACTGACACTTATTAGAATGGAAAAACACACTGGATCTCATTCACGTAATATTAGCACCTCTCTCTAGCCTGGTGAAGGTTAATGCAACCCACATGGATGTAGCTTCAGCTCATGTCAATCTTCTTCTCAAATGAATTTTCAGTGGGTAGGAATATTAATACAGGCAATACACTAGAATGTTCTAAATTCAATTCAATTTTATTTATATAGCCCAAAATCACAACCAAAGTCATTTCAATGGGTTTCACACCGGTATTTATGCAAAGAATATAAAGTCAATCATGAAAATATAAACATTAGCTGGTTGTTAAACTGAACTAAACAGTATAAGCTAAACTGGCATCCCTGCCCTTAGACCCTCCTTCGTGGTAAAAGAAAAACTCTTGAAAACAATCTTTTCTTGGGAGAGAAAAATAAGAAACCTCTGGGATGCCCACATGAAAGAGGGATCCTCTCCCAAGACGGACAAGCGATGTGCTAGAACTGTTCAAGAAGAATTAGCTTAACTAACTCTACAAATACATGTTTAAATAACAACTACATGTTAGAACAACAACCACATGTTTGAATAGTGTAGCTAGGGCTGGGCGATTGTGATTTTTTTATATCACAATATTGTTTTTTCATATCATGAGATAACTGCATGTATCATGATATAAATTAAATAACTATATTTATTTTATATGAATGCTCTGTGGCTCATTGGAGAAATGTGTAATCATCAGCAGGTTGTTTAGATTTAAATATTTATTTCCTATCATACTTTAAACATAACAGATGAAGGAACATGATGCAACAGTTTTTTATTCCCCCAGAAAACAAAAAAAAAAGGCATAAACTCAAAATTAAAGCAAAAGCTTTCAAGTTTCAAAAGAGAACATAAATAAAATCAACTGATTAAAACTGATTCATTGAAGTGACACTAAAGATAAATTTGTTGTGCGAATGGTGTTAAAACAGCTACTGCCCATACATAAAACATAAATCAAGTGACACCTGACATTTTCCTTTTAATTATCAACTTTTTAACATTAGAAATTAATTTAAAAGAACGAATGAATATGGCAATCTTCGCCACTACTATAAATATTTTATATATTTCCCAAAAACAAACCAAGAGCAAGCTTTTATTCCAAAACTGGCATTCATTTGCAACTGCCTGTGTGGGCCTGCAGTCCAGTCAGATTGACTTATTAACACTGTGTTACGACCATCACACAGAGACCACAACACAGCGGGATACTTCCAACTCAACTCGGGGGGGGGGGTAATTGGGAAAAAGGATGTCCCCAAGGGCCAGAGTGCCTGGACCAGTCCATAAATGTCCCCGTCAATCAGGCACAGAGGAAGTAATGCAGGAATTTTCTGCGGGATGAGCGTGAGGTGCTAAGAGCTAGGATGGTACACTGGGTGTCACATTGATCCCATGGGGGTAAAATGCTGCTCCCAAACTGTCAAAGTTACCAAGTCAGAGACCTCTATGTATGCTCCAACAAAAGGCTTTGCCATCAATATTTATGGTTAGAAATGAGTTAAACATCATTTTTTAGAATGTTAATGTGAGATTTTACTAGAAATAATAAAGTATGGTCTAATTGCACAGGTTATTCTATAATCTATTTCACTGCCAGACACGGAAGTATTCAGACAAAATATTAATTCTTAGTTTAAAGGGCCTATATCATGCAAAATAAACTTTTTTTTAATTTATAGTGTATTACAATGTTAATGTTTGGTTTTGTGGGCGAAACTCATATTAACTCATTTTATTATATATGGATAAAGTTTACTCTGAAAGGCTTAATATATATGATATAGGCCCTTTAACTTCACTAAAACTTTTCAAATTACTCAAAATAAGATATTTTCTGGAAGCATTTTTCCTCTCATCAAACACAAATTCTTTTTTATGTGTGCTGTCCCTAGAGTGCATATTCCATATTTATCTAAACCAAGCATTTTTCCCCATTCACAATATTGTCTTCCAGACATTACAAACAAATATTAAAATGGCAAAAGTTGCTTAATATAAGGATATATTATTCATCCTTCTGAGCTCAACCCAGCACTCCAATATAAAGAACTTTCTCCCCCTGAGGAAAAGAAAGTTTTTCTTTCCATCATCATCTCTAAATTCCAGAATACCATTCAAAGTGACCAGAAGCTGCAGAAATATTTTATAGCTTTAACGAAAAAATAAAATCTGCTGTGAACTCCATCTGTTTGTTGAGGCTACCATTCATTCTGTGTTTGCTCAGCGTTTCACTGGGAGTAAACAAAGTGGCAGCCGCATGCTACCTTTGGTGGCACATGTTCACACCGTGTCTGCTTCTCCAAAGGCTTGCCTATCTGAGGACTGCGAACAGCGATGACAACAACAGCAGCAGCAAGGGTCACCACCTCGTGTTTGATGACAGCTTCCACCCTGTAGCCCGTTTCATGACTGTCAGCTGCGTTTAATCTTAAAAAGGAACGCCTACGAAGACTACAAATTCAATGAGTTTGTCTCAACACGTAGTTCTCTGAAGTGTGCAAATTGTGTCCATGTGAAAAGAAATCCACCTCACTATATTTCAAGATGTATCTGTACTCTCAATTCAAGACCTACTTCTTTAAAATTAATGTTGATGAGTTTTATTCTTGAATTCAATTAGTCAAATAACTAATATTACAACTTATATTTTACAAAACACTGAGGAATCATGTTTTTTCTGTCTTCTTAAACCAGCCCAGCTCTTGTCTCTGTAATAATCCAGTGAGTGCATGCAACAGAAGATGAAGCACTGCAGCCTATGATCTCTACCCCAAACCCCAATCAAAAGGATGTTCTCCATGCTCATGCTCCCTTTCCTCAAAGGAGTGCACACACCTTTTGTCCTTGGCCCTGTGCTCACTGGAGCTGCTCTAAAAGGCCCCACTTCAGTTTCTCACTAGAGCAGATCTGGGCAGCTGGCCAGCAGTTTTACAATGCATACAGCTATCCATGCAGTTTTTTCTCCATGCAGTCCAAATTCACTTTAGAGAGAGGAAGGACTAAACATATTTTTAAATGTACCTACTGTTATCAGTATATGCAACCATAAGAAAAGATCAATACTAATACTCATACAGAGAAACTTTAACTGGGAAAAAGACAAATGAACCATAAGAGCTAAAAGTTTACAATTTTGGAGTAAAAAATAAAATGTAAAGGTCACAAACAACTGTAAACAAAGTAAAACATTAAAACATGTAATGAAATTAAACAATGTAATGAAGACCAGCTGTGGTTTTCCTCTGATTTATTTTACATACTAAACTCCATGAGAGATCAAGAGTGCTGAACTGTGCCAGTTTGTCCCTGTCTGACTGTGAGATATTTGGTCTTTGTGGGACAGTCATTAGCGCTGCCATTCTAAAGTTGGCTCTGAGCCCACAGCCTGAGGGAAACGTGGGGTTCCTTCCATGACCAGAGAGGGCAAAGAGATCCAGCTTGACTGCTTTAAATAAAAAATTAGAGTAAAACCAGGGGAAACGATAAGATAGAGGTTAAATACAAAAAATGTGTTAAATATTCAAACGCTTATTATTTAACTTTAAGTTGTTTATTAAGATATTGCAAATGTGAAGTCTGGAATAAACCCAATAATGTTGCAACTTCAAAGTAAAAATATGACAAAGAAGCATCCTTTAATACAATTTAATTTGCTTTTAAAAAGATTATTTGAATTAAGGTGTAGATTGGAAGGTGTCATGAAATCTCAGAAATGACAGACTTCTGTTAAAACGCAAGTCTAAAGAACAAAAACGACTAAGAAATAAAAATAGAATTAACTACAAAGAATCTCTTCTTGTATATAATTCTCAATTTCTGACTTATTACCAAATCAATCCATTCAAATATTTCATCAGTATGCAGCCAGAAGCGGTTTCTCGGACAGAATAAATGAGTCAGCAATCTGGTCTGAAAGCAGAGGAAAAAAATAGAGGAGTGCTCCAACAAACTAGACAGACACATAAAGCATGCACACACAAAGACATGCAGTTGTGTTGAAAAGAGAAGAAATTTTGTTATAACTGATGGGAAACAATAAAACAAACTCTCATTAAGCTTTCAATAAAACTTTGTGCTATTCTTAAAAATTTGCCATAAAATTTTTTTTTGAAAAAATTAGAACTTCATTCAAAAGTTTAGTTACTTCAGAAATTCAGTTTAAAAGTGAAACTCAAAACACAGAAATTGAATCATTTTAAGCTTATTTATCTATTGTTTACTTTGTTGGTTCAAAACTAAAACCCATAACTTAGAATCTATATCAGATAATAATTCAAACACCTGCAGATTTTTCTAGGTTTTAAAGTCAGCTTTGTGTCATAAAAATTGATTCAACTCAACTGCGCCAAGAAATGTGCTCAGATATACACAACAGTTCAACAACAAGCTAATCACTGGCACCAAAAAGCACGTAGGTTTCAGGAGGAAACATGCAGGGTGCAACTCAATAATGGTTAAAAAATAGTAAGCAACAACATAAAACATCTACTATCAGCAAAATTACTGTTTTTCTAATGGGATATTCCCTTAAGAAAGAGTATCCTAAACGAAAAAGGTGATAAAAGCTTTTACCACAAAGATATTACACTTCTATTACTTTCTTAATTTACTACATCTACAATCAGTCCCAAACAATCCTAGCTAAGAGGAAGTAAAAACATTAGAAAAGTTAAATTTGACGTCAGGTTATTGGAATTTTAAAACGGTACATAATGAGTTTATTTATTTTAAAATATGTTTTGTTTTTTTTTACAAAAAGCTATAAGGATTAGGCTTGTTAAGCACACTGAACTAGTCTATTGAAACAAGCTCAGCTTATGAGATAATTAAACAAGCAAATATTTGGCCCTACAAACAGTTTACAAAAGAGCACATTTTGTTGCTGTGCTATAGTAACCTTTTCATATGAACCGCACATTTAAAATTGATCGGAATCCATATGCGATTTACATTAATAGCAGCAGAAAGGGCAGTTTCAAGTTTAAAATCTATCCACAGCAGTCTTGTAACCTTTCACAGATTTTTTTTTTCCCCTGTGATGAATTCTTTAAGAAGACCCCTCAGGGTCAGAATCAGGGTCAGACAATAGATCTTAAGTGGAAAAGCCTCTTTCCATTTTTCCAAGTACTGCCTTATGGCATCATATGACTCATCAATAAGTACGGGTCTGGAATGAATTTAGTTCTCCGCTTGTTAAAGGTGGAGGAGTAGAAAATGCCAAGCCTGAAAACAGCAGATACAAATGTGAATCTGGAACATTTCAACATGCTGAAACATGCAGCTGTGAAAGGAGGGACGGGTTAGAGTGATGAATCCATGCTGACATTGCTTTCCAAAGAAAAACACAATTAAAAAAAAGCTGGGAGACATTCGCAAAAAAATAAATACAATTTTGTTTTTGGTTCTTAATAAAGACAATAATTGTTATTTTCAAGCCAGTTTTAGGAAATTTAGGATGATCAAGACCTAAAAAAACTAACACCAATACAAAAAAAATGTGCTCCTTCTCCACAACCCATGCTCATTTCTGATAGGTAAATCTGTTAGAGCTGGAGACAGCTTCAGACATTTGAATCATTAAACAAGGGAAACTGTCTGCCTCAGGTTCAACAGACTTTAGTGACAGAGCAACGCTGAAAGCTGGCAGAAAGCTGTAGAAAGAGGGACGAGACGCCAAAGGAGCTGCTCTGTAGCAGCTGTAATAATCTCCATTTTTGGTTGGCTCTGAGAATGACAGGCATGTTTTAAGTAAGGTGTAAAAACCGCTATATTTTTCTAAAAGGTGCCACTCGCTTCCGTAGTTTTCTTCATACGCTGAAAACAATGGAGGCGGCCTTTTACGTGTAAGGCTGCCAGGTTCAAACGTGTGGTCTTATCTGGGGCCTGATGGATTTAGGTTACTGAGCATATGCTACAGATTTCCATGGCAACAAGAGTGGGGAAATCTGGAATCATGTCAGCCGCAGTGCCAACAGGCAATTTATTTATTTATTCATTTATTTATTGCTCTGCAACAACAGCTCTGTTTTCTCAAAGGAAGCTTCACTGTTAGAGGAAACCTTAATGTGAACAAATTCTAGAGGATTTGCAAACTGTCCTGACACAGAGCCTGTTTATTCAAAACAGAAGCAGCGAGGGAAGACATGCCAAAGTGAAATGGACATAAACACAGCCAGTGACAATGCTTGTTGAGTCCGAGTGGACTGGTTTTAATCCAATTAAAGAGAAGAGGGCCAGTGGAATGGAGCTGTGATAAACGGAATCATCCATCATGCTGGGATGGTAGAGACGCTGGGATCCGCTTTGCAGAGCTTCTTGAGACTTAAAAGCCCCAAGATGCTCAGGGCCAGAAAACACAATGGTAACACAAAGATGAACAAATAAATAAAGCAAAATGACACTGCTGAGTGAAAGACTCGCTGTTTTGAATCTCCAAACTTTTAGACAGGGCGGTTCACACACTACCTTTCTGCGGTAAATAAAACAAATTTTTCATAAGTAATCTTTCATAGTTGATTTACTTAATTCATGGCACCCTAAAACCCTTGAGCTATGACTGAAAATTAGGGCTGTCAACGTTACCGCGTCAACGCACACAATTAATAAAAAAAAAAAACACAATAGTAGTTATTAACGAAAATTAATTTCACTTCAGAAGTGACAGCTTTGCGTAGACCAGTTCAGGCTTCTACAGCGTGTGTTAATTTCTGAAAATGCATACTTTGTTGGGTATTACCCCACTCATAACATGGTCACTTACAAAAGAATAAATGTTCAATAGATTTTTAGTACTTTATTCTTGTTATTTTGTTTCACAAAAGGCAGACTATCTGATTGGTGTTGTCACGGTAACACGAGAACGCGTTGTTGGGCCGGCAGACCTCGACTGCGGCGGCAACGCAAGACGATATCTATATGCTGATCGTCACGATAGGTTCAATAAACCATCAGTTCAGAGTGAAAGTTCACTTCTTACGGCTTGTTTTTATCCAGAAGGAGAAGCAAAAAGTTTGTTTTAAAGAAGCCTGCGCAGTGATATAGAACATTTGGTCAATTGGCCAATATGACCGGAACTTCTTTTTGTGTGTGTGAATACCCAGCAGCTAATCAGATCTGAGTATTTCCCCGGACCTTTTAAAGTACAGAAACACAATGTTTGCTTTTTATGGTTGTATATCAGCAACTTTGTTTTCTTGGAGTAACGCTGCAGACATAAAACTCTTTACAGTTCTTTAGAGTTCTGCTTATCTTCCTGTTGATGTTTTGTGAACAGAAATTACTTTTCTGGGATATCTGACTTAACACTTTGTAAATTAAAACATTTCAGACAATAAAAATGAAGGAAAAAGGTTCTCTCTGGCTTTTTTTTGTACAAAAGCTGCATATTGTCGTATAAAATGTACTTAGTAAAACGTCACAATCCAAAAGTGTGATTGATCTGATAATTTTTTTTATTGAATTGATAGCACTACTGGAACTACAAAAAAAGATGGCACTGTGTATCTATTCTCAATTATCAAAAAACAGAAAAAAAAGAGGAAAGGTTTAACAGGACATTCTTTGAAAAAAAAAAGAGAACAGCTGAAAATAAGGGGGCTTCCAGTGTTCTGTTGTCTCTTTTCATGCTAAACTCAGCAAAGTTTGGCAACCACAGCTACAATTATGCAGCTGTGTATGTGTGGAAGAGTGAATGTGTGCTAGTTGGGTGAATAGGGATACAAGATTGGGTTTCAAGTGCTTTCCTTCAGTTTTTCTACACCATCTGATGTCAGTTTATGTTTGCGTAAGTGTCCCTTTATGACTTCCAGCAGAAGGTACAAATGGACTGTAATAGTCTGTTTATCTGAGCTAATGCTCTCAGCTGACTAAGGGTGTGTACACCTTGGCAATAGAAAAATAGTGGCTGGAAAGAAGCACAAACAACAAAAAACTACATAACTAATTGGGACAAAGAAAGGGTTTAATTTATATACTGATCGGTAAATAAAGAAGATGTATTCGAACCATTGATTGTACATGAGAACTGATCTGAGTGACCCCACCCTTCTTGGGTTCCAAACAGGAAGTACCTGCTGGTTCCAGAAAAGCCAAAATCCCATAGACTTCTATTTAGAAATATAAAGCTATTATATTAGTCATTATATTTGTCAAAATAACCATTCTTGCTCTGAAAACCTTTCTTAAACATGTTTTTGCTAATTCTCTTCTTTATTACATTTTTTTCTGTTATTCAAGTTAAACTGACCAATCAGAAACCTCAGTAAAAATACGTGGTCTTACATCGAATGCTTGATTGACAGATTTTGAGTAGCCTGCTTTCAAGTGGTAGGGGTGTAGACTTTAAACAAGCTCACTCCTGATTCGTGAGACTGCTTACCATAGAAATGTTGACTCAGACCAATCACAGCTTACTAACAATTTCTGGTTCCAACATGGCAATGTCCGCACTATGAAACAAATGGCGACTGACTTTATTTTTATGGGTGAAATCACACTCAGTCGATCTAGTTCTCATATACAGTCAATGATTTAAACACAGGGCTAAAAAAAAAAGCATTGTTTACATTTCAAAAATTCTTAGGAGGGAAGGCAGCGGAAGCCAAGACAACTTTAAAGTGTTAAATGTAGAGCAAACACAAGGCAGTCATCGACAGCAGTCGGCAGGAATCAAAAAAGATGAAAGCCCAACGGGAGACGGATGCTGAATAAATAACGACATCCACAGTGGGGGAAATGTGATCGGGCCCTCTTGAAATCAATAACAACCAGACCATGATGGCCTGAGTGACTCAGCAACAACTTCAATACACTTAAGACGGTTGATATCACCTGCCTGTTATTGTTCCAGGAGACATGCCCCCAAAAAATAAAAAACTGGAGAATGGGGAAAGGACCAAAAACAAATCTAAACAAGCTTCATGAAGAACGATGAGGAGGATCTGCTGTAAATAAGTCTGCATGAGTCCTATAAAACAAGTTCTTAAGACATACTGGCAATGACTCACTGAGAAATTACAGGAACCTACCATGTCATACTTTTTCCTCTATTTTTCCTTACATAACAAATAAAGAACTGTCATTACCAAGTGTTGATTCAACAAAACAAGCCAAACTACATAGCTGCTAAGTGTGCTGTTAAAAATAAACAATACAAAAGGCTCTTACAACATTAAACATTCATGTTTGTCTGTTTGCTATTTCACTGACTCTTGTTTTGCAAGTTTAAAAAAATGACCACAGCTGCTGATAACAGCATTCATACGTGTCTTCTAGAAAGTGAACAGAAACTTGTAGCTAAACCTAATTTAAAAAAAAAAAGAAGTTATCCAAGTCGTAGTTTTGTTCTAAAGGTTTATTGAGTTCTGCTACAATGAAGCAATGACCCGTAGCAGCCTATATGGAGCTAGGGGGAGGTGGGATTTAGTGTTTCAAATCCAGCTTACTGCAGATTTTGGGTGCATCATGGACAAACATCAAAATGCCAGCTTTGATTAGATAAGCTCCGAAGGAAAAGCGGATGTTATCTGTGGTGCCGTGTAACAAAATCCCTCACTCAAAGCATTTTTGATCAACAATTACGGAGTTTCTACTTAGAGTACTTAAATGAACCAAGAATAACTGAGTAAGTGCATAGCCAAAAAAATTGAAATAATTAGAATTAGCCTTTTCTTATGGCAGGTTGAGCAGTAAAACCAAGAACCTACAAACTGGAGATGTGTCAACATCTGGCTGGTTGGACAAACCCAACCCTTACCTCCGCTCTCGATGAGGCAGCGGGTGTTGCTGCCGTGTGATGAAGGTGCTGCCCCACACCGGACTGCTGTGACTGTTCCTGAGCCACCCCACGGGGGGTGAGGAGGAAAAAGGGGTGCTGGGAAAGCCATGGTCCGACTCAGTCTCTGCAGCGAGAGATGAGGCCGAGCTCCCCATCACCACAGAGATGGATTTGTTTCAGAGTGATAAGAGGATCACTTTGTTTTTGTTTTCTTTAGAGTCAAAAGCTGATAATGTATCCACTGCTGTTGCTGCAGAAATCCAAGGGATCTCAATGTAGCAAAAACCCTCAAGGAAAAAATAATCCAAACAAAGCAAAAAGAAATGAAAAGTATTCAAAAAAATGTGAAAACTTGAGAGTGAACAGGCATCCTATAAACATAACTATGTACATAAGAAGTTTTTTAATGTGAAAATGTAGTAAAAAAAAAAAGGCTTTTAATTTTTATATTTACACTTTTCATGCTTGTAATGCTCCATGAACAAGTCTTCCACAATGCTATACATAGTTCCTCATGTTCTTCTGTCACATCTCTCCAGCTCCTGCTGTTTCAAGCTTGCCTCTTTTTTTCTTGTGTTCATGTTTGGATAAAGGAACAGAGACGGTCAAGGGCATATAACTCTGTTTGTTGTGGTTCCAACTTCATGGCAACTGTCTTCTAACCTTCTTTGACATCACGTTAAGATCCGGAGGCCTCAAAAACAACTAAACTGTACAACAGATGGCTGTCTTAAAAAAAAATTCCATCATATGTCCAGCTATTTACAACATGGACAGCACCGGGAAAATAAATGTTTTGTATGTCATGGGAGAGGTTTTGGCAAAACTACTAGGATGCAAATACTCAAGTCTCCAATTTCAGACGCCGTTTAACAGCTGCTGTGGGGGTTACCTACATTTCTTCCAGCGGTAAATGTCATTAAGAGTTCTGACAGGCCACATCTGATTTCACCTGTCACCTCTGACAGAAACAAACTAAGATTTTTAACAATCACATAAACATTTGAGCAAATTTAGCATTTGTGAACTGCGGTAAAATGATCAGGAGGGTACAGATCTCTTAACTCAGGGCTCAGTGTAACTTCAGCCTGATCTTCCCACTGAGACCATGCAGGGACTCGAGTTCATCAACTTCTGCAGAGATTTGTGCTGACAAGCAAACCTGCCACTGCAAGTCATTTCACACGAAGCAGCTAAGGGACCAAGTCCTACTTAAGAGCCACTGTCAGAGGAGATAAACTTATTTAGAAAGCATTTTAAATCAAGACTTTTAGAGAGAAAGAAGAAAAAAGTTCATATTTAATGCACATAAAGTATGAGCTGATCTCCAAAGAATAAATCTGGAGACTCTGAAAGCTTTGGAAAACAATCAGTCCTAACGAAGGCGTTTCTTTTTAGCCCACTTTAACATCACTGCGACGTGTGGTTTCTTTAAAAAGGTGCTCTGCGTCCGTGGACCCAAAGGCCAGAAGGAGCACCGAAGCCAAGGCTCAGGAGAAGTGAAAACATGAGGCAACGATCCAATTAAGACAGCTTGGTTTACAAATGTCATCGTCCGCCGGCTCCACCGCCGCCTGCGTTCATCTCATATTTTCAGCGCTGAGCTGTCTTATTCGAGGAGACATCGCTCCGGTCCGCTTGTCACCCCGAATGCGAGCTTGCTCGGAGTGTAAAAAAGAAAAAAACCCATAACGGCTGCAGATTCTCCCCCGTTACGGTTCCATTCACGGCTTTGCCGCTCCTGGTCCCCCGTTGGGCGTATTTTGCATCGCTTAAATTTTCCTCGCTGATAGCCTGGGCGCAGTGAACAGGGATGCAATCTCCTCCAGGCGGATTACCAGTGTCAGCTGTGCGCATGCGCATAGAGGGAGAACACTGGAAGGCTGCGTTCAAGACATTTAAATAAAGCTCAAGACAACCCGATCTGTAGACGTCTCATTTATAGTTGGGAAACGAGAGGGATAAAAAAAAAAAATCCCATGCACACCAACACAGTGGACAATGTGACAAAAAAAAACAAGTGAATAAATAAGCAAAGAAAGAAGTGCCAGAGGGAGTGGGGCTAATGACAGTTGTGACTGACATGCATCCCTGCTCATCTGTCTCCACATATTACTGTGAAAAGTCGCCCTTCCCTGGCCTTCCTCTCTTTCACTTTTCATTTTTGTCTGACTTCTTCCTCCATAGATCTCGCCAGCAAAATGTGCGGCGAAGGCACACAAGCCTAACCAGATCACTGCTGGTAACTGTCCACGTGCTTTTCTCTGCCTCCCTTTACAGCCTTGAAACTGTGACTCAGTCCTCTAACAATGAATAACCCAATGACTGTGTCTTCTGTTTTTCCTGGGCATTCTCCTTAGTATGTTTCTTTATGAATATGATCCACCAACACACCTTTAGGTGCCACATTTTTTGAAAGAAGTAAATATTTGAAATGGGTTTTCTGTTTTTTTCTTATGTACTACTAGAAAAAAAGCTGCCAAATGTTCTGATGTGTCACGGTGAGCTAGTCCAAAATGAATAGAAGAGAATAAAATAAAATAGAATAGAATGAAAGCTAAAAGCTAGCGGGAGAGAGTGTAAACTAAGAAATTATGAGAAATGAGTGCAGGTAAAGATTGACACTAAAAGCCAATGATTAGATATCTGCTTGGACTAGAGATACAATAATATTTAAAACTCTTAAAAAAAACACTTCAAAAAGAGCAGAAATGCAGTCTAAAACTGGTACGTTGCTTCCTGTGAACAGTCCCAGCCACAATTTGGAGGCACATTTCTAATGAACTCCTGCCGCTCTGCTAAAACTATGTCAAAGAAACAACACAGGTTTCTTGATTTAGCCTAAAAACTGCATAATCATTATTTAAAGACCACAGGAGAACACTTAAATTCACACTTCAAATAGATCAAAAAATGATTAGAGAGGGACTTTAAACACTAACAGAGCTATTTGGTCTAGTCTCCTACTGACTCAAACCCAGTGAGAGCTGCAAAGTTCCACTTAGAAAAATACGCTTTATATTTTTGTGACCACTAAGGCATTTATTTGTAACATAAATACTACTCATACTTTTGACAGAATGGTAAATGGTGTCTACTTGTATGGCGCTTTTCTACCTCCCTTAAAGGCCCTAAGAACTTTACAGTCACCATCCCATTCAGCAATGCATATACACATTCACACACTGATGTCTCTGCTGCTAAACACTGGCGCCAACCTAAAACCATCAGAGGCAAAGTGGGGTTCAGTGTCTTGCCCAAAGACATTTTGATATATGGCGGGCAAGGCGGGAACCGAACCTGCGATCTTCTGATCTTCTGTCAGACCTACCTCTGGAGCTGTGGCACAGAGGTCATTCACCATGTGTTAAAAAGATATGAAGATGACAAACAAATATGGAGGGTTTGTTATTTATTTTGTTTTCTTTTTAAGAAGTGCACTTGGCCAAGATCAACCAAACCACCTGCAAGCCAGTAAGTCACCATATTGATCACCAGCAGCTGAAATTGGTGACACAGGAAAACATAAGACTTCATTTTTCTGGGAAAAACCAGAGAAACTAGTGCAGTGAGCTTATTTCTTTGTATGCTGGGGGCTATAATGTCTTCATGACCCCTATGTTCTGTCCTGACCCCTTTAGTTTCCTCACCACTTTTTCCTTCTTCTTTTATTCCTAACCTCTGACCTCTTTTGGTTATTTTAATCATAAAAACAGTCTCGGAATTGGTGAACTCTAAGCAGGCGGCTGGAACTTGATGTGCTACTTTCCAGATTCAGGTTACATATAATCCATCCAGGTCAAGTGTCTTTCAGTGAGTCGGCGAGTCTTTCCGAGATGTGGGTTCAGGTCTGAGCTACTCCACAGCAGTTGTGTAAAATTACATTTAATTATAGATGGTACTAAGTAATACATTTGTGAGCACACTGAGTCTGTGAGCCTTGACATGAACCCAAACCATTCTGTTAGCTACACCAACTGGGTAAAACCTCAGCATTTGGCACGAGGATTTCAAAAACCTTGTAAACATGGACGATGCTTTGTTGTTTTAAGGCAGATAAAGGTTCTGTCCGAAACCAGGACGAATGTAACTCACGAACCGGTTCTACTTACCTCGAATGGGGAGGAGGGCAACGGTTCCTGCTTTTCACTCGTTAACTTTTCACAGCCATGGAAGCGATAAGTTCCCCCCCGCCGGCATACACGCTAATCACCCCAACATGTCCATATTGTTAGGTTCTTGCCCTTCGCTCACGCGGCATTCCGAGAACGTTTTGTGGTGGTTAAGAAACCGCGAAATGATTTCCACTCCGTCAGGTATTATCAACCCCGACGCGACCGCCTAGTTTTACCTCAAACAGGAAGGAAGGGGAATCTCTGGAGCAAAATCAGGGTTTACGTAGGTTAAATACGTAGGGCTTCATTGTGGAAACCGCATTTCCACAAGCCAACGTGCGTACACTGACATGGAGAATGCGATAAACAATAACTACACTTCCCATAATCCATTGAAGTATTTTCTTTGTCAAGGATATCCGGGTATGGCCGAGCTCACCTTTGATAAAATAAGATGTATGTAAACAAAAACTTGTTGGCCTTGGAAAATAATTGTTGCCAAACTACATACATTCGTCTTTATGTATTTACATTTTGTAAAAGGTAAAAATTTACATAGTTATATTTGAGTAGCTGTTTATTTGTTTCATTCCCATTCCACTTTATCTTAACGTCTGTGTCAATACGTGGCTCCATCGTGCCATCTAGTGGTAATAAATATGTTCCACTTCAAACATTTCTGACAGACAAAATTTGTATTATGAATGTATTTGTTTGTTTGTTTGTGTATTTGTTTTTCCTTTTTCTCCTTTCATGAAGCATCAACAATACAATGACATTTACTGAATACAACAGAAATTTTACATCGTCATGAATGGAAGGATGCAGTTTAAAGAATACAATTCTTATTTTATGTCTGCCCCTTACCTAATCGAGAAGTATGTGTATTTTAACATATGTATAAATACACACATAGCTTGATTATTATACACATGCAATTATACTTGTTTACTTTTAAACACTGTGTTAAGTAAATATTCTAATAATTAATCATTTTAATCCACTTCCATCCAGAGTGGGGCTGCAGAGTGATGTATTGGATGACTGGGTACTTTCTTTTTTGTGTGGAGTTTGCGTGTTTACTCAGGCATTCCAGTTTCCTTTCCCAAAAATCATGCTTCATGGGTTCATTGGTGGAAATGTGAGTGTCTGCACGTCTCTGTGTGGCCCTGCATTGGACTGTCCAGGCTGAACCTCACCTTCACTTGTCAAGTTAGATATTCCACAGCAACCTCATGACTACTTACATGAAGACATAAGTTTACAACATGAATGAATAGATAAATCCAAAGTTACTGACAAGCTTTTACATTTGAGTACAATGTGTGGTTAAGCGTCTTGCCCAAAGACATTCTGACTTTTAAACCTAGGATTTGACATAACCAAACAAGCAGCTGGTTACTCAACCAAGCTACAGTCACTTTTTGTTTTTACAATAAATTAAAACCCCAGCAAATACTTTTACATTTACCATTCCTACCACAGACATGTCTAATTTAGCTAATTTCTTTTTTACATTATTTAATTATTTTTCTCAGGATTGTTTAGCCAAATTATTACAGGAGTAAAGGAAAGAGTTTGTCATTTTAGCTTTAAAGAGTTCCACATGCTTTTACTTTCAGTTAATTTTCAACTGCAAAAACAGGCTCACAGAAATAGTCATTCAATCTTAAAAAAAAATCTGTCAATGGGGTAAGAAATGGTCTTAGCAAGAGTTATTATTTTAAGAAAGAAATTGGAATTAAAAAACATTTTTTCTTAAACTAAAATTGTTTACTGAAAAGCTTTATTAATGAGAACATATTTCTTGCAAGATACATAATACAACAAATTTTCTGATGAAAAAAGAACGTTTTTTTTTTACATTCTCAAGATTTAGTTTTTGCAGTGTGAAAATTGAACAAGTTACAGTAGTACTAACGCTGATATATTTATTGTGCATTTAGTTAACAATAAAGTGTAATTTGTGCACATGTTAAAAACATCATACATTTTATTTTATTAAAAAAAAGCATTCAATTAGTTAAGTTAATTTGCATAGAGGTCATAGATTTATTTGTCAGAAAGTCTCTATGTCCTCTATTAGTTAAATTTGCTTTGAAGCAATGAGTTCTGTTTATCTTCTAACAGTTGCTATTTTATCATTACCCTAAAGGCTGTCTATACCACATGAGGTTACGAGGCTGACGCTAATATTAGAAATCCTGCGAAGCTTAAAAAAGAAAAAAAAAAGCAAGTGCCTCATCAGTTTCTCCACAACCCAACATTTATATAAAAAAATAGACTTACACAATGTTTAGCACCTTTTGTAGCAAATAGAGAATATTTCAATAAGTTAATACCCCTGTTATTTCTAGGAGCATATGTGTACAGGGAATTAAATCCAAAGATTGATTAAATATTTTTATGATTTAGATCTTTCAACTTGAATCTTAAGCAAATGTAGATTTCCAAGGCCTTGTGGTATTATTTGCATCTTTCCTCCTTTTTGTTTTCAACAAACTCCAACTGTGCTTTAACTGAGCATTTGATGTTTGTTTTTTTTGAATGTGAAGTGGCGCTGCTCCTTTAAAGCATTATTATGGTGCATTTACTAACTATCTTTAGTGCTCCATCATGTGAAACATCAGTAAGTCTGGATTACCTCTGGTAATGCCGGTGTCACCCTGGATGTTTGAACTGGAGAAGTTCAAAGGATTAGAGCAATTTCAGCAAGTTGGGTCATGAAAAAGCAGGGGGAAGTCCACAATCCATTAAAGTCTAGTTAATATAATCTACTATTTTTAAAATTATCCATTGCAGTGACTTTGACAAGTGTAAACTTGACAAAAAATATAATTTTGGTTACAATGAATATAATATACAATGAATAAATGAATAATTATAATCTTTTATAACATCGAAAACTCTATTTGGAGACATCTTTTATTCATTTATGCGCCACAAAACTGTCTTCTATTGAATCCCACTGATGTACCTTCAGGGCTGAAGGGGGCGGAGCCAAGCATCTCCACGCGGACGCGGGCTAGAAAGCAGAGAGAGTCTGGGCGGGGAGAGAGAGCTCACCGCCGGCCGTTGTCTTGCTGTTCCATGTGGCCCGCAGCTCCAGCACCTCACAGGACAATGCCAACACAAACTTCTCACTTTGCTCGATGCGTCAAAAGCTGAACTCCAAGGTGGCGAGAACTTACTTTACAATTGTGTGTGGGAAGAAAACTTCCAAACAAGAAGGTAAGAAGATGATCTCACCCTGTGTGTTTTTTTTCTCTTTTTTAGACTTTTCTGTCCTAATTGGCATTTTTTCCCGTTGTCTTCAATTGGCTAAACTATTGAATCTCTGTCCACCGCGCTCAAACTTCTGCTGGCTGCATTGTTTCCAAAGGCCAGAGACGGTGCGTTCCCGCTGTTGTCATGACAATGCTCGGGAAACCCAGTGAGAGGCACGTCGAGACACAAAAGGCTCCAGCTGCAGTCTTCAACTCTGCTCCCAAACTTTAAAGGTGACGTTTTCTAACTTGTCTCAGTAAAACGGCAACAAAAACCGTGCGTAAAAACGCATAGTAGGCTACCCCTGTAGTGAAGAAGGATATGCCAAAAAGTGCTGCACTAAGGTGTGTCCTGTGTTTATATGAGGCAAATTGTGACCCTGCTACTCAGGAAAGGGATGCTTTTAGTCGGCTCTTTGCTGTTCTGTGGCCAGCACACATGTGGAAATGACTGGCTTCACCAATAGTGGAGTATGAGCAACACAATAGTCTAAAGAGGAAAAGGAAAACGACGTAAGTGTGAACAAGTGTGGGCAACAGTTATATGAGAGGAGGAGGGGGGAAAGTAAGGCAGCTTGTGTGAACATGTGTTTAGATAGCAGGAAGATGGGGTCAGTGTCACTTTTCAGGGTCGCAGAGAAGCAATGGGAGGAAAGTTGGCGCTGTTTATGTCATTACTATGTGTGTGATCACAAAGCAGACACACCGAGACAACTAATCAGGAGCTGCAAGCCTGAATGAAGCTAATGACAAGCAAACTAAGCTCTCGCCAGGGGTGACTCATCGTGATATATGTTTACAGTGTTGTGCAAGGGAAGTTTTCACAACTCGAGGTGGTAAAACATGACACGATTATGGACCAGTTCCATACTTGTCATGCTGTGCAATGCCAGCAAAATATCCAGACAGTATTTTGCTCTAGTGTCAGTTGTATGACAATAAAAAAAGCAGGTGTGTTTATGTAAAAAAAGTTAATAGCCATTTTATAAACATCTAACTTAGAGAACAGCACAAACAGAGAGAATATCTCTCCATAAATACATCTTATGGTTATCTTTCATAGGACAGCACATTGCTTCTGCTCATATTTAAGCAGAGAAAAAGCTATGTGCACTGATTATTTAAACTTCCTGAGATCTGTGGTTGCCCACCCCCTTTGCTTGTGTGTTAGGGCACGCAGCCACATCTCTCCAGCTTCTACCCCCAGGGCCTGGAAGCTCACTGACAAAGACACATAATAAAAAAAAAAAAAACACTCAGTCATTCACTTGCTTTTGCACACAGAGCAACACGAACAAGCCTACATCAAAGATACATCTGTTTCTTATGCATGTTTGATAGGACTGGCAGGCAGCGGCTGGCCAGCACTCCATGCTAAAGCTTGTATGCACGACTTGGGGAAGGACAGGTGTGGATAAATGCAGATGCATAATATATGAGCAGAAATGTTGCTCCTGCTTTTGAATGGTTAAATCATAGTTAGAAACCCTTTGAGGCTTGAGAGAACTGCACAAAGCAGGAGGGAAAAGTCTGTTTCTGTGCTATTGATGATCCAACTATGAAACATAGCTTCTGCTAACACAAGAAGACTTTCTTTTGAATGGAGTAAGAAAATAAAATCAAAGTTTTAGGTGCTGCAAGTAACAAAGCCTTCCTATGTCGTGCTGTTCTTTTTCATTTTGTTTTTACAAAATGCTCTATGGTGGGCCACAAGAATTGGATTATTACAATTTCCAGACAATAATCAAGGCCAATTCTGACAAATGTGCAGTCATTTTAGTTTTTTTGTTTTAGTATTTCTAAGGCAAACATTAATCACTAATGTTGCCCAACTAAAAATGAAGTCTAAATGACAGGAAATAAACGCTGCTTAAAAAAAAAAGCAACATTACTTTGAACCTCCTTACTACCAGAGAAAAAAGCAGTCCAATCAAAACCATTTTTGAAATACTCCAAAAACTACAATTCCCACAGCCCCACTTTTTCACATTTGGTGTCAAAATCCCTAAATGTCCTCTGTAGATACCAAAATGAGTTATCTCAGTAGTATGCAGTGTTTAGGAGATATTCAGAGTTTGAAATGTCCAATTTGGTTGATGATAGTCATGTGGTTAAGGCTAATTTCTGGATAAACACAGGAGCATTTGAGGTGAGCTTTTCTGCATGTCTTGAACTTGTAAAGCAATGCTGCACTTTCTGTCAGTATTGGCTGTCTTTCCTTTGCCAGAGCTTTTCCTTCAGGTTGTCTGCTCATCCAATCTGACTGGAGTAGAACTTGGCACCGTGATGTATGTGCATCCCTGATTTAATTGAAATTCACCTTCCAAGACACTCACCTCTCAGAGTTGAGGCAGTGGAGACAGTTGAAGCCAATTGTGCATTTTTCTTCTCCCCAGATGTTTTGCTTAATCACAATGCTGGTATGGGAGCATGGGAGGTGTAAGCACCTGTGCACAGTTTAAACCAGGTGCTGCAGTTCTGCATAATTACCTCACATTATCATGAATGATATTAATTAGATTCAGGGCTCGTCTTCCTTAGTGAGGAGGGGGTTGGTACAAAGTGTATGCCAGAGATTAAAAAAGTGTTTAACAACAAACAAAAGGGTTTTAAAATAAAGGTATCTCTTTTTCTTTTCAATCTAATATTAATATTAACTTTGCATGTATTTTTTCCATAAAAAAACAATAACTTTTACTGGATTTTTTCATATTAGCTGGTTTGGTGTTTGCCAATTGAAGACAGTTAAAGAAATAAACAGTCAAAATGTTAAGCTAAAGGTAAACAAAAAAAATAATTATAGCATCAATAGAAATGTTTGATTCAGTATTTTTAGACATTGTGTTGAATCTCAACCTGAATAATGAAAGAAACCCCAGATCATGATACTTCTTCTGCAGGCTACAAGAAAGGCATGATTGAATTAGATTGGATTGAGAATGGTTTTCAAGCAATCAAGAAATATTGCATAAACTGTACGATCAAAAAAAGTTTAAGTCCATACAAAGATTGTATCAAAACATAGGATAATAAGCCATCAAAATAAAGATTGAGTATCAATCTAGGGACGGGTTGAGTATCAATTTGGAATTACAAGTTCTTGCTTGATTTACTGTTCTACATAATTTATTTGTATAGCCACTCATTATTTACTCTAAAAACAAATTTGTCTGGCTATAAAATACCGTATTCGCAGAAATAGTGATTTAAATTTAACAGAGCTGGAACTTTATTGATATATAAGGAATTCTTAAGTTAAAATCTGACAACAAAATTATTTTTGTCTAAATTAAAAGCATATCTAATGTCTAATTAAAAGCAATTTGTCAAAACAAAATTCTATTTATGATGTTTATCCGTGATTATTATTACTTTTTTAATTAAAAACCACAACAAAAGTTTTACAAAGGGTAGTATTTACAGCACCTAAGTCCTTTAAATGGACCGAATTGCATAAATGTAAAAAAAATGCTCTTGATTTTTCACCACTTCTTCACCTTCTTTGTATGTTGAGGTGGAGGGGTGGAATATGAGCCATGAACACACTTAAAACTCGACAACAGAGCAGCCAGACTTTGCTCTGCCTTCGTCATAAATTACACAGTGTAATGACAACTTTGAAACTCAACACCTCCAGGTCTAAGAGGGCTCCGGAGGCCCTCCAAAGACAGACAGAGGCTGACAGTTACAGAGGACAGACCAAAAGGCTGCCGCTTGAATGATGGAGTGTCTTGGATGTTCTTAGATTCATCAGTGAAAGTGGCAATTTTCAAATAAGTGCTAATTTTGAAAATTGTACAGCACAACACATGCTTTTTTTTTTTTTATAACTTTCTCCTTTTTAATAAGCATTTATTATGAGGAGTATGGAGGGAGTAACACATGTATTTACCTTTCCAGGTGAAGAAAAAAAGAGGACTCCCTGCAAACAGAGAACCACCAGCCAACCCTGGAGAGGAGTTGCAGCCTCGGGCTGCTGCAATGGAGCGTCTCGTGGAGTAAGAGAAGCCTTTTGATTTGCTTGATTTAACAACAGCTCTACATGGTTTCATGACATTCAATTTTTTTTAACTAAATCAACTTCCTGCCTCTATTTTGAGGCTTCCTGGAGTTGTTGCCCAAACCCTTGTTTGTGATTTGGTGGTCACATTGTGATTTGAGTTCAAGGTACATAAGGTAAGGAGAAGTTCTGACAGATCTTAATTGTTCCACCTAACTTTTGGCTTTTGAGAACAGAAAGTTAACAAAGGGCTAAAAGTTGTGCAGCTCTGCAAGTTTGAGCAGGTGGTAACCTAGTTTACTATATTCAGAAAAGCAGGATTCATTTAAAGTTCTACTACGAGCCTCTCAGAAATGCCATTGTAAGCTTCATTTTCTTTATTTATGTCCTCCTTCATGAGAAAAATGCCACAAGAACGTGTTTAAAACACCAAAAACACAATTTTTTTTTTTATCAGAGAGGGACCTTAAAACAAAACATCTGACCATTTATTTAGACCAAAGTCACTGATTGAAGAGTAGAGTATTGATCTGGTTTCAGATCAAACCCCTTTAGTGGTCATGGCTCACAGTCGGAGCCTGTATTGTACCCTCAGGGCTGCAGATGAGTTATTGCCTCACACTGGAGTCTTATTTGTAAGTTATAGCATAAAATAGAACGAGATTGACAGAGGGAGTGTGGTTGGATTCTGTATTTGTCTTTTATTGTGCAAAGAGGTTTGAGCAGAGTGGCTGGCTGGACTCGTGCTCTGAGGGTGAGAAGCTCAGCTGTCTTGGTGAATCTTGAAGTAGAGTTTCTCCCCCTCTGCATTAAAAGTAGCTATTTGGAGTGGTTGTCTTTCAAATCTTACTCATGGGAGTTTTTTATGTAATCAACACCAAGAAAAAAAAGGCTTTGAGATAAATCCAGGACTTGCAGAAGTTGTAAAACTCAGAAAAGTCTAGCGATAAGGTGGATGGACTCATACAATAAATAAAATTGTTGACAGCAATTGGCAGCATATTTATGGAGGCTGAACAACTTCACATAAATTAAAACACACAAACAGACATGTTTACTTAAACAATTTAAAAATCAGAGCACAAAGGAGCCACTCTGATTTAAAAGGGATATCAGACTTTTGGGGGATAGTAGCAGACTTTTCTAACCCTTCTATATCTACCTTACTAAATCTATTGTCCTATTTGTGAGTGAACTTCTCTTTTTGTCTGAGCTGCTCTATCTTTTCATCTTTGTCTAAAATGGCATTGATTCTTTCAACACACAGCAGCTTCCTTTGCAACAGTATTCCTTCCCCTCTTTGTCAGAGCTGTGCAGCTGGGCTGATAAGGGCCACGGGAGTTGTATCTTCTTGGCTCCCTTTGCATGCCCTCTTCCCCTCTTCTCAGCACATTCTGCAGATAGTTGATACAAACTTGTGTTCCTGGTTCTGTGCACCTACCGTAAATAATCCAGCTTCTCTGTGTTTGCTTTTGTGCTTGTGCCTGAGCATCTAACCTTGTGAGTGTGAATCACTCTCTTTCTCATTTTATTGTTGAAATACCTCAACTGCGTTAATGAAGCAAACTTATGCCTGTGACTGATCCTGCATTGGGGATAGGTGCCTACATGCTTTCCTACTTCAACTGTCAAGTGAAGCATTTCGTTTAAAGGGGATCATTGCAGACTCCCTCCTGTCTCCCAATTGAGCGAAATGCGTCAGTGATTGTTGAATCATTATTTCCGGCTCCAGTTTTCTTATAAATAGCAATTTTTTTAATGATTAGGTTGTGTCATTGAGCTGCTGCTGCAGTGTGCCAAACTAACGTGGCAAAGACAGGTCCTTGACTTGCACAACTTCACTCCCTTCTCCCTCCTATGACTCACTTGTGACTCATTCCAACTGGGAAAAAGTCTTAATATATGTCCTGTACCCCATTCCTGTTCAAACACATACACCTGTGCTTGTCTTACAGTCACCCATACACATTTCATATGTTTGAGTTTTTGAGTATATTTGTGTTTTTGTGTCCACAGTATTTCTTATTCACTTTTATCATAGTTGTTCTTCAAAGCACACTTTTCCACTTTAGATATAAGTGTACATTCACATATGTTTGATTGTAATTGACACAACCACTTAAGAAAAAAAAGTCTAAATCGAATTTATTAGAATCATTTCTGTGAACATGATCTGGATTGATGCATAGTAAAAGCAGCTTATTCTTTTGATCTTTTTCCCCCCTTTATTTCATCCCATTCAGGCTTCCTAGGGTTAGTTTGATAATTTAAAGTCCTAGAGTCAACAAAATAGCCAGTTATTTTTTTCTTGCTTCAAACTGTTTAGGTCTCATCATAGCTGGTTATCTCTAGTCTGTTCATCACAGTGACTGTGCTGAGTCAAAAACATTTCACCCTCACCTCTGTGGATAGTTTACCTTGCAGCCAAACCTGAATGCAAGAGGAAGTAGGAAAAAACCCACGCAGCTGTTTGGAGAACATGCAAACAGGAAACATCAAACTGACATTTATATTGAGAACCTACTCAATGGAAATAAAAGTTCCCAACACTTCAATCCCATCGTGATCAGAAGTTTCAATTTGTGGTGAGTTTTATTTAACCTTGTCAGCCAGTAGGGGGCAGCATAACCATTTTTATTCAATTTAGAGGGAAATTCAGAGTCAGGGGTTTTGGAAAATGTTTATGTATTGTTTATGTTGGCTGGAAATTCATGTTTACTATCATCACTGCAGTTAGAAAAGTTTTAGTTTCATATAAAATTCCTTTTTTTAAAAAATGTAGAGGTGTAGACAATTTTCTAAGTTATTTCTTCAAATATAATTATTTTTTTTTGTTGAAACATTTTTAGTGTAATTTAATAGTTTGATTTTTATTCTTTGTTTGAATTTAATTGTATATATAACTTTTCCTTTGCTCTATTTGATATGTCTATAGAGTTTTATGTTGAATGCTCTTTCTGAAACTACACATTGTTTTCACTGGGCTTGAGACAGGCACAAACAGGACACTGGTTTGTGCTGCTTTCATATTTTTGTAGGTCTGTGTATTTGTCCTTCTGTCTGTCCTTTCATATTCTCATTTTTTGTCTTTTAACTTATTTGTACTTTTAAAAGACATTTCTTTAGTTAATTGTGGATTGTTGGGGGGCAATCACATTTGGGGGACAGTCACAGCATTTAGGGGGGTCTATGTCCCCTTCTTGCCCATGCCTATGTCCGGCCTTGTTTGAAGATCATCAAGTCACTGGTGTCTCTTCCAACACCTTAAGAGAAAGAAACTGTCAATTTGGTTCACCCATCCATCTTCAGAACCTTTTGACCAGCAAACCCGCTGGTTTGCTAGAACCGACTCTGCCGCTGTTGGGCGAAGGTAGAACAAGTTGCTAGTCTGTTGTGGGGCCACACACTCTCACATGCACATAGAATAGTTGGGCAATTTAGAAACACCAATCAACCCATGTTTTTGGATTGTGGGAGAAAGCCAGAGTAGCCTAACTCTAACCCCATGCATGGAGAGAACATGCAAAATCCACACTGACTCAGCAGGGATTCAAACCGAGCCCTTCTTGCCTTTAAGGCAATACAACTAATCACTGCTCCACCGTGCAGCCGGTCAAAGTTTGATTCATTAAATGAAATGTTTTTGTTATAAATTGTAGAATAGCTGCATTGTGGATTATCAAATGTCCAGAGGAACTCATTTTGATTTAATTTTACATCTAACAGTTTGGCCCTTGGATAGCTGAATTAGTACTTTCTTTGCTGACATGTGGTGTCAATATTTTATCTTCTGTTACAAACTAAAACAACATTTTACTTAAGTTAAAACGATCAGATTTCTAGTATGTTTTACTATTAACAAGTTGTTTGCAGTTTCTGATATTTAAGCTACAGTCCTAATTTTACTTCCCTGGGCAAAAGTGATGGTCATTTGTAATAAAACAATATAGCTTCTGATTTGATGCCTCTTATTTTGAAAGGAAAAGTTGCAAGGATTCTGTGGTTTAGTTTGGTTTTATGATTTCCTTAGTCATGCTTTTGGTTTTCTTTTATCAGTCTCACCAGTTTTCAGGTTCATGATCCACAGCTGTCTTCATTTCAGTTTATTGCCCTAGCCTATTTAAATTTCTGGTTTCCGTTTATCCTTGTCAATTCATCTGTTTTGTCCTGTCATCTTTTTTTGTTTCTCCTATGGTTTTGTCATGATTTAGTCTATTTATTAAATGTTTTAAGTTTCTGTCACATAGCCTGGTCTCCTGCATTTTGGGTCCTCCACCATTTCCCGATACAAATGTGTTTGTTAGATGACAACTTGAGTTCTAAGAGTCACTCAATGTGACATTGACTGTGACATTGATTGCGCTGCCACTTTTAAATCCGTTTGAAGGCTCATGAATTTCAATGTCTCTACTCACATCAGCTCTGTTTAAAGGAAACAACTGACCAAAATCAGCACATCAGTTATTAAAGAGATTAAAATGCTTAAATCCACCAGTTATGCATAAATAATCTTGAGTTTTAAGCTGTGAAAATGTTTACAAAGTGTAATAGTAAGAAATTGACCTACAGGGAGTCAGATTTTACTTAGAATGAGACAACTTTAACATAATCACAAACATTATCTTTTGTTTTTCACTCCTAAATGGATAGAAGGTGAACAGCTTGAGTTGGGATGTTTTTTTTTATTACTATGGCACTTGCTAGCATTGGTATGATGGGCTGGGTGAATGCTATTTTTCACAGATGGAAGGTAATTATAACTCTCTTTATTGACTCATTTGTGTTTGCAGCAACAGTTTGGGAACAGAGAATTGATTTTTATTTTAGAGATGATTCATAGCTCTTACTGTCGATTTATTTTTTTGCTTTCTTTTTTTAAACACACACACAGCAAAACACAACACTTGACTCACCCCACTCCCCTCTTGTGGATCACTCACTCTGGAATAATAATGGCCTGTCATTGAGAGGTGCTTCTCTGTCAGTGATGTGGTGTCAAAGAGAATAATTTGAATTTTATTGTTAGGAAACAGGATTAAGATTTCTTAGAACGAATAGTGTTTTTTCATTATCAGACCTGTTTTGTTGTGTTTGATGTATCCAGCATGTTTTTGCCGTTTATTCTGTGCTCATCTCGCTGCATTCATCCATATAAAGACAGGGTTTTCTCTAGCTTTTTGGTATTTGTGTTGTAGTTCATTCCTTATTCCAACGAGTCTGTTTGGTTCTCCTATCTGTTGCACTTCTATATTTCTTTAGTCTTTTCACGTTGCATGTGAGTTTATACCGTTAGACGTTATGTGTCGCTCAACCAAGAGATGCTGCTTGTGTTTTTTTGTGTTGCGACATCCATTAGAGGAGCACTTACAGTGCATTATACATTCCACTTTGACATAAACAAATTGATACAGCAGCTGCAGTGTAATCACCTTGCGGATAATGACAACAACAAGGAACAACAGTCCAAATTAACCGTGGCGTAATGAATCACAGAGGTTTCAGCTGGTCGTCGGACACAAGCACAAACAGACGCTGTGGTGATCGTCAATCAAAACAGAGAACGTGTTTGGGAGCCTGAGAGTTGATTGCCTGCTTCAAAAACAACAGCACTGATGTAGTCTGGGTGAAAAAGGGATAGAAATATATTGAGGAGAGGGATGTTTTCTTTGGTGGGATTCATCTAAACTGTTGTTTTTACAGGCATTTAATTTGGCATTCGCTTTAGCAGCTTTGTAGTGGCTCCCACTTTATTTGAGAAAATGTTACCTCTTGCTTTTGGAGCTTTACTTTATCAAGGTTTTGATTACATCCATGAACTTCTAGAAATTTACGATCTGGCACGTTCTCCCTGATCTACAGCTCGGTTTTTATTTTGTTGTCCTTCTAAATCCCGTGAGGATTGAGCATTGATTGATCTTGCCACTGTCTCTTCACTCTATGAACTTGGTTAAGGCTTTTCAAAGGAGCTTGTTGTCTCAAAAGGCTTTTGGCTATTGGTAGTTTTTGATGATGGATTCATTATTTTGTTATATTTCTTGTTTTAAGGTGTTTTTATCCTATTTTTGATCATGATTTTGTAGGTGTCTGTGACTTCCTTTCTTGCTAGGTACTTTGCAATTTATTTTTAATTAAAATGCACTTTGTTACAATCAAATAAGAATTGCTAAATCTTTTCTTCATAATTTTCTTAAATGAATGTTTCACTTTGAATGGCACCATTTGTGGTGCATACAGGAGACAGGATTTGATACAGAAATGCATTTTCATTTATAAGCAATATATTATCAATAAAGAAAGTAAAACTATTCATTTTGAGAATTACACGCAGGGAACAGGCTCTTGTTTTTCAGAAGTCACATAAAATACTTTAATGTTGATCAATAGTGTCAAGAATATATAGGCACTCTCTTGATTTACTTGTACTCACAAGCTTTTCCAAGCATTAATTTTATGGTAAATGGTTAAAAAACGACCCGACAATTAGTTCTGGAGCCGTGTGCACGAAGGCTTTATCTGCTCCATGATTAGAAATTCCCTGATTAGATCAATAACGTCCTAAAGATCGACGACTCTTTACCGGAACAATTATGTCATCATTATTTAAGACTTGACAGCAGATTTAACTCCAGAGAATTTAAAGTAATTTTTATGGTTTTAGAATATCAATGCATTTCATAAGGAAATGTGTTCTTCTGAAAATAAATCGTTGATTCTTTACTTAACAACAAGCTGTGCCTTAAATCTGCAGGCTTAAATACTGGCTGTTGCTTGGATCGGCTTATTATTTATCATTGAGAGGATGGACTTTATCAAGATGTTTCAAACAGTTTTTCTGTTGCCGCAGTGTTAAAATACTCTTATTCATATTTTTTCTTTTTAGAGAAGCTTATATATGAAGACACTGAAGGAACCTCTCCAGAAGAGGATCTACAACTGCTGGATTTTCAATTTGTGACTTTAATTTGATGTCTCTCATAGTTGATACACTACAAAAAACGTTTCTAAAAGATGATATCTTTTTATTTCTTTTACTTATATAATTTTGGCATGAGACTAAGTCAGAAACATCAAGGTAAAAAGGGTCAGCAAAATGAGAAACAAAGGAAATCCTTTTCAGTCGATTTTAAAGGTTGTGTGAAGCTAAATTTTTCATTTTTTTCAAGTATTGTGTTTGTTGTTTGGGTTAAATGAGAGCTTGAAATATTTCAAGTCTTTGTTTCTTCACTCCCTTGTTGTCTCGGTCAGTGGGTTTCCTGCAGAATGGTTACACCACACAAAGCATGTGAACGCTTCCCCTTTTGTGCTCTAAAACACAACTACTGTTATACAGTTAGCAATTATTGTTATATTTTTTGATTTATTACTTTGTTGTTCAAATGTCTGCAACTTGTTCTTTAGATGAAGCTCACAGCCGCTCCTCCTATAATGAAAAAAATATTCACATAGTTCAGTCAAATTTTGAATTTAAACAAAGAATCTGATATATTTTGCTATTTTCCTTGCTTTTTATAAAGATTTTAACAAAGGTGCCAGCTTATTTCAGTAATACTTTGCACACGGCATGTGCTGCTGTGCATTTTTTTCCTGTTGTACAACTTTTCTTTTTCTGTAGTGTTGACAGGCGCAGTGGTTAGCGCTCCTGCCTCACAGCAAGAAGGTTCCCGGTTCAAGTCCTGGCTGGGGGACCTTTCTGTGTGGAGTTTGCATGTTCTCCCCGTGCATGCGTGGGTTTTCTCCGGGGACTCCGGCTTCCTCCCACTGTCCAAAAACATGCTTCATAGGTTAATTGGTTACTCTAAATTGTCCCTAGGTGTGGATGTGAGTGTGTATGTGTGTGTGATTGTAGCCCCTGCGACAGACTGGCGACCAGTCCAGGGGTGTACCCTGCCTTCGCCCATGAGTAGCCGGGTTAGACTCCGGAAACCCGTGACCCCGAAAGGGATAAAGCGGATTGGAAAATGAATGAATGAATGAATTGACAGGGCGCCATCAGTAAAAAACGTCAACCTGTCTGTTTCTTGGGAAATCAGTGCACAGGTATGTGGCTGGCACTGTGATATAGCCTACAGTAAAGTCACAGTAGGCTGCTTATGTGAGTGTTCTGCTCTCTAATCAATAAGATTAATCAATACATGCTCACATGGAACCCTTTCACCAGCCAGCTTGTAAAGAATCCATTTTGACCTGCTGTATTGCAACAAATTAATCTTTAGAGGTATTTGTTTAGCGTTTAGTTGTTTGCATGCTTTTAGTGTCAAACTCTCAATGTTCAGTGAGATCTGAGATGTCCAGCGTCACAGCAGTCAGATCCAGTCAGATCCTTCCTGCTCCCTGCACTAAGTTGCTCCATCAAAGGCTTGCATGCATAAGATACACCTTAACGCCTCAGTAAATCCCCTCCACAAGAATTGATTAGCCAACAGACCGCAGGGGATCATGTGGGAAACCACTGAGAGCAGGAAGCTCTAAGAGAAGAGGTGGGAAGACTCATAAATGTGCCTTTCTTTCATCTTCTTCCATGTATTTTCCACTGACTGTTTTTATGATATGGTTTTAACATTAAAACACAACTTTAGGGGATTTTATTTTAGGGGAAAAGAAAAAAAAACTTGTCATTGAGATTCAAAATTCCCTGTTAAGGCAACACTTTTAACTGCCGTCTTTAAATGAGGAAGTGTCATTATAGTGACAAAGGCACATGATTCAAAAACATGTTTAGTTCCTAATATATATGGAACTTTCCTCAATATGTCACATTTAGAGAAGTAAACAGCAATTTTCATGTACAAAGTCTGTCTGTTTGCTCTTTAAGGTTGTCCGTTTTAAACTATGCATTAGTTGAATGCAGCTTCTGCATAGCTTTAAAGGAGACACAGCAAAGAATTGAAATATTGTTGATAAATGATTCTTTAACCTCTTAAAGTTGACTTTAAATGGCGTATAAATGGTAAATGGCGTATACTTATATAGCGCTTTTCTACCTTCATTGAAGGCCCAAAGCGCTTTACAGTCACAGTCCCATTCACACACACATTCACACACTGATGGTGGCTCCGCTGCAGAACACTGGCGCCAACCTTCCTTCTTTAAAAAGTTCCTTCTTTAGTGTTAGATTTCCTGTCCATATCAGCAAGATTACCTCACTACCTCATATTCCCTCATTAATAAGGGATCATTGGAAAAGAAGTAAGGAAGATAGCAGAAGAAGAAGCTCACTTCATAGAGGAAAACAGCTAAATGAGATAAGGAATTAAAGATTAATACATATATTTGTGTTTTGGATTTAGAATTTACCATCATGTCTTCACACTTTAGGGATGAGTCACGAATTATCCAGTGGTTACCTGCATGGCTTACCATGATGGCTGCTTATCTTAAAATGCTGGGAGACTTAGCAGGTTTTATAGTGGAGATTCTTGACATTAAAGATGCCAAAGACTGTGGCAAACTCCACAGTGACAATGTTGATTAGTTTCAGTGCATAAGTCTTAATAATGATTGTATTTTACTGATTCTAGAAGGAAATTGGTGGCAGAATTAAAATAAAAATAAGCTCTTTGAAACCGATTTTAATTCTGTTGGGAAAAGAAAATGAATTTAAGGAAAAAGAAGCAGGAAGTAGTTATTTATTTGTACTGCAACACAGGTGATACTCATTATAAACCACATTAAAGTCATTAGGTTTCTAACTTTTGTTTTTTTTTTTCCTTCAACTGGTTGCAATTTTGAACACAGAGGTAACACTTGCTCAACGTTGGGAGGAGCCACTTTGGTTCCTGCCTCAAAGTTCCTCCTACCTACTTATCGAACCTACCTAGAAGCAGGACTTGTGTAATTCTGATATATGTCCAAAATATATTTTTTCTAAAAACACAATGGAAGAAAAACTAACCATACTTAACCTAAGGAAAAAAAGGAGAGACATGGAACCAATTTTTAAAAAATTATTTCAGTCAAATTCTCAAAAAGAATTTACCATTTGATCAAATATTTGTCAAAATCAATTTGTCTTACAATTTACATAATAACATCTGATCTATCTGGTTATGTGAACAAGTTTTTAACATTAATATAGATTTATTGTAAAGAAAAGTGGATTTTGAACTAATAAACAATGCATATTTATATTAGGCTTTTACGTTTTTAGTTCTTAAGTTCAAATTTAGAAGTTATGTTTTAATTGTATCTCTTTCTGTTGTATGACTTATGTTATGTTTATTGTGTTAACATTTGACCATGAGTCTGTAGTATAACTCTATTCTATTCTATTCTATAAAAACTTTCAAAAAAACTTCTATTAGGGCAGATCATTTTGTGATGTTTTATTTGAAAGTACAAAAATAACTTTTTAAGCAAAGTCCTAGTATGGAAGTTTTTTCACCCATAATTTGAAGTAATATGCAATTTTCAATTAACAATTCAAGTTTTATTTTGATCATGCAGTTGGAAAATGCATTTTGCAGTTGACAAAGCCTGAAGCAACATAATGGCAACTAAAATGTTCATATTCTGACAGATGGTTTGATTAAATCTATTTCACCATTTTATCTTTGCTTATGAAGGAAACATATTTTTTCTAATAGAAGAACTGAGGTTGTTTCGTTTAAATGAAACTCAAAATGAAGTTTGCTTTGTCATGTATTCCTCATCTAAAACTTTGTTTAAAGTTACACAAATATTATGCAACTCTATTGTGTTTTTATTTTTAAAGATAGAAATAGAAAGCTTTTTTTATTTTAATATTTTACTTTAGAGTTTTCCTTTGAGAAGTTTGCTGATCATTACTGTGTTCTATTTCATCAAGAACACCTCTTGATATTTTCCTCTTTAGTTTCTGTATTTAAGCTTACAGTAAAAAAATGATGTGAAACAAGACACATATAAAGATAAGAATGTGTGTTTGTAATACTTCAAACTTACAGACATTTTAATGTGATGTCTTCATCTAGTATGGACTGTTTTGATTAAGTCCATGCATTGCTTGAGAGCCATTAGAGGGATTTCATCAATGGACTGTGTAGACACACCCTGCAAGTGGAAAATATGAAAAGTTGCTGCTGTCAGTCATCTTAGAATTGAGACTTTTACAAGTGCTTAAGAAAATCTGACAGTCTAAGTGGTCAACTTGAAGTTAGATTGTCTTGAAAGAAACAAAATGCCCAAAACTACCAAAAAATACCAATGATTATAAAAATCACCTTTTAAAAATGAAGGGAGCTGATTGCAGGTTTGGGCCTAAACCTGCAAATATTTTGTTCCACTGACGATAAAGGGAAAAAAAAGTAATCAGTTTTGAAATATAGCTTTTTTTTCTGTCGTTATTAATCAAATCAGACTTCTTGTGTGTCTGGCTGTGCTGAAGCTGCAAGTGCATGAGAGCTGCTCCACTTTTCTAATCCCTAGGTCCCACTGGCTGTGGCTGCACAGAGATTTTTCTGTCTGGATTCTCCACACCAGTATTGTGCTACTTTGCTGCCAGCTTGATCTTCTCTGTGCAGATTTACTGCATCGACCAGGACTGAGTCCTTGAAATAGACTTGGCGCTGCAGCTTACCAATAATTACTCAGAGTTCATGTTGTTGCATACTTAGACATCTAGGCTTTTGAAAGATAGGAGTTAACACAGTAATCAGATTTCTTCCACTTGAAATACAGTTTATAACCATAAAACTGCTGCAAAAGCTTATAGGCCGAGCACAGATATGTGGCTACTTCTTCACCTGCAATACAGTTATATTCAGTATTTGCTGCTGATGAATTGAATGATGTCGACATGTAAGCTTTCAATAAATGTGTCCACATCTGCTACAAAGAGCTTCTGATGAAGAAAGGCAGGTTCATAAAACTGATTCTAAAGAAGACATCAGCATGTACAGTGGATATGGAAAGTATTTAGACCCCTTAAATTTTTCACTCTTTGTTATATTGCAGCCATTTGCTAAAATAATTAAAGTTGATTTTTTCCTCATTAATGTACACACAGTACCCCATATTGACAAAAAACACAGAATTTTTGTCATTTTTGCAGATTTATTAAAAAAAAAAACTGAAATATCAAATGGTCTTAATTATTCAGACCCTTTGCTGTCTCACTCATATATATTTAGCTCAGGTGCTGTCCATTTCTGCTGACCATCCTTGAGAAGGTTCTACACCTTCATTTGAGTCCAACTGTGTTTGATTTTACTGATTGGACTTGATTAGGAAAGCCACACACCTGTCTATATAAGACCTTACAGTTCACAGTGCATGTCAGAGCAAATGAGAATCATGAGGTCACATGAACTGCCTGAAGAGCTCAGAGACAGAATTGTGACAAGTCACAGATCTGGCCAAGGTTACAAAGAAATATCTGCTGCACTTAAGGTTCCTAGGAGCACAGTGGCCTCCATAATCCTTAAATGGAAGATGTTCGGGACGACCAGAACCCTTCCTAGATCTGGTCGTTCCACCAAACTGAGCTATCGGGGGAGAAGAGCCTTGGTGAGAGAGGTAAAGAAGAACCCAAAGATCACTGTGGCTGAGCTCCAGAGATGCAGTCGGGAGATGGAAGAAAGTTGTAGAAAGTCAACCATCACTGCAGCCCTCCACCAGTAGGGCTTTATGGCAGAGTGGCTCGACGGAAGCCCCTCCTCCGTGCAAGACACATGAAAGCATGAATGGAGTGTGCTAAAAAACACCTAAAGGACTCTAAGATGGTGTAAAATAAGATTCTCTGGTCTGATGAGACCAAGATAGAACTTTTTGGCTTCAATTCTAAACAGTAGGTGTGGAGAAAACCAGGCTCAGCTCATAACCTGTCCAATGCAGTCCCAACAGTGAAGCATGGTGGTGGCAGCATCATGCTGTGGGGGTGTTTTTCAGCTGCAGAGACAGGACGACTGGTTGCAATCGAGGGAAAGATGAATACGGCCAAGTACAGGGATATCCTGAACCAAAACCTTCTCCAGAGTGCATAAGACTTCATACTGGACCAAAGGTTCACCTTCTAGCAAGACAATTACCCTAAGCACACAGCTAAGATAACCAAGGAGTGGCTTCACAACAACTCTGTGACTGTTCTTGAATAGTCCAGCCAGAGCCCTGACTTAAACCCAATTGAGCATCTCTGGAGAGACCTGAAAATGGCTGTCCACCAACATTTACCATCCAGCCTGATAGAACTGGAGAGGATCTGCAAGGAGTAATGGCAGAGGATCCCCAAATTCAGGTGTGAAAAACTTGTTGCATCTTTCCCAAAAAAGACTCATGGCTGTATTAGATCAAAAGGGAGCTGCTACTAAATACTGAGCAAAAGTGTCTGAATACTTAGCAACATGTGATATTTCAGTTTTTCTTTTTTAATAAATCTGCAAAAATGTCAAAAAATGTGTGGTTTTTTGTCAGTGTGGGGTGCTGTGCCTACATTAATGGGAAAAAATGAACTTAAATGATTTTAGCAAATGGCTGCAATAAAACAAAGAATAAAATTTATGGGGATCTGAATACTTTTCGTACCTACTGTATTTCAGTATCAAATACAGAGCTGGTAAAATATCAGGAAACACTGTTATTAGGACAAATTCTGCACCCTGAAATGATATAATAAAGACCCACTGTGATGTGTTTTTAATAATAGTAATAAAAATTCTTTTTTTTTTTTGCTTTGGTGCCCTTAAAGCGTTTACAATTTGTATTCATACTTGGTGATGGCAAGCTACTGACGTAGCCACAGCTGGGCTGGGGCAGACTGACAGGTATGGCTGGCAGCACACGCCTACGGCCCTGCTGGACATCACAGAGATATTCATGCACATTCACACACCAGTGGAGCCACAATGGAGGCAAGGAGGGTGAAGTGTCTTGCCCAAGGACACAACAACAGTTTGAATGGGGGGAGTGGAGATCAGACCGCTGACCCTTCGATCATTTTCCAACATGCTCAGCCACCTGAGCCACTGCCACCCTGGAGCTCTTGTGACATTTTTCTCATGATGGAGGACATATTTAAAAAAAATTAAGCTTAAAATTGAATTTCTGAATATTTCTTTATTTGAATTTAACAAATAACAAAATGTCTTTGGAAAAAGCTTATAGCTGTGACATAGAAGCTACTTCGGCAATCCACTAGCTCCCTACTCCATAACATTCTGATGCATCCACTTGTTGACGACTAGATCAATGATGCCTGGCGATCTGTCTCAACTTTGCCAACAGTCCCGCGTATCACTCAGAGGAAATTTTCTAATAAACTACTGCTGCTCTGCAGAAACTATGTCCTAGAAAACAACAAAGGTTTTTTTTTTTTTTTTGGTAAAAACGGCATAATCGTAATTAAAAGACAACTGGGAATGCTTTTAAAATGGACCAAAAGAGGATTAGAGTGGGACTTGAAGGTGAAATAAATCTTTCAGCTTGTTTCTAAGTCTTTGCCTCAAACAGCAGCAATTTGGTAAGAAAAAGATATGAAATGAAAACCAATGGTGGAGAGATCTGCTGCTTCTGGCCTGCACCAGTGACAGTTTGAAGAAGAGGCTGACATTGAGGTTAGAAAAGAAAAAAAAACTGCATAGCAGCACTTACCATGTTTGCACAAGTCACCTACATTGAACTTTAGAATAATTTAACAAAAAAAACCTATAGAGTCAGCAAAGATGAGGAGTACTGGAACTTTTTGCGTCATTAATATTCCAAAAGGTTTCCCTTATGTAATTTTTTTAGTTCAATCACTGTTCCCTCTCTCTGTGCTTCTTCTATGTATCAAGAGACTCAAAATATTTCCTGGCCGGTTGGGCAAACAGTCGGACTACGCTGCTCCTCAGATCAATGGGCAGTTGTGCTAGATAGGGTTGTCCAATCACGGAGAAGACGCGAAGCCAGAAAATTTGGACATAAAAAATGGAGACAAGAAAAGGACGATCAATGCCCCTGAACTCTTTAGCAGAGGGGGCCTGCAAGCACAATCAGCCCACACCTTTCACACAACATTAGCAGCCACGTAGGATCACATCACAGCAGATACAAACAGCACACACACTGAAATACACCCAGACACTTTGGCACATAGAAGTCTGTAAACTGCCAGAATCTAAATTTGTACCACTGTTACCAAAGCAAATTCCTTCACCTGCATTGAGTCAAATCCTATTAAGTTATAATTTTCATGTAATTCTGTTGATCGTCTCATTTAAAGTAGATTATTGTAAATGTCAGTGTTTGTCATTTTTTTATGCTGCATCCATTTATATTTAAATGATTTCCACTCAGCTTATTGGACTTCTATAAGTACAACTTTGAGATTTTGAAAAAAAACATCTTTGTACATGTTAATGGATCCAAGTGAAGCTGTATTTAAAAGACTGCTACAAGTTTCATACTAATGGAGAGCAATGACAGGCTTATAATCACAATTCTTTGTTATCTAGGGAATACTAAATTCATTTAGTGCATAAATCTATGGGAGAGTAAACATGAATACATTTTTAAGTTTACCCTGATCATCTTTTAAAGTTTTTAAAAGCTAATGTTTTTTTATTACGATTATTAAAAAAAAAAATATTTTGGTATATATATATATATATTTTTTTTTTTTAGCAAAAAACCTGTGTTGTTGTCTAACCGTCTGCTTTCCTCTCCCCAATGTGGAGCGGAGCAGTGAGTTTGTGCCCCACCCAGCATATTTCCTACGTCACAAATAAGGTCTTTTTCAAACTGAGTTTTCTTTTGTCTGCTCCTGATTCACAACTAATTGAATAAAGAAACACTCAGGAATGCAACTTTGAGCTTAATTTCCCTAATATATATCCTACATCATCAGAAAAATGCCATAAGAACCTGTTGGTACCAAGAACACCATTTTCATCGAAGTGGGTCTTTAGCTGTGAAAAACAAAACACGGTTTCCAGTTTGTAGCACTGAATCTAAAACATCTTTAGTCATGGTGAACTTTGTAATCAAAGCAAGTAAAAACTCTAGAAATTGTTTTTATTCTTTAGTGTCTTTTGGAAAGCTTGCCATCTATAATTTGAAAGAAAATACATATTGAGACTAAAGGAAAGGAAGTAGAACCCCAGTGCTTGTTAGTGGCAATGTACTACCGTGAAGTATGACCTAAAGATCGTACAAGATGAAATATATTATTATAGTTTGAATTTTGTGAATCCCCTTGTAGCACCTAGATCCAGGTATTGGATACTTTTATTTACAAAGCCACTAAAGCATTTGAACCACATCTGTGTCCAACTAGCTATTGATCAATGCTGTGGAAGTGTGTTTTGTGAATTATGTTGTTGAGCTAAAGAAAGCTGGTGTAACTGAAAATTGCCTTTTAGGAATTTAGTAGTCTGAGAGAGTCTGAGAGTCCATTCTAATGTCTGGAGATTTTCTCCACATTTTATTCGTCAAGCTTCCATGTTTGTCGACTGATTGCTGGAGAGTTTTTATTACTATAATAAAACATAGTTTTAGGGTATAATTTAGTTGAGTTCAACTAAATACATGTTATTATACTTCCAGACACTCTTGCGTGTCCAACTGCGGTGGGATTTTGTGTCTCTCTGCAAACTTCAATTTAATAAACTCATTAGTTTAATCTATCAAATTGTGCCAAAATTGGGGAGTGGTCTTTGGAATGACAGTCTAGCACTCTAAAAGACTCAAGAGCTGTATGTTTGTACTAGGGATGTTAACGTTAATGCATGAACGCACGCGATTAATAAAAATAATTAATGTGTTAATATAATAATATAAACGCTGATTAATTACAGTCCGGGAAGCAACCGTTGTCTGTCAGCTAAGGTTTCCGCACTGTGCGTCAATCTGAAAAAGCACACTTCGTTGGGCACATGCTCACAAAAGAAATAAATAGTCAGTTGATTTGTAACTTTTTTCTTGTTATTTTTTTGGTTTAGGTCGCTTTTTCACAAAAGGCTGATTATTTGATACATTAAGTGGCCAGTTCACAGCAAGAAGGTTCCCGGTTCAAGTCCTGGCTGGGGGACCTTTCTGTGTGGAGTTTGCATGTTCTCCCCGTGCATGCGTGGGTTTTCTCCGGGTACTCCGGCTTCCTCCCACCGTCCAAAAACATGCTTCATAGGTTAATTGGTCACTGTAAATTGTCCCTAGGTGTGAATGTGAGTGTGTATGGGTGTGTGATTGTGGCCCCTGCGACAGACTGGCGACCAGTCCAGGGGTGTACCCTGCTTTCGCCCATGAGTAGCCGGGTTAGGCTCCGGCAACCCCGTGACCCCGAAAGGGATAAAGCGGATTGGAAAATGAATGAATGAATGAAAAGTGGCCAGTTTTCACAGTAACATATCAATGCATCAGTGAGCCAGCACCAACAGAGCAAAGGAAAGCAATATACATGCTGATCGTCATGATAGGTTCAATAAAGCATCATTTCATAGAGAAAAATGAGAGACAATTCAACTCTTACCGCTTGTTTTTGTCCAGATCATGAGGGAAATGTTTGTTTTGAAGAAGCCTGCACATATAGAACATTGTCACCAGAACTTCTTCCAGAACACCCTGCAGCCAATCAGAATAAAGTATTCTCCCAGACCATTTAAAGTGCAGAAACACTTTGTTTCATCTGGCTTTATATCAGCATCTTTGTTTTCTTGGAGTAATACTCCAGACATAAGAGTCTGTAGAGTTCTGCTTACCATCCTGTTGATGTGTTTTGTGCACACAAAGGAAACTTCTGAGTTAACACTTTATCCATTTGAATATTTCAGACAATAAAAATGTAGGAAACAATTTTTTCTCTGGCCTTTTTTTTTGTTCAAAAGCCTCATATTGTCATATAAAATTTAACTTGTGAAACATTGTGATTAATCATGATTAATCACAACCCAAAAGTGTGGTTAATCGGATAAATTTTTTTAACGATTGACAGCACTAGTTAGTACCCAACTGAACACAATTATACCTTTTGTGAAAATAAAAATATCCGTTGCAAAGACCATTAGGGATGTTGGTGTTTTTACTTTTTTAAAGACTTGTACGTTATGAGGAAAGGTTTAGCAACATATTGATTTAAATGGGGACTCCAACTACTTTAAAAGGGTTAGTATAGTCACCTGTTTACATTGCAGTTGTTCATTAGAAATTTGCCTCTGGCTTGTGAGTGGGACTGTTGGCATTGAATGAGCCCACACTCTTCCCATCGTCTCTCCTGCTAGCTTACAACCCAAACTTAACATTAGTGATGCAACAAAAAGGGCGAGCAATATCGGAAATATCCAGACGTTCAGTTTTGAGCCAGATGCCAGCTTGGACGAGGAAAACAAAGATGTACATAGTTGTAGTTGTCTGCAAGTGGAGGCTTATGAATGGAATAGCTATAGTTGTAGCACAACTTTTCCATCAGCATTTTTTTTTGTCTGTTGCTGATTCACAACAATTTAATGAAAGAAATACTCAGAAACACAGTTTTATATATATATATATACATATATATATATATATATGTATATATATATATAAATCCTCCATCATAAAAAAACGCCACAAGAGCAAGTTAAAAACTCCAAAAACACGATTTTCATCAGAGTGGATCTTTAAGCTGCAAAGGATGCGATCAGAAAAGATTTTGTTTAGAACTACTAACAGTTTTGGTTTTAAGGTTACTTAACTTTATTTTTTATTTTTTAACATATAATAATTTTTTTGTTGTCTATTCTGTTTACTTGGTTGTTTGGTTACTTCGGAGTGTTATTTTTAGAGACTGTTATAATTTATTTAGGGCTTGCATTAAAATAGTTTATTCTGTCACTTCAGATCATTTTTTAACATGCAGAAGAACTTAATTTTAATTTTTTATTGATTTTCTCAATTTTTGCTCTAGCTCTCTGATAACACACAGAACAATCAAAGACGTGCAGCAATGACCCGCCAACCATTGCAACCTATTAATTTGTTGCTTTGTGAAAATGTTAGTTAAAAGCACAATTTGTTGCAAAATATCCCTTTTCCTGATGTGATGTTTGTTAAAACAGGAGCTTTTATATCTTAAACCTTCCACCCCGTAACCAGCACCATTATGGATCAGTGCTTGTGTTTTGTTGTTCAAAAATAAAGGAGAAAAACATGGAGAGAAATGGTAAAATGGTGGCAGACAGATGAAAGCAGGGAAAGAGGAGAGCGAGAGGTGATGAGGAAGTGGATAAACGACGCACCTGAGAGGCGGAAAAAAATAGCACAAAGCAGTCGCCTGGTTTTAATGATGACAGAAAAGACTGAGAATGAAACAGTGAGTATTAAGATTATTGCTTGTATGTGACTGAAGGAGACACGTAGTGTTCCCTCACTAATGAATACTGTGTGAAGTGTTCATTAGTGAGGCCTTTTTCTTCCTTCTCTGCATTCTTTCCTTCCACTTTTTTTCTTTCCTATTGTTATTTTGCTGCAAAGCAGGATGCTCCTGTTTTATAACTGATTAAATTACAGTTTAAAATCACAAAAGTGTTTAAGCAGTGCATGCAGGGAATGTTATGATTGTGGAGCGGCTGCGGTTTAAGTTAAGAATGATGTGTAGGGAAGAAATAGATAGATGAGAGCATTGGGATGTGCACACTGTGTTCATCCACTGTCAGCCTCTAAGCTTTGTATGAAGGTTGCATGTGTGCTTTGCAAGTGATGGGCAGTGCTGTGAAAGAATTATGCATAAAGAGTGGGCAGCACAGACCATATGCATAAAAAAACAGAGACATTGAGTGAGAAAGAGGGGGGTGGGCTCGGGTTTGAGCATCATAACAGCTCATATTCTTCCCCTTGCACACAAGAAGACCGACGCTGAGCCACCCTCCCTCTGCCTCTTTCGATTTCTCTCCCCTACTCCTCAATCTCGTCTGCTGTGCGCTGATCCTGCTGTGTCGACGGGTAGGCAGTTACAAACGTTACTATTTTAAGAGAGTCAGTGTCTGTGCTCCGTGCGCAGTGGCAAACCAGCGAACGGAGGAGAGAGGCAGAAAAAGGGAAAGCTGGCATTTTTCTGCAATTTACATCCAAAAAAAAAAAAGGAATACGTCTGCACTAAGAGCTTCCAGCCAACAGCTGATACAGAACCACGCTGCTGAGTCCAGGTAGAGGAAAAAGCAATCAGATCAAAAGTCAGGAGGTCGCTCCGCAAGACAAGAAGTGCAGTCATCTTTTTCACGCATCAAAGGAAAAAAAAAACAGGATACAGGGCGGTGGAGGGGAGAGGAAAGCCAGAAGATGGCGAGTTTTGGGAAACTCACAGACTACTTTAATCGGCGTAAATCTCGAGAGGAGCTGCGGGTGGGCAGAAGCTCGCGGCGCAGTGGCAGCTACTGCTGCACAGTGGCAGAGGCCAGGTAACCTATGTGTGTTCGTCTGTGCACACAATACACAGCATGCACAGCCTACTACAGATATGACATTGTTATGCCGTGTGGGTCTCAGAGCAACAACATGCACATGTGCACATGTCGTCTTTGTTGGTCATCATTCCCTCATGGAAACACAGAATGCGTACGCAGCATGTGTGAAAAAACAACTGGTGTTTGAATAGGTCACCAGTGCAGTGGGTGCATAAGGTGCATGAATATTTGTTGAACAAGGACTTCTTACTGTCAGGCGTACAGGTGCCTGTTTGTGTGCGAACATTTGTTTGTGTGTGAGCAGTTTATGTTATATAAGTGTGAAGGTGCAGTGGATTCGGGCACGGTGGGAGCTACTATAGATTGTTTCCTCTGAAGCACAGTTTAATTCAGAATCTTTTCTCGTGATAAAAATAGAGCAGATAAGTCAGTGTGCTTCTTATGGAAAGATTGTTCGATAGAGAAAAAGGGAAAAGGTGCCAGGAACCTTATCGTGACTCTAATATCCTGGCTCACATCTGCCGTCTTTCTGAACACTTCTGCAATTTGAGCTGTCTAGATGCAATAACTACTTTTTACATGATTTGTGTGGCAAAAAGAAGACATTCTTGATGATAAAATGAAAATTTTGTCTACTCCAGTTTTTCCCTCTGACAAAGCTAGAACAGACATGAAAAAACATCTCAGTCTTATCACATTTTAAATAATCCTAGATATGTTTTTCTTTTAGAAATATTATCTTTAGGTTGATAAGCTGCAGAAGAAAAACAGATCTACAAACTAAAATAAATACCACTTTTTGAGCAAATAAGTGATTTCAAACATCATTACATAAACCATCTCTAACACCCCCATGTCTTGTTGTTTCTGCATTTTTTTACTAGCTTGCTTTAATCGATTTATTCCTTTTAATATTACTTCTCCCACACATCTTGTGAGATTTTTTTAAACTCAAGTTCAGTTTTCTTGTTTTTCTTATGCATTTTAATTTAAAAAGTGTTATCTGAAATATTAGACTGTGGCAGTGTATATTTAATGCTTTAATCTGTTTCCTGTACCTCCCCTTAGTCATGAGCTCACTGAGTTTGAGCTGTAATCAACGCAGCTACTCCTTGTTTGTTTCTATGTTTTTTTCCCAATTGATAAATTAGTTTGGTCGTCACATGAATGACTTTTTTTCTCGTTTTAGTCTCAATATTTACATCCATGAGCTTGTGTTCCTAGAATCAAGCCTGTGAATCAGCTTCAGGTTGGGAGAAAAGCTTGTTTATGCTTTATTTGTCTTGAACGGTATCCTCCATCTTAAAAAATAAAAAGCACTAAAAGTGGTTTAAATAGTAATTTACACAAAAATATCCATAAGTACCGAGTAGGTGCTGTTTAGGTGGAAAAATATGACAGATGGAAACTGTTGATTTGGTGTTGTGATCTCTGAGTCATTGTCAATACAATAATACACAACAATCTGAATGCAAGGTATTCCCATCATTTGCGAATCTGGGTATGTAGGAATTTTACAGGTTTTTTTCTAACATGAATGACTAAAGGACAAAGGCAGCGATTAATCTACTGACACTTCGCTGTCCCTTTGCTTTGCTTGCCTTCTCAAAGTCCTTTGCCATCCATACTCAAAATACAAAAATGCTGCTATTTTGGGGCCTGCTTTAAATACTGTTTTGTACCCTTGTGCAAAAAGTAACGTCTCAAACATTCAGAACTATGGGAAAATGACAAATAAAAATAATAGGAAGGCAAAACAAGAGAAAAGTCAGAGAAAAATAAATACACAGATGGGATCTTTTCATCTTCTTCCATTCCGTTTTTCACCAATGTGCATGCTGGTATGAACTGTTCTGGAGAAGTGTTGTGAGGAAACTGTAACAACCGTCTTCTGTATTACACCTCACTTGACTTAAAGTGCAGTCTTGTGTAAATGGAAAACAGTAAGGGTGCACTGTGGCCCCCTGTCTCACATTTGCTGGCATGTCTGACTACAATTCTGAAAAACATTAATGTGACGATTAAATGAATGGGCTCAATGCAATCTCTTTAACACGTTGTTAAAGCTGTCAATGTTAGACATCTGCAGGTTTGAAAAGGGCTTTGGAAAAAGAGGCATGTTTGATAGAATGTGTCAATCCCAAAACCTACATTCTTGCATATTATTTGTGAAAAAAAAAATCCAAAACATTTTGCTGATGTCTCAGCATTTGGATTATGAATGAATGCCTAAGAGGTGTTAAACTGAATTTGGAGAAGTGGAATTCTTCAGTTCATTACATAAACCATAGCTGTAACACTTATTTTAGCAGCTGCATATCGCTGGAAGAATTTCAATGTTTTGATTCTGAATAATGCTGGTTAAGTTTTCCATCAGAATTGTTTTAATCTTAATCACATGGCTCTGCAATCATGGATCTGCTCAAACTATTCTGTCACAAATCAGTTCAGCACCATAAATAGTTCTCCCCACACTGGCTGTTTTTCTTTTCATCATTTATCTCCTGGAAATTTTAATCTTTATCACTTATCTTCTGGAAATGTTCGTTGTCACTGAGCGGTACAGTATGATTTAGAATGGTCTGGACAATTCAGATGAGCATTTCCACTCAAAGTTGGACCATCACTGTACATGCGGTTTTAGGCCGATTGAGTAGCTTTGGGTCATAGTAGTGCGACTATAGCAAAAGTGAAGCTATCAACAACAACATCAACAATGGAGGTAACTCCAGCAACTATTTTTTTTTGTTTGTTTGGCTTTTGGGACTTTATATGTACAAAGCGTTTAATGTTGTTTGAGGGAAGATTGTGGACACCAAAGAGGAATACAGCCGAAACAAGTTATAAAAGCTGTCTGGAAACATTGGCGCTGGTTTGACGCTTTCTATTTTTGCCATGACCTTCTCTCAGTCAGCCGGTTTCATTGTGTGATGACAGTAGTTCCACCTTAACTGAACTGGTCCATTCCATTTTTTATGGACCTACAACCAACGTGGACCCAAAAATGGTCAGTTCAGTTTGGCATTACCACTCACTTCCCACTTATTTACTTATACTGAGACAGTGATTGTGCATTCAAGTCCCACTCTCATCATCTTTTGATCTGTTGTAAAAATGTTCCTGATGGTCTTTGAATTTTGATTATGATTGTTAAAACATGTTTTAAAGTATCATACTTGGGAATTACTTCAACAGCTGTGTGTTAATGCAAGTGTGCTGCATGGAGCTGCAGTTGGAGTTAAAATGGGTCACAAATACAAGCTGTGGTAGCATGTGCTGGAGTGAATTTGTTCTTGTGAAAGTGGTAGAACAGAATATTTTGGCCTGTAGCGACAGTGACAGAGAGAGCAGGATCTCTTACAAACTACTGAGTTCTCTTTGGTGTCATTCAACCACAAGAGGATGTACCTTCTCAAAAGACAAAAGCTGATGAGTGCTCGGAGGCAGAAGAATAAAGTGCCTTCCTGGCATGAACTCAAATCAGTACATCTTGTTTTTAGTGTATTTTTAAACATGGGTAGAGTCCTTTGAATGCTTTTGCTGCTCAACCCTATATTGTCTTTGGGAGTCTTAGACATGCTGTAATGTGAAATCAATTGATTTGGCAAGTGTAAACATGTCCTTCTCTAGATATTTACAACTTAAGAGAAGATGATATTGACATAGATTGCTGCTTGGGGGCAAAAATACCCCTCTCCAACCTACTCATCTTGACCTTTCCTTTGCTTCGCTCTCCTTTCGCACCTCCTCCTTTCTCGTCTGTTTGTAGTTTCCCTGTGTATCCACTGGTTTGTTGGAAGAGTGAGATCTAAATTGTCAGAGTGAACGGAGCTGGCTGTTCAGCCCAGTGTGTTATCATGACATGCTGGTGGAAGACTGGCAACTGCGTTTGTGCGCATCTCGTGTTTCAGTGTTTACTAGTGCAACCTGACTGAGGTGGTGATGTTTGTGTGTTGGCTTCAAGCGGATACTTTTTTATGCAAGTCAGTAAGGATCGCTGAGAGCAAGAGACTTGTCAGTTTTAATTATTGTCAAAGTGGGTTTGTCTGCCCACATATATTTGGTCAGCACGTTTGTGTTTTTATAGGCATCCAGGGGGTCTCTGATCCCAGGTCAGATTTCCCCGTCTTTGTAAGCCGTCCATAGGGTTGAACTCTAATAACCGTCAATAAGCCAATATCAGGGTATTTGCTCCAAAGACATGGAGGTATACTGACTTCAAAACTGGTGTTTATGTATTAATAGATTCCAGTGAAATAACTCAGTGTGTAAAGTGTAATTAATTATACTAGGAGAAGTTTAAAAAAAGGAGCAGCAAACATGACACCTTCTAAAAATCCTCTCCTAAACACTCAAAGGGGTTTATGTAGTTTAAACATTAAAGATGCACTCCAATGAAAAAAAACATGTTTTCAGGGTTTTTAACATTTTCTTGTATCATTTTTCTGATGATAGAAGACGTGTATTAAGAAAAATAAGCTCAACACTCTATTTCTGAGTATTTCTTTGTTCAAATTGTTGGAAAGATGAAAAATTGCCATGTGAAAATGAGTGTATTTGTAATGCAGAAGATATGCTGGGCAGGCCACATGTTCCATGCTATACTGTGCTCCGCAACAGGGAGGGGAAGGGGGGCGGGAGTTGCTCCATGCCAACTGTCCCGCCTTTAACTCAAAGGCAAATTTCTACAAACTACTGCCGCTCTGCAGAAATTATGTCCTAGAAAACGACAGTTTTTTAAAAACTTTTGGCTAAAAATGGCATAATTATAATTAAAAGACCAAATAATTGCTCAGTAGAGGATAGAGTGAGGAAACATGAAATGTATTATTTGATTTATGAAAAAGTAGACGTTGTGTCAGTTATGATTTATTTGTAAAAATAGCAGTTTAATTAGGTTTGGTGTCTTTTCAGCAATGTTTTTGCAAATAGACATAATAATTCTTAAGTAAAAAGCCCTTTAGTTTCTTAATTACATCTAAAGTGTCTGATAAAACATGGTAGCAATATTGGAGCTATCAAGTTGTTCAGTTTTGAGCCTGATGCCAGCTCAGACGAGGAAAACGAAGACGTACATGGATCTATATGTCCGCAAGTAAATACAATGGAATGGAGCGAAGCAGGGAGCTTTCGGTTTGCCATCACACCTACAACCTTTTCTTTTTAAACTGCATTTTTTTGACTGATTCACAACTATTTAAATAATAATAAAAACAAAAATAGAATTTTAAGCTTAGTTTTCTGGTAACACTTTATAATAACTACCCGTTATAGCTAGTTAACAAGTTATTATCAAACTGTTAGTTATTGAGTTATAAATGACTTGTTAAATAACAGTTTGTTTAAGGATTTATAAGTGTATCTTATTGATATACAGTAGATAACTAACAAGCTTTTTGTTAGCTAGTTATAAATGACTTGATACCTGTATTTGAATGATTTCTAACTGCACCTTATTTATTAGTAATATATCATGAAGAAGCTGTCACTAAATTACTTACTAATGACTTGAATCAGTTGGTATTTTATACATGTTCCTGGGAAGCTTTTTTTTTTTTTTTTAAGTTGTTGCAATGCCTTATTAATTAACTGTTAGTAAATGAGGAACATTTCCAACTAACCCTATTTCTATCCCCATTTCTAACCCTAATTCTAACCCTACATTTACAAATCCTTAACGAACTGTTAATTATTATTTAACAAGTCATTTATAACTCAATAACTAACAGTTTAAATATTGATTTGTTTGGGTAGTTATTATAAAGTGTTACCAATGTTCTTTCTAAATGTCCTCTTTCATGAGTAAAATGCCACAAGAACATGTTAAAAACACCAAAAACACGATTTCATTGGAGTGGGTCTTTAAAGGCATTGTCTCATAAATTTAAGAACAAGCTGAGGAAAAAAAAAGATTAATCGGACAGACAGTTCTTCACAGTAGATAGTTTTTTTTACAGGTTGATATTCATGTTCCCCAAAACCCCTTCAAAACTGAACTGGGTCTTTAATTACTTTATGATGACAATCTTCCGTTTTAAATCCAAGCATTTATTTGATTAAATATGGTTGTACAAGTAGATGAAAGGCTACTGATATCTGACCTGTGGCAAATTTGATAAAAAAATCCTTTTTTATTTAATTTGTATTGCCATAGTTACTTTTTCTACTAAACAATGATGTCGATAATACATATGAAATTTTGAAAAATCTACTTAACAGACATACAGTACTTTGAACTTGTTTATTATAAAATAAAAAGCAAATTAAATCCTGCAGTCACTAAAATGAACTGTGGCTCCTTAAAAATGGAAATTGGTAAACAACAAGGTGGAGGGAATGAGGTTGCTCACAATTATACCTGCACACATTTTAATGCATGATTTTATGACACAGCGTTCTAACAGCATATGAAATCAAATTGCTGCTTTGTTGCCGTGCTGTTGAAGTCAGCAAATGATCTTTTGGTCAATTTATTTCCTTGCTGCAATTTCAAAATTGAAGCCAAACAAACTAATCGTATTTATTGCCATTAACTCGACTGCAATGACTCTCTAAAACAAACATCAGTTTAAATCCCAGGCTAAAACAAATCATAGAAAAACATTGGAATTCATCAGCCAGGGATTAGCTTGCATTTTTTGAGCAGATTTTCCTGCTGAGGATCTGTAAACAAACTCCTCGCACAGCAGCTCAGAGGTCAGATGTGTTCCCGTCCTCGGAGACTGACTGATCTCTTAAAATTAGTCATTTTTGCTGAATCCGATTGCACGATGCAGATCAGAGCAGGTATTAGAATTTCTTTAAAGGGACTTTATGTCATTTGATGTCTGCCATTTCTTTGTACTTTAATATTACATCAATGTTGCATTTATTAACCAAAACATCCTTAAAGTGGAACATAAAAGTGAGAAAAATGTTGCTAACTTGAACATCTTTAATCTCTGTATTAGTGTGTATTTTCCCATAGTTTTAAACAAAGCTAAATTGTGTGTTTTTGTTTATGTCAAGTAAAAAAAGAAAAAAAAAACTCACCTACGCTGATTTCTGTCTAAAAAAACCCAATTGATTTTGCAGCCGGTGTTCAGATTGCCTTTGATTGGATGCATTGATTTCTAGTTAAAGATTTGTGGCATTGCCTGCTATCATCATGAAATTAGGCATTTAGATGACACTTTCCTTGATTACACCGAAGTTAACGTAACTCCAATATTGTTCCTTAAATAGTTCACATAAATCACAGGTTACATGCATGTACAGTGAGTGCAAACTGGTATTGTTTTAGATAGGCAATGTTTGTTTTTTTTTTAATAATGAAAGACCTAGCTCTGTATTTGAAGCCTCTCTTAGACGTCTATGTGTTCTTACAATGCATATGCAGGTCTCTGGAAAGGAAGCTGCAAAGACCAATACTTGCCAAGTCTCGTACTCTGCCTAGCATCCCGCAGTCACCAACGGTCTCCAGGGTCCACCACTCTGATCTAATTGATGGAAGTCCTCCACGCAGGAAGAACCCTTCTTCTACCAGCAGCCACTCAAAGGCTTGTACGCTACCCCCTGCAGGTAAAGCCAATTTAGAGACTGTTACCACACATTTCTTATTTTTTTCAGAACTATGTTTGAGTATGTAGCTCTTTCATCACTTTTTGCAAAGTTATTTAAAGTATGGCATTTAAAAAAAAAGTTGCGGTCATGTTTTTACGTGAAGAAAAATGGTAGTTTGAGCAGATCTCACATGTAAGAGAGCACAGAAAGACATGGCAGAAGCTTTAATAATTTAATGAATGAAGAACTAAGCTGGAATGTGACTAAACTGCAACAAGTCAAAACACAGGGGAAGCAAAACGGTAACAAGACAAAAGGAATTGTTGAGGCGGCCCTCCTGAGGATCCGATGGGTTCAGTTTGTGTGTATGACGTACTTCTGCCTTATGAATACCCCGCAGTCCATCCTCTTGTTTTGCTTGCTTTTTTTTTTCTTTACAAAAAATCAGAAGGAAATTATAAAAAGTTGACTTTCTATGAGATGATTAACCTAATTGACTGCAAAGAAAACTGTAGCGACACAATGGCGTCAAAACAGCAAAAATAGCATTTAACAGAAATAAACATCCCAAGCTTTCCTCTCCACCTCCATATCGAGTGCAGGTGAAAAGGTGCTTATTTAACCATTCACCCAGGTGGTACAAAGACTATGGTCACATATCCCAAACTGCCACCACACTGTGACCTAAATGTAAGTTTTTCAGCAAATTCAGCAAATGGCCGTGTAGTGGCATTTGTAATCGGGAGGCGGAAGTCGCATTTTTAAGCGCCATGCGGTGGCCACGTAGGTCTTTAGAAAAATGACATTGACCCAAGAACATTTGGAGGTCGCCTGGTGGCAGTTCAGTGACAGGTGGGTGACAGGAAGGCAGCAGCGCAAAAATTGACTGATGGTAAGGTCTCCAAGGTCCCCAAAATCATTTTATGATTGACCGATTTCAGTTTGCCACCCTCCAGCCACCCCCTTTAGAAGTTGTACAGTAGCAGCGTGGGCATTCAATGAGGACTGTTGACCAGACAACAATCTGACAATCCCAACCACAATGGGCGGTTGGCAGCTCTTGATATGGACGGCCGCCATCTGGAGACATTTACACATTGTCCAATCAGAGCTGCTGCCGGCCACCTCTCTGTGGCCGCCCAGCTGTCACCCAATTTTGGTACTGCGTCAACCCCGCCGCCTGACAATCGCCTGACTGACGCTGTCTACATCCATGACAACGCCAACAATTTTCAAAAAATTGGGTGGCGGCATGAAATCTTGAAGATTTTGCTGATGCCTCCCGATCGCGCGATGGTAATTGAATTTGTGACTGTAGTATAAATAAGAAAGTGAAAAAGTGAGACATGCAAAACTGCAAAGTAAACAAGGAAATGTGCAAAGAAACTACATTTTGGCCCCTACAGGGATTCAAGAAAGACTAACTGAAATCAGGGGCCTAACATGATAAAGGTAAACCTGTGGTGACTTCAAAGTGAAACCTGTTGTGAATGTGACTCAAGGCTGAACCTAAAAGAAAAAAAAATCCAAGCATTTGACAATAACATTGCAAAAACTGCCTGTCTAAATTCAAGTTTGGTTTTGTTAGGGCAGATATGAATAATTGCATGAGCTAGTGACTGAAAGAAGCAAACTTTGATCTGCTTGCAAGAGGCTTCTGGTGCCGTTCTCAAGAATTTGGATGCAGATGGACTGTTCAGCAAAACCAAAAAGTTGAATTCAAGACATCAGTTGTGTCGACCACGACCTCTTTCTTTCATCGTTGAAACCTCTACATCTGCTCTCCTTTGCTACCTGCCTTACATGAGTGAGTGCACACAGTCCCCAGGTGCCTCAGCTGTAACATGAAAAAGGGAGGTGTAGTATGTCTTCTGTCTGTTTCCCCCTTTTACTTGTAAATCTAAGTGTTCCTTCTATTGAAAGGAAAAACAGCAGAAGCATGCAGCTCTTGCATCTTTAAAGAAGCTGCATTTATCTCATGAACGCATGTGTTGTTAAGGGGCTAAACATCTGTAGGTGATAAATAAAAAAAAAAATCAGCAAATCTTATAAATAAATGAATCAACAATGCCGCTGTGGAAATTCCTGCATGCCAAACACCAAATTGCTATGCTATCATCTGTTTTAAATAATTCAATTCATTCCATTATTCATTCAGAAAACTGTGCCTGTATATATTGGCACAGTTTTAATATGACCCACATACAGCAATTTACAATACATTGAAAATATATTTATGAATAGGTAAACATCCACTAAATCCAAGTTATTTAGCACAAACAATATAGGAAAAAAAATATTTCTTCCTGCCCAAACAATCAAATGACAGCCTTAAGTTATGGAGTCAGAGCCAGCTGTGTCTTAAACTCAACATCCTCAGGGCTGTTTTCTCACTTACATGCTTCGACAGCCAGCCAGCAGAGACCCGTCACTGTCAGGACCCCGTTCAGTCAGGCAGGAAACCTTTCCAACGGGGATCATAATGAAGTCTGCATGCCACCTTTATTAAAAAAAACAAAGTTCAGTTGGAGGAAAGTTGCTACGGGCAGGTGATAAAGACTGAGATCAAGCTCTGTTTATGATTATTTGTCCTTTTTTTGTGAAAACAGCAAATTAAATCAAGTGGCACTCCATTTTATATATAAAACAAAGCATTTTAACAACAGTTATTACAATTTAAAGGATCCAAAAGTAAAAGTTTATTGTCCCCTTTGTGAAATGTTAACTTAATCCATAATAATGTCACATTGTTTGGGGTCACTTTGTTTACAGCTCAGGATAAATGGCCCAGCATCACCGCTGACACTGACAAATGGTTTTTACCATATCTTGAAAGTCGTTCCGCATTTGTTTTCTTCAGATTCAAATCGCTGCTGTTCTTGCTTTGATTGTTCCACTCACTGAAATACACACATGAGGAACTGAGGAGCTCACATCATCCCTGAAAGCCAGCCGCTAAAGAAAACGCAGTGAATCCTTAAAATTGGGTCACAGTGTCACTTAAAGAATATAAAAAACATCTTTTCAATTACTTTAGAAATTCATGAATAAAATGTAAACATGTAATTGAAAGTTTCTCTATTAAGAAATTAGATTTGTGGATAATGAGAATAAAATGTTTTTTTTTCTTGCTTTTTGCGTAATCCCCTTTGGGACAACCTCAATTTATGAATAAACTGAGCTGAATAAATAAAGAAAGGTGAAAACTATGAAACCCAAAAAGATTTTTATTAGGCCTCTTTTTTATTCATCCTATTGTCTTGTCAGGATAAAAAAATTATTTGTTTTGAGGAGGTTTACCCTCATCCTTCAGTCACAAAGTCCCACAAACTCTTCCTGTCAATGTGTCATCGTGTCAACCTGTCACCATGTCGGTTGGTCCTGAAGCAGATAACATTTCCTGTAAATCAATCCTTCCATTTATAGCACTGTAGGTCTTGAATGCCTATGTATGTATGTATGTATGTATGTATGTGTCTGCTGTTTTCCTATGTCCTGGTGCTGCCCTGATGCAAATATCAAATTAGAGGATTCAGTCTCACGTGGCTCTTTGTTGCTTAGCAACTACTGTCGTCGACCACAATGATGCCTCATTTTGTCTACCTCTCTTTATCCCTCCAGAAGTGTGAACACAACTTTTTTTTGTGCTTGGTTTAATAACCTGGCTGCACTTCATTCACAGATTTAAGCTCCATCTTATATTAGTGACAAGAACGCCTTATTGCTGTTTTATAAGCCAAATATGACTTGACTGCTTCTCAGACAGTGAAACTTGCATATTTTGCACACTGTAAATCCCTCAAAGACCGATGCAACTCTTTTTAAAAATGTGTACAAAAGTAAACTGTCTGTTAAAGTTCACATAAAAGAAATGTAAGAAAACATTGACGTTATTGTTTTTTCAAAGATTGGATACTCCATTTGAAAAAAGTGCATAGTTGATGTTTGTTAAAAAACACATAGTAGACGAACATTTTTGAATCTTCTCTTTTCTATGTGTGATCAATGACTCTTGTGTGATCATTTACTGAAAAAGCATTTGTGTCTTGAATTTTGGTTGAAAAAAAATGAAAAACAGTAACCAATAGAAATGTATCAAAAACATCATATGTGATAAACATTTTTTCTTTTATTTTGTTTTTAGTGTGGTTATTTATCTTCAAATTTGAGTTTGTTTAGTCTCTTTCTAACAAATGTTTTAGTTTTCAGCAAATTTTCATCTTTTTCAGTTTCTCCACAAAAATAGGAAATTTTATGCATGAAGTCAGTTTTCTGTTTTACTTTGTTAAAACAGTATGGTTAAATACATGTATCATAAATGCTTTTTAGCTTTCTTGGTTTTGTTTCTGCATGAAAAATATTTAAGCTGTCTTTCCTTTCTCTGACAAGCAACTTTGCTCTGATTCTTTTCTAAATTTAAAAGTGACATGAATTTTCTCCAAAAACTCTTAAGTATACATCCTCTGTGCAGCATGACTCATCTTCATGTTTTTATTGTCTTTTATAAAACTATAGCCCTCAACTCACCATTGAGAAATAGACACAAATCTTCTTCTTTTTATAGTATGAAGCAGATTTTTTTTAAATTGTGTTTTACATCTCAGTTTTATTTTGAAGGGTTTAAAGAACCTAACATTTTAAGGATCAATAAATTATGGTGATAGGGTGAGTATGTGTGTCACAAACAGGCAGACGGCTGGTTCCAATTGCAGCAGGTTTTATTAACTCAGACAGGAGCCAACTCAGCTAAAAGCCCACAAAGCTAAATTAGGGTCAGAGCCCAGGCAAAGGTCAGGGCAGGCGGCAAAGAGGCAGAGTCAAATACGAAGGAGGGTCTGGTAAACAGGTGATCCGATCAGGATGAACCGCTCGGTATGCAGGCCGAACGGCACAAGCAATACTTTACACTGACTGTGGCTCTGAGCAGTTCTTAAGAGCCCGGTGGCTGATTAGCAGATGGGGGTGATGGGAGATTGGGTGTTGGATTTGAGCCAGATGCCAGCTCAAATGAGTAAAACAAAGACGTATATTATCTAGTCCACTATGACTGGATGAATCAGAATGGAATGAATCAGGGAGCTTTTGTATTTTCTACATCACAAATGCTAACTTTTTCTAACAAAATTTTTTGTCTTTTCCTGATTCATGACATTTGTATAAAGAAATACAATTTTGATCTTAAATTTCTTTTATATATATATATATATATACATATATATATGATACGATATGTCCTCCATCAGAGAAGGTAAAAAAAAAAAAGGAAAAACAATTTTCTTTGGAGTGGGTGTTTAAATCCTTTTTACAAGTACCACAATAAATAAAATGATATTATATTATATCATGCACATATGGCGTAACCCAATTTTAAAGTCACTCACGTTTGAGCTTGCTTTAGCAGTTTGGTTTTTAATATCTTGATGGAGCTTGTTAATATCACTTAGTGACCACGTCGTATATCAGTGCTTGTCAAGTGAAGGACCAGTGAGTTCTTCATGAATGCTGTTAGTCAAGCGTTGGACACTGGCAAGCTGTTTGACGAACATCAGACAGAGCGCTGTGGAAGTGGACTGTGATTGGTGAAGTTGAACTACATTCTGACAGCCCTGATCCATCTCTATTGTTACACTGGAAGCTCAGTCTTTGAGTGAAAGCAGGAGAAAGATGCATCTCTGGCTGCGAACCAGATTCCCCCTTTTGTTTTACTAAAGCTGCCATTTTTGTTCAGCTTTTGCATTTTAATCAAGTTGCTAAGGGGGGGAGACAGAGAATAATGTGGTTGTAAAGTAATTCTACTTAAAAGGAAGCTAAATTACATTCAAAAAATGTTTTATGGCAGCAGTCACTGGAGGAGAGTTTCCAATAATTGCTTTGTCCAATCTGTCTTGCTCTCATATATCTGTCCGTGCCTTCGTCTTTTTTTTCTTCCTTCATCATGTCTCTCTCTCTCTCTCTCTCCCCCTCATCAAGGAGAGCTGTGGCGTTTGGAGGATGACATGGAGGGTGATGACGAGACCGAACAGGGCTGCACAGAGGTACGGCCCCGATCCCAGTCGCCCTTTTCCCACTTCCGGGCGCGGGCTGCATACCTTCGCAAGAGCATGTCTGCAGATAACCACCTGGACATGGGCTCAGACTACTCAGGCACTGCAGCTGATGGCAAACCTGCTGGTGGCAGTAAGGGAAAGCTGAAGAGAAAGTTTGTAAGTTCTTATTCTGTTTCTGGGTTAAATCCCCCCCGCGCGCATTTTTTAACATTTGCATCACTTCTCTTCAAATTCTGCAGTTCACATGTCACCTCTTTCCTTTCACAAAGCTCACTGTTGAAGGGATGCTGCTTTGCTCATAAATCAGGGGCAAAATGCATAAACACGGATACACACAGAGCATTCTTTATCTACCTGCCAGCCGTTTGACTCACCTGACATACAGCCTCTCTGATTAGCACGGCTTCACAAATGCATGTCTATCAGGTCCCAGGTGTGGGCTGCTCTTGTTTATTTTACTGATGGAGGCACCTTGGGTTTGCTCTTACGTATGCTCTGTACAGGAACAAAACATTTTTTAAAAATATTACATATTGACCATATTATTCTTATTCACATAGAATTCTTCTGTTTCTGGCCTCCTTCCAGCTATATCCAAGTCACACTTTAATAACCACAGTACCATCTCTGGAGGCCAGGTGCTTTCAGCTTTTTGAAGATTGCAAGCTTTTGCTCTGTTGCAGGTGTAAACGGTACTTTTGTATATCCTGTGCTTTGCCAAGTTTACTTTGAGTAATTGAATCCTGAGCAGGGCGAATGACGTACGGCAAAGAACGAAGTGTTGAAAAAGTGCATGACAGCAGTTAAAGTTCAACTCCAATCATTTTTTGATCTATTGTTTGATTCATTGCAAAGGTGTTTTTAATGATCTTTTAATTATGATTATAAGTTTTAAGCCAAATCAAAAAAACCTGTGTTGTTTTCTAGGACATAGTTTGTGCAAAGCGGCAGGAGTTCATTAAAAAATCACCTCTGAGTTGTGTGCGAGATCGTTGGCGCAAAGCAATCTCTGTTTATGCGCCCTCCTGCTAGCTTACATGCAGCTTGGTGTAAGCCTACCGATACTTCCCATCATCCCTTTGTTTACACACTTTCCCACCATAGCTTAAAGCCCCTCTCAACCTCAACCTAACATTGCCGATACAGCAAAAATGCTGAGCAACATAGGAGCTACCAAGCCATACGGTTTTGAGCCAGATGCCAGCTCGAACAAAGAAAACAAGGACGACATGGATCTATTTGTGTACAAGAGGATGCATCAGAATGCAGCGGAGCAGGGAGCTTGTGGTCTACAAGCTTTTTCAAACTGCATTTTTTTTCGCCTGCTCCTTATTTACAACAATTTGGATCAAGATATGCTCAGAAATGCAATTTATTTACGCATTTCATAATGACAAAAATGCCACAAGAACATGTTTAAACTCCAAAGACATGACTTTTATTGGAACGGGTCTTTAATATTACCAGCAATACTGCTTAGCTTCTCCTAAGTTGTCTGCTCCATAAACTTGTCTTGTGTGCAACAGTCTGGTGTCCAGCCTTTTAAGGCCTCGCCCTTTCTTTGTTGATGTGAAAGTGTATTAGTCTTTCCTGCTAATTATAAATTTAGAGATAGGTGTTGCCTACTGTATTGTACTTTACTCTTAATCGTTGTCTGGAACAGTATTAGTCAAAAGCAGCGAGCTTAACGAATGAGCATTAAAGATTGAAGACCCTTATATTGTCCCCTGGTCATTAGATCAGGTAACTGGAGACGTTATTACCAGCATCAGCTTTGTAATTGATTCTCCAGTGTAAGAAGTGCAACGGGACACCAGCACAGCAGGGGTACAGAACTTGCTGGTTTTGTTCTTGAGCTGCTGGGTGAGAATGCAACCTGTGGATATGATAAACTGACGACTAACTTCAAACTGAATTCACAAGTCAAGAAAATCTAAAGGACTCTTTTTTTTTTTTAATCTTTTTTTTTGTGTGTTTTTGAAAAGGAGTCCATGAACCAAACTTCCCCGTCTGGACTTGGTGGATTTGTTCAAAGGTCAAAGTCAGACCATCAAATCCATCAGTGCAGAACAAGAAAAGGGACTTTTGGATCAACTAAGTTTTACCAGACTTTACTGTTTTATCCATTGAATTAAAATGGGAACTGCGTTGAATTTGATGACCTGCGGCGTGTGCTTCAGGGTGAGAGCTTTTCCATTATTGTCTTTCAACTGCATACTGCATTAGAAGCACTGTCAGACACTTCTTCTTAATGCATTATTCTTTCTTTTAGATTACACCTTCGAATCTACTGTTGTGGTTAAAATCTTACACGGTATAATACACTAGTTGGACGCTTTTATTCCTGCTCTTTTTTTGTCTTTCTCCTTTGGGAGTGTGCTTTTGATGGCCAGATTAAAAACAGAGAGAAGCAAAAGCATTTTTACTGACCGTCATGGTTATATAAGGCAAGACAACTCAGGTTTTGTCTTCCCTTGATGTCCTATTTTTACTTTAAAGTATATATTTTGTTTTGTGGCAACAAGAGAAAATCTCTCTTTTTTTTTAAATTCACAAATCGAAGTTTTTTTTTTTAGGAGGAAGCTTTATTTTTTTAACATTCTAAATAATTCATGTTTGCAGCCTGCCTTCTGTTTACTACTGTAACTTACGCTTCTTTTTACCCTTAACAAAAAAGACAGGCAGCTTTATTTTGCACGTTTTTCATGAATTGAGGAAATCCCTATTTTGAGCGGCATAAAAATATTAAAAGGGGCACAGCAGAGGGAACAAAAATGGGCCAGTCCAATGAAAACAGATCAGCTCATAAAGAGTGTTGTGCCTAAAGATGATGTGCTGCATCATGGAAATGAACTTATTAACCCAAATAAGTTTAAGCTGGCTAGTCTGCTCAGTTTTATGGCCTGAAGGTTTTCCTACATCATGCAAAAAACAGTATCAAAAGGGTAAAAATGTGAAAGGTAAAGTTTTGGCAAAGCATGAACTGCTTTCATTTTGATATAGTCTTTGGCAACTTTATTTAGTTTAGCACTCTTTTATAGGACCTGTCTTTTTCAGTTAAATGAAAGGAATGGGCCATAAGAGGGGTAAATATGACGAAACAGAAGTTTATTACATACCGGTATACCATTAGCAGGTATGCAAAAACAGCAGAAAGTAGCCACTGCCTAAGCTTCAATTGTTGCGTAGTTTTTGTTCATAGAAAGGTTTTAACCCCAACCCTCTCATCCTTCATTGAACAGGATGAGTGTCTGTGTGTACAATACATATTCATATTCCATTCGATAATAATGTTCCATTCATTAACCTGTCGTAGCAGCACCAGATTCGACAGATCTTTGGTAATTAGACATGATTGGAATTTTTAAAAAGCTGAAGAAGAGGACATTTAAAAAAAAATCTGGATGAAAAGAAGCTGACCTGTGAGATGAAGTGTACTGAGTGTGGGTGAGGGCCAAACATGGAGAAAGGCTCTGGGTGGGAATCAAAGAAAAAGTATCTGTTTGTACCGCTGCCTGTTATATGGTGAAGTATAGCTGCTTGCTGTGAAAATGTCACCTCCTTCACAATGATATCCTCTCTTTTTGTCTTTGCTATTCAGGCATATCTTGTGTGTTTTCAGCAGTTTTTAACAGACAGTTTCTGACTTTCATATGTTAACCTTTTATATAGCCACACTAATATAGACATATCCTTACTTGCTATGTGCTTTGATAATACAATGAAAATGAATTTGTATTCATAATTAATGCTAAAAGGCTGTTTTTTTAAAATTTCCAGGCATTTTTGCAAGAAAACCCCAAAAAACGTGGAACGTTTATTTTATTTTATTTTTTCAGAAATTGTCAAAAGTACTCATACATTTCTCCAAAAAGAAAAGCAAAATCATGTGTAAATCCTTATGTAGAGATTTTTTCACCTCACTGACATGAACCAAGAGAAAAATATTTGTTCTGTAGAAAAAAAGCGAAAAGTAATAAATCAATTAATGGTCAAATCAAATCGAAATGCAGTGTAATTCATGAATAAAAACAGTTACATGAAATTAAATTCACAGTAAATGAAATAAGGTAAAATATGTTTTCTTAAAGACCCACTGTGATGTTTTGGGTGTTTTTAACATGTTCTTGTAGCATTTTTCTTATGATGGAGGACATCTATTAATAAAATTGAGATTAAAACGACACTCCTGAGTATTTCTTTATTGAAATCGTTGCAAAAAAAAAAAATTGTTGGAAAAAGTTTTTAGTTTTACGGACAAACTATAATTGGTGGGCCACAATCTCCACGCACGGCTCCTTTCTCATCCATCCACTTGCAGACAAAGAGATCCATTACCATCCTTGTGTTCCTCGTCTGAGCTGTCTTCTGGCTCAGAACTATACAGCTGGAAAGCTCCAATATTGCTCACCTTTTTTGTTGTACCGGGGATGTTAGGTTGGGGTTTTGAGGGTCTGTAAGCTAGCGGGAGACAGTGTAAACAAAGGGATGATGGAAACAGAGTACAGGCTTATTCTCTGGCAACAATCCCACCCACAACTCAGAGGCAAGTTGCTAATGAACTCTGTCTGAAACTTTGTTAAATGTCCAGTGCATGGTTGCATAACAAAACAAAACGAAAAAAGATTTTAACAAGGATTTAACTTCTCAAAAAAGTCTAATTAAAAATAACATTTTTAGAATTACTTTTAATGTTTACGTACTCCTAATTATATATATAATATTTCCTGTCTCTGTTTTGTTTATGCATAAGTGCATCTCATGTGCCAAGGCACCAAAAGTTAAATTGCAACAAGCTGAGAGGCTGAGTAATCACATAATCAAAGTACAGAGCATGTCATTTCTGCTGATTGGATAGCTGTAACTGCACAATGCCTCATTGGTGCATGCTTGTTGTTTTTCAGCCTGACACATCCTATGATGACTCACAAAGTTTCTTGACTAAATGAATCAAGGTCAGCCAATTTAATGAAAACTGTGAATGCAAATAATTACTATTAACAATCTCTTGATTTGTTGAAAACCAACAGGAAACACCACAAGAACCAGTTAAAGCAAATCATTTTTAGTGTTATGCACTCACTCTCCTGCAGGACCCCTTAGAAAGCTCACACAGGAAGCTCAGTGGTTTCTAGATTGTTTAAAAAACAAAATTAAATTCAGGATGTAGCTTTTGTCAAACAGCTCGGGGTTGCCTGGATTATTTGTAAAAACCGTGGTGATACCCCTGGTGGTTAAGTTTCATCCCAGTCAGAATCTGTTTTGCAGTAAGGGACAGAGATCAGAGCGTGCTTGAGCATAATCATTCATAAAAACACATTGAAATAGCCAGAAAAATACTGGGTAAACGCATGTAACAAGTACATTGGCAAAAGCTGGGAAGTTATACAGTATGTCATCTCTGATGTCTGCATTGAAGTCTGATCCCTGTGTAAATTAGCCTATTTCCTCCTGAGGTAGGAGGATTCCTTTAACAGCTCTAAGGCTTCAAGAAAGCAATTGCTTTCTGTTACTTTTTTTTAACCAAAGGTCATAAAACAAACTGACCACCTGCTCACAAAATACCTTTATAGAATCTTAAATCTGGAACTGTAGAACATATCTAAAGAGTAATCTTTTTTGGATGTCTTAGGGATTAGAAGGAGAAAAAGACACATCCTGTCAGTTGAAAATTGGCTTTGTGTTTGATCAAAGCTGTTTGCTTTTGTAGTGCAGACAGAAAACATCTCTGTTTGGAGGAAATCTGTTGTTTTTCAAAGAATCTTGAAGCTTTTCGTGTTGCTTTCTTTGCCAAGTCACCATCTGATGCGTTGTCGGCCTGCTCACGAACCTCATGTTCACTGAAGCTGCTCACATACTGTCACATTCTTCTTAATGTGCATACTTCTGCACTCTACCTTCTCTACCTATTGCATACATGTGGGATTCCTTCCATGAATCAAACCTCTGTAAATTCGAGTCGTTTACCCCTCTGAAGTCATTTCCGTTATTTATTTACATTCAAAAAACTGTTCTCAAATTTCTATTTCTGTCAAATACATATCCTGATGATATGGAATAAGGTAAAGTTTTTGTCTTTTTTGTGTTTTAATGGCAGAAATGAATGATTTAAATAAACTTAGGTGACAGCGGAAACACATAAAGCATTTACATTCTATTTCACCACTCTTTACATAACCGTCACACGGCATTGGTTCTATTTATGTGACAAATAACCATTAAACATTTGTAAAGTTTTTTTGTTTTTTTTCCACGGGTGTATCGGGGAAAATTGTCAGAACAAAGCAGATGTGTGCTGTGTTGATTGTCAGAGGAGTCACACTGACCTATATTGTGGGATGGAAGAGAGCTAAATGAACTCTGCTGTTCATTTTATTCACAGGCACATTGACTGAAAATGCTCTCAGATGCTTGATTATTCTCAGCAAAGATTACTCTGAATTAACTCGCCTTTCCCATCATTTTTTAACATTTCTCATTAATTTTAGATGGACTCAGACTTTATTTCACCTGAAAAACCAAAACATTTATATTTTGTCATTTACTCTTTAACCAGAGGAGACTAGAGTGTCCAAAAGTCGAACTAAAATGGGACCTTTGATATAAAAAAGTTAAAAAAAAAATTAATCTTGTTAATTTTAAGTTTATGAAATCAGTCAAACAAAAATGGAGAATATATAAAAAAAATTAGAATATAATTGAAAAGTGTATTCATTTCATAATTCCACAAAAAATAACTGTCATAGAATATAGATTCAGTGCCCAATTTTTAATTGATTTCAAGTATTACACTGTTTATTTTTGCATAAATTGGTGATCCAGCTCATAAAACCCACAAAAACAGGATAAAAAAAAAAAAGAATACTCTGGAAAAATCTGCACAAATTTTACAGGACATAAATGTTTGAAAATGTGTTTCACCAAATAGTCATCTATTAAACTCAAAGCACCTGAACAGGTTACCGAGTTATTATTAAATCAGTTCAGTTTGGTTCAATTGTCCCTGTTCAGTTCAATGAAACTAACTTTACAACCAGCCAGAAGACCATCATCGATCCCCTCAATAGTTTGGGTAAGCCACAAAAGTTCTTAGCTCAGGAGGCTGGCTGTTCACAGAGTGCTGTGTCCAAGCAGATCAATTAAATGTCTAAAGGAATGGCAAAATGTGGTAGGAAAGATGAACCAGCAAAACAGACGACCGTGGGCTCCTTCGGATTATCAAAAGGACACAAAAGACTGGTGAGGAGCAGAACGCAAACTGCAAAGTCCAGTGTGAAGTCTCCACAGTCAGTCATGATTTGGGGTGCACTGTTCTGCACTAGTGTTGACAAACTCTGCTTTTTTCAATCCAAAATCACTGTAACAATCTCTAGAATGTTAGTTTTAAAGGACTTTCTGATTCCTTATGATGAGGATCTGGATGGAGATGCAGATTTCATCTTTCAGCAGGACCTAACCCCTGCCCATACCGCTAGAAGCACCAAATCCTGCTGATGGATATGCCATCACTGTGCTTGACTGGCCTGCCAACTCACTGGACCTAAACCTCATTGAAAATGTTAGAGTATTATTATGAGGAAAATGAGAGGCACAAGACCAAAAAACAAAGAAGAGCTGACGGCAAGCATCAAGAAAATCTGGGCATCCATAGCTCCCACGCAATGCCATAAGCTGATGGCATCAATCTTACGGTGCATTGAGGCAATTATGAAGACAATTATCGTGGCAAAGGGATGCCCAACCAATTATTGAAGATGGGCATATTTTTTATTTTTATTTCATTTTTTACTTTATTTATTTAATTATTATTTATTATTATTATTTATTTGATGTGATAAAAATAATATTACGGTAATAGGAAGATGGATGGATGGATGGACAGACAGACAACAAAAAGATTTATACTGAATTATTGAATGAAGAAATCAGCGTGGTATTTTGCCAGTATCTGCTTTAGTAGTATTTGAAAAACACATTGACTGAAGCTGATACCTAATATTCAGTACTTTTCTTTTTCCTTTAATAAAGAAAGAACAGTTCTCCTATATATTTAGGTTAAGCTAATGTTGTTTTACATCCTCACACATCACTGACTAACACTAACTTTGTTGTCTGTTTCTGAGCTTTGAAAGTATTTTTGTGGATGCACTGAAGTGTTTATCATAAATGTGCAATATATTAACTATACTAAAACAGATAAATACCTTCTTATGCAAATATCTGCCTTTGCTAATTTTGTGCTAAAACAATTGATCGTTTTTGGATGAAATTGAGTTGAATAAATTCAATTTGCCTCATTTGCACTGTTCAAAAATGGTGTGAATGTTTCAGACAAAAAAAAAAAGTAAGACAATACAGCCCATTATAATTGAGGAAGAGGTCTGGGCTTTTATTCTAAATTTACTCAAATAAGTAATAAACATGGTACAGAAAAACCACCTCCAGGAGGATATTTCTAACTTATGTAAAAATAAAAAGACTTCAGTTTTTTAGACCATAATGCAACTGCTGAAGGACATGATCTTCTTTCATTGCGAAGATACATTTAGACAAAAAATGTGTGAGATTGTAGGAAACATCCGTGTCAAAAGTGTCATTTTTCTAGCTAAGAGCTGCTTATAGGTGAAGTAGTTGTTCATGGTGCTACCTTCATGTAATACCAGTAACATTTCTGGGACTCGACTGTGGAGCACTGACTTAAAAGTGTTGTTTTGTTCAGTGTGCAGCTGAAAATACACTCCTGGATGTTGTTGAGACATGATATTTAGCAGCACACTAGCATCACTTTGAGACCTCTTCTATTTTTTGACCAACTTCCAGTACCTGTAATTGAAAAAGAACAGGAGACTACATCTTTGGGCCATTTGCATAATTAGAGCTGTAATTGTTGGGGTAACTATTTTGGTGTTGTAGCACACAGATTTGGAGAAAAATGTGTCAATGTTTCTTTTTCTTGTTACATGGTTCCTCTTTCATCCCAACACCTTTTTTAGCCACTGTTTTTCTGTGCTATATACTTTTGTGTTGTTGCATTAAATCCTCATAAATGAAATAGAGAAATGCTGTCTACTGGAACAGGGTTTTTCATTACAACTTTTTTCACAACTATTTGATCATGCTGCCAAATTGGCATGAAGATTAAGATCAGTTGATGAGAGCGTATTTTGCGTCAAGTTTAAGTAGGATAAACCAGGTGTAGATGTTGGGGAGTGAAGATATTGTGAAACATGCATGCCATGTGGGTCCTGATCCCATTGTGTGCTGCAACTTTCTGTGCCGACTCTTCAAATGAACACTTGGTGGCAGCATTGCTTCACATAGGAGAAGTCCCTCCTTCCAATCACTTCCCATGACCATTCAAAAGCTGTTTGTGTGTGTGAAACTGAATGAGTACCTGGGTGGTACTTGAGGTTTTGCCTTGGTAACTCATTTCCTGTGATGACTCACACTGAGACACCACAGGGGACAGCTACAATTACCATCAGAGCCAAGGTTTGGCTGTGGACAGCTAGTTTTTTGTTATCTTTGGACACTTTTTTATGACAGAAACCAGGCCCTCTGCTTCCCTGTGAAAGTGTAAGAGTAGGATTTTTATGTGCTCAGCAGTCATGTCTAGAATAATGGTTAAGCTATTAAGGTTATAAACTGATTTCATTCTCACAAACAGGTTTTCAAATTAAGAAACATTTTCCAGAATTTTTTTTGTGCTTTAAAAATATGTGAGAGAGGGGCTTCCAGTGCTGCCTGCTAAACTGTTATCTATGTTTTATTTATTTTTCAGTCGTTTCCAGTGGTATGAACAAGAATCCTAAAAGTATTTTAACTTTAACCTGCATCATCAGCTGTTGTTTTTGTCAAGCACTCTGCGTCAGTCCTTTTTGGTTTGGATCTTTGATGTCATTGATTTTGTTTGAACAACGAAAATGACGGAGTAGTGGTTTAAAGTGAATATCTTTTGGTGTTGCAATTAGTCTGTAATGTGGTCTGTGTCACGAAGGAAACCATGTTTTGGGGTCAGTTTTTACAACTGTCTTATATGAGACTGGTAAAAAAAAAAGAAATTTGTATTATTAAATATTTTAAAATCTGACTTGTTTTTTAGTCCTCTGGTTGCCTATTTTCTCAGTAGTCCACTTTTTTTACACTGCAAACGTTGTCACATGTAGCCACATGTATTTTTTTATTCAAATCGTGATTTAGGAGCAGATGAAAAAATACAGTTGGAAAAAGCTTGTAGGTGTGACATAGAATCTACTGTTGGCGGGACACAAGCTCCCTGCTCCACTCCATTCTGATGCATCCACTTGCAGCCAAATAGATCCATGTTCTTCTTTGTTTTCCTCGTCTTAGCTGGCATCTGGGTCAAAACTGCAGCTTCAATATTGCTCGCCATTTTTGTTGCAATAGTAATGTTTGTTTGGGGCTGTGAGGGGCTGTAAGCTTGGGGAAGGACATGTAAACAGAAGGATGTCGGGAAGCAGGGGTGGGGTTACTCCGTGCCAACAGTCTGTTGTCCTTGAAAACATCACAGGTTTTTTCTTTTTACATAAAAATGACATAATGGTAATTAAAAGACCACTGAGAACGCTTTGAATATATATCAAAATGTGGTCGGAGTGGGACTTTAAACTAATTATTCTGCTAAGTGAAAGATATCCATTGATATCCACCAAATGGAAATGCTGAGAACACAGGGTTGAAATAATTCTTCATCTGCTCACAAACGTTTGTGCATAAAAGCCTCTGAAACTCCAGTCCTTGTTAGTCTTCTTTGGTGCACAATAGATGAATAATGTTGTGACAATTATAAATGTTTATGAACAAACAACAGTGACTGCACTTAAATGAGTTTTTCTGAGTGACAAGAAGTAAACTGCATTCAGCTGATCATTTTTCATTGGCTGCATCATCGGTTGAAGTTAATTCCTGTCACCAAAGGCAGTGCTGACGACAAGAAGCAGTTTGACTCAAAGTCAAGTTCCAAAAATTGTACAACCTAAATGCCCTGCCTTGGAAAGTCACATTAATAGTAAGTTTGGTTTCAGACGGTCTCTGAGAAACACAACCTACTTTCATACACATTATTCATCACCATTTTTAGCCCTACTATTTCCCATTACATGTAATTTTTTTAACCAACTGTTGCTGTTTTTATCCTTTTCATGTGTTTTCTGAAAATACTTTAATGGATAAAAGTTTGGCAAAACAGAGAGAGGAACATTTCAGCCATTTAAACATTCGCTTAGATCTTTCTTTGACAGATCTCAAAGATTCCCTCCTCAAAAACAAACCGAGTGACGTAGGATGTTTTCCACTGGGGTTGCTGGAAGTGACTAATTTAAGGTGTTCATCTTTCCAGTTAATGTCTCTATCTCTTTTTAAATCTCAGCTCAATCTGTTATTTTTTTCCCATTTATCACACATTTTTTCCGTCTTACTGTGTTATCAGTGAGTTTTGAATGGATTTGACAATTAATGCTGGACAGTCTCAGCGAAACTCTTTAAATGTAGTAAAACCAAAGTAACATTGTTATTTGGACATTGTTTCTGTTGAGCTAAGTCGCTGTTGTTCTTGTCAAGTGATCAAAAAAAGAGAGATTAATACGCACTACTTATGACTTCTGTAAAATATTTGAAAGGGGATTGGAGGTGTTTAAAGTTAAACTTTAAAATTGGCAGTGGCGTTTTAATTGTTTAAATGAATGACATCACTCTACTCTTACGGAACGTTATTATAAAACCAAGACATTACGTTAAAACTACACACCCTTTTGGAAAACCATATATTTTTCCTAATTCCTCTGTACATTTATTTTGAAATCTCCAGATATATGTACTCACTGGTTGGTAAAGGAGGATTCAAGAGTTTATTCTACCCTTCTATTTATTATTTCAACAGTATATAAGTTTTGCTACTTTCATGCAGTCTTCTTTTCCATGAAGAGTGAGGGGAGACGTTTTAGTGTTTGTGTTCAGTGTGCAAGCTATATGGAACATGCTGCCTCTCGGCAGCTGTTCATCTGTTATGGTGATGGGGCTTTTGGCAAGCCCTTTTCCAAACAGAGGCCCACACACTGGCGATGAGAAGGCATTTCACATGCCAGTGAGCTTGCAGACTCAGACCCCCTGGAGCCGTCTGAGCACACTCCACCCAGCTTTGGAAGCTTTTTTTGTGAAGCAACAGCAGAGGGTACCTGTTTAAAGTAGTTCTAAATCTTAGCTTTGTTGCTTGATCCGATGGTTTTACTATTCCAGCTTGTGGCACACAGATTTCCGGTCAAAAGCTCGTATTTTTTTTTTATTGCATGGAAAACTGTTCAGCATTTGCATCTTGTCAGTTATGCAGCAATTGAGATAACTGGTTCAAAGCAAAGCCACATTCCAAAAGGAAATTGCTGCTTATCAGCAAGAGTACAGTCACCTGACTGTCAAGCACAGGAACTTGTTAGACAATCCCAAAAGGCAACCATTTGCCTTCCAGATTGAAGCTAGTTTGAAAATGAAAATCGGTGGAGCCAAGTCGCTGCTTATTGTGGGATTTCAAAAAGCAAATCAGACCTTATTTCAATAATAAATTATTCAATTTAGCAGCTTCTTTGCAGCAATGCTATCTCAAAGCTACACATATGACTTTTAAATATGGTCTTTCTGTAGAACATCACCATTGCTCCCTGGACATAAATAGTACAGTGGTCCCTCATTATATCGAGGTTCACCTTTGGTGGTCTTGCTGTTTCACAATTTTTTTTGGGTGCAATTTTGCATGCTTTTCTTTTTTTTTTTTTTTTTTTACAGCGCATGGTGTTTTGTGTCCTGATTGGCTGTAGACCCCTGTCAATCATCTCTTCCATGTCGTGCCTCCTGTAGAGAATGTGTTTTGTTTGCCAAATCTACTTAAATATCGATTAGATCTTTGTTTTCATTGTTTTCATTCACTGAACTCGTTTTTCAACGAAGATTTGAACTTTTAGAGTTTAAACAAGTGTGAAAATGTTCATGTGAGTCTGAGAAAAGTGCATAAAGTGTGTAGTGAGGAGTTTTACACCATTCTACTGCCCGGATTTCATCTGTCAAGGGTTATTTTTAGAACACAATTCCGGAAATAAACAAAGGATCACTGTATGCTCAACTGAGTTCAAAGTAGCTCCTTATTTCCCCCAAACCAACAAAAAATTGTTAATAATTGTAGAAATATTTGTCAAGAATTTCCATGTTGCATGGATAACAATTACTTCAGTTGTACAGGAACTTGTAAATAAGCTACTTTTTATCGCAGGACTGTCCAAATCCCTGCCCTGGCAGCTGCTGATTACACAGATCAGGTGTGGCCTTCCAATTAGAAGCTGCAAAGGCAGGGATGGTAGCATAAACCTTCCACAGCTGAGGACTCAAATACCTACAGTTTACTTATTTTGCTCATTGCTTATCTTTTATTTTCTTTCATTATGACTTTATCTGTCTTCTTTTTTTTAGAGATCTGTTCTTGAATTGCTGCCAGGAACAGCATTTTTTTTTTTACATCTGTAATCTCTCTTGAGTGTCTTCTTTATCAAGCAAAATTACCTGAACATTTCTATAATCTCATTTTTAGGTTGCATGATTTTTACAGCTGTGTTCTGTTATTGCCATGAGAAACTTTGTTTAGTCTTCTAATTGTCCTCAAACTTTTCCAGTAGTGCATTTTTTCTGTGTCACTACATCTACCTATTAGGCCTTTTTTTAAGTCAGATTTTTTCAGCCTCTTTGCTCACATTTTGTCTGCATCCTCCTCCTTTACCCGCAATGTTTATTTGCACTTTAACCACTGTATTTTTAAAGTAATCCTGCACAGAACAAACTCACCCCCCGACCCTGCTCGACATACATATTACACCCCTCATCAGCTTTGGCTCTCTTTTATTTACATGATTCCTCACCTATGTCATCCTACTTCCCACACATCATTTGTACACCACCCATCAGTCATTCAGAAACCAGTGAGCTGAATTTAAATGTACCTGCAGGATCTAATCAGTCATTGGCTCTCTGAAACAGGATGGCGTTTTTTTGAGCTCTTCTCCAAGTGAAGCCTCCCGCCTCCCAAAAAAAGAGTGTGACCAGAAGCTTTTATTTGTGAAAAATAGTTTCATGTCCCTCCCCCTTGCTCTTTTCAAACCTTGTTCTCTCCCTTCATCTCTACTTCCCTCCCTTCCATCAAGTCCAGACTCTCTGTCTGCGCTTACACCGCCTTTAATAAGGGGGAGCGGGTGCACTGTTTATTTGTGTGGTGCGAGGTTAAAAACTTCCCCCTTAATTGACATTCCGGTAACACTTTCCAATAATGGGGCGAGCAATTTCCTTGAAATTGATGTGTGTTCACCGCAAGTAAAAACACGGCTTCTAGCTTTCACTCACCCATGGATGACCTATCCCTGCACCTTATCTGTGTGTGTTTGCGTGTACGTTCTGGTGGCAGCGTGAGAAATTTCATGAGTGGCCTTTGGCTGCCGATAGGAGGGTTGCATGTGTTTATCAGGACAAAGCACGGATCACTGCCACCTCTCCTTTGATGAGACATGTCTGCATTCAAGTCATTTAGAGCAATATTTGTCTCAAACGCATAAAGGACATGCAGGTGTTTGCATTCCTATTTGTTTTAACGCTCTTGAAGACTACAAACAACTTGAATGTTTTAGGTTTTGAGTTTGCATGAAAGATATTTGTCTTTATCCCTGACACCTGTGACTTATAATCATTCTGCCTCAGTGTCTCATTTTGGGTGTGTTTGTTTTTAAAAACGTAGACTTTTGTGTTTGTTATTGTTCCACTAACTAGAGGGCACTTTAGGTGTGTAAATCAGTATTTACTGTTCATGGCAATAAAAAAAAATAGAAGTACTGGCCTCACAAAGGTGTTTAAAATCAACAAAGAGAAATTAAGAAATCAATGGATTTGGTGATTTAGGGTGTATTCAGACTGGGCACATTTGGTTGAGTTAAAGTGAACCAGAGTTACTTTTCCCCGATTTTTTGGAACACATTTTCAGTCTGAATAAACCTAAGTGGACCCTGGTCAGCGACCAGGAACCGCTCCCAGACCCATTTTTTGAGGTGATCTTGGTTCCAATCAGACTGAGCTCCGATTCGGTGAGTTTTGCTCAGTCTGAATAGGCTCTGTGCTCAGAGCGGAGCAACTGGACCAAATGGCCACCGTAACTGGTCATTACTGGATGTAAACAGAGTTGGAAAGAAGCTGCAATGAGCCACAGACAAATATGAAGCAACGATGAGACACTGCAACTCATTGAAATTTGATTTTATGAATACAGGCTCATTAAGGCACCTTTTAACAGGATACACATTGCTTCTCACATTGTTTTCCCAACAATCTACATCTCATAAACACTTATCAGCGTACCGTCGTGCTCTTCAGCAACCTAGCCGTTGCCTCTTCAGTAACCGCCTTGCAGCATGCCTCCGCCATCCCAAAGTAGTAAGTAAATCATAAGTACTGTACTTGACATTGATATAGACGTGCAAAATTGGTCAGTGAATTATAAAGTTTGAATCAGTGAAATAGCCCAACAAGCTCGAAGCGTATGATTTCATGATTCCTTTCTTTTGATGCTTTGCCCCACCAATGTAATTCCTGGCCAATGACAAGAGATCTTTAGTCACATAGATCTTTGGTTCGAAATGAAAATGTCCTGAATACAGACATCTGTATTCAGGAGTCTGAATACAGATCAAGCGTCAGGATTCAATCTGGACCAAATTAGGTGGACTAGACCTACAAACTATTCAAGTCTGAATTCACCCATAAAGTGATATCAAGAGTTTAGTTGACTTGTTAGCATGTGCTATGGTTATCTAAATAAATGTTCATATGGTGCGCTGGATTCCACCTATGTTTCATGAAGTTAAATAATCTACAGTGTGCCACGGTAGAGAAGCGTGCTTATATTCAAACTATTATTGTCTTTTCCATTAGGATTTAACCTTCCAAGATACAATCTCTGTTCTTCCTTCCATATTCTGTTAAAAACATTTTTCCCAAAAGTGCGACCTTTTCTCCAATGCAATTTTTTTCTGATTCTCTTCTTCTTTATCGCGCATTTTTTGGCGTCTGCCACAGAAGGCTTGTTCCGATCACCCCTCCACCACAGACTGTCTGTGAGACACCATGTGCACATAAACACCTTCTCTGGTACACATGCCATCCACAGCTCCAAACTGTGATCTCTGAAGAGAAAAAAATTGGGTTTGGGCTTCCCGCGTGTGCCAAGGTAGAGCAACAGTCAGACAGTATGTGCCACACACACCCAGGTGAGTGTGATAAACCTCTAAGTATGATCGTATGTTGTATGTGTGTGGCAACAAACAGGCGCTCCCGGGTTTCTCGGCCTTGTCGTTCTGTCTCCCACACACCCTCTGATGTGGTCTGAAGCTGTGGCTTTCACTGTACTGGGGGGGGGGGTCACCACCACACACACTGGCACTGTTCTCACATGTCTGTGGAAACGCACATTGCACAGCGGTATGCAGTCACATTCTCCGACACACATACTGAACAAACGCAGCCGTGCACTTCACCCACTAAAGGATGAAATAACAAAACAGGGACTCGCACGAGTATCTGAACGGACGCCAAAATGCGCTCATAGATGAACACGCACACACATCGCTTGATGCCATCCATGGTGCTGGTGGGCTCCCTCAACAAATAATCACAGACAGATGTTGCCGCTGGTCACATCTCACCCAGTATGTTTTTATCATTCGCTTGTGATTGAGGAGAAAAAAAGCAGAGCTGATATGCAGCCCCTCAGAAACACAATCATGGAAACTGAATTTATTGTAAAATGTGCATAGACTGTAGAAAATCAGAAATCCCTTGTTGTGTATCACACATTCATCCTGGTGATGAATGGGAAGACACAAGCAGTCATTAAACCCACTATTATGCTGATCAACACTTACATTTTAAAAATGAATTTCGAGAAACTAGTTTTATAATCTACAAACTTAAGACAAATTTGACACGTCTTTCAATATTTTCTGTGTAAGAGGGTTGTACTTAAAAACATCATTTTCTTAGAACTTACTTTTCTACTCCTACTGCTCTGTCTAGTTATTCAAGACAATCTAAAATAAATATATTCAAAATGTATTGTCTAAATGCTTAGGTTTCATTTGAAAATTATCTCCCAAAGGGTTTAAAATTTTTGGTGATTTGTTTTTGCTGCAGAAGTTGTAGTATTTTATTTATTTTTAAACTTTTTTATATATGTTGATGTTAACTAAAATCAATAAATGAAAGTATTTTTAACAAAATAAAATATGGCAAGTAAGAAGTGATTTTATATCTGATGAATGAAAAAGATATAACATGCTTTTAGGTTAAAAGATATTAACAATTTTATTATGATTCGATTAGACTACTAAGTCTAAGAACTTGTCTGACTAAAGGTTGACGTGCAAAAAACTGTATGCAAACTTTACAAGGATTTAACTGGATTGTATCTAATAAATGGTTAGTACATACAATATATTTTACACCTTTGATAATTATGCAGTATGAGCATTTTGGCAGAAAGTGCAGTATTGAGTAAATGCAAATAGATTTAGCACAGACAGTGGGATTTATTAAATGTGAAACAAGCTTGCAAACACTGTTTTGTATCTATTGTTTGTACAGATCTCATACAACAAAAGGCAACATCTTTTCTGCTCCTGTAACTATCTTGGCATGCCAGAGATATATATTTTTTAAACAGATATGTCCAACATCTGTAGCTGTCCTGCACTCTTTTTGTTTTCCAAGCCCTGGCTGTTGTGTTCTGGAGCAGCTGACAATGACAGCACCTACCACCTCCTCTACCTCATCTTTGATCCTTTGTACGAGGGCATATTTGACTCGTAGTGCTGAGTGTGCGCGGCGGTGTTCTGAAGAGTCCCACCTTAGCCCTTCTACACGTCTCATGTGTCAATAGATGTCAGACCATCTCCAAGGTGACTGTAAGCGGTTTCATTTGTTCTTCGCACTCATTCTTTCTATTCTATTGTATGAATTTATTGTGTGCAATCCATAGCACGTACTAAAGTGTACTAAAATTTAAGTACTGTGGTATCTGCCTGTCATCCTTTGCATAATCAGCCTTACTAAATCACCCAATCATCTTATATTTTTAGGTTTATGTTTTGTTTTATGTTCGTGTTTATAATTTTTGATACTATTAAAGGTTTCTTGCATAATACTGTTTTATTAAAAACGATATTCCTATTTCCATCTATCCATTTTCTATTCCCACCTTGCCCAGTAAGGGGTCACAACGGTTGTTGGAGCCTAGCACAGCAATTTCAAGGCAAAGGCAAAATACACCTCAGACATTTCATCAGTCCACCACAAGGTCAAACACCCACAGATACACATACACCACACAATAGTCATTAATCCTCCTATGGAAGTCATTTTTTGTAACTGTTAAAGGAAGCCGGAGCACCCAGAGAAAACCCACTTATATTCTAGGAAAACATGCAAACTCCACACAGAAAGAACCCGTGCCAAGATTCAGACCAGTGCCCTTTTGCTGTGAGATGATTAAACTAACCAGCACACCACTATGCAGCTGTATTCTTGTACATTAGCATTCATTATTATGCATATTATTTCAAGTGTATCCTCAGTCAGAGGTGTCTGCATCAGAGAGGTTTGTTCCAGCTGTAGGCCTTTTCCACATTGCGGATGCCTGGATTTGGATGCAGACACAGATTTATTTGTCATTTGTCAGCATATTTAATGTTGTTTTGTTTGTATGGGGGAAGAAGTAGGATCATTTGATGTTTCTTTTCTTTTAATATTTCTGCAAATTTGTTAAGCACCTTGCACTTTATTTACAAAAAAATGGTTATGTCAGTTTATTGATGGATTACCTCCTGATTTTCATACCAGGCTGCAAAAACATTCAGTTTTATATTTGCTGATGTATGCTGAATTTTTCAGAAATTTTCATTCTTATTAACAGTTTCATTAGCTTTATATATATATATATATATATATAATCAATGTAATTGATTTTATATATATAATCATTTAAAGAAGATGTTAAACATTAAAGAGTTTTTATTAAGGTCAGAAAAAGATTACACCCCGAGTCATGGCAACCTATTTATAAAAGTCTTTACATATTGTTTCTATATAAATTGAGCCAAGTTCATCTGACAGCTGACACCAGACTTATGCTGTGTATACAAGCACACATTTATATCTGTGCATTCATTGTACTGAAAAACCACAGTCTCTTGTGGACTTGTGTACACAAATCAGTGAAGTACCGCTCTTTCATAATAAACCCACTCTCACCCTCTTACACACACACCCACACACACACCTTCTTGACTGAAAGCCTGAGCACACCCTCTGTATTACTGACACCTCCTGGCTACTTGATGAATTCGACATTTGACATGACGTTTGCTGGGAAAAAAAAAAACAAACATATCGTATTGCCCAATTTTAGTCCTCTATGATGGCACAGGAAGGATGAAGAAATCTCTAAAAAGTCCAGACTTATCTGAGTTGATAATCTATGGAACTAACAAACAGTACATTTGATTTTTTTAAGTTTAATTACAAAACTTCACCTGCTGAAAACTTGCTTTGGAAAGAAGGACACAGTCATGGAGGTGTCAGATGTTTTCCAGGCGTCTGTCAACGTTTCATTGTGGCTTCATGATAGACACAATAATGTAGATATGTGCCTGTTCAACTAATTATTTAAATATGAATTTTGGGAGAGAATTTGCTTCCCATACCATTATTGTGTCTATCTAATCCAGCCTTTGTCAATGAAGCCAGCTAGCTTTCACCCTATTCTTCCGCTCACACGCCTCCCTCCGTCTTACTGTGAGGTGAATCCTGATCATCAGTAATACCCTCTGTTGTTTGTATCTCTCAGACAGCTCTTGAGAGGCCCCTGCCGTCTCTTATTTTCTGCAAGCCTGTCTCTTTAAGGTGCTGTTTGTTTATGCCGAGGCCCGGCTCAGTGAGACCTGTGCAGGCTCAGTGCTGGGCTCCTTTCATAGGGGCTCCATTTTGTTCTTAATAAAATGGCACTCAGTGGCCGGGGGACTGGCAGGCACCCAGCACCCTGGGAAACCAAAGAATGCCGGCCTTCATTTAACGACAAACATCTACTGCCTGAGGAGGCTAGTTCTCCACTCTGCTCCTCAATGCTGCTGCCGCCGGAGCATGTCTCACTATGTGTGTGCATCACCACTGTTGAAGGAGTCAGGTATGGCAGCTCCTCTCATAGCTGGCCCCATGTTGACGTTTGCTTGCACCATTCTGTCTTTTCTGACCCCAGCTTCGGCCGGCTGCTGGAAAACATGTTGCACCACTTCTCCTTCTGCCTCTCGGGCCCTCGCTCTCAATCATTGGGTTTGAATGGTGGGAACAGAGCAGCCATTAAGATGCATATTTAGAGGTGCTCACTCTACCCCCTCCCATCTGCCCTCTCATAAGACACACACACGCACATTGTAAGTCACTGAGAGTGCATGTCACAGGGGACGCACGCATCTTTACACCCCCACACACACTAATGCATTCTTGTATGAAAGCTTTGCAATATTGGGTTGTTTCTGTTCGGTCATCCACTTTCCTCCCCATCCCTTGCTCAAAGATTTCAGAGAAAGAAACCACAGGTATTATTTTTATCTTTATTTTAGCAGAAGTCATGTTGACAGGGAAAGTAAAGACCATGCATTTGACCACGTTAGCAGGAATAGACGTGGATCCAGGAACAAGGTTTTTAACACTACACAATATGTTGACACAGACAAAAACAGATGACAGTGGAATGTGTGTCCTGCAGACTGGGAAACTGTGTTTTTTATAATTCAGCTACTTCATCTTGTGCGCAGACACCCAACAAAAACCCGCCGGTTAAAACGGTAACAGAACACAGAGTGAGTGATGCAGGCAAATGATGCAGGATGAGAAAGATAAAAAAGTAACGATGTGAGGAAGGAGACGAGGATTGACAAGTGCAAAAACTGCTCACGGATGACATTTTCCTCCGGATTTTCTTTTTGACTGTGCAAAGTAAAAGGGAAAAGAGTAAAACATATTTTCAGAAAAGGAATAATGAGCACGAATGAAAAAAAAAAGACGAGAATGATGAAAGAGGAAATGATAGTTGCAGGCAAACCTGCAAACGTCTGGGGGAGGAAAAGGCAAAAGTGAAGGCTGGGAGAGCAGAGTAAGGCAATGTCTTTTGTTTCCTGCTAATGGGACTCATATGACAGATTTTGGAAACAATGAGTCACAGAGAGCAGGACTGTCGCAACTATTGGGCAAATGCAGGCTCCATGCACAAGAGGATTGTGCTTGTAGCTATTGTAAACTAGTGTTTTATTTCTCCCCACCCTTTTAAATCATTTGGATCATACTTAAGTGATGTGGAATGAACAAAACTTCTTATTGTTTTAAAGAATAATAGCTTTAGGTTGTAAATCAGGCACCTCCAGCCCTGTTCCTCGTGAGCTACTGCCCTGCTTGTTTTGCAGCTAACCCTTCTTCAGTAAATGCTGATTAGCTGGATTGAATGAGCCCAGTTTCTGATTGATTGAACTCACCTGATCCAGGTGAGCAGCAATTACTGAAGCAAGATTACTGAAGCAAGCTGCAAAACAAACAGGGCAGTAGCTGACGAGGAACAGGGTTGAAGACCCCTGTAACTAACTCTTAAGACTTACTTAAACACATCAAAAACATGGACGCTGTATTGAAGTGGCTGTCCTCCAGCTTTGACCTTGGCACAAAGAATACTAGATGATTGCAGTCGGTGTGTGTTTGCTTGTGTGACTTAGTATGTTGAGAGATGGACACCACATTATTGACAGTCGCTGATGCATAGACGGACAGGTGGAAGTTGGGTTAAGATACATGTTAACCCATTTTATACAGTTATTTGTTCTCTCCTCCTTCAGCTGCCGCCCTCTTTCAACATGAAGTATTTCAACACAAATCCTCTCACTCCATTATAGCCCCAACCACACCCCCCATGCTGAAGCAAGCACAGGCAGTCAAACTGGCTTTTTGATTCCACGCTTCCCCGTCTGGCGTGTTTTTCCTCTAAGTTTTGCTAAGTTTTGGTTAAAACGGACATAAAGCAGTTAGAACCACAGAAGGAACGTCCAACTTTATTTTATCTATTGTAAAATTTCTCCCAGTGGTCTTTTAATCATGATTAAGCAGTTTTTAGCCGAAATTAAAAAGCCTGTGTTGTTTTTTACAACATATTTTCTGCAACGCAGCTGGAGCTTGTTAGAAATTTGATTCTGATTTATGGGCGGGACTGTTGGCACAGTTTCCCAGCATTCTTTTGTTTAAACCCTCTCCCGCCTAGCTTATAGCATCTCACAAGCCCAAGCTGACATTAGGGTAGCAAAAAAACAGCGAGCAACATTGGAGCTATCCAGTCGCACTATTTTGAGCCAGATGGTAGCTTAGATGAGGAAAATGACGACGTTAATGGATCTATTGGTCTGAAAGTGGATGCTTCAAAATTGGTAATTAAGGAGTAGGGAGGGGATTCCAACATAGGTCAAGTCACCGATGGCAGTGGCCTTTTCGGGCCATTTAATGGGGAGATTTCCCAGCAGATTGCTGTAGCTCTGACTGTCTGCTGAGCTGATGTGCTTTGGTTCAGTCCCACAGCATTTGAGTTCAACAATGGAGCCACCCTGTCTACCTTATAACGATCTTTATTTTTTCCCTGTGTCATTTTTATCAAACGTGGCTGGATAGTAAAAAGGGAAAACCTTTTTCTTAGATGTTTGTTTTAGAAAAAAGAAAATATTGTGGCATAATGATTATCATTTTACACTTATTTACCATAATTTGTTGAATAACTTAGTGTTCTGCAATGGATTTACTGTGGGTTTTGTGCAGCCAAGTGATAGAATCTCTTATCTTGAAGCATTTTACCATGAAAGAAGACCTAAAGGTACAGCGTAATGATAGTTGTAGGAGTGTGAGGTTAGTACACTTTTTAGAATTACAATTTTTTTAAATTCATTTTTCAGTTGAAAACTCCCAATTTTACACCAGTAAAGGTGAACTCTACCAAACTCTCTTTTGTGGGTTTTACCATTAAATTATTTTGACCTTGAGAATTTTGATGTTAGAAAAACTGAATTTCCTGTATCTTCCAAGTGATGTTGCAATAAGAAGATTTTACTATAATGTACAATTTGTGATTATTATTTAATTTAGGCTTTTTCCCTTCAGACCATTTAATCAATTCCCACTTACAGATACCAGCTTTTTGATGATTCAGAAGTAGTTTAACAATTTTTTTTATTTTTTTTTTTTATGGCTGTTATTTAGTTGGGGTTGAAATTTACAAATCTTTTTTGTTGTTCTACATTTAGAATTTTTGTTAAGTTGTTCATTCTTCTTACTCAAAATGAAATGTATTAGTAGCCCGATATTTGGGTAATATTTACTTTAAAAAATATTTTACTTTTTGTGTCAGTGGCCTGAACGAACATTAACATAGACAAAAAAAAAAAAAACATCTGTTAAAAAATCAAAGACAGATCCTAATTTTAAACAGCTGGGTATAGATAATGTCCACTTAATGGGAAAATACCAACAAGATAAAAACAAGAGTGAGATGTAAAGTGAAACTATTTAGCAATAATTTATTGTCTATATGAAGAAAAACTTTTGGTGATTTGTGAGCGTTTTTTTTCTCCTTTTTAGCATTTGTTTTGTATTATGGTATTCATTAGCATAACAACAGAAGCCTTCAAGGTAAATGCTGATTCTTCTTATACTGATAATGAGGAACAAACAAAAAAGTTTACGAAACTTGGAGACTTGGCAAAGATAAAGATCCATCCATCTTTCTCTGCTCATCCAGGACCGGGTCGCGGGGGCAGCAGTCTAAGCAAATATGCCCAGATTTACCTCTCCCCGGCCACTTCCTCCTGCTCCTCTGGGGGGACCCCAAGGCTTTCCCAGGCCAGCCGAGAGACGGAGTCTCTCCAGCATGTCCTGGGTGTTTATCTGGGCGGAGGCCCAGATTAAAATATGAATCATCATTTGTTATGTAATACTCAGGTTTTGGCAATACAATGCTGGAATGAAGGGCTATGTTTGGATTTCTTCACCCCTAAAGACCATATAGTGCGGCACTATCCAATGCCCTGGATTTAAATATAATACATGCTCACTACTTTTTTTTTTTTTAAGCAGCAAATTTGATGTCATCCATTTGCTAAAATAAAAACCTAATAATCTGACATTTTATATTAGATTATTTATTAATTCACTCTGTTCTGATTATGAAAACTTGGATGATTCATAAAAAAATACCTTTAAGTACATTTTTTTTCATATGACAAATTTTTCAAACACAATGCAATGTGGTCTATTTTTGGCAAATCTTGTAGCATCGATCCACACTGCATAGATTTCTCGGAAATTTCCAGGGCACTAGATTTTGAAATTGTAGATTCAGGCACTCCCACAAAGTGACGGAAGCCTTATATATAGTGCATTAAGTAGTGAGTAGTGAAGAAATGCAGACACAACCAAGGTTGACACAACATGTAGAGTTGCAGGGCTTGTTAACAACTGTTTGCATCCCAGAATATGCGCAGTATTATGAACACTGCACATGTTCTGCACAATGTAGTGATAAATCAACACCATAGCTTCAATCACAACTGTACTGCTAATTTTTGCTAACATAAAGTTAACAAAATTTTTATTAGTCGGCACAATTTAATGTATTTCAAAAATACAAACGTACAAATACTAAGCTGCAACTTTTTTAAGTTAAAATATTGCTTGTAACTGTCACCTTCAATCCCACATACAAGCACCCTCCTGTTTTTTTTTTTTTTTTTTAATTCATCTCATTTTATTCTTCCTTTGCCAAAGGCCTTTATTGAAGATCAGAGTTACAGCAGATGCCTGGCTGTGTTAGGGCTTTCCTGTCACTCAACAGCACTGTTGTGAGACGTCATGGGTGGCAAAGGGACACGCTTGTTGCTCAGTGGCAGCCTAAGGGAGCACTCCTTCCATCTTGACAGATATCTTTCCTCTGTTTTCTCCCAAGAGGCCTACCCGCCTCCTTGGTCGCTCGAGGACAAAAGAGGATTAGAGGGGAAAGGGGTTTTCTCCTGACAGTAACATCAATGTAAGATGTTCATGTAGCTTGTGAGTGCTTCTCTATATCATTTTGAGTGTCTTTCTTACCTTCAAGTAACTGTGGAAGAGGAATTTGTCATTGTGTCAGGTGTTGGTTGCCATAGGAAGTCTAGTTATTTTTATTAATGTCATGTTCTAACATAAAACACCTTAGGAGCAAAATGTCGATGTGAAATTGATTAGATATTAGTCAGTGGAAATGTTAGGGTTGTAGGAAATATTACGCAACCACAAATTCTATTCCCAACAAATGTGAGTAAAGAAAGTGACAGAAAACCTATGTTATCTACAATTTGACGCCTTTATGTTCTGTTTGAGACATATTTTTAACCCTACAAAGATAGTGTTGTGACGCAAGGTGCTTCAGGTAGAAGAGATACTGATTAGGGAAGTTTAAAGAGTTTAAAGTCAACCTCTTGGTATTTTTTGTAGCATTTTAATGATGATGCAACAGGATGCAACAGTCGTCTGAACAAACATAGTAGGAAAAGATTCAATGGTCCCTTTTGCTCCAATTTGCTGGCTGACTGCAGAAAGACAACACTGTCTCCTAAATGTGGGGAGGGTCAGAGGTCACTGTATTGCATTTGTAAGGTCAGCAGTTGAGGTCATGCTCAGCTCAGGGCCTTCCTGCTGCAGACAGCTGGGTCATGCCACCTACATAGAGACCAATTATCCTTGCCAACTAATAACTCTTCAGCTTCTTCTTTAGAACAGCGGAACACAGCACCCGCAAACTCATGCAAAACTCCACGCTCTTCCATCCTTATGCTGATTTTAGGAGTCAAGTACATGCAGACATGCCAACCAGAGGAGATATGGTTTCTTTGCAGCTTCAAAAAATAACATCACATCAATATATTTTACAGCCACAAACATATTTGTTGTTAATTTGCCATTGTGTTTTTATTTTTTAAAGGGCAAAACCACTTTCACAAGGAGGAGTTGCAACAAAAACTTCAAAACTATATAAAAAGAAAAAAAAACTTTTGTTTTCACACTTATTTTATTTCTAAACCCAACTTTCTATATGATCCTTTTTAGGTACCACCACTACAAGATAGCATTCATGATCACTTTCACTACCATATACATATAAGTAATATCACAAGGGTTTGTATTGTTGATGTTTCTTTTATTTGTTTATTTTTTGGACACATGTATTTACACGCTCTGAAGTGACATCACTTTTTACGTTACAACATCCCTGATAGGATCATTTCAACATCAGATTGGTAAAATATTTTCTTATGATGGATCAACAAATTTGTTTTCTTTCTGCACTTTTAAGAATTGTTTCTAGCTATCGTTTAAAACCCATCTTTCCTCGTTTTTTGATGTTTTAAGAAATCTGTCCATCCATCCATTTTCTGAACCTGCTTTATCCTTTTTGGGGCTACCAGAGCCCCGAAAAGACTGGCCACTGTTGGGTGGAGGCAGGTTACACCCCGGACAGGTCACCAGTCTGTTGCAGGTGGTTTTAAGGAATCTACTCCACTAATAGTCTCAATGTTTTAGATAAAATAGATAATTTTGCACCAGTTAATGCACCAAGCACACAGCATTTAATTTAATTCCTAAAAGAAGACCACATGAAAGTCAGGAGGCCCTTCTTCTTTTAATAACAAGTTAAAAATTACATTGTTAAGTTTGTAATTCTTATGGTGCAGCTTCAGGAATTATGAAGGAACAAATTTTCAATTTACAACCTAGATAAGAAAAATAGCAGGACATGTCATTTCAGAAAAATATTTTTTCAGGAAAATATATAATAATGGCCATTTACTTATCCAGGGAGTTGCTTTGTATCCTTAATACCAGGGCAAAACTAAGCATCGATAATTGGCAAATTTGCAAAGAAGTTAACTCTTTGTCTTTGGTTTAGACAAGCACACAAACGGACTGCATACATTTACTGTTCATTTAAAATAAAAGATCTGCATCACAAGGAAATGTAAGTCTTTGCTGTGCATACTAGCTATTAATATCCTCCTGTAACATAAAAAAATAAACAAATAAATGCTGGAGAATTCTAAAGACGGGGATGGCCAGATAGGGGAGATATTTTAAGGTGTATCCTGGCTGTCTGGCTCAGGCTAATGCCCTCTTTAGTGTGGGTGAATGGCACATAAGCTCCCATTAATACGGGAATGAGTTGAATTTAGCCCCGTCTGCCTACATGGCTGGCCCGGTTAACTCCCTCCACTTTGCTTTCCATGAAGTGCAGGGACAACACTTACTAAAAAGCTCTACGCTGTGCTCCGGCATGCCACACCCTCCTGACAGTCCCAACGCTTTCCTTTGTTCTCTAACTATAGCCGTAGCCATGCCAAGGCCCCCTGACTTAAATATTCCACTATAAAACATGTGATAATGAACTCAAAAAGCACTGAGTGCTGCTAGCTGACTGAGTCAGTAAGCACGTACAGCCATGTGCACCACACACACACACACACACACACACACACACACACACACACATAAATAATTATCCATAAGAACAGACAGTTGCAGTACAGATAAAATGCACATGTGTAACCTCACTGCTCCACCTGTATATACACACTCTGCACATTCAAAAGAAAATATAGGAAAGAGTGGACAGCCTGCAGTGGAAAATGATTGATCCGTTTTGAGGGTCCTTTAAATCCACCAGCTGATGGTAGTATAAATGGAAGGTGTGCACATCTTTCCTACCTGGCAACCCATTTCAGCATCACAACAGAGATATTTTTACTGCCCATCCTCCACTGAGACCTTGACAAACCTTTCACTTGGCTGGAATGGTAAAGAAAATTTGCATATATTCTTGTCGTGCATAGATCAACAGATGCCGCCCACCCCTCACTGGTGATGCTTTGTCAGTTGCTGGGAAGCGTATTAGTTGTCCAAAACTTGAATGTGCTGATTCATGAATGTCACTATTATTGACTGTGTGTTTTTAGTGTGAGTATGGCTATTGATGAGTGGTGAGAGTCTTTACTGTAAGCTGTATGTAACTGACTGTGGAGTGTCTGTACTAAGGGAGGCTCCATGTAAAGCTTGCCTGTCTGTTGAGCTCCCTGGAGTGCCCAGGCAGCCAGGCACCTTTGACCAGGACTAGGCCCCCTCAAGCCCCCATAGAAACACAGTCACACACACACACACACACACCCCTCTCTGTCGGCCCCTACTCTGCCAGGGGTGAGCCCACTGAGGCCCCTCCTGGAGCTGTTCCCTCCACAGCCCAGGATCTCCACCTCTCCAACCAACTGCTCCACACAGACATGGCCAAAAGCCAGCGGACGCCACTGTCTGGATCAGGGGTTGAGGTTGCTGCAAGATATGTGTGCATGTTAGACTGTGCATGTGTGAGTGTATCTTAGCGTATTTGTGTATATGTGTAGTGGACAGACGAGGGGTGGGGGTGGGGGGTGGGGGGGCTTGAGGGGGCTATCCCCAGACACAAGTTGCTCAGTTTTTTGGAAAGTCTCTGGCCCACCCAAGAGGAAAGAGTAGGAGGAGAAGGTGGTGGTGGAGGGGGAACCAAGGCCTTGGGGGAACAAAGCCTTATTTCAAACTTGCCGAAAACAGGGGTCTTTATGCTGTGATGAAGAGGCCCCCTCCTATGTCGAGAGATGTTATCGCAAAGATGCAATATCCACCTCTGCATAGGGCCAGGGGGTGGGTGCATAGGCCTCCAGTGTTACACTAAGTACCCTGGGGCACTGACCTCACTAATGAAGTCTCCCTTGGCTGCTGCTAGCCACTACTGTACCCTGCTTTGTCTTTCACATGGAGATCTCTCACTCTGTTTGTTTGCCCCTCATTCTGTCACCCTAGCTGGCTGGTTGCTAATGACAGCTGCGTGTGAGACCATTGACCATATTTTGTCTACTTTGCTCTCTTGCATATAAAGATTATTGTTAGTGTGTTTTGTCTGCTCTCTCAAGTTGTTCTACAATCCTTTATGCATTTGAATGTCTCTCTTTCTGTGCCCTTCATGTATCTGCATGGCAGTCTCCATAGTCTACTTTGAAGTGTCTCCCTGATTTACTGTCCGGCTGTCTCTCATAGTCCTCTTGACTTTGAAGCTCTCAGTTATCTAACCATTGCGGCCTTCTCTCTAAAGCTCACTGACTTTTATAGGAAGCTTTGAGTTGAGTTGAAAGATGCTGCACCAAAGCCTTTAGTGAATACACAAGTTAGAAAAGGGAAATTTAATTTTGCAAGTTGGGGATAGGGAAGTTAAGCACAATTAAAGTGGAAGAACCACATTCCTGAGTGGTGCCAGTGGCCTGGGGGATATGATTTGCTCAGTTTTCCTGACAACTTGGAAATCCTGACTCTCCACAGCTTGATCCTCATCTCAGCTTGCATCTTTGGTCTTGACCTAAAGCTAAAGAGAGAGAAGAAAATTTGCTTGAATGAGAGACAGAAAAAATTAAAATGTTATGTAAGTTGACTTCTTTAACTTTGGTGGTTTAAAATGAAAAAAACTTGTTCTTTTTTTAATAAAGCACATGTTGACGTTTTGATACAACCATTTTTCAGGAGTTGTTGTCATAGGGTGCAGGTTGTCAGTTCTGTTAGGACTAATTCGACATACTCACAGGCATGTAAACCCTCTTAGCGCAGGTTCTTGAACGAGGTTTTAGCATACGGTGGTCATACTGGTCCTTTCTACTCGATGCAAGCGCATGTACTCACAGAAGAGGCTTGGTGCGAAATTTTGACACGGTGCAAACCTTGGTTATCTTGCTCCAAACAGCTATATATCTGATTTAAAAGACTTGGTGTCACACAGGCACAAACCGCAATCATTACTTTCTTCTCCATCATCACTTCAAACAGTTAGCACTTCCGTGTTTTATGCTACCCATTCCTCACTACCAAATCCGAGTTCCTGATTGGTCAAAATTTGACCTGGTTTGACCTCCAATGCTTGCTCAATGGCCGCATGTTTTGTGCACAGGGCCCGGAAACGGAATCAAAAACATGCGTAGTGATGCGTGTACATGAGAGTTTTGAATGTGGAAGCCCAAAATGTCCATATATGTGCATTTACATAGACTTTTCAATGCAAGTGGTTGCCTGGGTCCATGTTTCTGAGCTTATACTATATATACTATATTGGTTTTTTAAAATGACTGAATCTTTTAAATGGAAATGATATCATGTAGGACGTGTCCCACCTGATGCACCCTGTCCTTGAACTGGGGTGGCACAATTCTCCTTCATTGATGCACAGAAAGTGAAAGGGTCTCTGCAATGTCTAGTTTCTATCAAGCCGAAGTGGAAAGTTTGCTTTAGCACCCGCTGGGTTAAAAGATGAAAGAGCTTTGGGATGACATGGGGAGCACTGAGAGGGGGGGTAGGTGGTGAGGGAGGGAGGTAAGGGTTATATCTCTTTATCCTGTCTGGCATGATTTAGATGGGCTCTACCCACATCAGCTGTTCACTTCTCACCAGCTGCCAGTCGCCGTGTCGTCCAAAACTGGCCTGTCTGCTGACGGATTACCTGCACGAACACATGTAGTCCTTCATCCTCTTTTGCCTATTATAAATGGCTCACTCTACCCTGACTGAAAGCCTTCACCTGAGTACCCCAGAATGGGCCTGGGGTGCAGCTATAAAAAGATAAAGGCGTCTGGGGCTTGGGTGTGGCTGAGCTGGACTAAGGCATGGGCAGGGGCTTTGTTGGGGACTGCTGTAGGGGTGTTTATTGGGGCTAGCCAGGATTAGGTGGTGGCTGGTGGTTATTGATTTAATTTAAGATGCTTTTTTATCTGCATGCCGCCTAAGGCCTATGCACATGCTAGCTTCCTCCAAAGGGCCCTAATCCCTGCTGTTTATAAAAGGAATATGCCTTTGGTTTCAGAGGAGATGCTCTGAATGCCTGTGCTGCAGCAGAGCAGGCATCTGTCATTTGTGTGCTTGGTTGAAACAACACTAAGATCAGCAGGGCCTGGTATGCTGGCTTCAGGTTTTTGACGGTGCTGAGAGCTAGAGGAGTGTGTGAGTCGGTGTACTTTTGGTTAGTTATCCATTCTTCTGTCGTTAATTGCGTCTTCTGCACTGCAATGTCTGCATTCATTTCATTTTTTTAGCTCTCGTAACAATCTCTACTATATTTCAACAAAAACAAGAAGTTTTTGATATTTGTACAGAAACAAAGTGTGATTGTAGGAATTTGGGGCACTAAAAAGGATGGGTTAAATGTTTTCTTTAAATGTTTTTATTGGTAAATGACAGATTGCTTTATGTTGTTACCAAAGTTAGAAAGTAAGTGGCAGGAAAATATAAGATTGACGGACACCAGAGTAGAGTCAGAGGCAATGAACAGAGGTTAATGAGAAGACCAGCAGAGACTGATGGATGATGAAAGAGTGATTCGGCTCTTTTTCTCCACCCCCTCCTCTGTTATGTTTATTCTGAGGTTGTCATTTGTCACTAGAGGAGGGCCTTTCTTTCTTGCCTGTGACAGCCAGTTCCAAATCATGCGCAGACAGATGGAGGGGCCAGTAACTCAAATAGATATGGGATGGGGAGAGGCGAGAAGACCAAGGCCAGCATCCCGTGTTTGATGTCTCTCCCGTGGGCCTCATCCACCCTGTCAGCCCCCCAGATGGTGCTGACAGAAGAAACTTCAAGACACTAACCCATTGGGTACAGTGACACAGAAGTATGAAACAGAAAGAGGGATGAGTGTGAAAGATGAATGGCTTAATGAATGGAGGATGATGTATCAAAGAGTGTGAAATTTGAAGTATAATCCCACCATTTCAGCCTTTAATAACCAGAGCTTCATCAAAATAAGTGAAGAAAAGTGATAATTGGTGATGCATTTTCACTCCCAGGCGTTGCTGTTTAGAACAGTATTATTAAACGTAAAGGTTTTTCGAGTATTGGGGGGTGATTGGTGTTTCAAAATGGCACAGTAGTCAATGCATGCCACTACTTTGACAGCTGAGGTTTTACAGGTAACCACTAGAGGTTGACAAACTGCTATAACCAGGCACAGCTCACCACTGCAGTCACATTAACTGCAAGCAAACAATAAAGTAATGCATGCAGTATGTTGATGTTCAGCAGCTATTTTATCGAGGCAAACCACTTCACAGCTTTTAAGGAGCTGTGATCTAGAGCAGATATGAACAGCACCTTCCTGGAGCTGAAGACTACCCCTTGACCATCTGAATGTGGCAGAAGAATGAACAGATGAAAATGACACTTTTTGCCACCCTAAAAAGAATCAACAACAGGCAGAATTTTGTTTAAAAATTTCTGAAAGAAAAAAAAAACATAGTAATCAAATTAATTTCGGATGTTCTTTTTAATTTCCAGTGAGTGAAGACAAATTAAAAAAATATAAGATAAATAATACATACTGTACTTTGTTTCATTTAATGCTGTGTTTGTTTCAACATGCAAATTATGCTAGAAATGTTTCATTTTTTTGACTTTGCTCACCTATATATTCTTTAATCATGAATATTTTTGCTCCAACTTACTAATCTCCATGTTAGAATAACATCTTCTTGTTCAAAAAATTTCTAATACAAATAATTTTCTCTATAGTGTGTGCAGTTTTTCTCAGATATGGGCCACCAAGGTTTTTATGCTGATAACACCCGCTTGATATAACTCTTACTCAATATGGAATTTGAGAAACTGGATGTGAAGGGGGAAGAGAGACAGTGTAAATCACGCCTATGAGCCAAACTGGAGACCAGAATGATAGGGGTTGGAAAAAATGTCAATTCACACATTCTTATAGCGCTTTTGATTATCTCTCTTGCAGATGTAAAGCCTGATAGAGGAAAAACAGGAGCATAGACAGTGTCTGAATGACTACAAATCATTACTTTAGAAAAGTAGAGATGGCATGTTGTTTTTGCTACTTCTTTTTGTCTTCCCACTTAACCCCCTAAAAAACAGAGACAGTCAGAAATTTCCAAAAAGTGATTGGCAATGATCATATAAAAGGCCTTTTCCTTCAATTATTAAAATGGTAAAAAAAAAATATGTGTTTATCAATCGTGTTGTGTGGATATAAAAAGATAAAAATTTCAGATCCCGAAATGATTTCTTAATAGAAAAATTTGCAACATCACAGGGTGTTGACATACTCATTTGCCTTATGTTAATAGTGCAGATTTGGTGAATAAAAAATGTTCACCTCAATACCTATTAATGTAACTCTGGTTGGTAATGAAGGGCTACACAGTGGGTAGTGGTTTGTCCTCTCACAGTGAGAAGGTCCAGGTTTAAATCCCAGCTGGGACCTTCCTGTGTGGAGTTTGATTGTCCCCTGTGTGCATGCGTGGATTTTCTCTCCTGCCTACTCCCACAGTCCAAAAGCATGTTCTTGAGATGAAATTATGTCTCTAAATTGTCCTTATAGATATACATGTGAGTGTGCGTGACCCTCCGACAGACTGTGACAACCTGTACCCGGCCTTTGCCCAACAGTAGCTGGGCTAGCTCCAGTAACCCCGTGACAAAGGGATTCAACAGATTCAGAAGAACCTGAAGTCAAACGTTTCCTCTAAGTCTTCACCAGGCAGATCTTCTCAAGATTTGTGATATTTTTGGGCTGTTAATGCAAAGCACAGACTTTCAGTATCCTCCACAGATTCTCCTTTGCACATGTGTCACACTCCAAGACTCAAAGACCAGTCTCCTACATGTTTAACAACTAACCTGTCATTAAGATCCTTATTGGTTGAACACACTTGATCCAGGACAGCTGCAGATAATGCAGGATTTCCTAAAAAACAGCAGGATTCTGTCTGTTAAGGTTTGAATTGAGGTCCAGAGACTGCCTAGGTCACTCCAGAACCTTGAAATGTTTTTGATGAAGCAACTCATTTGTTGCCTAGACAATGTGTTTGGGATCATTGTGGTGCTGGAAGATCCAGACACTTTTTATCCTCAAAGGTCTCACTGATAAAACAAGGTTTTTGCCTCAAACCATACCATTACATGGCCACATTCATTCCTTCATCCATCCATTTCTAAACCTGCTTTATTCCTGTTTAGGGTTACAGGGTTGCTGGAGCCTGTCCCATCTATTGAGGGGCAAAGGTGGGGTACACCCTGGACAGTTTGTCAGACAATTGCATTGCGGCTCCAGTCATTCGTTCCTTTATATGGATTAGTTCTTCTGTCCACTTTGCAGAAAAGCAGCCCCATAGTATGATGTTTCCACCTCTATCCTGCACAGTGGGAATGGTGCTCTTAAGATGCAACTCAGTGTTTTATATATATACATATATATGTATATATATATGTATATATGTATATATATATATATATATATATATATATATATGTATATATATATACATTCTTCAGGCAAGTTCAGCTTCTTTGGCCTTGCTACTGCAAACCCAAAGGCATGTAGAGCATTTAAGCCCAGTTATCACTGTAAGATTCATTCCACAAGCTACATATGAGGCATACAAGTACATGTGTTTATGTGTCACATTTGCTGTGAAAGGGCCAGATTCTTCATTTTTGAGAAGCATAAAAGCAGCTTTTTAATATTCTATGCACTTCATTTATTTTTCTGTCTTAGTTTCTTTTTTTCCTATGTTTTTTTCAACTTTAAACATTTTGCTTTCTCAGTTTTTCCATGTCTCTATTTCTTTTGTTATTTTCATTATGCACTTTTTTTTCTGCCCTGAGTCACAGTCTTCCCAGGCCTTGTCTTGCTCATAAACATTCCTTGTTCTGAAAGTCATGGACCAACAACTTCTGTATGTAACGGCAAAAGGAAAATATTTTAGAGACACTGCAGGCAGTCTGATTGAATGCATTTTTTAATCAAACCTAAGGCAATACTTGAAGAGTTTATTACTTTAAGTTTTGCTCTTGTCGCTCTGACTCCAGTTACACTGAACTAACTATGGAACAAAGAGTCTGCAGCAGATTTTTTGACCAAGTTTTAATCCCTCTGCATATTCAACACTTCCACTCAATTCATCACATTATTGCAAATGTAAAAATGTCTTTGAGCTGCCACTATAAAAGCCACACAATTCATCCATGGAAGGCAAGAGGAAGAAAACTCCTTACATCTTCACAGGTGTGTTGTCAGAACCAACTGCATTTCCACTCTTCATCTCTTTCACTTCATCATCACTGATCTTTGCTGCTTCTGCTCCACAGCCACCTTTTCTACTCTGTGCTCTCCAACAAGTTCTTCATTCATCAGCTCTTCAAAGTTTTCCTTCCATCTTCCAATCACACTTGTGGAACCTGTCAACACATTTCTATCTCTGGCCTTGATCACTCTAGCCTGCTGCACGCCCTTCTTTGTTTCTCTGCATGACCAACCTGTACAGATCAAGTCTTCCTCCTTTATGTCCAACCTGTCACAGAAGTCCTCATACTCTGATGTTTGCCATCTCCACCTTCTCTTTCATCTCTCTGTACTCCTGTCCTCTCTCATCTCCTTTCTTAGCTAACCTTTTTTTCAGCTTTAACAAAACCTAAAGATCCCAAAGTTTTATAGTTAATGTTTTGCTTTTCTACTTTAGGTTTCTCATTGTTGTTGTTTCTAAAAGCCAAATAAAAGGAAAATATTTCAACTATCATTCTTCTCTTTGCCTGGTTCTGCTGAATGAGTTGAGCTGAACTGGAAATGATCCAACTTTATTTTTGGGGGGGAAATTATTTTATATCCTATATTTTCATTTTATTCCACCTGAAACTTACCTGAGCTCTCACACTACAGCTGTCATGTCAGTTAAGATGAGTATGAATTGCTCCTCTAGTGCTCCCAATAATCCCACAGAATTTCAGTCATTTCCAGGTGGCAGAGAGGTGCCAAGAGACTTAATGCGATAACAACAGGAGAACAAAATAAACCCTTAAGTAAATATTATTGGAGTTAAAGTATTTTAAAGTTATTTTGTGGTGTTTTCCCTATTATACTTATTGATCACTTTACACATTAGTTATAAGGTCAAGGTTCACAATCAACTGTCGTAGATAATTGAAGATTAGATGTAAAAAAAGCCAAGGTAGTAGGAAAAACAAATGGAAATCTGAAGGTTTTCTGGTTCTTTTCCTATATTTGATCACATTGGACTCTGCAGTATTCACTCACTCTGCTGATGATGCAAGAGCAAGGTTTGGATGCCCCTGTCCCTCCTCCCTTTCCTTACCTCGCTGTGCTGCCCTCAACAACCCCTACCACCACCTCACACCCAGAACTCTTCCAGCTGAACTGACATGGCATCCAACAGGCCCGAGACCAGGCTGGGATTCTGAGGTGGCGCCCAGACTCAGATTATTTACAAGAGCTGTAGCTTTGCAGAGACTGTGGTATTTCTGCTTTCAAAGGTTTGGAAATCATGTTATAGAGAACACAGAAAATCTTTGGCTTGATATTTTTTCCAGGCCTTTTCCTTTTTTTTATCCTCTGTTGAATTTAGGTTCTATTTTTTTAGTCTTTAAGACATGATGAACTTTCATACTGTGTGTGTATGTCCTTAAAACATAAAAAGTTTCACACTTTCATTAGATTAGTTGTAAATAATCTATTCCTTTTGCGACAAAGTGAGACATTCTTCAGGCTCTTTGACCTATACTAGTGAAGATGCCTAAGACAGCTTGCATAAATGCATTGGTGTGTTATGGAAATCGGCTGCACATAGGAGAGATCTCTTGAATACCATGTTCCACATGCCCAGAATAGCTGCCCTGTCACAGATGTCTGAGCGCACACAAACACCATAAAGTAGAGGTCTGCAGATGCAAAAAAGATTTGCAAAGCAGACGGTTTGGGGGTGCACCAGGCTTAGGATGGAAAGAGCTGTGGAGTTAAGCTAACTATGTGGTGGTGGGGGGGTGTTTTTGGGGAGTGTGTTTTACTGTTGAGTCAGTAAGAGTCGGATTTACTTTCATGGGTATCAGCATCCGGACATCAATGCCAAAATGGTCAATACTGCAGAAGCGATTAGAGGAAAGGCAGAGTGCAGGAAAGATGGAGAGGTCTCCAGTGAAGATCCTGCTTCCTCACAGTTACTGGAGCTTCTTGAAGACAAGCAGGCATGCTAAAACACAGGGAAAAAACGAGTGATAGCGTATTCACAAGAAGAAAGGTCCAGTGTCAAGCAGGGGATGTGTTTTGGGGTTTTACAAGGCCTGGAGTCCCAGTTTAGTATTATATCCTGGCCTCAGTCTTGCTTTGAATGCATTGGTGTTCCTCTGGCTGCCTCCTACCTGGCATTAGCATTGGCTGGAACACAAGGAATGAACCTGTCACCGACTCCAGCTCGTAAACAAACCAAATACTCTGGGAAAGAGGAGGTGTGAGGCAGAGGATGCTGCTGTCTCTATGACCTGTCTTGCCTTCAGCACCTCATGACTCTTTTTTCTTGTGCGTCAACAAGAAATCAAATATTTTTTTGTGTTCCTCACAGATACCCAGAGCTTGTAAACGTCCCAAAACATAATTTATTTCTTAGTTTGTAAACTTATAAGACGGGGGGGTCTGGCTTTTTACTAATCAAAAAGCTCTGATCTTTTGAAGGTTTTTAATACATCTCATCTAAAAGGTCCCACTTCAGTCCTCTTTTGATCTATTTTAAAAGTGTTCCCAGTGGTCTTTTAATTATGATAATGCAGTTTTTAGGCAAACTTTTTAAGAAAAATGTTGTTTTCTAGGACATGGTTTCTGCAGAGCGGCAGGAGTTCATTAGAAATTCACCTTTGAGTTGTGGATGGGACCATTGGTGTGGAGTAAGCCTGCCCTGACATCCTGTCATCCCTTTGTTTACACACTCTCCCACTGTGACTGTGGCGCGGCCAATTATTTTTCTGCATCACAAAGAAGGTCTTTATCTAATGGCCTTTTATTTGTCCTGATTCACAACAATTTACTAAAGAAATATTCAGAAATGCAATTAAAAGAGTAATTTTATTAATGCATGTCAAATATTTTTAGAAAAATGCCACAAGAACGTGTTAAAAACACCAACAACACAATTTTCATCAGAGTGGGTGAAAAGCTAGTGTAAGTAGTTTGATCTAAACTTTAATATGGGTTGTATTGTTATGCCTGCCTATTTGAAAGCATATATAGATGTTTCTTTTGTTTCGGTGGATTTTAATTTAGGATTTTAATCTTAAAAAGTCAACATGGAGAGTATCTATGGCAGCCATGGCTTATCCTCTTGAAAGTTAGAAGGCATAGCTTTCTGCAATAGGCGAGACATTTTTAACCTTGACATTTTTGGAATGATTCCATTAAATGCTAGTCCAAGACTTCCCACCACCCAACCAGCCATGAAACTCACTTCCAGTGTTGTTCACATTTAGGGGATATATAACTTCTTGCACTTTTGTATTCATTCTTTTTTCCCTAACACAGCCTGTCATTCTCAATAAATGCTTGAATCTAAGCACATCCTTTTTTTTTTACAGTAAAATATCAAAATGAATAAGCAATGCCTGGTGGGAGAGACTCTCTAGAGAGGCCCTAAGGTGAAGGAGTGAAGCTGGAAGAAAGAGCGGGCCCTTGAGACGCCTGCAAGCCGTCAGGATACACATTGACCCAACCACAAAAATGAGCCTCTGGCCACTGTTGGCTTTACACAAATACATTCTCAGTCAAACACACACAAGTGGAAAAGTGTGACTTAAGGTAGCTGAAGAGCATGTAGAGAGGAAGAACGATGATGAGAGAATTTGAGAATAAAGGAATGAAGTGGAGAGTTGGAGTGTGGGGGTAAATTCATTCATAATTCTCTCCCTGCCTGTACAAGCAAGCCAAACCTCACTGGGGGATTCAGTGTTCTTTGTAAACAAGCCACAAGCACTCAATGGCGCCTCTAAAGCTAGCAATATGGAGGGAAAGAGGTGGGTGGAATAAGAAAAAATGGGTGAGAATGAAGGCTTTGCAACTTCTAGACTGACATGACTGTTAAGTGAACGCACACAACTAACAAAAAATGAAAAACAAAAACAGCAACAGGGCTGTAAATGAGTAATATGTAGATGTGAAGGGGAGTAAAAAACATCTGATAGAAATGAGAAATAATGACATCAGGGTACAATCTTTTATCACTTTGGCATTCACAACTTCATCTAACAGACCTATTATTAAAATTAAGTGACAGAAATTGGTGTGAGGTTTATTTACAGATGAATGTTCTGCAAATCAGTTCAAATGTGAAAATAAAAATGAAGGACTAAAAAATAAGAAAAAAAGCAATGTCCATACTTGAAACAAAACCATCTGGTTTTCAAAGTAAATCAATAAACAGAACATGTGGCACCAAAGAAAACTGCATTATTGATTTAAAGTATTTTAAAAGGTGGTTAAAAAAATAAGTGGGCTTAGAATTACAATTTTATGACAAAAATAATTATGATAATAACAACAATAATAATATGTATTAATAATTCTTTTTTTATTTATTTAATTTTATTTTATTTAACAAGGACATGGCACAATAAAAAGCATCTCTGCAAATGCACAGTTAATCATTAGGCTATTTTTCATGTAGTCCCTGGGCAAAGTTTTTCTCTATAAAAACAAAGTGAAATAAACAATAAAAATGCAAAAGAACCATAAATGAGAATTGGAATTATACTTTATTAATTTACTTTTATAAATGCAAAATAGTAGTCAGTTTTTTTCACTGAAAGCATTTCGTGGTAAGCCAAAATAGCACATCAGGTTAAGGATTTTTTTCACTATTCAAGGAAATAAAAAAAAAAAAAACTTGAATCCATTATTATTATATCTGAAATAAAATTTCTTGGTAAAATCCAAGACATTGATGTAGCTAGTTTATTCAAAATTTGAAGCAGAAATTTGAAACAAAGCATGTGCATAAAAGCATTATGTTTTTAGTCAATGGCTATGAAACAAATGTAATTTGGTTGGAAGAGTTACCAAGTTAAAGTCATAAAAGAGCATGGAGTCTAAGTAAGAGGGTATGTGTCTGACAGATAAAGCTTTGCTGAATTTAGAACAGGAAAACATGGTTGCAAAATCACCAGCAAGCATATATATAAATGCAGTAAAAGAAAGACATCAAGTTACACTACAGATAAATTCCAAACCGAAGCCCAACAGGATGTGTAAAAACATGAGGCTACAAAACACCATGTAGAAAATAGTAAGGTAGTAGTTGGCCAAAACAATGACATTCAGAATATTTTGATACTTAAAAAAAACCAAACAAGCAAAAGGTTACACCCCTTAATAGTGGTTTAACAGCATGGAGTCAGGGTAAGTACATACTCTTCAAAAAAATCCTTCTTTTGTTGATGTTCCTTTTTGAGATATAATAGCAGTGATTTGTGTGTTTCTACTAAAAGCATAAAGTAACATTAAAGCATACACATCAAGTGCAGAAACAGATCCATGTTTCTCACCATTATATTTCAGACCTACAGCTCTGATTACTCACAAAAGCGACAAGAGTCTCCAAGGACTAATGTATTCAGATTAGAGGCAATTATGGTTTATTACCATTTTGTGAGGAAAGCGGCGCTCATTTGCAGTGTTTATTCAGTGAATGTCTAATAACGGGAAGGGGAGGGAGCCTTGTATTTCCTGCTGTGCAAGCTGTGATGCTGCAGGAAAATTGTAGTGTAGCACCAATATTAATGATTCATTTCCCCCTCACCTTAAGGACAAAAGTGGAGCTAATTCAGATACGTCAGTGCTAATGGCCCAAATAAATCACTTGTGATCTTACTTTGTTGCTTGTTGTCTTTTAGAGGAGCCATTGATACCATCATCTGGTAATCATAAAAGGAAAATATATATTTCAATAATTTTCTTGCTTTGCTGCAACAAATTCATTCCAAATATGCGTTTAGGGGAAAACTACTGGCAAGAAAACAAACAATTTTTGAATTTTACCTCAACTTAGATGCTGCTTTTCTTTCCTTTGTTTCTAACTACAAGTTGATATACTTCTCTTTGCCAGTTTAACACCATAACAACATGTTATCGTATAGCTTTGTCTTTGGTAAAATTACATCAAATAATACAATAATGTAATTTTAAAGGAGAGGTGCATTGATCAGTCAGCCAGCAATTGAAATATGATGATCAGCCCTGACCAGCAGCTGGCAAAATGCTGACCAAATCTGAGTCAAGAGATTCCACATCCTGATTGATTTAACATACTTGATTTAGATAGTCAGCATCTAGCAGTCCAGGGAGCACTGGAAGACATGCAGGGTTGTGGCTCTTGAGCACCAGGGTTAGCCAGCTCTGATCTATACTTTAGATGTCAAACCAGTTGTTTTCCTTATGTATGTATGCATTTGAGTCAGTCTATGGTAATTAGCCCCTCTGTAAATTGTTGTTTGTTAGTTTAAATAAAGTTCTACGTCAGACTCAAATAACATGCATCAACAGTATTGCAATATTTTCTACATTTCCATATTTAATTATGAAAGACAAAAATCAAATCTGAAGTGATGCAACCATGATAATTGGTGTTAACTCCAGCCATCCTCCACAAGCTGGGCTTTTATGTTATGTCTATAGTGTTATGCTAAGTCTTGACCACACGTAGAGGGCATGTTAACCTCAAGAGGAGTGCAGAGTTCAAGCATAGCATCTGGACATCTCGTGGAGATAATTACACCATCACATTGCAAACATTTAATATGTGTGTAAACAGGAACTAATAACAAATACATTGTGTCTCAATCCAAATGGTATTTTCCAATATCAATATAATACATTTATTTCATTCATTCATTAATTTTCCAATCCGCTTTATCCCCTTCGGGGTCACGGGGTTGCCGGAGCCTAACCCGGCTACTCATGGGCGAAGGCAGGGTACACCCCTGGACTGGTCGCCAGTCTGTTGCAGGGGACAATTGATTAGGTCAATTAATTAATAGACTCCTAGTAGACACAAAAGCAAACCCAATTGCAAAAATGATTTAAAATTGCAGCCGGGAAAAAAACATAATGTGAAAAAGATAACTAGCTTTTAAAGTTCTTAAAAAGAAACGTTTTCCTATTAAAATTTGAGAATTGAGTCATTTATTTAACCTTTAAATTTTTGTTACTATATTTTTAAATATAAATAGTAAATATTGCCATTTTACATGTGTAATTATAATTCACTTCAATATATTTTTTAAATATGAATAAAAGTTGAATAGACATTGTATTAAGTAATATTTTTTTTTTCACAATTTATTACTTAAATATGAAATATATGTAATTTTTTGTTCAATGTCTGTCCTGTTCCTTCAAACATGTTTTTTTTTTATCTCTGTTGTTAACTTTTGTGCTGTAACTTTTTTTTAAATGGATAAATGCTGGCCCACATAGGTCTTCTTTTTTGATTCAATAATTTTGTTTTTTCACACTTTCTTGGGTAAAAAAAGGCTACAAAATGACAGTGACTTACTCTCTAATGTGCTACATAGTCAGTTTGCATCTCTCTTGGGAAACCTTTTGCCACAAGAAATGTGAAGCATGAAAGGGTTACTCTGTTGCCCCGTCCTTTTCACCTGGTCTTTTCTGCTGTTGCGATGGACTTGGTGGCTGTATATTTAGGTGTACGGTTTAGGACAGGAAGAGGGGAAGC